>JASVEL010003846.1:0-600000 GCA_032618575.1 Nicotiana noctiflora
GCTATAAGTAAATTGAGTCGATATATGAGCAATCCAGGTCAATCTCATTGGATGGCCATGAAACGAGTTTTGGGGTACTTAGTACATACCCGGGACTTTGCTTTGCACTATAATAAATATCCTGCGGTCATTGAGGGATATTGTGATGCAAATTGGATCACCGGATCAACTGATTCCAAGTCCACAAGTGGATATGTATTCACTATTGGTGGAGGAGCGGTATCTTGGAAGTCGTCCAAACAAACTTGTATTGCCCGCTCTACAATGGAGGCTGAGTTCATAGCCTTGGATATAAAGCCAGTAAATAAGCTGAATGGCTCCGAAATTTCTTGGAAGATATTCCATTTTGGTCCAAACCCTTGGCACCAATATGCATACACTGTGATAGTCAAGCTGCAATTGGAAGGGTTGGGAGCGTTATGTATAACGATAAATCTCGTCATATACGACGAAGACATAAAACCGATAGACAATTACTCTCTAGAGGAATTATCACGATTGACTATGTAAAGTCAAGTGATAATGTGGCGGATCCACTTACAAAAGGCCTAACTAGAGATGTAGTTGAGAAATCATCGAGGGGAATGGGACTGTGGCCGAGAACAAGTCATAGTGGCGGTAACTCTACCTAGAAGACTGGAGATCCCAAGATCTAGGTTCAAGGAGATCAAACAAAGTCATTTATGACGGTTCAACATTGTCAAATAAACTTTTGGTCCATTCTCTTATAAGACAATGTTCAGTACCAAGGATAAAGCATTAAGGCTTTTTAATGATTTCTAAATTTGATACGAGGTATATCAAATAGTGTATCTACGGGATGACACGTTTAGGAATCACCTATGTAAGTGTGAAGTGTTAGCCGCTTCAAGGAGAATTCCGTAAGGCCAGTTCTCTACGCACTTATGAAACCAGGCGGTGTTCATGGCTGAAACGAACACAACAATGAGAACCAAAGACGGTTAAGGGTTGGTTGTGTGACTTGTGGTTGTCTAGGTATACACCAAAGTTTGACGGTTCAAAGATATCAAATCTACCGATTGATCGAGTATATCCGACATAAGTTCACTACGGAAAGTTCAAAGGGAAACCTACTTATCCAGATACAATTAATCCTTACTTGTGAATCACACTGTTTTTCATGCATACTTCCATGATATAGCCATTCCCCATTCATGTGGGGGATTGTTGAGTTTTATTTTAAGAGTGAATGGGAAATGAGAGTGTATTGCACCAAGTGAATGGGAAATGAGAGTGTATTGCACCAAGTGAATGGGAAATGAGAGTGTATTGCACCAAGTGAATGGGAAATGAGAGTGTATTACACCAACAAGCAACAAGTGCCTATTCCACCATGTAAGTGCCTCCTCTATGATAGCCTAGTGCTTGTTACATCATGGAAGGGGCGGATTTATCTCAAAACACTGCTATAAATAGAGCAGAAGTTGGAGAGAACGAGATAGATCAGAAAAACACTTGAGATACTCTCTGTATACACTCGATATACACTCTGTATACACTTGATATATACACTGTATACACTCGATATATACACTGTATACACTGGAAAAACGAATTTCAATCTCTTTGGTAAGAATTCAACATTGGCTATACATTGCATTCCTTCCTCTCAGAATTTCCATTCGACTTCTGAGTTGTCCTTCTTTATTCTGCATTGTTTTAAACACAAACAAAGCATCCGTAAGTGTGATTTGCTGCCGAACTTTGTGTTCGCTGAAATACCGGGGTTTGAAGTACCGCTATACCAGTGTGTAATTCGTTCTATCCTGGGAGGAAATAATCCATAACCTTGGGTACTAGGAGGGGATTAAATTCCTTAAGGAAACACTGTGAATTTAGTGGGCTCGAATTAATTATTGCTTTATTTATATTTACGTTTTATACGCTAACATTTTTATTGTCCAGAATTGTTATTTAAAAAATATAGGATAACAACCAAGAAACCAACATGGATTTGCACCGAGTTCTTAGTATGTGTTCATCGTTTTAGGGCGAATAAGAAGTAAGCCTAATTTTGATTTCGTTATTTAATTCGAAGAGTAGAATGTGTGTTTCACTTTCGTGGCCTCTTCAATGTACCTAATTGCTAATTATATGGTAAATGTGATCGTGTATATTACCGATTCAGTATCAATGAGAGGTGAAGTGAGTGTACCTTATTTTGACTTTTGTTTTTGAATTCGAAGAGTAGAATGTCTGTTTCATTCAGTTGCCTCTTTGGTGTATCTAATTGCAAATTATATGGTAAATTTGATCATGTATATTACCTATTCAGTGTTAATAAGAGGTAAAGTGAGCAAACCTTATTTTGACTTTTGTTATTGCATTTGAAGAGTAGAATATGTATTTCACAGGCTTGGCGGTGTAACTAGTTGCTCTCAAGAATATATGGTAAATCTTGTTGTATATACTTGTATTCTAGCACAAGCTTTATATTTATATCCTTTTAGGTTGAATTACATTAAGTTTTGCTGGAATCTAGTTTGGCATTGTTGTTGCCTTCAAAGAGTGGAATGTGTATTTTAGTGCTGCTGCTATGGCAGCTATGCAGATAAGATAGTCAGTGATTTTATGGTCTCTTATATTTGAGTTAGGGCTGGAATTAGTGATTTTCGGTGTTTAGTTGCTCATTTGTGGAGTTTTAACTGACATTAGGACTTAGGTAGTCATCTTGATGATGGTTCCCCTAGATATTGTATGTGCAGTAGAAAATGAAAAGGATTAGAAAGGACTTTAATTAATTTGAAGGTTCAAGATGTGTAGAAGTAATTTAGAAAGATACTCTGGTTGCAGTTTAGCTGCAATAAATATGTGAAATGGAAAAGCACTGAGTAGAAGCTATGAATGGGGATGTACTAGGAGACTATCTCCTAAAGTCTATGCTGTTTTGGAACTGCAATGTCCCTGAAAATCTAACTAAACCTAGGCTCTTTGGAAGGTTTTATGAACTTAGAGAGGTGAAAGTTTGAATTCTTGAAAGGATGTACAACCAAACTTCCCGGACGGACATAGGTTTTTGGAGGCTAAAACTAACCCATTTTTGTTCAAGCATGTGTGTAGATATGGAAGCACTTCAAATTTGAATCCCTCCTCGCACTTTGAGATTTTGGGAGTGTCATATTTTGTCCATCCTTTTAGATGTAAGAATGATCTCAACTCTTCTCATCTTGTAAATGTCTGCAAAGAGTGGATCGTCTCTGGGTTCAATGATCAGTCAATACGAAGAGAAGAATAGGGATTGAAGGCTGAGAATTAAGCATTTTATTACATATGCGCACATAATGTAAAAACATAACTTCTTTGGCAATTGTACTGCCTTTTTCATTTCCCTGTAGTTTCTTTGCATCCAATTGTAACTGAAATTGGGGGTCACAGGATTGTGCACCTGAGCTTAAAAGTGTGGCTGCTTCCAGTTTTACTTGTTTTTTTTTTTATGGGTAAAAAGTGAACTTGTTAAAGTTAAAAAGCTGGGTTGGAAGTTTTAATTGTTTAATTGTATAAAGACTACTACTATAACTGATTTATCATTTTTAAAGAAAGAGAAGAAAAAGATTACAGCTGTCACTGTTTTGCTTAATGATATTGCTTCAAAATTTGCAGGTATTATGGTGGCGTACACTGCTCCAATGAGACATGGATGCTTGAAGGTTGTTGAGAACAATTATTGTGCTTCTAGAAGGGGTATGCTTTTTGAATTATACGTTTTCCTATGATTCATGTTACCTCCAATAAGGGTAGTATTTCAGTTGTAACTATTGCTAGGGAAGTAAAAGGCATTTACTTTTCCTTCTCCTTCCATGGCTGATGTTGTAGAGTTGCATTCCCTCCTCTTTTACCTCGCCTTCCCTTCTAAGCCAGAACTATGCACCAACCCTATTATATTCTCCCCCTGCAACCCTTCCTCTTTTCACTGCTTAAGCTGTTAAGCATAGTGCTAATTGAGTAAATACTAGAATTTGTATTTGTCTCTAGGATGCTTGCAAATAAATGCTGCTCTTATAAATAGAACTACTTTGGATGTCAGCTATGTTGGTGGAGAACCCAGCAAATTTTTTTATGACTCATACATTTCAAGTTTGAAGTTTTCTGTATTTATATATGTGGGTGATATCATGTTTCCCTTCAGGGATAAGACGTTTTAGTTATTGTTGTGTAAAGAGAACTATCTTGTTGAGATTCGTGCTTCTCATTTTTGTGATAGATCAATACTCAAGAGGTTAAGTGCCAAAACTTCATATGAAAAATCTAACTGAGTTGCGTCCTCATGCCTACAAAGATTGGGTCGTTCCAATGATGGCTTTTTGCATCGATTTACAAACAGATTCAGTTTTGTCTACTTTGTTGTCTGCATGTTTGGTGTGCAAGTCCATGCTCTGGCTGGTTTTTGGAAAGAACAAAAGAAGATCTTAGATCCAAGAGATTGAGAGGTGTGACACAGATGCCTTTCAGCAGTTTCTTCCTTAATGGAGTGGAGTTTTCTAAGTTTATGATACTAAATAAGGAGTTCTCTGCATTATTACAAGTCAAAGCTATGTAACCCACTGTTATAGCAAGTTCGTAACAGTTTAAAAATCAGAAGTTACAGAAGCGACAGGCTCTCAAAGATGTCATAGTGGAGAGAAGTTGGCCATACTTCCCTAATGAATTTTTAAGTCTGTAGTTTTTTAAGTGGCTAAGAAGTTGCCCATAACATCGTCGAGTAGGCTAAATTCAGGAATAAATGACAATTGGAAAGTTTTGATGCGCGCATGTGAAAAATAATTTATGGCTGGTATTCCTTTTTACGAGGCATGTAGCATATTAACATGTGTTTGGGTACTACTTGGATTTGTATCTGTAGGACCAAATGTGGTCCAGTTCATTCATATATTATTTTGGTTTTTGATTTTTTTTTTTTTTAATCCAATTGGATCAAATTAAACTAAGTTTAATCAAGGCAGGTGGTGGACTAAAACCATAGCTTGAAATTTTTTTTGCTGGGGCGAAGTTGGCGTATCATCTGTTGAGCTAACGATGACTCAATTGAGTCAAAAACAGAAACTCACTTGTAGTGTGTGATTGGAAGAAAGTACATGCTTCAAGTGCTTCATACACCTACCAGTGTTCTAGTTCTCAAACCCAATAAACTTGTTATATTAAACGCAACTCACCTCATTACAATTTTGCCTTATATCAAGTCCTTTCAGTAAAAAAAAGATTCATGAGTTACAGGGACTCCTTTTCAATGAGTTTGGTAACCAGGGTGCTTCTGAGTTGTCTTGAATACTTGACAACCTTTATGCTTTTTATTGATTTCTTGAAGTATAATTGCGTCAAGTTACTCCAAATTTTTTGACTGGGTAAGCTTAAGTTGCAAAGCCATGGTTACAGTTTGCATATTTGCTTTGTTTCCAGTTCAAAATGCAAAAACTAATGGTATCGAATATTTTCTCTCACTTTTTTTAAATTAGCCATCACACTACGAACGAATGATGATGAATAAAGGTTTGTATATTCTGTGTGTTACACTGTGTTAGATGTTCTTTTCTTTTTCTTTTGATAGGTCACTTTGTGTGATGTTCTACGCTTTTGAGTTGAAGTAGTTTGCTTAAGATTGATCGAATAATATTGTTATGATTCTCAAATATTGTTAAGATAGATCTAGATCGTTTCTAAACCATGTTAAAAATTGAAAAACGTGTTTTTTCCATGTACCGGAACTTATAAGCTGCTCTTTTTCATATCTTCATGGAAGTCTAGTTAGCTCTTGATGTTCTTTTCTTCTTTTGTAGAAAGTAATTAATATGAGTAAAGAGGGGACCTCTTATCTTTTATCTTTTATTTTTGTTTTTGTGAATTTGGAGTAACTGGTGAACCATAAATCTTCTCTTCAAGTATGAAAATAATAGGATATTTGAATAACATCTATCTAACGAAAACCAGTATCTCTATTAGAAATTTGTCTTGGGTAAGCTGGCTTTGTCTTTTTCTTTCTTAGTATTGCGCAAGGAACCAGATGAGAGAAATGTCTTTGGTGGTGGAAATTACAGATGAATATGGATAGCTTTGAGAAATTAAGAGAATATAACTGAAACAGTATATAAACTTGTCAAGTATGATGTTAATAACTTAATGCACCAACGTATATCATGTGATACTTCCTATAAGCTTTTCAAAAGCATATTAGGTCATGTAAGAAGGAATCCATAACTTTAACCTGCTGGGCTATCTTTATCCAATAAATGTTCTTACACCCTATAGGTATAGCTGAAAATGAGGCAAGCGAAGGCAAGCCTTGGAGGTTAGAACTTAGAACTAGGCTACTTGTAAAAGCTGTGAGCTTGGCTTGAGCTTGATTGTCATACAAGCCAAGAGCCAAGGTCTGTGAGCTTGGCTTGAGCTTGATTGTCATACAAGCGAAGAGCCAAGGTCGAACTAGGCCAGATTAAGTTTTTGTGGCAGTTTGTTTTGGGATCGAGCTCATTCGTGAAGATAGTTGACTTCGAGATTGGTTTTGAACTCTTTTACAATTGGCACTTTCATTATAAAAATGATTTGCTTACTGAACCACCTAGGGTTGGGGAATTGGAAACTATTGTCAGGTGTAACTTACCTGTTATATCTATGGAGGAAATTGTTGGGGTGGCAGGCGTTTGGTATTAAACTCGAAACAAGTCGATCTGAGTTTTCCAATGTGTAGCTTGTTAAATAATTGAGCTACATGGCAGTGCTAAGATCGGCGGGTTAGTAACTTAAAGGAGCTGAGCTCGAGTATTTAAGTTGGGAGGAGGGTAGATGGGCAGACCCATACTCCCCAGAAGTGCACTGTGGGCCAACGATATATATATACACACACACACAACTCGGGTTGAGCTTTGGTCATGAACTTGGTCCATTTACAGCTCCCCCATTTTTTGGTGTTCTATGAACTTGCTAACTATATTAATAAAGGAGTAATATGTTTGCAAGCGTGAGATGTCAACTCCAGAAGGAGTCCATTTCTTTAATGCATTCTGAAGGTAAAACCGACTTGAACAGTATTAGTGGACAGGATCAGGTCCGCAACAGTAGGATTCTATGGCTGCAATAAGTTTATTTAAGGAGAATTTTGGAAGACAATTAATATGCATGATAGGAGGTTTTGAATTACTTATGCTGAGATGATTTGATACGTTTGCTAGATTTCTGGGTTTTTCCGTCTCACCCCTTACCATATTGCTCTGAGGGGAGGGGTGCTCTTGTTTCCCTGCTAATTTGTACATGTGATGATTGGACGCAATGGAATGATTCATATCATCTCCTATTAATGTTTGTCTAGCAACTCACCATTGTGTTTAACAGGTGGAGTGCGTTGTCTATCAATTCTCAATGTTGCTTTTACTATTGTATTTGGTCTGCTCGCGCTGTTTCTTGGTTCAACCCTTCTCACCTTAGGGAGCAGCTGCTCAGCGCCCTTGTTTTGGTGTTACGAAATTGCTTCATGGGGGCTGGTGGTTCTATATGGAGGAACTGCTTTCTTTCTAAGAAGAAAAGCTGCTGTAATTCTGGATGAAAGTGACTTTAGTGGGCGCAATCTTGGGGTAGAAATGCTCGAAGCAAATCCAATGGAGGTCACACCAGATGTAGAGAGACGTGTGAATGAAAGTTTCAAGGCATGGATGGGTCCTTCCTTCTTATCCTCGGATGAAGAGGATGAATCTGACAACTACCAGGAAGTACCAAATTTATCTCGTACCAACTCTAGCAGGCAAAGACAATAATATGACGTCTCCTCCAGGTTCTCCACTTTCAATTCTCCCGTTGGATGCCTCGAGCACTGATTGAAATATGTGGTGGGCCTGTTTTGCGCAAAAGTCTAACTGTGATGTCTGACCCAGTCAAAATTGCACAGCAAAACTTTTAAACGGAACATGAGTTCATCATTAGTTCATTTTGGTAGAGTTTATTGTACAGTTAGTATGAAGGAGAAGCATATAGGAATGTCTCAGCAGTTGATTTGGAGTAGACCAACTAATACCACGGTCGTGGTGTTTCCTTGGAATCTTATAGTTGCCCTTGATGATGCTGAATTTTGGAATAGTTCCTTAGAGGTGTTATGCTCCCCTTTCTCTCTCAAAACTGTGTTTGTGTCTTGTAGGTTGGGGAGAACATCAGTATTGACAAGTAATGGAGTCTCCTATAGTGGACCATATTCTGTCTCGGCCATTTTGATATAGGGCTGGAAGGAATGTTTTGAGTTGCTTCCCCTACTTGATATGCGTGTTGGAATAATGTATAGCATCTATTTTGGATTACATGCAACACAACAAAATAAACACCGAAATTTTCACGTCGTCATTTTGCTGACGTGAAACATAGTTGTTTAGAAAATATATCTGACCTATTGGGACTTCAAAGAATAAAATACTCGGCTGTAGAACATTACAAAATCAATCGAAATGTCTACTCAACTAAAAAGAAAAAGAAGAAGAAGAACAACGTTTGATATGTAAAAACATGATTTCAATAATTTTCTGATCAGATAATGAATATTACTCCTGTTAATTTGTAAGTTGTACTAACTGATGTTTTTTAGTATAAGAGAGGTCGAACATCTTGAGATTTTCAGAAAAAAGCGTCATATGTATTTGGGAATGAGGTCTTATCAAAGCGAGTTTTTAAAAAACGTAAGTATTCATTATAATTATTACAACTATAGAGATCATATCAATCTCTTTTTATCATTACTCATGAAATATTTCTCAAAATAATCTGATTCTTGCACCTTGGCCAAACGAACTATTAATTGTGTTTGTCGTGGCTAGCCCTTAGAGATTGTGGTCTCTTTTTGTGTGAGTTGGGTTTTTTATGTTAGGTCTATTTGGGGTCATTTGGTATAAGGTATTTGGAAAAATAATGCAAGCATTAGCTCTATACATTACTAATATATTGTTTGGTATACTTTTTCAACTTGTTTATAACTAATACTTGTATTAGTTATACATCATACTTGGCATTATTCTATGCATAAGTAATGCATAAAAAATATGGCATTAGTAATACCAAGACTTTAATGTATGCATTAACTTGGTTAAAGATAAAATTGACCTTAAAATCCCTTAAAGCTAGAGAATCTGGAAGACATTTTTGTAAGCAACTATTTTTCTTAAAAATTATGCAGTGCATTATAATTTAAATACACCACACCAAACAATAGATAAAAAATAATACTTGCATAAATAATTCTTGTATTACTAACACATGCATTACTAATACACCTTATTCCGCACTATTCTTGTACACTCTACCAAACGACCCCCTTAGGTTTCAGCGGGCGTTCTAAGGGTGAAGTGTATTGGGCTCTTGACATTGGGCCTTTGGTGTTTCGTCGGTGGGTTTTATTTGGGCTAAGGAAAATTGGGTTGGTCCAAAATTGCTTAAGAAAATTCGAAAATGGGACTACTTTTGGGGTTGTTCAAAGTCTTTTAGCTAAAATCCCAAATCTTATTCTAAAAAGTATAATGTATTTATAAAGTATAAAAATACTCTTAATTAAATAACATATACTACTAAAATAAAAGAAGATATTATTAGTGAAACTATTATTGTATTATTTTTTTTAATTATATGAGAGGTAGATAACATAAAAGTAACTAGATAAAATACCAATTAGCTAAATAAAAAGAATTTTTTTTATAATTTTTATTTTTATGATAAAATAAAGTAAAAGAGTCAAGCTAGTTAAGATAGCGATAATAGATCTAGATTAAATAGTTAAACACTAAAAAATAGGGAGGATAAAAAATTACATGTCTACAACCCTGACGAAGCTGCTCGAACTGCCTGCGCAGCTCCTCTCGACGAGACTCAGGTACAAACTTCTCCGGGAAGAGAACGGAGAACTTCTACTAAGAAAAGGGTATTGCGCCAACCGGCCTACGCCTATTGTAAGCCTCCCACGAACTAAGTGCAGCCCTAGAGAACTAGAAAGCAATGAACGAGACCCCACTGTTCTCTAGAATACCTGCGTCCCGAAGCATCCTCTAACACTTATCCAAAAAAACGTGCGGATCCTCACCCTTAGCACCAATAAATGACAGAGGTTGAAGTCTACCAAACCTCTCCAATCTATGTTCTCGTCCTCTAACATAACTGAGCTATATAGTCCTGAGCAGCTGCAATCGGCTAGGCTGGAGGTGCCCCCGGTGTCTGAAGTCCCTGTATGACCTGCTCAGGTGTGTGAACAGCGGGAGTCTGACTGCCACCCCCGGCTAGAGAAGTAGTTGCAGCCGTAGTAACTAATAGTGCCTGAGCTAGGCCAGTGCATACTGATAGAATCCGGTCCAAGGCCTCCTAACGGCCTAGGATAACAATAGGCACAGCCAGTGCCTGGGCTGGTGCTGCTGGAGCATCCGCAACTAGGACCTCATCATGAATTGGGGGGACTGGTGGATTTGTAGGTACTGCCCTAGCTGCTACATGGGCTACACCACTGCCCCTACCATGACCTCGACCGTGTCCTCGGCCTCTATTGACCTTAAGCGATGGTACTAGTAGTCATCCATTCTGACCGGTAGCACGTGTCCTCACCATCTCTGAGAGAATAGAATAACAGAAGTTTAGTTACCGTAATCAACAGATTCGCACGACATGAATTCAAGAATGTGAAGTTTTCCTAAAGGTTCTGCAATCTCTCGAAGATAAGTACAAACGTCTGTATACCGATCCGCAAGACTCTACTAAACCCGCTTATGACTCGTGAGACCTATGGCTTTGATACAATCTTGTCACAACCCTAAAACTGACCCCATCGTGATGACGCCTATCGTGTAACTAGGCGAGCTGACACAAATACCAAATCCAATCGGCATTTCATAAAAGACATTTTAAGCTATTAATTGATAATATCCTATAACATGGGTTTAAATAACATGTGCCGAAAAATAATACAAGCTCGATATCAGGATGTCACAAGTCACAAACATCTACTAAGTTCTATCTCACTACAATAAAGACTATCATAGTGTGGAAATAAAGATGCTAAAACAGTTTGAGGAAGATAAAAAGGAGAAGTGCTAGGTTGCGAACGCCATGTAGCTACATTGCTGACTCCGAAAGACCTGCTTGATGAACGATCAACGCTCTCTATCGCAACCTGCAACTCCTGGATCTGCACACAAGGTGCAGGGAGTAATGTAAGTACGCCAACTCAGTAGGTAATAAAAGTAAATAAAAACATAGCGGTAAGAAATCAGTTAATTCTACGTCATAGCACCAGAACAAATACAGTATTTTTCCAAAACAATATTGAAATCAATTATCTCATAAAAACCGAGTTTCACCAAAAATTACTTTGAAAAATGTCTTTCTACAGTTCAACATAGAATCGGTGAAGTTTAGAGTAAAAATGATGAAAGTCAAAATCAGCTCTTCGGGCAAAACATGTATCATAAACCGCCTCTCAGGCAAAATATCAACAAAACCAGCCCCCCCCCCCCGGGATACCTCACAGTCACTCGTAAGCAGCCCTTCGGTCAATAACATAAATCAAGAACAACTACTACTCACACTAGGTACCCGCGCTCATTAGGGGTGTACAAACTTCAGAGGGGTTCCTACAACTCAAGTGCAATCACAAACCATCTCGTAGCATAATAAATAAGGCCCCGACCTCTCATATAACACAAAATAGTACAACATACTGCCGTGCACAACCCGCTTCCATGATATCCTCACAACATATCCCCTTGGCCTTACTCAGTTAGAAACCTCTCAAGTCACTCGGGCTAACAGTAAAACATGGTGCTCAGCCCAAAATATCATTTATGTATCAATTCAAAGTAAATAAGACAAGTCAAAACAGGGAGAAATATTAGTAAAGAATGCCCCCAAGGGTCCAAACAATTGGCAGGAGATGGCGTTCAACCCCAAAACATAGTAATACGTTCTAACATAGGATAGTATCAAGTAGTTTCAATTAAATATGCATAATAGTTTCTACATGACGGACCAAGTAACAATCCCCAACTGTGCACGCCCCTCACGCTCGCCATCAAGCGTGTGCGTCACTTCAAAATAGCACAATAATGTGTCACCAACATTTACAATCATTACTCACCTCGAATCAGACCAAACTCTAACTCGCGATGACTTTTCCTATTGACTCAGCCTACAAATCCTTCAAATCTAACCAAAATCAGTATCACATCATTATTACACACTAAAGGAACAAAACTAAAGCAAAAATAATCAAATTAAATCAAAAATCTCGAAATTGGCCAAACTCGACTCGGGCCCACATCTCAGAATCTGACAAAAATCACAATACTAAAGTCCTTATCCCCTCACGAGTCTATACATACCAAAATCATCAAAATCGGACCTCAAGTGGCCCCTCAAATTCTCAATCAAAGCTCTCTAAAACTCAAACCCTAAACTTCAATTTCACCTTATATTCCCCACTAATTCCATGATTAGGTAGTGGAAAAATCATCACAAATACCAAATACAAAGCCCAAGTAACTTCCCTCATTGGAATCCCTCGATTCCTTTTTGAATTCACGGCTTAAAACTCCAAAATCGCACAAAATGGTGAAAGAATCACTGAAATTCGCGAACAAGCCTTTTATACATTCTGCCCAGCATTTTCGCACATGCGGCCCAATTCACCCACCTGCGGACTGCTTCTGCGGTTATAATAACCGCATCTACGGTATTAACTTAAGTCCTCAGGACCTCATCTACGCCCAAGAATCGCACCTGCGGTCCCACAAATACGCCCATCTAACCGCACTTGCGGTCCTCACCTAATGACCAGATTTTGCATCTGCGACCTCCGATATGCGATCCCCAATCCGCAGGTGCGAAAATGACAGAAGGAGCAAATTCAGTAACACCAACTCAACTCCAAACTCTCTGTCAACCACTCAAATTCATCTCGAGGACCTAGGGACATCAACCAAACATTCCAATAAGTCACATACCACCATTCACACTTATTCCAACATTCAGAACACTCAAAATAATATCAAAATATCTAATTACCGTCGGATTCAAGCCTAAGGATTCAAAAACTTCCAAATGTCACAAATGATGTAAATCTACCAAACCTCATCCTAATTACCTAAAATTTTGCACACACTTCATAACTGACACATCGGACATACTCCAAATTTCGAAATTCCAATTCGATCTCGATATCAAGATTTCCATTGCCGACAAGAAAATGCCAAATTTTCAATTTCGCCAATTCAAGCCTAAATCTTCCACAAACTTCAAAAATATATTTCGAACACGCTCCTAAGTCCCAAATCACTTAAAGAGGCTATTCAAACCATAAAAACCCAACTGCAAGATCATTCACCTACAAGTCAACTTCCGGTTGACTTTACCAACTAAATAACCAACTTAAGAGACTAAGTGTCTCATTCTACCCTAAGACCACTCCGAACACAACACCACCAATAAGATGGGACAAAATACAGATGAACAACACACAAGAAACATTGGGTTACTTTTGTTACTTATTGAGTACATGTGACCGATTTTACTCATACTATATTTCTACACCTTGCGTGCAGATGTTGGATGCTGATGTTGCTACGTGCGATGGGACCTGGACTAGAAGATGTACCTATATTTCAGTTATTCCTACCACTAGTCATCGGTAGCATTAGATTCGAATTATGTTCATTTACATTTTAACATATGTAATTATTTCAATTCAGTTTTGTACAGAAATATAAATCTTAGACGCTCGTGATTTGTACTACTAGTCCTTGGAAATTTTTTGTATAATAGTTCAGTTGTATGATCATTTCTTCTTTTAATAAATTTCTTTTGAATTGGTTTATTATTAACTGGCTTACCTAGCGGGTTGGGTTATGTTCTATCACAACTAGTTGGATTTTAGGTCGTGACACAATATTGTATCAGAATTGTAAAAAAAAAAAATTATAAGAATTATTTCAGAAAATTGTATTAAAATTGCCTCCAAATTATATATAGATTGTATTTGATTACAAGAAACTAAGGGTGAGCATACTCTGGGCAAACCCGAAATCCAAAATGAAATTCAAATTTTTTGGATTTTTGTTTTGGATTTTCAGATTACGGATTAGATTTTGGACTTAGTTTTTAAATTTTTAGAATTCAGATTGGATATTGAATTTGGTACTTCGAATTTTTGGATATCCGAAAATCCTAAATTCTTATACTTTATATTTAGTCCATGATCCATATGTCAATAGTAATAAGTTCAATACCTTACCAGTTACTAAGTTATTATGATACTTTCTATTTAGACATGGTTTTACTATTTCTACTCTTTATTTGTTGTATTAATGTCTCTATTATATATTTTTTGTTTTTTTATATAATAATTTCATTACTTTAATATTACATTTGGAAGATTGCGGTGAGAATGAAGAACTTTTCAGGTAATTTTTAACATGAGTACTTTAATTGGATATTCATTTTTATAAAAAGAAGAAACATCTCAACTTATATGCTAAAAATCGTAAATCCAAAATATCCAAACTGATTAATTCGAAACTGAACTTAAAAGAGTCGATCCAATCCGAACTTGTTTGGATTCGAGTTGGATTTTTATTTTATCAATCCAAAAACTAAAAATCCAAACCAAAATTTCATATGCAATTTGAACTGCACGAACACCCACCCCTACAAGAAATAATTGCTAAATCTCAGGTTCGTTCATTTATGGAATATATCTTAAGCATATAGATACTTATTGGATTTTTTATTCCTAACTCTATTATATTGAAGACTATTGAGCATACCGAAAGATATGAGGCAACAAAAAAGGAGAAGGACGGAAGTTTGGCAAATGCCGGCAGCCACTCAACCCTTGAAAACCGTCAAATATCATAAATCTACGTAGAAGAAGAGGGAGAGAGGAGAGGAGAGAGATTTTTTTTTTGATATAATTGAAACCCTTAATTGAAAGATATTAATAATTGGATGAGAGACTATTAAGGGAGAATATATACAATTTGTACGAAAACCTAGATACTTTTTGAAATTACAAAACCTAAAAAAAATGGGTAAATAAGTACCTTGTACACTTACTTTATAAATTTTGTCACCATATATACCTAATGTATTCCAAAATAAAATATCGTGTAACTAAATCATAATATTATGTCATGCTTAGTTTGGATATTATTTCAAATTAAATATTGTAGCATCTTTGATCTGAATACTATATTTTTTATTGAATTTTTTCTATAGAATATTGGTTTGAATGTTATATTCTAAATTTAAAAACTATGGTATATCTGATTTGGATATTGATTCCAAATTAAAATATTATGCTATATTTGGTTTGGATATGCATTCCAAATTATTATGTTTAGTTTGAATATTATATTCTAAATTAGAATACAATAGTATGTTTGATTTGGATACAACAATCCAAATTATGAGTTTGTTAGATTTAATGTTGTTTTGATATGATCAAGATTTCTTTTTGATGATATTTGGAGGCTATGTTTCAAATTTGAGCTCGTTTGGAGTAAATTTAGGTGTTAAATCATATATTGAATTGTTAAAATTTGAAGAACAAATTTATGTTTCTAGTCAGTTTGCACTTTAGGCCTATTTAGCCTTATGTGCATAAAAACGTTGGTTGCACTTGAGGCCTTTTCGCCTTAAGTGCATCTGAAGTGTAATTTTTTACTTCATACTTATTGGCCTTACATATAGGAAAATATTTGTTGCACTTCAAACATTTTGGCCTTAAGTGCATCTGAAATACAATTTTTCACTTCAGACTTATTGGCCTTAAATATAGGAAAATATTTGTTACACTTAAGTCATTTTGGCGTTAAGTACATCCGAAGTGTAATTTTTTACTTCAGACTTATTGGCCTTAAGTGCATGAAATCATTAGTTGCACTCCAGACATATTTGGCCTTAAATGCATCTGAGGTGTAATTTTTTATTTCAGACTTATGAGCCTTAAGTGTAGGAAACTTTTGTCTCACTTCAGACCCTTTCGCCTTAAGTGCACCCGAAGTGCAATTTTTCACTTCAAACTTATTGGTCTTTGCACGAAATTATTGGTTGCACTTCAGACCTATTTGGCCTTAAGTGCAATTTTTTCACTTCAGACTAGTTTTTTATTTTAAAACTTGAGGCCCGCTAAGTCTGAAGTTGACTGTAAAGGTAAAAATTGCATGGGGCGTCTATTTGGTCTCCCCTTTTTAAACTATGCCCGTTTTATTTTTCCGTTTGCATCAGTACCTATTTTTTTTTGTTAAAAGTATTTTAAAAAGACGATTTTGCTTTCTTATATAAAAAAACTATTGACAACTGCATGACAAAAACTTAAGTATGTTTAAGGTGAAGTTTTAGCAAATGAACTAAAAAGCTTCAGCTTGTTTAAGTTTCGGATAAAACTCAAGACAAAATTGTAGACTACGATACAAAACTTAAGCATGTTTTAGTATGAAGTTTTAACAAATGAATTAAATAACTCCAGTATGCATTAGCAAAAATTCTTTAGAAAATTACATATTGCAAGACAAAAACTTAAGCATGTTTCGTCTGAAGTTTTAGCAAATAAATTAAAAAAACTTAATCATGTTTAGTTTGATCTTTTAGCAAATGAACTAAATAACTTAAGCATGTTTTGTCTGAAGTTTTAGCAAATGAACTAAATAACTTCAGCATGCTTTAACAAAAACTCATTAGAAAATTACATATTGCAAGACAAAAGCTTAAGCATGTGTAGTTTGAAGTTTTAGCAAATGAACTAAATTACTTAAACATGTTTAGTCTGAAGTTTTAGCAAATGAACTAAATAACTTAAGTATGTTTAGCTTGAAGTTTTAGCAAATGAACTAAATAACTTAAGCATGTTTAGACATAAATTTTAGCAGATGAACTAAAAAGCTTAAGCATGTTTAATATAAAGTTTTTAACTAATGGACTAAATAACTTCAACATGTTTAGACTGAAGTTTCGGATAAAACTCATAAAACTATACACTGCAGGATATATAACTTCAGCATGTATTAGCATGAAGTTTTAGCCTCAGTGTGAAACAAATTCATGCTATATCAGCATGAAGTTTTAACTTCAACATGAAACAATAGCATGAAGTTTTAGCTTCAACGTGAAATAACTCATGTAATTGTGATTATGGAGATGAATCTGGATAAGTTTCTAATTTTTTGATAAAGCTGCTGAGAGAAGAGAAGGGGATTTTTTTTCACGAATGAGGTTGCAGATCACGCGATTAATGCGTGATGCAAGTTTTATATTTTTTTGAGTGTAATTGTCATATTATTACGGATTTTTTATCAACTGACTACCAAATCAATAATTCCTAAAAATAGGGTACATGTTAAAAAATGACATAACGACTTCAAATCCACAATCGAAAAGTGGATAGACTGTAATTTTTTTTTTGCAAAGTTGATTCAATTATAACCCCAAAATCGGGTATAGCCGCAAAAGCCCCGAACTCCCGTGAAACAGAAAGCAGGCCGCAACATTTTCAAAAAGCCCAGGAATAAAAAGTCTAAAGACCTTAAAGTCCAATAAGCCCTTCTCCACTTACACTCCTTAGGTCAAGAACACCCAAAACATTCTGCTGCCATTCTTCTTCACCACTGTTAATCAGTTCCGCCCTAAACCCAACTCGTGAACTCAGATTCTCAATAATGGCGGCATCGTACGAGTACGAAGACGGAGGTTTCCAACAGCAACCGGATTCAGCCGGGTACGACCCGAATTTTGTGCCGGATTCGGTAAAATCGTTCGTGGTTCATCTGTACAGGCACATTAGGGAGAAGAATGTTTACGAGATTCACCAGATGTACGAGTCCTCTTTTCAGACTTTAAGCGAGCGTATGTTCAAGGAAACTCCTTGGCCTTCAGTTGACGCCGTTGCGCCTTACGTTGATAACGACCACGTTTTCTGCTTGCTATACCGTGAAATGTGGTTCCGTCACTTGTACGCTAGGCTTTCTCCTACTCTTAAACAGCGGATTGATTCTTGGGATAATTATTGCAGCATTTTTCAGGTTCCTTTTTCTTTTTTCTTTGTTAAATGCCATTTTAGCGCCTTTTTATCTCCCTATTTTTGATTGTTGTGTTGGCTTGTGTAATTGTGGTTTTCTGTTTAGCTGTTTCTGTAACATATATATGTGAATTAGGATGTGTTGGAATTAGTTTTGAGCGAGCTCATTAAAACTAACCCGCTTCAGTTCCAAGCTAATTGGGGTCAACTCCATGAGTTTCAATATCCATTGGATTTAAACTACATACACCCACACTGTAATGAATTTTTTACACTACCAGTGTAATTAATGTTTTAAATTGGGGTTGCCTGCAATTACCTTTTATGTTACTTGATTGTGTAAATACTTTTTACATCATCAGTGTATAGAACTTAAAACTCATACCCATTTCGTTCCATTTGCACACGTTTTGTTCCAATTCTCATAGTTTGGATTCTTTAACACTAGAGGTTTTATTTGATTTCTACTTACATACATGGCTCTATATAGACTAAACAGACTCCTTGCAAGTCGATATAGTTTAGGCGTAGCATAATAACATGATTGCAAAGCTAGATTCATGTTTAGAGTTTGAAAATGTTTTTTGACATATATTGGTGACTAGATCAGGATTTTGAATTGAATGATTTTTAGCATTTGGTACCTGATGTACTTTTCTGAATACTAATATACTTTTGTTAAAAGTATTCTCTTTTCTATAATATGTGTAGCTATGGTATATTAATACAGAAAAGAGAATTCAGCTCGTGACTTTTTTTCCATAGCTCTAACCGAATTCAGCTCTAACCTTTCGGTCATAATATGTTTCCTTGCATTACAGAAAAGAGAATACTTTTAACAAAAGTATATTAATATTGGGCTCAGGAAAAAAAAGGAAGAAACAAAGAAAGGTTAGAGCTGAATTCTGTCCGACTAGCTCGTGACTTGGCTTAATTGATTTTTTTTTGAACAAGACCAAAATTTCATGACCGAGCTTCACTATAGAGACTCTTTTTATTTCCCATCATAAGTTTTGGCATACTTTTTCTGGTCATGTTTGCTATTGTGTTTTGGTACCTCTCGTTCCCTCAAACTACACACCGATATGGAGACATTCGTTAAATATTTGTCCTTCTGGCTATTTTGATAGTTAGTTTTGACCAAGATTTACAGGGAATGAGGAATTGAATACTACTATCGTTTCCAAGGGTATGCTTACTCTGTAGTTACCGTGGTGGTTACATATTACTGTGAGATTATGAATAAGTACAACAAGAACAACTAAGTGTTAATATTCTGTAAAAACATTTGTATTGCAAGACTGCTTGTACTGTATAAATTTCTTGGTCTCTCTCTCTCTCTCTCCTGATAATATATAGTCTCTCCATTTTGGGAGTCTTATCAAAATAGTTAATAGCATCTATTTGGACATGGACAAAGTTGGGGCCAGTACTATGTGGGTCTTGCAGGATGAATGTCTTTTTTAGGCGATGAATGCACTTTATTTACATTATAAATTGTGGTAGCTGTATACTAAGCTTGCAGCTATGGAACAAAGCTGTCATTTATTGACCTTGTGAAATAAGTCCAGAGTTTTACATACAGACTGTGCATTGCTGTAGGTTGTGCTTCATGGCGTGGTGAACATGCAATTGCCAAATCAGTGGTTGTGGGACATGGTAGATGAGTTTGTATACCAATTCCAGGCATTCTGTCAATACCGTGCGAAGATGAAGAACAAAACTGCGGAGGAGATTGCGTTGCTGAAGCAATATGACCAGGTATGGCTTACAGATTGCAATGCCTTTTCCTCTCCTGTTTTGTTTAACCTATTAATATTGTACGATTTATAAATTCTGAAATATACTTTTGAAGTTTGTTTGGTTCTCTATTTTACTTTTAAAGATATTTTAGCATTTTCTCTTGCTTTTCATTATTGTTGGCATAATTACTCTTTTAAATTTGGTGATGACTTGGTTTTGGATAAAACTAGGAAAATTGTTTTGAATATTACAACATCGACTTGGGGTGATCTATGTTCACTTGAATTATTGGTTTCAGGAATTATGTATCTGCATATATTATAATGCAGTAATTGCATTCTGCAACATTGTTTTTTAGCAGTACATCCTGCAACATTGTTTTCTGGCATTTTTAATCTGGTTCTCAGTATATTACCCAGAGGCCATTGACGTACTGCATTTGAGTAATAGCTGCTCTTTAGCCTGTAGTCCTGTACTAAGGTAGTACATTACTGTGGCTGAGTAAGAGTTGCTCTTTAGCTAAGCTAAGATCATACGTTGGCCTATGATGTTCATGCATGAATGAACAAAGGTTTAATGGCTTTAGTGATGGGACAAAAAGTGATGGTACTTTGGTATTGATGGATATGAATTAAGCATAAAATTGCAGAGTGGCCATTATATGAAGATATCGTATTGGCTGTAAAACACTGACTTGGACATTTAAGATGTTTGTTTTTACCCATAGATTTGTGTATTATAATTTGTATTGGATTGGTTGTAAAACACTGACTTGGACATTTCACATGTTTGATTTTACCCATAGATTTGTGTATTATAATCTGTATTTTAATTTGTATAAATCATGTATCATCTTGTCTAAATAATTTCTCTAATAATGATGTTTATTAGGCTTGGAATGTCTATGGTGTCCTCAACTTCTTGCAAGCTCTTGTAGAGAAATCTACAATAATCCAAATATTGGAGAGGGAGAAGGAAGGACTCGAAGAGTTTACTGCTACTGATGGGTATGATTACAGTGGTGGAAGTAATGTCTTGAAGGTTTTGGGTTATTTCAGCATGATAGGCTTGCTCAGAGTTCATTGTCTGTTGGGTGATTATCATACTGGCCTGAAGTGCTTGCGTCCAATTGACATAAATCAACAAGGTGTTTACACCAGTGTTATTGGGAGCCACATAACCACAATTTATCACTACGGCTTTGCTAATCTTATGTTGAGGAGGTATGTTGGTAATTATTTTGGACCAGCTCTTGCATTTGTGTCGCATCTACTGCACATTCTGTATGATCATGCACACTTTTATATAGCTAAGAAATTATTAAATGATATCTTAAAATCTGCATTCCATTCTTCTTTGTGTAAAATTGCTTGTACTGTAATGTTATTATCAAATTAAAGAACTAGCAGAATCTTCGAAAAAGGACTGTTGCCTTTCGTCATCGGAACTGAAAAGACGCAGTAGAGGCAAATGGCATTGATTATATAATTTGCATTTTCACTAACTCGCTGATATTAAGAGTATCGTGCATTTTCTTTTTCTTAGATGGTTAGGTAATGTTACTTTTCTGTGAATTGGAGAAGATACTGACACGTCACTTATTATTTATCCACTGAATCTTTCTCAAAATAAGATATTGTTTAATATTACTGTTTTACAGACAATTTGTAATGACAGTGGAAGTCAGATGATATTTTACTTTCTTGATGATGTGTTTCATTCTGCGAAAAGGGGAGATTCTCTTTTTTTTTTCTTCTTAAATCAACAAGGAGCCACCTCATCAAGTTCCCAAGTGCTAAAAGTTCTAGTTGTGTTTACTTTGGCTTTAGCAGAGTAGTTTTATTTTCTCTAATCTGGAAATTGTATTCATTGTGTTACAGGTATGTAGACGCTATCCAAGAATTTAACAAAATCCTTCTATATATTTATAAGACAAAGCAGTATCACCAGAAGTCACCCCAGTATGAGCAGATACTGAAGAAAAATGAGCAGATGTATGCTCTGTTGGCTATATCTTTGTCACTGTGCCCTCAAGTGAAACTTGTTGAAGAAACTGTCAATTCTCAATTAAGGGAGAAGTATGGTGAGAAGATGGCGAGAATGCAAAGATATGATGATGAGGCTTTTGCCCTCTATGATGAACTCTTCTCATATGCATGTCCAAAGTTCATTACTCCCTCTGCTCCAAGTTTTGAGGAGCCTCTTGTAAATTACAACCAGGTATACAACCAGTGGCAAAGCCAGAAATTTCATTTAGGGTGTTCAAACTTGAAAGAAGTATAAAAAATCATCAATAAAGGGTGTTCAATATATGTTATATACCAGTGTTTTGGAGAGCGCAAAGCGCAAAAAAGCGACAAGGGCTCGCCTCGCTTCAAAAGCGAAGCGCAAAGCGAAGCGCACACTTTATTAAAGTGAAGCGCAATTCTTAAAAAACATAATGTAAAATTATAAATAATCAAAAACATTAATTTAAATACTTAAAAGTGGGTACTAGGTACCACCAAATCATCCACAAACCATCCACAAACCATAGGACAAGCAAAATCAAAGCTACTAAATTACTAGAAGTCAATTAACATCTTATTCTTCTACTCCTCTTCTCCTACAACAAGATTGTCAAAATCTTGAATTCCTCTATCATCTTCATATTGCTCGTCATCTTCTTCTTCCCCTCATCTTCATGATCACTTTCATCTTCATCAATTAGGGATAGGGATCGACTTGTAGTAGCCACACTTTTTCCCTTCCTAATAGAGCTTGAACTTGGAGTATATCTCCTAAAACCATAAGGATCCTCCCCAACTCCACTACCAACCGCAACATCACCTCAAGTGAAATCGGAGTCGCCTTCAAATACTTCTTCATCTTCACAATTTTCGGGGACTCCGGTTAGCCACTCATTAGCCTCATCAATGTTGTCCAAAAGAATTGGATCAATTATATTGCAGTGGTTGTAGCTACGTCTCAATGCTCTATTGTATTTTATAAACACTAGATTATGGAGGCGCTTCAAGGTTAGTCGATTCCTTTTCTTTGTATGAATCTGCAAAAATGATGTGTTAACTAATTAGTAGGAGTTTAGACAATTGAGATATAATTTACTTTATCTCAAAACATGAAATAATTCTTTTTATTTCTCACGTGTTCAAAAACACTCCAGTTCCTTTCACATCCGGATGAGCTACAAGTTAAGCTTAAAACTTTGATAGCGAAAGTATGTAACTCCGGAGTCTCTGCACCATATTGGTCCCACCATTCAACTATAGAAGTCAAAAAAAAATATATTCAAGAGTTAATAAGTATAAAAAATACATCGAAGTTAGAGTTATAAAATATAGAAACACTTGGTCACTTGGCGACTTTTTCGTTCTTTGTTTGATAGCAAGTCGAAGCTTAAAAAGTCCTTCAGCTGCCTTGTAAATAGCAAGCCTGATCTACTATCTTCTCTTGCAAGTCTTCATCTGGGTTCAACTTGATAACAACCTGATGGAATCCTGTCCACACTTCTTTAGCCAATGAAGTCTTCTCATACTGCTCATAAAAGAGTGAGGGGTTCAGAATAAGTCCAGCTGCATGCAAAGGTCTATGAAGTTGCTCATCCCATCTTGCATCAATGATCTGAAAGACCTTTGCATATTTCTGCTCATCAGTGAATGATGCTTGAATAGCCTCCTTGGCCCTATCCATAGCTTCATAGAGGTAGCCCATTGATGGTTTTTGCTCTCCATCCACCAAACGGTGTACTTTAATCAAAGGGCCACCAATTTTAAGAGCATGAAGGACATTATTCCAATAAGAACAAGAAAGAATAATGCGTGCAACCTCTTTTCCCGCACTTTCCCTTGCAAATTTACTCCTGCTCCAATCCTCTGATGTGACCATCTGTCTCAAATTGTCTTTTTGTTTGTGGAGACTACGCATAGTCAAGAAAGCAGTGGCGAACCTTGTCTTGCCCGGTTTTACCAAACTTTTTTGCATGGTGAATCTTCTCATCATATTCAATAACAATGGCCGCTGGGAAATATAAGAATATAACCTAACGCCCTGGCCAAAAACTGTAGAGAAGGGCCTTTCCTTGAAAATGTCCCCGAACATCAAGTTGATGCAATGAGCCGCACATGGAGTCCAATAGACATTCTTGTAGGCTCCTTCAATCATGCCACCTGCTTTCACATTTTCACTTGCATTATCAGTGACCACTTGAACAACTTTGCTTGGACCAATCTTTTCGATGGTGTTTTGAAACAAAGTGAACATTTTGATGTGGTCGGTGGATGAGTCGCTAGCATCGATGGACTCAAGAAACAAACTTCCCCGGGGAGAATTCACCAACACATTAATAATCATTTTTCCCGTTCTTGCTGTCCACTTATCCATCATAATGGAGCAGCCGTACTTGTTCCAAACAACTTTATGCTCTTCAACGATTTTGTTAGTCTCCTCCACTTCCTTATTAAGATAAGGACCTCTTATTTCATGGTAAGTGGGAGGCTTCATTCCAGGCTCGTATTGACCAACAACCTCAATAAAGTCTCCAAAAGTGTCATAATTGACACAATTGAAGGGGAGCCCAAGCATCATAGACCCATCGTGCAAAAGCTCTAACTGCACGCTCCCTTAAAATGTCTCTAGCAATTTTCTGTACATCTTTCCCACTGGCCTTTGTTCCCTGCTTCTTTGAAAAGTAGCAATCCATAGGACCTTTAGTCGTTGAACCATGGCTTGAGCCATCTCTTCCCCGTTTTGTTGGAAGTGATAATTCTTCAATATCATCGTCGTCATCACCATCATCATCAAGATTGGTCACCATTGGTTGATGAACCATTTGATTTTTTAGCTCCTTCTTCTTCTCAACAAAATTTTTTATTTCTTCCCTCACCTCCGGTGGACATTTTGGACAACTTGTGACGTTTCTATCGCCACCAATTAGATGGTATTTAAACCGATAAATTCCACCAGTTGTAATCTTGTTGCAAAAGATACATAAAACATCCGTATTCTTCTCGTTAACTCTCTCGCCATATCGCCAAGCCGGGTCTTTCTCTTTCGAACTTTGAGACATTTTAATATCCCTATTAAGATATAAACGAAAACATAATCAATAAACTGAAATATAAAGAAAAATTGTTCACTGTGAAGTTTAGTGAAATATAAAGGAAAATTGTTCACTGTGAAATGTAAAGGAAAATTGTTCACTGAAATATAAATGATATAAAGTATCAATAAACTACTGAATAAGAAAGCAAAAAAAAGAAAAATAGAGAAAAAAATTGCGACCGGAAACAGAGAGAGGAGAGACCGACGAAAAGGAAATTTTTTTTTTCCTTCCCCTGTTCTAAGTCGAAACAGAGAGACAAAGAAAGAAGAAGAAGAAAATTGAGGAAGAAGAAGAAGAGAGGTGCGACTGGTCTGAAGAAACCAGAAGAAAGAAAAAACAAAAAACCGAGAAGAAAGGAGAAGAAATTACCTGGGTTGGTTTTCGAGGTTGACTGGTTGAGCGACTGAAGAAGAAGAAGCAGTGGAACCCTAGCTTTTTTTGTTCGAAGATTGACTGAAGAAGAAGCGCCTCTGTTTTCGACTGAAGAAGAAGACCCAATTCGCTTTAGGGCATATTTGTTTCAACTGAAGAAGAAGACCCAAAGTTTTTTTTCTTTTTAAAAAGGCCCATGCGCTTTTTTCAATTAAGCGAGCGCCTCAGTCGCCTCACTCGCTTCGTCGCTTCGCGCTTTTCCCTGTTGAAGCGTGCGCTTCTGCAGATCGAATCGCTTCGACAGAATTAAATCGACCCTGCATCGCCTCGCTTCGCTTTGCGCTTAAAGCGGCGAAGCGAGCGCTTCTTTAAACACTGTTATATACCACTAAAATCTAATATTTTACCTATATATACGGTGTAAATTTTCGATGAAGGGTGGTCAGTTGACCACCCTTGAAGCTATGTAGCTTCGCCCATGTATACAACACCTGTTTTAACTGGACTTAATTTCTGGCCTTTTTATCCGACTTGCTTGCTGAGGTTAAACATATAGAGAAACAGTAGATATAGATTGTACTCCTCAGTCCTCGATGCAAATGTTCATTTACTGCTAGAAACGTTTGCTTAGAATACGTTCAGTTTGTTCCTCTGTCCTCCATGCAAATACCCTTGTGTAGTTCATGTGTACTATTGCTCCTTGTTTCTCATTTCTTGACTGCACGATTTGAACAACCTGAAAGGATGGATTTGTATGCTCACATCACATCACGTGTTTTCATCAGCTTTTGCTTACCTTTGGCATTGCTGCTAAATTTTGTTATGTTGTCTGCTTCAGGATGCGTATAGGCTACAGTTGAAGCTCTTCCTTTATGAAGTGAAGCAGCAACAATTATTAGCCGGTGTTAGGACCTTTTTGAAAGTTTATTCAACAATCTCCCTGGGGAAGCTTGCAAATTACATGGAAGTGGATGAACCCACTTTAAGGTCTCAAATGTCTTATGCTTTTAGTAGACTTGTTATTGTGCACTTTTTCAGGTGATCTATGACTTTGTCGGCTTATAAGTGGTATACTGAGTACAATACTACACAGGACAATTTTGATGACATACAAGCACAAAACACATGCGGTTGATTCCGATGGGAAGATAACTTCTAATGCTGATGTGGACTTCTACATTGATGAAGTAAGAAACACATGTTATGTAAATATCCTGTTCTTTTTTGTTCATTTACTTCTTCGTCCATTGGAATAGTTGGCTGACAACAATATTTATTTAACATAAGCTAGATAATGTGTCTTTTGGTTTTGTGGTTGTTATTCTTGTTGGATCTTATTCAAGATAATGCCTTTTTGAGTAGTTCATGAATAGTCAACTGTTCGTTGGCATCTACCTTTGTTGTCTCTCAAGAGATGCAAACAATTATTGTGGCCTGCTTCTCTTATTTGATTGTGTTGCTGGTTCTGATGTCTTAAATTTTAGAATATTCTTTCCCATAAGCCTTCAGTGGAGTATTAGTTTTGGAGGATAAATATATGTGAAATCCAATAAGACCTAGTATTTCTTCTGGTTCTTCTCTCGTCAGCAGAGCAAAATACTTGGTACGTTCTGTGAAGGATTCACATCGTCTTTGGTTTCAGGACATGATCCGAGTAGTAGAATCTAAACCCGCCAAGAAGTATGGAGATTACTTCTTACGTCAGATTGTGAAGGTACTTCGTCTATAGCATTTAAAGTCATTTATTTCTTTCAATTTCTCTTGCAAATACTTGTGCAATGTGCATAACTTGATTGCATCTGTCTGTGTTTTTCCAGCTTGAAGGGATCATGACTGATATTGACAGGATAAAGCTGGAGTAAGCTACCTTCCTATGTTATAGTATTAGTGCTAGCTTATTTTGAGCTTTCATTTTTGTACTCGAAAGCAAGGAGGAAAATGCAGAAAGTGGAAAAAGTACACATTTTTTTGTTCCCCCCTTTGAGACTGGTACCGGAAGTTGTTGATTAATGACCAGTTAAATGCAATTTTTCTACTGTTGTAATCTCTTAATACAAGGTTTTTCTTAAAAGTTGAAAAACTAGAGCTTTGGGTTCAGCTAACATCTTTAACTGCTTTCATTAGATCTGTTGTTGATGCATTCGCTGACATTTAAATCTGGTACTTTTGCTATCGTTGACTTATTTTGTAGGTATAGTCTAATAGTGGGTCTTGTTTCTCTTTCAGCATTGATTTTGTGGTTCCTACATAAGCTTTTAAAATCAGACAACCATTTAATTTTCATTATTTTGTCAAGCATTTGTAGTTTATATTTTCTGGATTCCTGTTTTATTGTTATCGGGAGAAGGACGATTCCCTGTCAAATATAAATATGCCCACAAAATATCTTTTCCCGCACCAAGTGTCACAAAACTAATAGGTGAATAGTATATGTTAAGCACACGATTTTTTCACTTAATTATAGTCAATTAATATATATTTGCGTTGCATATTTTGCCTTTCTCAGGTAATTGATTTTTCTTTATAATCAATCATACTATTGTATGGTAAGGAACGAAAAGCGAAGAAAACGGAGATGATTGACCAATTTTTATTTCGGCACCGTAGCCGAATGAATGCGAACCGTTGTCATGCTTTGCTTCTAGGAGGAGGAAATTAAGAACAGAACTGACTTTTGTAAAGTAAACATTAATACTGCACAGGCCTAGTTTTTCTTACTCCTAAAACTAAAAGGCGTATTCCCTTGAAAGTATTTTTGTGATATGCACAGTTCCATAATTTGTTAGTTGAAAGGACTTTGAAATGTACGCCTGAGGCATCTGCACTGTTCTCCCTTGATGTTATAATGCGTACTTACAACAATAATAACTTTCCAGTAAAATCCCACAAGGTGAGATCTTGGGAGGGTAACGTGTACTCAGACTTTACTCCTACCCTATAGGGCAGAGAGGCTATTTCCGATAGATCCTCGGCTCAAAAAAACAGAAATAAAAAAAATAAGAAAAGACAACTTATTAGTAACTCCAATAGAAACTGTAATAGTAACGGAAGCATAACAACCAAAAGATGAAAGACATGCAATTACAGTAGCCAGTATCTAAGGCCCAAGGCTAAGATAAACAACAAGTACAGAGTGTATTCAGCATAAACTGCAAGCTATCTAAGATCAATCCAAATCCAACCCCACATCACCGGAATGAAGTAAGGAAAGTTCTACTACCCCCTAACCTACAACCCTAATGCTTGACCTCCAGACCTTCCAATCAAGGGCCATGTCCTCAGAAATCTACAGTCGTACCATGTCCTGCCTGATCACCTCCCAAATACCACTTAGGCCTCCCTCTACCTCTTCGCGTATCCACCGCGGCCAACTGCTCACACCTCCTTACCGGCGCATCAAGGTTTCTCCTCTGCATGTGCCCGAACTATCTGAGCCTTGCTTCCCGCATCTTGTCATCTACAAGGGCCACACCCACCTTTTTCTGAATATCTTCATTCCTAATCTTGTCTATCCTAGTGTGCCCGTACATCCACCTCAGCATCCTCATTTCTGCTACCTTCATCCTATGGATATAGAAGTTCTTAACCGGCCAACACTCTGCCCATACAACATGGACGGTCTAACCACAACTCTATAGAACTTACCTTTGAGTGGCATAGGCATTTTCTTGTTACACAGAACTCCAGATGCAAGCCTTCATTTCATCCAGCCCACCCCTATACGGTGAGTGACATCTTCGTCGATCTCTCCGTCCCCCCTGAATTATCGACCCAAGGTACTTGAAGCTATCTATCTTCCGGATGACCTGTGGTCCAAGTCTCACGTCCCTGCCTACTCCTCCCGTCTCAACGCTAAACTTGCATTCCAGGTACTCTGCCTTAGATCTGCTCAGTTTGAAACTCTTAGACTCGAGGGTCTGTCTCCAAACCTCAAATCTCTCGTTAACACCGGCCCTCGTCTCATCAATTAGAACTATGTCATCAGCAAATAACATACACCATGGCACATCCCCTTGAATATGGTGTGTCTGCATCCATCACCAATGCGAATAGGAATGGGCTAAGCGCAAAACCTTGGTGTAATCCCATAACAACTGAAAAATGCTCCGAGTCTCCTCCCACAGTCCTAACCTTAGTCTTAGGTCCATCATACATGTCCTTGATTGCTCTTATGTAGGCTATCGGCACGCCTTTCGCCTCAAGACATCTCCAGAGCACCTCCCTAGGAACCTTGTCATACGATTTCTCCAAGTCAATAAACACCATGTGCAAATCCTTCTTCTTATCCCTATACTGTTCCACCATCCTCCTAATAAGGTGGATAACTTCCGTAGTGGAGCGACCCGGCATGAACCCAAACGATTGTCAGAAACAGACGTCGTCTTCCTCACCCTCGCCTCTATCACCCTCTCCCAGACTTTCATGGTATGGTTAACTAACTTGATACCCATATAATTTTACAACACTGGATATCACCTTTGTTCTTGTACAATGGTACCACTGTACTCGACCTCCACGACATCCTCTTCGTCCTAAAAATTACATTGAACAATCCAGTCAGCCATTCCAATCTTGTTCTACCCACACACTTCCAAAACTCCACCAAAATTTCATCTAGCTCGGTCGCTACCCCTACTCATCTTACGCATAATGCGTACTTATCATCATCAAATCATTTTGGCAAAATACATAAGTTGCCACCCGAGCTATGACCCAAATCTTTGTTACACACTTTCTGGCAACGAATATTACTTTACATACCTAACCTTTCTAAAGTGTACCCAAGATACACCATTTTTTTCTTAACCAGATTTTTAGAATATGTGTAATATCACACACCAATCAAATAGTGACACGTATCATTTAAAAATGAAATAATTAAAATTACAATTGTATCCCTCATCTTCCTCATCTAAACTACTATGGACGTCTTCCTCCTCTTTCACCATCAAACACCATAGTCTCTTCCTCCACCTTTTACTTAATAATAAAGGCCCAATTAACTATCAAAAATCACTGAAAAAGCAACCAAAACTCTATTGGGGTTTAAAAAGACGGGGCAGCAAAAATATTAATAGTATTGATTGAAAATGTCTCTCAATAATTTTATTAAGCATAACAAGGCTTTAAATAGCCAATTAGGAACATAATCTGCAGAAAAATCTGCATAGGAGGAATTTAAAAATTCCAAAATATCTCAACTATCCAAAAAAAAACTAACTTAAATTTGAGTTAAAAAAATTAGATTTATCCTAAAACTAAGTAACTTATTATGCTAAAAAAGTTACCGCAGTTACTAAAAGCAACAAAATTTCAACACTCCTCCTTTGTTTTACTTGCTACAATTTAAAAAGTTGCTCCTCCTCAATTCTTGCTTCGGTTGTTTGTTCTTGAGGATTATTTTGAGCATCGCTGAAATTGCACACTTTTGTAGTGCAATTCTTTTTCTTTTTTCTTCTTCTTATGGTTTTGTGCATGAAGAACACCCTTAGTGACCTTATCTTATCTAAAATATCTTTTGAGAGTATTTGATTTTGGACATTGATAGGATTTTCAGGAATTGCTGGTAAGGATTGTTCTTCCTTTACAACATTCAACAAATTATAAGGTTTAAGATATAATTTTATTTTTACTGAGCAAATTCGATGGTAATCGCCAGTGAAAATTTATGGGGAATTCAAAGAGAGACTGCTACATGCCATGTTTGAAAAAGGGTTTAAACATCAACCTATTAGTTTTTCTATGGTAATCGCCAGTGGGTGGTGGAAGCTTTTCTATCACATCAACTTTTCACGATCCACCTTAATACCTTTACTTGACACTAGGTGCCATAAGACTATACCTTTCTGTACCATGAAATGGCACTTTTCCCAGTTGAGTACTAGATTAGTCTCGATACACCTTTTAAACAATCACCTCAAGTTTACAAGGCAATCATCGAATGAATTCCCCACCACTGAGAAGTCATCCATGAAAACCTATTATCTCTTCTATCATATCTGTGAAAATGATCATCATGCACCTTTAGAATGTGACGGGTGCATTGCATAGGCCAAATGGTATTCTCCATAATGCATAGAATCCATAAAGGCGGGTGAACGGCATTTTTTCTCTATCCTTCGTGGCAATAGAAATATTATTATACCCCGAGTACCCATCCAAGAATTAAAAGTGAGACCTCTCTGTTAATTTATGTAGCATCTAATCAATGAATGACACTGGGAAGTGGTCCTTCATGGTGGCCAAGTTCAACTTCCTGTAGTCCATATATATTTGCCGAGACTGTTCGTGTAGAGATCAACTCATTCTTCTTATTTTTCACTACCGCCATACCTCCCCTTTTTGGTACATACTGCACTGGGCTAACGCAGTTGCTATCAGAGATGGGGAATATGATTCCAGCATCTAACATTTAATCACTTTTTTTTTCACCACTTCTTTCATGTTGGGGTTCAACCTTCTTTGATGTTCTCTGGAAGGTTTGTGCCCATCTTCTAGTAGAATCTTATGCATATAGAAGGCCTGAATGACCCCCTTATTGTCTGTAATGGTCCACCGATTGCAGTCTTGCACCCAGTTAGTACCTGCAAAAGCTGTTTTGCCTACACATCTAACAAACTGAATGAGATAATAACAGGTAGAGTTGAGTCAGGTCCTAAGAATGCATACCTGAGATGAGATGACAATGGCTTCTGTTCCAGCTTTGGTGGCTCTTCTATTGACGGCTTAGCTGGAGGAGTTTATCTTTCCTCCAAGTGAAAAGGCTCAAATTCAAGCTCCCTTTTCCAAAAATCTTGTCCTTCAAGAGCAAGTACCCTCTTTGTCAAGTCTTCACCATTAGCTTCATCTAATTTTATAAGACAAGCTGTTAGAGAGTCTTTTCTGTTCAATGCTACATCGTCCTCATCCAACACTACATCCACCACATCTACTAGAGAGCAATTGGAAAATTCACTGGGTCTGCGCATAGATTTCTACACGTTGAATGTTATCTCTTCATAGTTTAATCTCATTTTGAGCTCTCTAGTTTAACATTCAATTAGATCTCTCCCAGTGGCCAAGAATGGGTTTCCCAAAATTATGGAATTTTCTCGTCAATCCGACAGTCAAGGATGACAAAATCTACTAGGAACACACACTTCCCAACCTGCACTATTACATTATCTTGAATCTCGGAGGGCCTTTTCACAGTTGGTCAGCCAGGTGTAGTAGCATAGACATGGGTCTAACTCTTCCAATGACTAGCCTTTTGTAGATAGCTAGAGGCATAAGGTTTTGCTTGCTCCTAGATCACATAGTGCATTAGCAAATGCAAAATTGCTTATTGTGCAAGGGATTTTGAAACTCCCTGGGTCAGACAGCTTCTCAACTATGGGTCTCATCACAACAACACTGTAGGTCTGAGTCAGCATAACCGTGGCCAAGTCTTGGAAGTCGAACTTGCAGGACATCAAGTCCTTCCTCATCTTTGCATACTTAGACATTTCTTTTAAAGCATAAATCAATGGAATGTTTACCTGAATTTGCTTCAACATCTCCAAGAATTTCTTATACTACTCATCTTTTTGATACTTAGCCAATCTCTATGGGAATGGTGCTGGAGGTCGCTTTCTTTGTTGGTGTTCTCTTGTGCATTCTATACTGTCACCTCAGTTAAACCCGCTGAATCATCTATCTCAATGGGTACTAACACTAGTGTCTTAGCCAACCTGCTTTCGCGGGCCATTTATTGCTCCAAATCTAAGTCCCTACCATTTTGGAGACTCCCACCATCAGCTGCTTCGGGCCCTGCTCTTTTTGGGTTAATTTGGGTGTCCGGGTGTAACATCCCATTAGGAATATTGTTTAGTGCCATGGAAATTTGTCCTAACTGGATCTCAATATTCTTAATTGCTGATTCATGTGAGTTTACTCTGTCAGCTAGTTTTCCAATGGAATCACTTGTTGCATCACACCCTAGAGTTTAGCAAACCCATCTTCACGTCTCACAATCTGTTGTTGATAAGCTTGCTACTGATTTTGCTGGTTGTACCCTTGTTGCCTTTGGTAAGACACCATTTGCCCCTGTGGTCGCATAGCCCCATGATTATTGTTGTTATTGTACTACTGCTGAGCTGGTCTGTATTGTTGATTTTCTTGACCCTAATTCTAACCACCTGGTCTCGGTGCCTAGTAGTTGGCCACATAATTTATGTTTTCCTGATATTGTTGATTACACCTTCAGCACTCCATGAGTAGACATATCATTGATTAATGAACGATGTACAGAGACCCCCATTGGTTGCATCAACTATTTGTACATGTTGCTTCTGGACTGATTCTTCAACCTTTTTGGTGAGGATGCTTATTTGTGTCATTAAAGTGGCCATATTTTCAGCTATGCAGTTAGCCGAGTCTAGAGCCATTGAGTGAACCACGTGAGTGATTGGGGCGTTCCTTATTGTCCATCTTAAGTTTTGTGCCATCTTGTCAAGAAGGATCTTGCTCTCTATAAATATCTTGCTAATAAATGCTCCACCTACTGAAGCATCGACATTAGTTTTCAAAGTATTTGCTAAACCCATGTAAAATCTCTACCCCAACATCTGCTCCAGAATACCATGATGTGGACGCGTAACCAGAGGACTTTTGAATCTCTCCCACATTTCATTTAACATCTCAGTTGGTCTCTATTTGAAGCTCAATATCTCATCGATTTGCTGAGCAGTTTTGTTGGGTGGATGAAATTTTCTCAAATATTGTTTGACTAATTCCTCCCAAGTAGTGATACAGTTGATAGGGAGTGAATTAAGCCAAGCCTGGGCTACTCCTATCACTGAGAATGGAAACAACAACAAACATATTTCCTCCCGAGTGACATTGTGCTGTCTCTGCATGGCAAAAAATTGAGAAAAAGTTCTTTAGATGCTGCTGAGGATCTTTAACGTATAACTATAATCCAGAGAATGGTCCCTTGTCCTGCAACAGTTGTAGCATGTTATTTGTGATCTGGAATGAGTCTACTTGTATCTGATGGACTACAATGGTAGTTGATAAGTTGTCAGTTGTGGGTTGTGCCTAGTCATATAATGCTGCTTCTAGCACAAGGTGCCACACCCTGATCATTTGTGTTGCTTACATTGTTCGTGTTGTTTGGGTCATTCACGTTGTCTCTATTGTTTAGATTATCGTCTTCCATGTCTGGTTCAATTATTTTGGTTGAGTTGTATTGTTATTTGCCTTTCCTAGTTGTGTGGTTCAATGCGTTGAACACCTTCTTAGGATCTGATAATGCTTTGAATAATTATCTAGTTCTTGAGGAGTTTCTAGGCACGCACCTGTACCAACCACGACTACAAACGTTAGAATTTCAGTGATCAGTTCAAATTGAAGAAAATTGGCTACATTAAAAATTTCTACACTTATGTTTTATTACAATCAATAACGCCGTTCATTCCCAGGTAACGATGCCATAATTTGATCACGCCTAACTATGTCTTATAAAAAGGACTAAGCGGCCGCTGCAAGTATATTCCTGTTAACAAGTCTGGAATCGAATCTCAGATGGAATTAACCTATCAATCACAGCTATTGGACTCACAGAAATTCACGTATCCATTCTTCAGAGATGTTTGATTAACAATTTGGGTGTGATGTAATAAAAATGCAGTAAATTAAGACTAGCTATAAATTGATTGTAACCAAGAATGAGAAAGGTCTTAGGTTATGATTTCCCCTCTTTTCGGAATACTTTCCACTGTGTTTATATAAATTTGCCTAAGTCTTCTCTATCGATCATGAGCACTCTAACTGTCGTAACTCTCTCCCGAGTAATTACAACAATATACTAGGTATATTTTCCCGAATTACGCTAGTTGGCCTTAGTTATAGCTCACTTAGATCACACCAAAGGTTTCGTTATCCCTAATTCCATCTTTAAACCATTCGTATTGATCCCTCATATACGTTAGGAGTGGTGTTGTTCAACAATTACCTAAATATATACTCTCTCTTGAGTAATTCATACTAAATAGGTGCAACCGATTGAGGGCCCTTCAATCAACAACAATCATAATATAGTTTAACAAACAGAGAAATTATTAAGGCAAATCTATATTAACATGTCAAAAATTCATTCTCCAAGAGGTTTAATCAAAACCTAGATTTAATGTTTAGCTACAGATAACTGTTTTCACAATCATAGTAGTAGACTTTATCATTAATGGTCAAAACAAGAGGAAGAAACGTAAAACTCTATGTCGAATCTTCCGCCTTGCCTCTTGCCTTCAATAATCCCTCAAAAACCTTGATGCTCTCTCTTTGGGTGACTTGAGCTTCTTATATGATAAGGAGAGTTTCCCTCGAACTTAAAAAATTACCCCTAAAAATAATGTTGATCGAAGTGACGAGAGCGGGCGCGCAACCGCGCATATCACATTCTATTATGCCTGACGAGCGCAGCTGGAGCGTGGCGGCGCTTGGCCCGCGCTCATGGAGTTCACATGTTTTTTGTTTTTTTCCTTCTTCTTTCCCGCGCATTCACCTCCGATTGGCTTTCCTTTCTCAAAATTAGCTCCAAACATCGTTCAATATCCTCATAATCAATACTTGGCCCTGTAAAGCACAAAATTCATAATTAGAGCTATTTGTTGTCATTAAGCTTCATATAACAATAAAGCATAGCTAAGTTTGGGCGTAAATGGTCGCTAAACTACATGAATATAGCCTATTATCGGTTACACTTTTAGAATTCTTGATTCAAGTTGACTATCATTTTATGTAAGATATGATAACTATTTGTAGGTTCACATGAATGATGTTTTGCTAGCTATGATTATTTGGGCCATGGGAGTTTGTAACTATTCCTCTAATTCAGAGATGCTTATACCAAATGGTACATACTAGCTCATTCTTGGTTGATCAAACTGCAGATGAACTACATGATCCTAGGGCCGTTGAAATTAATCTTGAAGTTGAGTAACCACGCAATCCATTTTAACTTTAAATTCATTAATTTAATATTCATTTTGGTAGTATAGAGGAATAAAATTAGTGATTTTATCTTATTTACACCATCATATTATGCATATCTCCAATAGATTTTATTTTTTGAGTTTTTCTCCTACATATGTTACGCTTATCTAATTAAAGTATAATAATGTATTTTCTCATTGTAAATAGAAGGGGAATTCAAGTTCACATGCCATCATATTTTATCAGTTTAATTTCTCCAACAAATCAAAGTATTGTCCATCTCTTTGACAATTAGGTGGAGTATCATAGATGATTCACCTAATCTTTTGTTCAAAAAATACATTTGCTATGATATAACAGAAAATAATTTAAAGACAGAATTTTAAGGATTGCATAGAATTGTACTCACATATATGTATTAAAAAAAAAAAAATTTAGCAGGCTTATTTTACTAGGTAGTTATATTTTTTTTTTTACAAAATATTTGACGTCAAACTGAAGACGATTATGTTAACTTCAGATAGTACATTTTGGTCCGCAGTAATTTATGAGAAATATATAAATTACTTTTACCAAAAAGAAAGAAAATATATAAATTGTTTTACCAAAAAATAGTTAACCTTTTTTTAAAATGAATTAATAAAAATTAGGGAGTGAATCCTAGCTAAATATAATAAATACCAGATCTGAAAAATTAATGCATTAACAATATAGGATCATGTCCGATAGTATTGAATGTTGATTAACAGTGCTCAATGATTGTCAATTAATGCAATAAAGAAAACGTGCAATGAATATAGATAATGATAATTAATGTAATATGAAGGAACTTGTCACCCAAATGTGAGATGACTTGTATGATTCTCCTTCGTGACAACAACGTGGGGACAATATAAAATGAAAGAGGAAAAGAGATCCTTGGATCTTGTGAGTAAAAAGTATCTATTGAATAATATAATCAGTGGACAAGACAAGCTTTATATATTCTCTACAATCAACCTTTACAATGTGTCTTATCCAAAAGTCAAGATCCCCTCATTTTTTTTCCTGTATCTCCTTATTTATAGGGTATATTCCTAAGAAACCCTAAAAAGTACAACAGAAAGAATATCCAATGGAATATTCCTTATGTCTATTCTAAACTTATTTTACCATTGCTTCCGTACAATTTCTACTTGACCTCGGTACTAATCATTCTTAAGACGACTCCTCGCCATTGTGCCATGGTCATATTAATTCTTCGACCATGTTCATTTGCAATTATTAAATCATCCAAATTTTAACCAATACAATTAGTCCCTTCACTGAGGTCGTAATCTAGGGCGACCTCGATGAGCAAATTCTACCTGCAACCGTTCAGAGGAAATTTGATCGTGATGATTGAATCGAATCGGCTGAGGTCAAACTGGCGGCGTTGTCAGCAGGGCTGCGATTGGTGTGGCTAACATAGGATGACATCATGGCCATGCGATTCATCATCACGTATCTTCCCAATGTAGTGTCTGTGCTTCTATCGCTTTGATGTTGGTGCCATTGATGATTCTTTGCCTCGATTCTGGGGTCACCCAACCGTATAAATAGAGGAGAAGGGTTTCATTTCCGAAACTTTTAGTATTTCCCATTTTGTATGCATATTATTCTTCTTTGATCTTCTTGTGTGATCTCTAGTGATTTCTTGCAGCTTCTTCAATTCCAGTCCCCGATTTGTTTCTAGTTAATATCTTCTTTTACTGACTTTTCTGTACATATTTTACTAAGGAAATATGTCAAATTCCCCTCATATTCAAGATGGAGTATCCGATGCCACTCCTTTATCGGTGGCCATTCTTCTCGGTGGTGAGGAGTCTATGGTTGAGGAGGAAGAAAGGTTCCCCACCATGGAGGAGGTGGTTCCTACTCAAGAGCTTTCTAGGATAGGGCCACATCAAATAGCCAACCTCCGATCCAAATATCGTATTCCTTCTCAAGATCGAGATTATTCCGGTGGGAGGCAACATTCTATAGGTTCACCAATCTTGATATTATGATTTCTATGTTTATCGATCCCAAGTTGGTTATTCTCTTCCTCCATTAGCAGAGGAGTTTTGCCGTTTTTATAATGTCTACCCTACACAGCTCTCCTCTCATTTATACAAAGTTTTTCTGATGCTGGCAAAGTACATAGAGTTGGTCAGCTGTAAGGTCAATATTTTCCATCTGCTGCATCCTAGCTTTTATAGAGGCACATTGATATATCTGTGACATCATAGAATCAAAGGGTTGGCAGCCGAGATGGATGATAAGGTGAACCAGCGATTCTGGAATAAATACTTATTCATCTAGACCGAGCATCTTTTGGCGAATCTGACCAGGTTTCCAGAGCAATGGAACTATAATCATAAGTATCTAGCCATATTTTCGTTATTTTCTTTCTCCCTCTTCTTCTTTCATTTTTTACTCACTCACAACTTTCTTGTTTTTCAGCTGAGAGGCGTGCACTTTCTCCCGTCTTCGATATTAAAGATTTGGTTGCTCATGTGTTACCCCACACCATGGGAATTCATGACTGGGCATCCTTTCATAAGCGTTTTGGACCCAAGACTTCGTCCAATAAGTGTTATTTCTACCTTCCAACTTATTATCGTTCACTATCTCCTTTTAATGTGACCTTCCTTTGGTGCTAAGTCAGCAAGTTTCCGAAAAGGTAAAGGCTCCAGTGCCTGCATTTTGCCAGGCTATCGCATCAACTGGAATGCATTTTGCTTTAGCTGAGTTTTCTCGAGGAGGACAGACTCAAGTTCCTTCAATGGGGGACTCCTCCCCTCATACTGTTGCCGTGCCGGATGAGATCTCTTCTCAACCTATATTTCACCTTGTGGACGAGTCATCTTACGGCGAGAATGCACCACCGAGGAAAAGGCGAAGGGTGGAGATTGGGAAGGCCATTATCGCCGATGTTGAGCCAGAAAGATTCATTGCTTTGGAAAAAGAATCGATGCTCACACTAGACGTCGAGGCCGTTTCGGCGGCGGGTGCCACCACGGAGAAGAGGCACTCTGAGGTTGAGGGGGTTTTTGGTAGCAGAGAGCTTATGCGGGCTACTAAAGGTGGCTCATCATCGGCATCTAGGAGAGGTAAAGGCGTAAAGTTGTCCCTACGAGGGACGATGACTCTAGCTTGGACATCCTGAAAAGATACGGACCTTCGTGGAGAGGACTACTCACGTAGAGATAAGGATGGAGGGTCCTAAATGGTATATAGTCATTCCCATGGATTATGACTTCTTGGCCAACTCAGAACAGGCAGTGTCGGTCTTCGCTCCCCTGTGCACAACTTCCGAGAATAGGATGGTACAAACGCTAAAAGATGCAAACCTACCATTGGGTATATCTGTCATGGCCTAGAGAGTAAGTTTGCTTTTCCCATATTAGGTTAATTTTGTTTCGTATGTGTAACTTGGTTACACTGACCTCTTTTTTTTTGCATGTGATACCCTTAGTATGGAAATTGAGTGTGATCAGCGGGAGGAGCGGAGGATGAATATTTTTAAGAAGATGACCTCCAAGTACACAGAGTACCATTCCAAGCACCGAATGCTAGTTGACTTACTCAGCCAGAATGACCAGTTTTATCGCTCCATGACAGACTCAAGTAGAAAGATGAGGAGTCGAAGAACGAGGACAAATATCCAAGGGAGAGAGACGAGGAACTTTTGAGGACCATCAGCGGGTGAAACATGCCTGAGGGAGCTCTAAAGGCTAAGGAGGACGAGCTCGAGGTGAGCAAGGGGGTGATGGCCGAGAATGCTGACCTGCAGGTGCATGTGGCATCTTTAATAGTTGAACTCGAGCAGATGGAGGCAAGGGCCATCGACTTGAGGGATGTATTGAGTGTCAAGATCAAAGAGTTCGGTCGAGCTGAGAAAATCAAAATGGCTACTGCGGTTGAGGTGATAGCCCTAGATGATTCCCTCCGTGTTTGTAGGTCTGAGCGAGCTAATGAGGCAGAGATGTAGGTGTTCAAGGCTGAGAGGTTAGAGGAGTGGATCATGGGTTTGGAGGCAAAGTTGTCTGATTTAAATGAGAAAGTCATTGTCTTGAGGGCCGAGAAGACACAATAGTAGGCACAACCGTCTAAATCTGATACTTCCGCTGATCCTTGTGTGTCGCGGGAGTCATATGAAAGATGGGTCCATACCGAGTCAACTTGACGTGTACAAGTCTTTGAAGGCTGATGGGAAGGTTTTTGAGGTGGAGCTTGAGGGGGTCCATGTCAAGGCACGTGCAGCCCGTGAAGCTTGTGCTTATGACCTTGGTACACCCAACGGGTATGATGATGACGACGCCACAGATGGGCTTGCATATGATCCTTGGTATAATATTGATGAGTATGCTGATAGGGGTGATATGGCGTGAAGCTTTTGTAGTTTAGTTTTTTTTTGGTTTGCTATTTTTGTGAGGGCTTCCTGAGCCCTTTGTAAAATGTACTGTAATCCAACAATTGAAATGGAACAATTTCCTTTTTGATATGTATTTTTCGATTCCCGTTCTCTTTTTTTTTGTTTGCTATGTGGGAAAGTCCTTCATTTTTTGGTCATTTGCATGTAACGTTGACTTTGACGGAGTCGAACATAGTTTGACTTGAGGCTGAGTATTAGTTAGCTCGAACGAGGCCGGGAATCAAATAATTCGAGCGAGATTGAATGTAGAGTAATTTGAGCGAGGTCGAATGTTAAATAATTCAAGCGAGTCGAATGTAAAGTAATTCAAGCGAGGTCGAATGTCAAGTAATTTGAGTGAGGTCAAGCATCGAATAACTCGAGCGAGTCGAGTGTAAAGTAATTCGAGCGAGTTGAATGTAAAGTAATTCGAGCGAGTCAAATATAAAGTAATTCGAGTGAGTCGAATGTAGTATGTAAAAGATTTGGTGGAGTTGTGCAAAGATGTTACATGCTTCTTTGTTTATTTCATTCATTGGAGAATATTACATGTTTCTGTTTGTTCCATACCTGAGAAGTTCTAATCTACATAGTCCCTTCATCGCTCGGCCTGGAGAAGTAGTCGATAGGCGGGGCGATGAATTATACTTGAGCTTTGAGACGTCCCCTTCGTAACCTCATTAAAAACCTCCCCAATAAAAACCCAATTAGGATAAAACCCGTGTGAGGGAAAAATAGTATGATTTGAAGGGCGTTCATTCTCAGAAGGTGAAGTATTTGAGGTGGGCGACATTCCAATTGTTTGGTAGTAGCTTTCCCCCCATTCTTTCAAGTTGGAATGATCCTTGTTTGCTACTTTCGTGATTTTGTATGGCCCGTCCCAATTGGTTCCTAGTTTACCTTCTCTTGGGTCTTTTCTCGCCTGTATTTTGGCCTTAAGTACATAGTCCCCAACTTTGAGTGGTCGTACTTTGGCCTTTTTGTTGTAATATTGTTCTGCTTGCTGTTTTTTGGATACTATTCTTATGTGAGAAATGTCTCTTCGCTCCTACGATTTGTCGAGGTCTTGCTTTCTATTCTCATTGTTGCTTGGTCCACTGTTATTGGAGTATCTCAAACTTGGTTCCTTGAACTTGACTGGAATCACTACGCCAGTCCCATAAACTAGTGAATATGGCGTTTCTCCCGTGCTTGGTTTTGGCGTGGTGGTATGCCCATAACACTTCTAGTAGTAGTTCCGGCCATAGTTCTTCGATGTCTTCGAGTTTCTTTTTCATGATGTTTATTATTGTTTGTTGGAGGATTCGGCTTGTCTATTTATTGCAGGGTGATATGGCATGGAGAGTATTCATTTGATGTGCCATTTCTCGAAGAATTCAACGGTCTTTTTCCCGGTGAATTGGGGTCCATTGACACAACTGATTTCTTTGGGGATGCCGAAGCGACATATGATGTTCCTCAATATGAATGTGATAACTTTCTGTTTGCGTATCTAGGTGAGTGCACCTACTTCTACCCATTTGGAAAAGTATCCAGTTCAAACAAAAAAAGAATGCACATTACCTCATCTCGCTAGAGTGGTCCCACGATGTCCATTCCCATTCGATGAATGGCTATGGCCATGTGACTGAATGGAGGTGCATGCCCGCTTGGTATATCATATGAGCGTATTTCTGGCACTACTCGCACTTCTTGATAAAGTCGACGACTTCCTTCTTCATGATAGGTCAATAATAGCCTGCTCATATGAGGCATATGACGAGGGCTAGATCATCGATGCTATCACTGTAGTGGCCTTCGGGTACTTCCTTGAGGACGTGTCTTGTTTAGTTAGGCCCTAGATATTTCGCCAAAAGACCACCAAATATACTTTTGTATATGTCGTAATTTGTAATGATGTATCTGGCCGCCTGCATTTGAAGCTTTTTGGCTTCTTTTTATCTAATTAGGAGTATTCCCTCATGAAAAAATGTTATAATACGGTTGCGCTAGTCCCAAGTTAAAATTACAGAGTGTACCTTAAGTTGGTTTATTGATGAGTGGAGGAGGGTAACAACGTTTTCTTTTCTAATGTTTTTGGTGGCTGCTGCTAACTTGGCGAGGCCATGTGCCTCGATATTTTGTGCTCGAGGTATCTGGTCAAGGTGACATTCGTCGAATTTCGATAGTAGTTTATGAATTTTGCCTATTACGTTTGTATCCTCAGTTCTTTTATTTGGAAAGTCCCTATGACTTGGTTGACAACGAGTTATGAGTCGCATCGGAGGATGACTCATCGTGCTCCGTACTTGAGAGCTAGCTTAAGTCCTAAAATTATGGTGTCGTACTCGGTGTCATTATTAGTCATATGGGGGCACCATACGGACTGGTGGATGACTTCACCAATTGGGACCTTAAGTACGAGTCCTAGTCTAGATCTTATGCCATCGGTGTATAGGACCCATAGTTCAGGTAAACTAGGACAGGTACGAGAAGTTTCTTGCTCAACCTTAGGCATTATTTTGGCACTGAAATCGGTGAAGAAGTCGGTGAGTACCTACGATTTTATCGCTATTCATGACTGTGAGCACGTGATTTTTGCCTAACATGAATTACTCCCAGAAAATCAAAACAAAAATTGTCTATTTTTTACGTTGTGTATTTTTGTGAATTTTCGTGTTATTTTTGGTAATTGTTTGCATTTTGTATATGCATGATTATATGTGTTTAAATTAATAAAAATACAAAAATAGGTCGTATTTACATTTTGATCTAACTTTGCAATTAGGAGTAGTTTAAGTTTATTTTACAAAATAAAAAAAAATTACAAAAATATGTATTTTAGCGTTTTTAGAATTTAATGTCCCAATTGTATTTTAATGTTTATCTAATTATATGTGATAATTACTATTAGAAGTTAATTAGTACTTTGACAAGTTAATTTGGTTTTATAAGTTAATTTAGGATTTTTAGAATTTTAGTTTTATTTTAAACAAAAGAAAGGAAGCAAAATAGATTTAAATGAGTTCAAAATCGGATTGGGCTAATTCAAAATGCCAAATCAGGAGCCCAACCCAAATAACCCCTTACCCAAAACCCGGTCTGCCCAGAAAACCCACCCGACCCGGTTCGAATTATCAATGACCAAACCCCATTCAATCTTCATTTGTTGATTTCTCCAAAAACCCTAAAGACCTAACCCCATTCTCCCCAGCGGCCGCCACAGTCCCCCCCCCCACTTCATCTTCTTCGCTCCTCTTCCAAACAGCCACACAGCCGCCAACCCCTGCCCCTCGCCGCTGCCGTCCACCAGCCGATCACCGACAATCAAGCCCCAGCCTTTCAAGTCCCAATCCAAGTCCCAACTAACCCTAGAAGATGTTCAAGACGGTTTGAAGATTTTTGAGGTTTAAACAGATTTTAATCGAGTTGCTCTCACTTGAGAACACCCGATTAAATCCGTTTAACCTCAAAAAAATTCCAAAATCCGAGTTGAATCCAAGGCTGCCGATTTCCTATTTTTCTGTTTAAGGTATTTCCCTTTTCTATTATTTCGGCTTTTTTATTTGTTTGTGTCGATCAGTATGTTTTCAATTGTCGTTTTCGTTTTTTTTTTGTTGTTTTGTTGTCGATTAATTTTTCTTCTTTTCTTCTATCAAAGACCTTTATTTGGTCGGTTTCGTTTTCTGTTTATTTGATTGTAAATGTGTCGTTATAGGATACGCACTCGTTTCGATTAGCGTCGTCGAATAGTTGGCTTTGTATCTTTCCGTTATTAGCCGAGAATTGTTTCAATCTCTGTTTTTGTGATTGATTGTTATCAATTATCGATCAATTGTATGTCGGTTAAATCCGTTACGAACTAGATACAGAATTTAGTCGATAGTTAAATGTTACTGTTTTTTTTTATTTTTGTGGAGGTTTCTGTTGCATTGTTTGTTAGAGGATTTGAGTCGCTTTGTTGATCATTCGACTCACTGGTTAAGATCATTGTTAATCAATTTTTGGTTTGGATTTTGTTGAATCCTAATGTGTGTATTGCTGAATTTTGTTAGGCATTGGTTATAGCTGATAAGTTTTTGGATAGATTGATAGTTTCAGTAGCTTTAGAAGGGTAGTTTAGAGGATTGAAACCTGAAAATTAGTCAATTTAAGTGGGCTACCAATGCTGAATATTAATGCACCACTTAGCTTAGAATTGCTTAATAAAAAGGGGACTTGCTGGCTGGTTTAATGTTTTGAAAAGGTGAGAAAAGTAGATAACATGGGAGTAGTGATTAGAAGATAAAGGGATGCACATGGGAGGGAATATACAACTGAAAAAGGGTTGAAAAAGGGGAATAATAGGTGCTGGACAGATTTAGAATTGATTAAAAAAGGGGTTGCTAGATCTGTTGATGATCTATAAAAGAGAACAGAACACTCTCTGGAAATAGGACACACACTGGAAAATCAGAACAACAGAGAAACACCCATTGGAAATAATAGGAAAACAGAGAGAAGCATCCTGAAAAAATAAATAGACTCACATTCTTGAAAGAACAGAATTCCCTTTTCTCTTATACATTTTTGAAACAGATTTTCAAGGAAACACATATTGAGAATCTGTTTGAATCTGTTTTGTTTGAATCAAGATTCCATACCAATTGGTTTGGTCAAGGTTGTTTTGGTTTGTTTTGGTTTCTACTGGTTTCGCACTATTCGTGGTTTGTTTGAATTGAGTTTTTGGTCAATTCCCGTCGGTTATTCTTGCTGGATTCTTGCTGCCGCCGCTGTTATCTTGCTGTTCTTGTTCACTGCCGAACAAGTCACTCACTCCCTCTTTTGCTTTTGAATTTCCAGGTACACATCCTTGGATTGTCTATTGCTTTTACTGGAAATGAAATGAAAGCATGTTTTGAATATTGCCGCGAAGCCATCATATGAATGATCTTGTTAGATATCCATTAAATTGGGGGGTGTTAGTTGTATTAAGGATTGCACTGTTAAGCATTAAGAGTTTAAGAGCGCACACAATTATGTATGTCTATTTAGTTCTTACTTTCGTTATGAATAATTCGAAATAAAATCCGTTAGGCTTGTATTGTAATCTTGATTTATTTTTAGAATATCATTTAGTTTTCGTTATGTTTAACTAGTTTCTATTTTTGTTAACATATATTTAGATCCATGTAAGTAAAACTAGCCAATACGGATTGAGATTTTCCTTGATATGTTAAATTGATAATTTGTTAAAATCAAGTAACTTAAGCATGTTTAAGGTGTTAATTTGATTGATGTTAATTATTAATGCAAGGTATTTTGAATCATTTTTGAATTTCTTCATTTGATTTTCCCTTGAAATCTATTTGTACTTAAGTAGACAAGATAAGTTAACCCGGTTTTTTTTAGATGCCAATGTTAGATCGATTTTAATCGCATAGTTTTGCTTTCGCTAATTAACATCGGATTAAGGATAGTAAACAATTTTACTTTTAATAATTGGATCAATTTGAATTATTTCTATTTCGCATATTTTGATCAATTTTCCGTTAGTTTATATCTTGTCATTTAATCTCCGGCCATAAATCAAAAATCTAGGAAATAATATATCATTTGGTATGATTCTTTAATTGAAAATAATTTTAAGAGATACACTGTTAAGTAAATTGATCCTTTTTGGTTTATTTTTACAATGGTTTTGATCGGCATAGTTTCAAATGAATAACCCGGATACCCTTTTTTTTATACATTCACCTATCTGTCAAAGTCCGAGTCTATGTTATAATTGGTTTTTCTTTTGGCATGGTTTCAAATTAATAGAGCGGTTTTAAAAGGTTAATTGGAGCATATAATTTATAAACATGTATAAAATCAGGTATTTTTAGCCATTTATAATAATTGAAGCGACCGTGCTAGAACCACGGGATCCGGGGGTGCCTAACACCTTCCCTCGGGTCAACATAATTCCTTACTTAGAATTTCTGGTTCGCAGACTTCATTTGGAAAGTCGAAAATTTCCTCGATTCGGGATTTAAATAAATCGGTGACTTGGGACACCTTAATTTTTCCAAGTGGCGACTCTGAAAATAAATAGAATAATCCCGTTTCGAATATTGTCACTTAAATTGGAAAAACTCCCTCGCGCATCTACCTCCCGGGTAGGGGGCGCGCCAAAAGGAGGTGTGACAGCTCTGGCGACTCTGCTGGGGAAACAAACCCAGAACCACTGGTTGAGGTTTAAGAATTCGAGCTTTGAATAATTATTTTATTTGGCTTATTTATTATTTGATTTTATTATATGTTTGTATTTTAATATGCTAAATGTTGCTTTACCGCTTTGATATTTTGTGAACTGTATATAAATTGTGCCGATACCCATTTTTCTCTTCTGAGTCTTTTGAAATACAATACCGGGCATTTGCTGGACATAGCCCGTTTTTCTCAAGATAGCTGTGGTGCTTGGCACCCGGTGAAGGATTTTGTAGTCACACATGTTTAGGCGGAGAGTTTTGTCAATTAAGCCGGAAAGCCATGCTATCGGTGCACTGACACTCTTCGGCTCGAGTTGTCCGCTCGAGTTAAAGCCAGTCTAGACACTTTTTCCAACAGGATGATGACTTAGAATAACAAAACCTTATGTCGGATCCCCGATAGGAACGTTTATTTGCATCATGTGCATATTTGACTTAGGAGGCTCAACACGGGGGTTGGGCCTGTCTAAGACAGGTGTACCTGAAACAAAAAAGACCAACTTGTTGCATCTTTTTGTGTGCATTTATTTGTTTCGATCTTACATGCCGTCCGGTTTGTTAAAAAAGAGGAAGAAGTGGAAAACGGCAGGGTATATAGTCAAAATGGTTTTATGGAAAATAGTTAGTTCTTTGAAAATAAATTCTGAAAAAATGCAAAAAAAAATTCCAAATAAATTTTCTTAATTTTACGAAAATAGTTAGTTCTTTAAAAATAAATTCTGAAAAAAGAAAAATGCAAAATTTCCAAATAAATTTTCTTAATTTTACGAAAATAGTTTAGTTTCTTTGAAAATAATTTTGAAAAAAAAATGCAAAAAAAAAAAAAAAAAAATTCTTAACTTTACGAAAATAGTTTAGTTTCTTTGAAAATAATTTTGAAGAAAAATGCAAAAAAAAAAAAAAAAAATTTCCAAATAAATTTTCTTAGTTCCTTTGAAAATAATTTGTTTTAGAAATGTTGTTTAAAATAGTTTGCTTTCTTTTCTTAAAATGATTTAGTTCTTTTATTTTCGAACTACGCAAGTTTGATTCTCACCAAACATGAGATACGTAGGCAACCCATATCGGGCTGAACTAATACTGATTTTTTTTAAGAAAAACAATAATAAAATATTAAAATTAGGATTTTTGTTCTTAGTCGAGAGTTAGGAAATTTTGCAAAAATAGCCAAACGCCTTAAAAGGGGCGCCGGAGGACTAATTTCGCAAAACGGAATATAGACATCACACTGGTATCCTGTTATACAGCCTTCAAATCTTCTTCAAGTGTTGAAAGGCCGTATTAACAAGATTCGTTTTTTTAATAAAAAAAAAAGAAAATTTTTGAAAAAATATCTTAAGTTCATTTTTATCTTTTCTAGGATCAGCATGACTTCCTCGCAACGAATCGGCCAGAAAAGGGTGAGAGACGAAATGCCACCTATGTTCATGGTCCAGGACAAAACCCCAGATCGGCTCTGTAAATGGTGGACTAGTTTTTCAGCTTGGGAAAGAAATCAAGTTCACAAGCACCTCAAGTTCCTTCCGGACATCATGATGATAAAACCGGACAAAAACGTGATCAGAGCTTTAGTGAGTTTTTGGGACTCAACAAGCAATGTGTTCAGATTTCGGGATTGCGAAATGACACCCACTTTGGAAGAATTGGGCGGACTCACAGGACTCGGAAGAGATTTGCACAAGATGAGACCTGCAGCTCCTAGGCAGATGGGTGTGAATAATTTCTTGAAAAAGTTATGTCTCCGGCGGGTTCCCCTGGGTTGTCTGGAGAACGGTTGGGTGCCACTGGATTATCTCTATGACAAATTTGGTGATAAGAGAGGGTTTGAGAAATTCTCAAACGCTGAATTTGTTAACCAGCTGAATTATGACGCCTGGGGAGATTTAAGAATCTATGCTTTTATGATCGCTTTTTTGGGAACCATGGTTTTTCCCGAACGTGGCTGACGCATCAGAATCCGTTTGGCTGCGGTGGTCTCATATCTACAGAGTAACGAGGAACACACTGTTCTTCCGATGATACTAGGAGACATCTTTCGGGCCTTAACTCGGTGCCAAGAAGGACAAGATTATTTTGAAGGTTGCAATATCTTATTACAAATGTGGTTTATAGAACATCTCTATCATCACCCAATTGCGATAAACTTCAAAGCAGATTGGCTGAATTATATTCGCTGTCATACAAACAGAGCCGCCCGTTGTAACCTTCCAGAAGACTTGAGAACTTGGCAAGAACTTCTCAACTCTTTGAAAGCGGATCAACTTACCTGGAATTATTATTGGTTCCCCTCCGCCAAAATCATGCATATGTCGACATACCGCCCATTCTACATACTAATGGGTTTTAGGGGTTTCCAACCATATGCCCCGCTACGTGTCATGCGGCAGTTGGGTAGAGAACAGAAAAAGGTCCCAATTGAGGATATGCGATCGTTTACATGGGAATTTGTGACGGAAGAGACCCCGAGGGAGACTTATGCACAGAAGGTATGGTTCGGTAGTCGACTCTCCGACATCAACGAGATGGTTGCCGATCGAGAACGGGGAGAAGTGAGTCTCACTTATCTTGAATGGTTCCACAACCAATCAATACCAGAGCAAAGGTCAGAAAGGTCAGTGAAGTATGCCGTCGATTGGGAGAGAGAAATAGAAGCCAGAGCTAGGGAGGCTGAGCATGAAACAACCCAAAATTTCCAATCTTGCATCAACACTTTAAAAGAAGACAAAGGAATTCTGGAAGCGGCAATGGACATACAACAGGCTGACTTCGATCGGGAAAGGGCCAGCTGGGAGCAGGAAAGAGAAGCACTCCAAACTCAAATGCGAGAGATGTAATTGGCCGCAGAAAGGTAAAGGAGGAGTCGGAATGATCAGATGCTGATAAACGATTTGGAAAGGAAAGCATTTGAACACCAAGAAGACTTGGAGAAGGCAAAAGTGGCTTTGGTTACAGTCCGGAAAAAATGGAAGAGAGCAGCCCACCAAGAAGCACTCCGTCTACAACAAGTAGAGAAATACTATGATGCAATCATCGTTGATTTAAGAAAAGCAAATGCCACTCTTAGAGAACGAACTCTCAGGCAAGTCCAGGATGCTAAAGCAGATAGAGACCGTTGTCACAACTTGATGGCACGGATGGAAAGACAAATAGATAGGCTCTTGGAACATGTCTCCGACAACTCTCAAGTATTAGGGGCAAAGAATAGACACATAGGGCAGCTGCTCAGAGAAAAAGACATGATCAGGACCAGGGTCAATGAGATCGGGCACTACATTACTATGAGGTGTTTGACCTGCGAACGAGTACCTCGGCCTGCCCTCTTCTCTTCAATCATGGAATGTGTCCACCAAGTCATGGCAGAATTGGGGAGTATACAGAAAGATCTTACACCAAGAACTGCAGCAAGGCCAAACAACGCCCCCGGGCGCAAAGATTCGAGGCGTTGCAACATGCTTAGAAGAGTCTGTTGTTTTAGAGTCTGTTTGTCCTTTTTAAAAAGTTTTTCTCCATTGTTGTCATTTTGCAAGTGTTTCGAGTTTGAAGTTTGTTGAAATAAAATTCATTCATATCTTATGTCTATTGTATCCGAACTACGCCCGGTCTGATTCATGCGGGGACATGATACGTAGGCAATCCACATAAGATTCGACCATCACTAAAAAATAAATAAATAAATAAATAAATAAAAAAAAGAGGGAGAGGTTAAAAGAAAAAGAAGATTGATAAAGGATGAAAGTGAAGGAAAATACAAACCGGAATGACGCATCGCGAACGAATACATGTAGCAACATCATCGCCTGTATAAGTGCATCACACCCAACGTGAGATTACTTATCTGGTATGTTGTTTCAGACTAACCGTTTGTTTGCCAAATTCCAGGTTTTAGTAAAAGTGGTTAACTTTGTGGTAATCTGGCACCACATTCATACTTCACAAGGTCCAAAGGAAAAGTTCGGCAGCCTGAAAGTACTCATTCCTATTTTACTAGATAAAAAAAGGGTGCCGACATGTCTTCAGAAATGCCTTTAGCAACCATTCCCGTTTCAGAGGAAATCTCATTGACAACCATCCCGGCTACTGAGTCGGCAGCATTGGAGGAGAATAGAATGTTGCATTGCCGCATGCTCTAGATGTTGGACGATTGGAACAACGGGAAAGAGCCCCCGAGTCTGGTCCCTGGGTTCCCTGAAATTCTTCTCAGATCAAGCGGAATTTCAAATACCCCCATCAATTACCCGCCTACTCTGTTCGGGTATTCTAATGCTACAACCATCTCTGAATCACCCTCCACCTCCCTTCCTCGGGTGACACCATATGATACATCTGCAAGAACGCCGGTTGAGTTACCAGTTCCAGTCATAACGCACCCCACCGCACACGCTCCTTTCTTCGACTCCTCATCCTTTACATTCCCGGCACCACCGCTTATACGAGACCATACCCAGGTTACAGCCAATATATATCCTCAGCCACCTCAATATGAGTCTCTACCAAGCCAAAATCCAAAAGCTCCCGAGCAGGATGAGATGGCGAAAAGAATGAGGAGTTTAGAACAAAGCCTGAAGAACATGCAAGGTCTAAGTGGACAGAAAAGTGTATCTTATGCCGATCTATGCATGTTCCCGCATGTCCACTTGCCATCAGGTTTTAAGACACCAAAGTTTGAAAAGTACGATGGACATGGCGACCCCATTGCTCATCTGAAGAAATACTGCAATCAATTGCGAGGTGCCGGCGGCAGGGAAGAATTGTTGATGGCATACTTCGGAAAATGTTTGGTCGGAATAGCATCCGAATGGTATATGGATCAAGACATATCTCGATGGCACATCTGGGATGACTGGCCAGAGATTTTGTGAAACAATTCCAATACAACATCAATATTGCGCCGGACAGGAATTCTCTATCGAACTTAAAGAAGAAGCCCTCAGAAAGCTTAAGAGAATATGCCATCAAATGGCGAGAGCAAGCGTCCAGGGTGAAACCCCCTATGGACGAAATTGAAATGGTCACGACTTTTCTCCAAGCTCAAGAGCCGGACTACTTTCAAAATATGATGTCGGCGATGGGAAAACCTTTCGCCGAAGCTATCAAGATCGGAGAAATGGTAGAAAATGGCTTGAAAACAGGGCGAATTTTGAGTCAAGCGGCCATTCGGGCAACTTCCCAAGCCATTCAAGGCGGGTCTGGAGGGATGCCCCGAAGCAAGAAGAAAGAAGAATCTGCTATGGCAGCGGTAGAAGATAGGAGATATCGAACCTCAAGGCAGGTATTCTCCGACAGGGCCCCCCAGCATTACTATCCACATCACAGCATGTCTTATGCTCCTCCGCCTCCACCCTACGCAGTCATGAACATTCAACCTTTGGCACGGCCGCAGCCACCAGCCAACAGAAATCCACCTCCATTCCAGAGAAGCCAACCTCCTTACCCAAACCAGTATAATCCACGGCCGAATAACACCCGACACCGTGAGCAACCCAAAATGAGCTTTACACCGATTGGGGAGCCGTATTCCACTCTTTTCCCAAAACTCAGGCAAGAAAACCTACTGCAGCCTGTTCCGCAGAACAGGCAGAATCCAGACTCTCCTGCCTACCAGAGGGGGATATACTGTGCATATCATTCAGGTGTTGAAGGACACAGTACTGACAATTGTTGGACGTTAAAGAAGGCAGTGCAAGAATTGATCAATCAGGGGAGGATCGTCTTCGCAGATGAAGACATCCCAAATGTGACAAACAACCCATTACCAGCCCACAACAACGGGCCGGTGATTGGAATGATTTGTGACGACAAGGAATTTGACCCAGCTTTGAAAGCGATAATCGCCATCGCCAACATAGAGAAGCGGCCTGAAGCTCCCCCGAAACAAGAGAAAATGGGGAAATAGGTTTAAGTTCTTGAAACCAAATCTGAAAAGACGATTGAATTGAAAGCATCGTCTCAGAAGAGTGGAGTCCTTTACCTCTCACGAGGTCGGGTGGAAAGACCATTGTCAATAGGTGCCCCCAATAAGTTCCATTTAAAGAGAGAAACATCAATGTATGTACCAAAGGGAACTTATGTGGCCCGAAAACCAGATGAACCTGTGGTTATTGCACGCGTGCAACAAAAACCAATGACAGATCCATCCGCAGTACCCTGGAGCTACCAACGAACACTTGTTATGCGCAAAGGGAAAGAGATTGTGGGAAATTCATCTGAGAGTGTCCTAGGACAGAAGTACTTAAACACACAGGAGGTAAATAACGCCACACAAAGGCGTTTCCCGTCAAAGAAACCTCTAAGTGCTGAAGAGGCAGAGGTCTTTTTTCAAAAGATGCAAATGCCTGATTATGAGGTGATAGACCAACTGCGTAAATGCCCAGAGCAGGTGTCGATGTTGTCCCTTCTAATGAAGTCTACTGAATATCAAAAGGTTTTGTTAAAAGCTTTGAATGAGGCGTATGTGCCCATTGAGACTTCATCTGAACAACTTGAAAGAATGATAGAGAGATTCTTCGCGATCAATCAGATTTCTTTCAGTAAAGCCGATTTGCCTTTGGAAGGTGCCGCCCACAACAAAGCTTTGTATTTGACTGTCAAAAGCGAAGGCTACTACATGAAGAGGGTCATGGTTGACGGGGGTTCAGGTGTTGACATATGCCCGCTTTCCACTTTAGGCCGCATAGGAATCGGAGCTGAAAGGATTCGGCCTAACAACATATGTGTGCGAGCATTTGACGGTGTGAAAAGAGATACTGTCGGAGAGATTGATGTAATTATGACCATCGGCCCGGTGGACTTCGAAGTGACATTCCAAGTTTTAGATATGGACACTTCTTATAATTTTCTTCTAGGGAGACCATGGATTCATGCGGCCGGAGCTGTGCCCTCTACCCTCCAGCAGATGTTAAAATTTGAGCACAAGGGACAAGAGATCGTAGTCTACGGTGAAGACGAGCAATCAATTTATCGAGATCCATCCACCCCTTGCTTAGAAGCGGAAGCGGGAAGCGAAAACATTGTCTATCAAGCTTTCGAGATTGTGTTGGCGGATCAACACGAAGAAGGGAACCCTCTCCCCCAACCTTTTTTGTCTAATGCCTCCATCATGGTGGCGAAAGAAATGATTAAACATGGATTCCAGCCAGGAAAAGGTTTGGGAAAGTCCCTACAAGGAGTGCCGAAGCTGATAACTTTACCTGTAGCTGAAAAGTTTTTCGGAGTGGGCTTTCGCCCAACCCCCGAAGACGAGAGATGGGCCAACAAGAGAAAGGAGAAAGGATGGGTTCTGCCGCAACCATTGCCACATCTGTACCAAACTTTTGTCCGACCAAGGTACAGTGAAGAAGAAGAAGACGAGGTCTTCACAACGGAGAAAATTGAAGAAATATGTGGGGCCATGAGGCAAATGCTCTATGATGTTAATATGGTCCAATCGGGAGAAGGAACAAGCACCGCTGAGGTGCTGTATATGGGCCCTGAAGCTAAATTGCAAAATTGGATAGCCACACCCTTCCCAATCAGGCGGGAGTTCTGGTAGATTTGTCCTGTCGTTTTTCCTTCATCACAAGTTACTTCGGGACGTAGCTTGGATGTTTTTCTTTGTTTTCTTGTATTTTGGTTTCCCCAATGTAATTTTGTTTGTTTTCAGAAAATTCCAAGAAAATAAAATAAATATTTCCTCATTTTGCACTCTTTCTAATTTTGTTATTTATTCTTCCTTTTTCAGTCCTAATAATGCGGCTTTAAATAACATGACATGCTTGCGGCACTCATGCTCAAATCCGAACACGCCACCTAATCTGGAAATAATGAACCAAGAACTGGAATACGATGAAGACGAGGCTTTTAGGGAAATAAATCGAGAATTGGAACATTTCGAGAATAAACCTAAGCCAAACTTGAATGACACCGAACCGGTTAATTTGGGAACCGCTGAAGAGGTACGAGAAACCAAGATAAGCATCCACACAGATGAGAAAACACGAGATGCAATAATCCAACTCTTGTTTGAATTTAAAGACGTGTTTGCTTGGTCGTACGACGACATGCCAGGATTAGGAGCTGATCTAGTGGTGCACAAATTACCAATCTACCCTGACTGTCGCCCAGTGCAACAGAAGCAAAGAAAGTTCAAGATTGACATCAGTGATAAAATCAAAGAAGAAATCACTAAGCAGTTGTAAACACGGGTAATTCGAGTGGTACAATACACCACGTGGTTGGCTAATATTGTGCCCGTGCCAAAGAAGGACGGAAAAACTCGAGTGTGTGTTGACTACCGAGATTTGAATAAAGCGAGTCCTAAAGATAACTTTCCTTTACCGAACATCCACATCCTTGTTGATAACTGTGCCAAACATGAGATACAGTCGTTTGTGGATTGTTATGCGGGATATCATCAAGTGTTGATGGATGAAGAGGACGCCGAGAAGACTGAAAAACGCAGGAGCAACATACATGAGAGCTATGACTGCCATATTCCACGACATGATGCATCAGGAAATAGAGGTGTACGTGGACGATGTGATCATCAAACCCAGAACTCAAGGCGATCATGTGCGAGACTTGAGGAAATTCGTTGAGAGGTTGCGGAAGTACGATTTGAAACTGAATCCAGCCAAATGCGCTTTTGGAGTCCCGTCAGGTAAACTTTTGGGTTTCATAGTCAGTAGAAGAGGTATTGAATTAGATCCCACAAAGATAAAATCCATCCGGGATTTACCTCCTCCCAGAACAAAGAAAGATGTAATGAGTCTTCTAGGCCGAATGGACTACATCAGTAGGTTCATCGCTCAGTTGACTTCCACATGTGAACCCATATTCAAGTTGTTGAAGAAAGACGCTGCAATCAAATGGACAACTGAATGCCAAGAAGCTTTTGACAAGATCAAAGAATATTTGTCAAACCCTCCAGTCTTAGTCCCGCCAGAGCCAGGGAGACCTCTCTTCTTGTATTTAACAGTCTTGGAAAACTCTTTTGGTTGAGTTCTCGGACAACGTGATGCGACGGAGAAGAAAGAGCAGACGATTTACTACCTGAGAAAGAAATTCACTAGTTATGAGGTCAAGTACACTTTGCTGGAAAGAACGTGTTGTGCTTTAAATTGGGTCGCTCAGAAATTGAGACACTACCTCCAAACCCATACGACTCACCTCATTACTCGGTTGGATCCTTTGAAGTATATATTCCAGAAACCGATGCCCACCGGAAGATTGGCGAAGTGGAAAATCCTGCTCACCGAGTTTGACATAGTCTATGTCACTCGCACGGCAATGAAGGCCCAAGCATTGGCGGACCATTTGGCCGAGAACCCGATCGACGAAGAGTATCAACCATTGAATACCTACTTTCCTGATGAAGAGGTAAATACGACAGAAGTTGTTTCGGAAGACAATCATGCTTGGAAAATGTTTTTCGATGGGGCGGTAAACGCTAAAGGTGTAGGGATTGGGGCAATCTTGATCTCTCCTGCTGGTCAGCATTACCCAGCCACGGATAGGCTCCGTTTCTTTCGCACGAACAATACGGCTGAGTATGAAGCTTGTATCATGGGCATGAACATGGCAATTGATCAGGGCGTCGAAGATTTGTTGATCATGGGAGATTCGGATCTAATTATCAAACAATCTCAAGGTGAATGGGAAACTCGGGACGTTAAACTCCTCCCTTACCGACAGCACGTGAATATTCTTGGCAAGCGATTTGCATCGATAGAGTTCAGGTATATCCCACGATGTCACAATGAACTAGCCGATGCACTTGCCACTTTAGCTTCAATGCTACCTTATCCGGGCAACGCCCATGTCAATCCCTTGGAAATTCAAATCAGGGAAAGCCACGGTTATTGCAATGCAATCGAAGAAGGACCAAGCGTCAAGCCATGGTATTACGATATCAGGGAGATTTTTGAGAACACAAGAATACCCAGAACATGCTACTGGAGATCAAAAGAGGACCATTAGGCGACATGCAGGTGGTTTCTTTTTGAGCGGCGAGGTCATGTATAAAAGAACCCCGGATCTTAACCTTTTAAGGTGTGTTGATGCCGAAGAAGCAGGAAGAATCATGCACGAAGTACATGCAGGAGTATGCGGGTCTCATATGAATGGATATGTTTTAGCCAAGAAAATCCTTCGAGCAGGTTATTATTGGATGACCATGGAGAAAGATTGTTTTGGTTTTGTCCGAAAATGCCATCAATGTCAGGTACATGGAGATCTGATTCATGCACCGCCAACTGAGCTACATCCCATATCAGCGCCGTGGCCATTTGTCGCTTGGGGAATGGATGTCATCGGCCCGATTGAGCCGAAAGCTTCGAATGGGCACCGATTCATATTGGTGGCTATCGATTACTTCACAAAATGGGTCGAAGCCGTCACTCTCAAATCGGTCACTAAGAAAGCTGTGGTGGATTTTGTACACTCAAATCTTATCTGTCGTTTTGGTATACCTACAACTATCATCACAGACAATGCTGCGAATCTGAATAGTCGTTTGATGGAAGAAATATGCGAGCAATTCAAAATAACGCATAGGAACTCCACTCCTTATCGGCCCAAAGCCAATGGTGCCATAGAAGCAGCGAACAAAAACATTAAGAAGATTTTGAGAAAGACAATCCAAAACTCTAGACAATGGCATGAACAATTACCGTTCGCCTTATTGGGATACCGTACTACAGTACGCACATCGGTAGGAGCAACTCCATACCTGCTAGTCTATGGAACCGAGGCTGTGATACCGGCAGAGGTAGAAATTCCTTCACTTCGTACGATTGTTGAAGCAGAGATTGAAGATAGCGAGTGGGTTAAGACTCGTTTGGAGCAATTAACTTTGATCGATGAAAAGCGAATGGTTGCAGTCTGTCACGGACAACTGTACCAACAAAGAATGGCTCGTGCTTACAACAAGAAAGTACGACCGAGAAATTTCGAAGTAGGTCAGTTGGTCTTAAGACGCATTCTTCCACATCATGAGGAAGCGAAAGGAAAATTCGCTCCTAATTGGAAAGGACCATACATCATCAGGAAGATACTGCCAAGAGGAGCATTATACTTGGGAGACATGGAAGGAAAAGATCCTGAAACGGCTGTGAATGCGGATGCTGTGAAAAGGTATTATGTCTGAACTTGCTTCAATGAGGTCCTCACAAGTCGAAATGATTGAAGGCTTTTATTCCCGCTACCCAAACACTACCAACCCTTTGTAAACCCTTTGAGCCGGTTACTTTTCTTTGACTACCCTCTTTGGGATCCAAATAAAAAAAAAAAAAAAAACCAAAAACCAAACAAAGTTCCTGAACTACGTTCTGACTTGATTCCGAAAGGATACGTAGGCAACCTCTCCCTGAGGTTCAGTCACACCAAACCAAAAATCCCAGTTTCCCCAAAAAATGAAACTGGGGCAGATGATATTGTTGATTCGATTTAAGATCCGTCAAGATGATTCCAAAGTTGTAATTTTGTCCACAATTCTCGTTACCCAAACCGAGTACAAGTCCTTCAAGATCGATGGAAGCTGTGAAAACATCATTGTCGCGGTCCGAAGTTCTTGGAATGAAAAGAAATAAAATGAGAGAGTCTTATTGGTGAAAACCTTCGGGCACCATAAGACGATGGGAGTAAAGAAATACAAAATGAGAGAGCCTGTTGGTAAAAACTCGCAAAGAGTGCTATCTGGCGATGGTAAGAGAGAAATGAGAGAGGTCGATTGGCGAAAACCCGCAAAAGGGCGCTATCAACCGAAAAGGTTGTTTCACCACAAGAAGTCCTGGCACGACTCTTTAGCTCGGAAACATAGACCCGTTTTGGTTCATAAGAAAATGGGAGTTTGTGACGATCAAGCATCTAGTCCGAGAAGCATGTCATGTTGGTTAAAGTCAGCATATACCTCAGATAAGTCCTTCTTTTCCCCCGAAAGGGACTCCTCTATCTTCGATACGTTTTTCCATTCCTTATTTATTCTTTTTCTTTGAATCCCTTTCGGTTTAATTTTAATTCTGAAACTATTACAAAGGAAAGCGACAAGACCGATTTTACAGGACTCCGCCTGGTAAAGAAGAAAAGAAAAACAGCCTCATTGGTGCATTGTTACAATCCACGATTGGATCGTAATGATAGATTGTTTCCAAAGAAAAGGAGTTTAGAAAGGAAACGGAAATCAAAGGCTAAGGTCTTAGAAGAGACGGAATAAGGCAGAAGGATGGAACCCACACGGAAAATCCCCATGGAATTCCGGGAATGAACCCGGTCAGTTTGAAAGGAAGTCACCCCAAAGACAATTGGTAGCAAACTTCTCAATGGAAACAGGGAAACGATCAAGCAATGAACATAATCAAGGCCGCAAAGTCAATCACTTTTTCAACTGATAAAATGTTCTTTGTTGAAAGCAGGTCTGTTTAATTGTGCAAGAAGAAGGTATAACTCAAAGAAGTGAAATACGCAAGCTTTGAAATGGCTTTGGAACAAGAAAAACGCATAAAAGGGTAAGTTTCTTTTTAGAGATTTATTTTATACATTTGTTGATTGTTAAAAAGAAAGCCTAAAAGAAGGCCCAAAAAGAAGAATAAAAGAAAAGAAAATGAAAACTCCAAAAAAAGAGAATCAAATCATATCAATCCAATATCTGTTTGGACCCCGGTCAGAAAAACCGAGGGTCTTTCCGGCCAGAAAGCCGTGAAAAACTTATCCCCGGTCAAAAAACCGAGGATCTCCCAGTCGGAAAACTGCAGAGCCATTTACTTTTACCCCGGCCAAAAAACCGAGGATCTGACGGCCAAAAAACCGTTAGATATTGTTTGAATTCCGACCGAAAAGCCGTGAAACTTTTATCCACGGTCAGAAAACCGAGGAATCAAATCATAACAGTCCAATATCTGTTTGGACCCCGACCAAAAAACCGTTAGATATTGTTTGAATTCCGGCCAGAAAGCCGTGAAACTTTTATCCCGGTCGGAAAACCGAGGATCTCCCGGTCGAAAACTGCGGAGCCATTTACTTTTACCCCGGCCAAAAAGCCGAGGATCCGACGGCCAAAAACCGTTAGATATTGTTTGAATTCCGACCGAAAGCCGTGAAACTTTTATCCCCGGTTAGAAAACCGAGGATCTCCCGGTCAAAAACTGCGGAGCCATTTACTTTTACCCGGCCAAAAACCGAGGATCCGACGGCCAAAAAACCGTTAGATATTGTTTGAGTTCCGGACAGAAAGCCGTGAAACTTTTATCCCCGGTCGAAAACCGAGGATCTCCCCAGTCAGAAAAACTGCGAGCCATTTACTTTTACCCCGGCCAAAAACCGAGGATCCGACGACCAAAAACCGTTAGATATTATTTGAATTCGGCCGGAAAGCCGTGAAACTTTTATCCCGGTCGAAAACCGAGGATCTCCGAGTCGAAAATCGCGGAGCCATTTACTTTTACTCCGGCCAAAAAATCGAGGATCCGACGGCCAAAAACCGTTAGATATTGTTTGAATTCCGACCGAAAGCCGTGAAACTTTTATCCCGGTTAGAAACCGAGGATCTCCCAGTCGAAAATCGCGGAGCCATTTACTTTTACCCGACCAAAAACCAAGGATCCGACGGCCAAAAAACCGTTAGATTCGGCCGAAAGCCGTGAAACTTTTATCCCGGTCGAAACCGAGGATCTCCCAATCGAAAACCGCGGAGCCATTTACTTTTAGCCCGCCAAAAAACCGAGGATCCGACGGCCAAAAACCGTTAGATATTGTTTGAATTCGGCCGAAAGCCGTGAAAACTTTTATCCCGGTCGAAAACCGAGGATCTCCCAGTCAAAAACTCGCGAGCCATTTACTTTTACCCCGGCAAAAAACCGAGGATCCGACGGCCAAAAAACCGTTAGATATTGTTTGAATTCCGCCGAAAGCCGTGAAACTTTTATCCCGGTCGAAAACCGAGGATCTCCCCGATCAAAAAACTGCGGAGCCACTTACTTTTACCCCGACCAAAAAACCGAGGATCCGACGGCCAAAAACCGTTACATATTGTTTGAATTCCGGCCAGAAAGCCGTGAAGCTTTTATCCCCGGTCAGAAAACCGAGGATCTCCCCAGTCAAAAACTACGGAGCCATTTACTGTTACCCCGGCCAAAAAACCGAGGATCTGACGGCCAAAAACCGTTAGATATTGTTTGACTTCCGACCAGAAAGCCGTGAAACTCTTCTTCAAAATCCTGACCAGAAAGCCGTGGAACATTTATTTGTGAAATTGTGATTTTCTTACCCAATACCAAAGAGTCTTTTTAATTGCTTTCTGTGTCACAACTAACTCACGAAATTTTTCTAGCAAAACTGGGGCAGAAAAATTTCGTTCGTTTGTTTGTTTTGTTGTCTAAATAGGTTTGACCTCGGGATGCGAGGATCGAGATAACCTACAAATGGAACATCAATCCAGAGTGAAGAAAAGAAGAAAAGAACCAAAAGAAAAGAGTTCAAATGTTGGAGTAAACAAAGGCACGGATTGCTTAGAAGATGATTGAAGTAACAAGCTCCGCCGACTCTGTTTCACTCAATGTTACAGAAATAAACAAGCACGTACAGCTTGTTGAGCATCAAGATTCAGATCGAGGTCTACAGCAAATCAGCTAAGATTCAAGATCAAGTTTTCAAGAGAATCATAGATAGGAATCTTGTAACTCATTAGTTTGATAGCATAGCTAGTTTGGCTTTAATTTCTCTTTCGGTGTAATAAGGAGGTCAGTAAGCAGTAAGCAGCAACATCAGCGACGATAGCAACAGTAACAGCAAAGTGTCAGTCCACGGTAGTCCCAGCTACCAAAACTTCCCGAACTACAGTGACATGATTCCTGTTTAGCCCAGGATATGTAGGAGGCCTCTCGAAGCGAAGGCTCGGTCAAGATCTTTCAAAATGCTTCACACGGAGTGCTCGGACGGGCAAAAATCGCTCGTATTAGCTCATTATCTTTGCACGAAAACTCTTCGAGTTTACACGCAAAGAGGGGCAGCTGTGAGCACGTGATTTTTGCCTAACATGAATTACTCCCACAAAATCAAAACAAAAATTGTCTATTTTTTACGTTGTGTATTTTTGTGAATTTTCGTGTTATTTTTGGTAATTGTTTGCATTTTGTATATGCATGATTATATGTGTTTAAATTAATAAAAATACAAAAATAGGTCGTATTTACATTTTGATCTAACTTTGCAATTAGGAGTAGTTTAAGTTTATTTTACAAAATAAAAAAAATTACAAAAATATGTATTTTTGCGTTTTTAGAATTTAATGTCCCAATTGTATTTTAATGTTTATCTAATTATATGTGATAATTACTATTAGAAGTTAATTAGTACTTTGACAAGTTAATTTGGTTTTATAAGTTAATTTAGGATTTTTAGAATTTTAGTTTTATTTTAAACAAAAGAAAAGAAGCAAAATAGATTTAAATGAGTTCAAAATCGGATTGGGCCAATTCAAAATGCCAAATCAGGAGCCCAACCCAAATAACCCCTTACCCAAAACCCGGTCTGCCCAGAAAACCCACCCGACCCGGTTCGAATTATCAATGACCAAACCCCATTCAATCTTCATTTGTTGATTTCTCCAAAAACCCTAAAGACCTAACCCCATTCTCCCCAGCGGCCGCCACAGTCCCCCCCCCCCCACTTCATCTTCTTCGCTCCTCTTCCAAACAGTCACACAGCCGCCAACCCCTGCCCCTCGCCGCTGCCGTCCACCGGCCGATCACCGACAATCAAGCCCCAGCCTTTCAAGTCCCAATCCAAGTCCCAACGAACCCTAGAAGATGTTCAAGACGGTTTGAAGATTTTTGAGGTTTAAACAGATTTTAATCGAGTTGCTCTCACTTGAGAACACCCGATTAAATCCGTTTAACCTCAAAAGAATTCCAAAATCCGAGTTGAATCCAAGGCTGCCGATTTCCTATTTTTCTGTTTAAGGTATTTCCTTTTTCTATTATTTCGGCTTTTTTATTTGTTTGTGTCGATCAGTATGTTTTCAATTGTCGTTTTCGTTTTTTGTTGTTGTTGTTTTGTTTTCGATTAATTTCTCTTCTTTTCTTCTATCAAAGACCTTTATTTGGTCGGTTTCGTTTTCTGTTTATTTGATTGTAAATGTGTCGTTATAGGATACGCACTCGTTTCGATTAGCGTCGTCGAATAGTTGGCTTTGTATCTTTCCGGTATTAGCCGAGAATTGTTTGAATCTCTGTTTTTGTGATTGATTGTTATCAATTATCGATCAATTGTATGTCGGTTAAATCCGTTACGAACTAGATACATAATTTAGTCGATAGTTAAATGTTACTATTTTTTTAATTTTTGTGGAGGTTTCTGTTGCATTGTTTGTTTGAGGATTTGAGTCTCTTTGTTGATCATTCGACTCACTGGTTAAGATCATTGTTAATCAATTTTTGGTTTGGATTTTGTTGAATCCTAATGTGTGTATTGCTGAATTTTGTTAGGCATTGGTTATAGCTGATAAGTTTTTGGATAGATTGATAGTTTCAGTAGCTTTAGAAGGGTAGTTTAGAGGATTGAAAGCTGAAAATTAGTCAATTTAAGTGGGCTACCAATGCTGAATATTAATGCACCACTTAGCTTAGAATTGCTTAATAAAAAGGGGACTTGCTGGCTGGTTTAGTGTTTTGAAAAGGTGAGAAAAGTAGATAACATGGGAGTAGTGATTAGAAGATAAAGGGATGCACATGAGAGGGAATATACAGCTGAAAAAGGGTTGAAAAAGGGGAATAATAGGTGCTGGACAGATTTAGAATTGATTAAAAAAGGGGTTGTAGATCTGTTGATGATCTATAAAAGAGAACAGAACACTCTCTGGAAACAGGACACACACTGGAAAATCAGAACAACAGAGAAACACCCATTGGAAATAATAGGAAAACAGAGAGAAGCATCCTGAAAAAATAAATAGACTCACATTCTTGAAAGAACAGAATTCCCTTTTCTCTTATACATTTTTGAAACAGATTTTCAAGGAAACACATATTGAGAATCTATTTGAATCTGTTTTGTTTGAATCAAGATTCCATACCAATTGGTTTGGTCAAGGTTGTTTTGGTTTGTTTTGGTTTCTACTGGTTTCGCACTATTCGTGGTTTGTTTGAATTGAGTTTTTGGTCAATTCCCGTCGGTTATTCTTGCTGGATTCTTGCTGCCGTCGCTGTTATCTTGTTGTTCTTGTTCACTGCCGAACAAGTCACTCACTCCCTCTTTTGCTTTTGAATTTCCAGGTACACATCCTTGGATTGTCTATTGCTTTTACTGGAAATGAAATGAAAGCATGTTTTGAATATTGCCGCGAAGCCATCATATGAATGATCTTGTTAGATATCCATTAAATTGGGGGGTGTTAGTTGTATTAACGTAGGATGGCAGCTGTCACACCTCTTTTTACCGCACCCGCGAGGGTGCAAGGAGTTTTTCCAATTAAAGGACAATCGAGACGGGATCCATTTTATTAAATTCAGAGTCGCCACTTGAGAAAGTAATGGTGTCCCAAGTCACCGGTTTGATCCCGAATCGAGGAAAAGAATGACTCTATTTAACAGTCCGCGAACCAGAAATCCGGATAAGGAATTCTGTTAATCCGGGAGAAGGTATTAGGCATTCCCGAATTCCGTGGTTCTAGCACGGTCGCTCAATTGTCGTGTTCGGCTTATTTATCTGATTTTTTACAGTTATACACTTAGTGCCAATTAATGTCCCTTTACCGCTTTTATTATTATTATGATTTACGAAAAAAGAAAGTTGCCTAAAAATATGTTTCGAATCACGTCACATGAAATGCACCCGGATCCTCGACACATTCTTATTCAACACTTTGGGATTTGGATTTGGGTCGCATGAAATGCACACCCGTATCTAAGAAGGTAGGATTAAGATACGCGCCTAGAGCGATTACTTATTTACACTTTTGAGGAGGCCATGATATTTAGCTAAGAAAACGACACATCTCGAGATCTAAGTATTTTATATGTACCTTTATGAGGGCCTTGCGATTTGTGTAACTATCGGGCGAGGCGCATCTCTAATTCAAATCTAAAGCGAACTACATCCTGCTGTATTTATTTAGGAGTTGATTCCAAATTATTTAAAACTTGTTACGAGCCACACTACATGAAATGCGCCTGTGGTTCCTGACACGCTTTATTTAATCTTGTTCAAAATTGGGATCGGGTCACATGAAATGCACCCCCGATTCCTTTAATCTAATTAGTCATCCAGTCGAGTAATAACTCGCTAATTCCTACAATGTGACAAAATCCTATTCAACTATAATCAATTCGAGCAAACATACGGTTAGTTAATTAAGTGAGGAGGTTTGAGTCTATGGTGGACAATTATATGGAAAGAACTTACTTCGAATTCAAATCCTCAAAGAGCCACTGTCGCATATTTTCGCAAGTTCAAGATATCATTATTCATGGGTGTTCAAATTACCTTAAGTTTTCTACTTAAACAAATGGCTAATCTCTCTTTTAACATATGGCCTAGTATTAACAGATTTGAGATTACGCATATGAGTAGAGAATATTGAACAAAGATATAGCAGAATGATTCAGGTTTACATGTCTACCTAATGATAGTGTATCTTTGATCTAGATACATCTTTCATAACCAAAATCAGCAATACAAACTTGATTAAAGAATAACAGAATATAACAAGCATAAGAATTGTGGACATCTATATGCATTCAGCAGATTTAAAAGGGAGCTTCAAGCTTCATTCTTTTCGAACCAAGACGCTACAATGACAGAGATGTGACCTGGAATGCGGAAGAATAAAGAAGAGTGAGCAGTGGTAATGCAGCAACAGTAACAGTAACCCAGCAACAAACAGCACACAACACACCAAAGGTAATCAATCCCCACAACACTTAGTACCCAAACCAAAACCCAACAGTAGTAGCAAGACAACAATATCAACAGCATCACACAACAATCAACACAGCAGCACACAACAATCAAACCAGCAGCATACAACAATCAACACAGCAGCAGCACAATAGCAATAGCAGCATCAACTGCACCACACCCGACCACACAACCTCAGCAAACAAAACAGCAGGAAACAAGTAACCTTCTCTCACAAACAGCAATATCAACAGTAGCCAAAACCAATGGAACAGTAACACAGGACCTATATATCTGTGTGTATTTCTGCCTCCTTCTTCCTAATGTGTGTAACTCTTTTTTAAAGCCCAAAAAACCGGTCCCCTCCTACTCTATGCAGCTTCCTATATATAACCAAAACAGACCCCCTCTAAGAGCTAAAGACCAGCAGAAAGCCACTCAACCCTGCCCATCCCTGCTCTGCCAACCCATGATATTCCCTGGCAGCCCCTGACACTGGTTTTGCCACCACATTGTGTCTGATCATGGGCTTTTAAAATTAATAATAGGAGACAGCTGGTGGTGAACTCTGCTGTACAGCAGGTTCCACCAGCAGTCTTAATGCATTACCCTTTTCAATTACACCATTCAATCCTATATTAACAAACAACTATATCCAAACATCATTGTTAGTTCAGAATCCAGAATCAATACCAATCAGTAAATTGCCAAGTCAAACAATTCAACACATGATGACCCACTGCCCCGGGCTTTCAAACAACAAAACTCGCGAATTAAAACGACGACATTTGTTATTCGACCATAATATATACGATTGATAACAAGTGATCGACTTACGAATTTAATCAATTATAGCTTCAATGGACAGATTTGAAGAAATCGCTTATCCGAATTAACTAATTGACGACCTTAAGTTGATTAATTGTACAAAGCCACTACAATTAACAAACAATCCATCGGACAGACAATAACAAGAAGGAATTGACCAAATAAAGGGTCATTGGAGAAGAAGCAAAAACAGAAAACTAAAGAAAAACAAAGGATAACAAATTCACCTCATTAACATACTAAAATATAAAGAAAGAAGAGAGAGATACCATGTGAGGAGAAAAATCGCATTCGAACGAGCCTCGGACCCATCTTGGACTCAAATCGGCTTGGACCTTTGTTCTTTGAGGCCAATGGACCTTAATTGAGATGTTTTCAATAGTGAAAACATCCCAATTAAGGTCTATTAGACCTCAATTAGGCAAGAACCGGGTTTAGGGTTTATAGCCGCGATTTTGGGGCTCGACTAGTTCTAGCAAGATTCGAACAAAACTACAGCCTGTGGGGGTATGAGGGAGGTGAGGGGAGGCTATGGTGTGATTTTGGTGAGGTTTGGCATAGAACTTCAAATTCCGGCGAGCTTCGATCTAATATTCGAAGAGCTCGGGAATGATTCGAGACTAACGGTTAGGGGATTCGTGTAGAGGGAGGCGAGGGGAAGAGCTGGTGAAAATTTGGTGGTCATTGGCCTACCGGAACCGCCGTGAGGCGATTTCCGGCAGGCGGAGGGCGGTGGCTCACGGCGAGGTTAATTCGTCTGTGGGAGACGATGGGTGTGAGGGGGGTATGGCCTGGGGGGGCGGGGTGTGAAGGTGGGCATTATATACGACTCAGGAGATTAAATCCCGATCGTTGGATCATTTACGATCAACGACCAGGATCTCCTCCCTTAAACCAAACGGTGTCGTTTGGTTAAGTTACGGCCTGAGTGTATTTGGGGATTTATCGATTAATCTGGGCCGTTGGATAATAAAATCCAACGGTCCAGATCAAACGTTACATTAGCTGATGCTTGGGTGAGTATTTTGGGCTGGGTGTTGAATTAGTATGGGCCTAGTTTTATTAAATTAGAGATGGCCCAGTTCCGATTCCCTCTTTATTTTGTCTCCTCTTTTGTCTAATTTAAACTAAACAAAATTCTAACTCACACTACAAAAATCAAACTAACTTATAAGAGTGCTAATTAAGTTTTACTAATTATCAAGATACACAATTACATATCACTTAGATGTAAATCACATAATTTGCTTATTAAACACTAAAAAAAATGCAAAACATAATATATATTTTTGTATTTCACTAATTTAAATAAATAAGCATGCACACACAAAAATGCAAATGTAAGATAAACATAACTCCAAGATCACAAAAATCATGCTCAACATAAAACTATTTTATTTTTGAATTTTCTGGGAGTGATTCTCATGTAGGGCAAAAATCACGTGCTCACAGCTGCCCCTCTTTGCGCGGAAACATGAAGAGTTTTCGGGCAAAGATAAGTGAGCGGATATAAGCGATTTTTGCCCATTCAAGCACTCCGTATGAAGCATTTTGGAAAAGTTTTGTCCGAACCTTGCTTGAAAGGTCTCCTACATATCCCTGGCTAAAAGGGAATCAGGTCAATGTAGTTCGGGAAGTTTTGGTAGCTGGGACCACCACGACTGTTGCGATCTCGCTGTTACTGCTGTTACTGCTATTACTGCTGTTACCACTGCTTAGCTAACCTCCTTATTACATCGTACCAACGAAAAGTAAGAAGCTAGACTAAGTTACAGTACTACAAGTTCCTATCTATCCTTTTCGACTTGATCTTGTCATGCTCCTTGCCATCCCGTCTGACTTGATGTTCCTTCTGATGCTTCTTCTCTTCTGCCAATTGTTACTTCGGCCTATCTTGATTGCCGAACTCCGACCATTGGTTCCTTCTTTATGATCTTCGAGTTATTCTCCTTTGCAATCTGAATCTATCTTTTCTGATCCTTGTTGCCTCCCTCTGCTTACGAACTTGGACTCATGCCGGAGATTTCTGTTACATTCAACCGCTTTCCTCAACCAAATTAAAAATAGATCGCCACTCCATTCTCCAGGCGGGCTCCCTGACTTCAACTACTACTTCAAAATAAAATCGCCACTCCATTCTCCAGGCGGGCTCCCTGACTTCAACTACTACTTCAAAATAAAATCGCCACTCCATTCTCCGGGCGGGCTCCCTGACTTCAACTACTACTTCAAAATAAAATCGCCACTCCATTCTCCAGGCGGGCTCCCTGACTTCAACTACTACTTCAAAACTAAAATCGCCACTCCATTCTCCAGGCGGGCTCCCTGACTTCAACTACTACTTCAAAATAAAATCGCCACTCCATTCTCCAGGCGGGCTCCCTGACTTCAACTACTACTTCAAAACTAAATCGCCACTCCATTCTCCAGGCGGGCTCCCTGACTTCAACTACTACTTCAAAATAAAATCGCCACTCCATTCTCCAGGCGGGCTCCCTGACTTCAACTACTACTTCAAAATAAAATCGCCACTCCATTCTCCAGGCGGGCTCCCTGACTTCAACTACTACTTCAAAATAAAATCGCCACTCCATTCTCCAGGCGGGCTCCCTGACTTCAACTACTACTTCAAAATAAAATCGCCACTCCATTCTCCAGGCGGGCTCCCTGACTTCAACTAATACTTCAAAATAAAATCGCCACTCCATTCTCCAGGCGGGCTCCCTGACTTCAACTACTACTTCAAAATAAAATCGCCACTCCATTCTCCAGGCGGGCTCCCTGACTTCAACTACAACTTCAAAACTAAATCGCCATTCCATTCTCCAGGCGGGCTCCCCGACTTCAACTACTACTTCACAATAAAATCGCCACTACATTCTCCAGGCGGGCTCCCTGACTTCAACTACTACTTCACAATAAAATCGCCACTCCATTCTCCGGGCGGGCTCCCCGACTTCAACTACTACTTTCAAATAAAATCGCCGCTCCATTATCCAGGCGGGCTCCCCGACTTCAACTACTACTTCACAATAAAATCGCCACTCCATTCTCCGGGCGGGCTCCCCGACTTCAACTACTACTTCACAATAAAATCGCCACTCCATTCTCCGGGCGGGCTCCCCTGACTTCAACTACTACTTCACAACAAAATCGCCACTCCATTCTTCAGGCAGGCTCCCCGACTTCAACTACTACTTCAAAACTAAAATCGCCACTCCATTCTCCGGGCGGGCTCCCGACTTCGACTACTACTTCAAAATAAATCGCCACTCCATTCTCCGGGCGGGCTCCCGACTTCAACTACTACTTCACAATAAAATCGCCACTCCATTCTCCGGGCGGGCTCCCCGACTTCAACTACTACTTCACAATAAAATCGCCACTCCATTCTTCGGGCGGGCTCCCCGACTTCAACTACTACTTCAAAACTAAATCGCCACTCCATTCTCCGGGCGGGCTCCCCGACTTCAACTACTACTTCAATTGGGCCACCTTTTCTTCCGAATTATCTTGTCTTGGAATTGCTTTCCCCCGGTCGTTTTTCTTCTGGCTGCTGGGGATATTTTTGGAACTGTTTACTCGCCTGCTGGGGATGATGTTGCCGAGGAAGTATTCTTTGTTTCCTTCACCCCTCATTCTCTTCCTTCTTCCCATACCTCCTCTGGGACTCACGCTTTTGCTTCCTTGAACAAATTGTGGGATATAATACTGCTGGGGGAATCTCGAAGCCATTGTTTCCTTTTTCCAACAACTGCTGGTGATGATACCAGGCTCAAAGATCACCCCATCGTGTTGTCTGGCCTCTCTCAAAACTATTCTGCTTGGAGCTGGTATTTCCCGAAATCTTATGTGGCTTTCTACCCTTATCCACTGGGTCTTTGTTTTCAAGAAAATTTTCGCAACAGGAGAAAATTTTCTGCCCCAGTTTGATAAACTTCTGGATGGTACGCTTTTCCGCCAACGAACCCTCCTTTCCTGCTTTAAATCAAAGAAATATTGTTAGTTTCAAAACGCAGTGAGTGGTTGTGCCACTCTTGTTGGGGCCATTTTCTTTTCTCCTTCAGCTGCTTGGCCTCTCTCGAACTTTGAGGATGACGTTGACGCTTGCTGGGGGCGATGCTCTTTCCACGAACAGTTTCTCATCTTTCCTTTTATTCCAATCTTTGGTTTGATCCGGCTCTTTTTAGCCGGTGATCTGTTGCGTGAAATCATCTTCTGGACGTGCCACATGTGTCCATCATACTTCATAATTCCTGCGAACCTTCCAATCACCCTGTCGCTCCAATCTTACTATCGGAACGACTTCTGCCTTATTGCCTCGTTCCACGCCTATTTCTTTTCATTATACTGCTTTGGGAGACTTGGTAGTAAGCTTTGAAAAGTCAATTTTCGAAAAAAAATGAAAGAAAAGAAAAGAATGCTGACCGCAAATGACAAAAGAAAAGGAAAACTTTTCTTAAACTCAAAAAATAGGAAAACTTATCTGAATGTGTGACTGATCCAATGGTTATGCCGCGCCTTTGAGATTAAACTACCCAGTCTATTCATGTCAATCACTTTCTGATGCCGCGTTCTGCTAGGGGTAAACGGATGTCCAAACCTTGTCTCATGCAGACATCCGGTAACCATCTCACCCTCGTCACCTCATAGTGCCCTTTGAAGGGTTTTCACTAATGAGATTCTCTCATTTCTCTATCTCCCGTCGCCTTAAGGTGCCCGTAAAGGTTTTCACCGTAAGACTCTCTCATTTTACTTCTCTCAACTTTCTTCGCCTTAAGGTGCCCGCGAGGGTTTTCACCGTTAAGACTCTCTCGTTTACGCTTTCTTTCCTTGCGGCGGGGTATCACCCATGAGATTCCCTCTAGAGCGTTATCCTTTTCGGCTTGTGCATCCTGGGTTCAATCGAGGGTCGGGATGTCACTTTTGGCTTTCATTCACATGACTTGGCATTTCTTAAATACTGATCGAGAGGTCTTTCTGGTTCTTAATGTGGTTTTTGCGCGCGAGGCTAAAGAAAAGGGGTTCAACCTCAACGGTTAGCTCATTACAACTTTCGGAATCCGCACTATCTTTCAAACGAAACAATGACTTCTGCCCCAGTTTTGTTGCTTGGGGAAATTTTGAGTTTTATTTTATTATGACCGAGCCGTGTGGCGCCTACGTATCCTTCTTGAGGAATCAGGTCGAACGTAGTTCACTTTTTCTTGTGTTTTTTTTTTTTGTTTCTTTTTCTATTTTGCTACACATCTTCCTTGATGATTCCGAAAGAGGGTGTATGAAAGAATAATTAAGGCTCAAAGGGGAAAACAAAGGTTAAAGTGTTTGGGTAGTAGAAAAACTACCTCTGTCATTTCATTCTCCGAAAAATGCCAAATACACACAAACGAAACCAAACGTTGACAAATGCATTAAAGAATTACACATAATATCTCTTGATTGCATCAGAATTGATAGCCATATCGGTGCATCTTCCCTCAACATCAGTTAGGCATAGAGCGCCGTTGGATAATACTCTAGTCACCACAAATGGTCCCTGCCAATTTGGAGCGAACTTGCCTTTCGCTTCGGCCTGATGTGGTAGAACTCTCCTCAGCACATGCTGTCCCACTTCAAATTTTCTGGGACGTACCTTCTTGTTATATGCTCTCGCCATTCTCTTTTGATACAATTGGCCGTGACATACTGCTGTCAACCTCTTTTCATCGATCAAGCTCAATTGCTCTAATCGGGTTTTGACCCACTCGTCGTCATCAATCTCGACTTCAGCGACAATTCGGAGGGATGGGATTTCAACTTCTGTTGGTATTACTGCTTCAGTCCCGTACACCAACAAGTAAGGAGTTGCACCTACCGAAGTCCGGACGGTAGTGCGATAACCCAACAGCGCAAATGGTAACTTTTCATGCCACTGCCTAGACCCTTCTACCATCTTCCTCAATATCTTCTTTATATTCTTATTTGCTGCCTCAACCGCACCATTTGCTTTGGGACGATACGGTGTGGAATTTCGGTGTGTGATCTTGAACTGTTGGCAGACCTCTTTCATCAATCCGCTGTTAAGATTGGCACCGTTATTTGTGATGATTATCTTTGGAATTCCAAACTTGCAGATGATGTGGGAGTGTACGAAGTCCACCACCGCCTTCTTGGTCACTGATTTGAATGTTTTGGCCTCCACCCATTTGGTAAAATAATCAATCGTTACCAGAATGAACCTATGACCATTGGAAGCTGCAGGCTCAATAGGTCCAATAACATCCATACCCCATGCAACAAACGGCCATGGTGCCGACATTGTATGCAATTCAGTTGGTGGAGAATGAATCAAATCTCCGTGTATCTGACACTGATGGCATCTTCGCACGAAACTTATACAATCACGCTCCATCGTGAGCCAGTAATATCCTGCTCGAAGAATCTTCTTTGCCAATACGTATCCGCTCATGTGTGGTCCACAAACTCCCGAGTGTATATCTGTCATCACTGTTGTGGCTTGACCTGCATCTATACATCTCAACAATCCCAAATCTGGGGTTCTTTTGTATAGCACCCCTCCACTAAGGAAAAATCCGTTCGCCAATCGTCGAATAGCTCGCTTTTGATCTCCAGTTGCTTGCTCTGGGTATGCTCCTAACCCGAGGTATTCCTTGACATCATGAAACCACGGCTCGCCATCCACCTCTTCCTCTATCACATTACAATAAGCATGTTGATTCCGAACCTGGATATGTAACGGATCGACACGAACCTTGTCTGGGTGGTGTAGCATTGACGCTAAAGTAGCCAACGCGTCGGCAACCTCATTATGCATCCTTGGGATGTGCTTGAATTCTACTGATCGAAAGCGTTTGGTCAGATCATGCAAACACTGACGATACGGGATAAGCTTCTGGTTTCCCATTCTCCCTGAATCTGATGTACCAGAAGGTCCGAGTCCCCCAAGACCAAGACGTTCCGTACATCCATGTCCACCGCTAACCGCAACCCCAAGATACATGCCTCGTACTCAGCCATATTATTGGTACAATGAAAACGCAGTTGAGCAGTGACAGGATAATGATGTCCTGTTTCAGAGATAAGCACAGCCCCTACTCCGACTCCTTTTGCGTTCGCCGCTCCATCGAAGAAAAGCTTCCAACCCGGCTCCTCGGTTAGTTCCAACCCATCAATCTGCAGTACTTCTTCGTCTGGGAAATACGTCCTCAAAGGCTCGTATCCGTCATCAACAAGATTCTCAGCTAAGTGATCGGCTAAGGCTTGAGCTTTCATAGCCGTCCTTGTCACATATATGATGTCGAACTCTGTAAGTAATATTTGCCATTTTGCTAACCTCCCTGTAGGCATAGGTTTCCTGGAAAATATACTTCAACGGATCCAAACGCGAAATGAGGTAAGTGGTGTAAGAAGACAAATAATGTTTCAACTTTTGGGCTACCCAAGTCAAAGCGCAACATGTCTTCTCTAGATGAGTGTACTTGACCTCGTGGACTGTGAATTTCTTATTGAGGTAGTAAATGGCCCGTTCCTTCCTGCCAGTAAGATCATGCTGCCCCAGTACGCAGCCGAACGAATTCTCCAAAACCGTCAGATAAAGAATCAATGGTCTACCCGGTTCGGGCGGGACTAGTACGGGTGGGTTGGACAGATACCCTTTGATTTGGTCAAATGCTTCTTGACATTCTGTCGTCCATTCTATCGCCGCGTCTTTCTTCAACAGACGGAATATGGGTTCACAGGTTGCTGTAAGCTGAGCAATAAACCTACTGATGTAATTTAGCCTTCCCAACAGACTCATTACCTCTGTTTTATTTCTTGGCGGGGGTAACTCCTGGATGGACTTGATTTTGGATGGGTCCAACTCGATGCCCCGTCGGCTGACGATGAATCCTAGCAACTTTCCTGATGGAACTCCGAATGTGCATTTGGCCGGATTGAGCTTGATGTCGTATCTTCGAAGTCTTTGAAAGAACTTCCCGAGGTCGGCAACGTGGTCTTCTCGACGTCTAGATTTTATGATCACATCATCCACGTACACTTCAATTTCCTTGTGTATCATGTCATGGAATACCGTAGTCATTGCCCTCATGTATGTTGCCCCTGCGTTCTTCAAACCGAACGGCATCACCCGGTAGCAATAAGTCCCCCATGGTGTGATGAAAGCCATTTTTTCTGCGTCCTCTTCATCCATCAAGATCTGATGATATCCCGCGTAGCAGTCCACAAAGGACCCGATTTCACGTCCGGCGCAATTATCAATCGGGATATGGATATTGGGAAGTGGGAAATTATCCTTAGGACTCGCCTTGTTGAGATTGCGGTAGTCCACGCATACTCTGATTTTTCCGTCTTTCTTTGGCACCGGTACTACGTTAGCCAACCATTCGGGGTATCGAGTGACACGAATGACTTTCGCCTGCAACTGCTTGGTTACTTCCTCCTTAATCTTCACACTCATCTCCGTCTTGAATTTCCGCAGTTTTTGCTTGACGGGAGGATATGCCGGATCAGTGGGTAATTTATGAACCACTAGATCAGTGTTGAGTCCTAGCATGTCGTCGTACGACCATGCGAAAATGTCTTTAAACTCCATGAGTGTTTTGATCAACTCTTCTCTCAGGTTAGGTTCAATATGGACACTTATTCTGGGTTTCTTTGACGTCATCCGCATTCCCCAGATTAACGGCCTCGGTATCATTTAAATTTGGTTTGGGTTTTTCCTCGAAGTGACTTAATTCTTCACCGATTTCTTCTACGGCTTCATCATCGCCGTACTCTGACTCACTCTCGTCACTTCTTATTTCATGCGTTATTATTTCCAAACCCGATTGACTTTCTAGACTGGGTTGATTAATCTTTAAGCACTCCATATCATTAAGATCAGTTGAAAGAAGGCTATTCAGAAAAGTAAAAGAAGGAAAAATAAACAAAATTAGACCCGAAAGGAACCAAATTTCATTAATGGGAACAGTACAAGGAAAAACAAACTTGCAAACTTAAATCAAAAAAAATGAACTAAAACAACTGGATTTTACTCCGGGGACAACCCCCAACACAAAATTTCGAAAGAAAACAATCCAAAACAAACTACCAAGACTCCTTCCGGACAGGGAGAGGAGTAGCCTTCCAATTATTCAGTTTTGCTTTTGGTCCCACAAACTGTATCTCGGCATGGCTGGATCCTTCACCATCCTCGAGCATACATACATCCGCGAATAGGTCCTCGAACTTTCTTAAGAACTCTTCGTCTGGCCTAACCATAGGACCGGGAATCTTTGTCGTCGGATGTCCTCTTGCTCCGGACCTGACAAAAGATTGGGAAAGGCGTGGAATCGGCTTCGGGAGCACCCATGTCTTCTGCTTATTCCTTTTGGCTCGCTGGATGTCCTCTGATGTTGGCTTGAATCCCAAGCCGAAGGTTCCCACGTTTTCGACCACAGATACTCGGTTGTATGATTCCTTGCAGAGATGCACCTAGACCTTTGCCGGGTATGAAACCATGTCTCAACATTTCATGCGCCACCATGACGTCCGCAGTAATCATTCTGTCATTGGGAATGCATTCCCCTTCTGGAACTCGATTGGCGGATACCACATCGCAGATCTGGTACACCCACGGCCCAACATCTTCTTCTGTCTCAACGAAGGGGACGATGGTGCCTGGTTGTAGATCGTTCTCTCCATGGACGACGATCTCCTGTTGGTTCCACTCAAACTTGACGAGTTGGTGTAAGCTGGATGGAACTGCTCTTGCGGCATGGATCCATGGTCGCCCTATCAGGAGGTTATATGACACCACCATGTCCAGCACCTGGAATTCCATGGTGAACTCCACTGGCCCAATCGTCAAGATTAACACTATGTCCCCAACCGATGCCTTGCCCCCTCCATCAAACCCTCGAACACATATGCTGTTCTTGCGTGTCCTGCCGATGTCCACTTTCAACTTGTCCAGTGTAGAGAGAGGACAAATGTTAGCACTGGACCCATTATCGACAAGGACTTTGGTAACCACCGACTCCTCACACTTTACCGTAAGATATAAAGCCTTGTTGTGCTCGGTGCCTTCCTCGGGCAATTCATCATCGGTGAAGGTGATCCGATTTGCTTTGAAGATCCTGTTGGTGATCTTCTCCAAATGACTCACTGAGATTTTATCCGGTACATGTGCCTCATTCAGGACTTTCATCAAAGCTTGCCGATGTTCTTCAGAATGTATCAACAAGGATAGCAATGATATTTGCGCCGGAGTCTTCTTCAACTGCTCTAAGACAGAATAGTCATGCAGCTTCATCTTTTTCAGGAATTCTTCTGCCTCTTCATCAGTTACCGGCTTTTTCAATGTTGCCGAAGTGATCTTCCTCAATTCCGCGGGGGCAAAACATCTTCCCGAGCGGGTCAAACCTTGCGCTTCGCAAACTTCCTCTTTCACTTCCTTTCCTTTGTAGGTTGTTGTAATCCGAGCATAATTCCATGGAATAGCCCGGCTATCGGTTATTGGCAACTGTATTGCTGGCTTGATGATGAAAGGATCCATTCGAACGCCTGCTACCGTCAAGACGGGCTTGGTTGCTGCCCCTGGTACAACTATTTTTGCTTCCCCCGGCCTCACCGGTACTTCGTTCACACTTCCTTTTTCCGCTTCTGACCCTCCTGGTACGTCCTTCTTGCAAATGGATGTCTCATCAAAGCTCGGCCGCTTTCTCATTCTTACCCCGCCAGATTTGATCATCATTACCATCTGAGAGGCTTTCTCCTTTCCTTCTTCCACCCGAACCAACTCGATCATGTTGGTCTCATGATGAGTTGGAAGTGGGTTCTGGTTGATGTTGGGCTCTGTTGGAGTCTGGACCTCAATCCTGCGAGTGTCGATGAGCTCCTGGATGGCCGTTTTCAACCTCCAACACTTTTCCGTATCATGTCCCGGACATCCTGAGCAGTATGCACAATTTACTGAATGGTCCGGGTTCTTTGGAAGAGGGTTTGGTAGCTTAGCTTCAACCAGATTTAGCAACCCTACTTGCTTCAATCGGTGGAACAGACTGGTGTAAGACTCTCCCAAGGGAGTGAAAGTCTTTGGCCTCGGCGCCCTGTCGCCCTGAATGCCTGGTTCGGACGAAAACTTGCGCCCGAGGGGTTCCTGTAAGCTCTTGGGGGTGGATAATTGTTCTGCGGGTTTGGTGCACGCCACGGTGCATGGACGGGAGGTGCGACATATGACTGAGCATGATGGACAGTGAAATGGGGATCAGGTGCGGGATAGTAATGTTGCGGGTGGTTGTATGGATTGTGGGAGTAATTTTGGTGGTGAGGCTGGGGCGGGCTATATTGGGGTGCGGGGCCTCTATTTCTGAACCATGTCCCGGACTCGACTGCCGCGACTTCCTCTTTCCTCTTTTTCCCGAGTACTCCTCCAGTGCCACTTTGGATAGCCTGAGTGGTGGCTTTCAATGCTGAGTAGCTCATGATCTTGTTGGCCTTCAAACCTTCCTCGATCATAGCCCCCATTTTTATCACCTCGGTGAATGATTTGCCCACGGACGTTACCAGATGTCCGAAATAGGTTGGCTCTAGTGTCTGCAAGAAATAATCCACCATCTCGCTCTCTCTCATCGGCGGATCTACCCTGGCTGCTTGTTCCCTCCAGCGGAAACCAAATTCCCTGAAACTTTCAGCGGGTTTCTTCTCTAATTTTAGCAATGACAGGCGGTCGGGGATTATTTCAAGATTGTACTGGAACTGCCCGATAAAAGCTTGAGCCAAGTCATCCCATGTAAACCATCTGCTGGGGTCCTGTCTAGTGTACCACTCCAGCGCAGATCCTCCCAGACTCTGACCGAAGTAAGCTATCGGAATCTCATCCCGTCCTCCGGCTCCTCGCATTTTACTACAAAACCCTCGGAGGTGGGCTACAGGATCACCGTGCCCCTCGTATAGGTCAAACTTGGGCATTTTGAACCCGGCCGGTAATTGGACGTCGGGGAACGGGCACGGATCTTTGTAAGCGACACTGACCTGATTACCCAAACCGTGCATGTTCCTGAAGGACTGCTCCAGGCTTTTAACTTTTCTGATAAATTCCTCATGTTCTGAACTTTGGAAGTACTTTTCCGGTTTTGCCGGATTATCCCAGTGAGGGGTATGTGATTGTGGTTCAGGAGCCCTAAAAGTAGGCTCTGGAGGATAGTAAGAGTTGTCATGGATCTGAACATGCGGCTCGCTGGCCGGCCTTTGCAGAGGAGCAGGTGGAGGTGCCACAAAAACAGGGGTGGCTGGAGGAGGATTTGGTTTGGCTGGTGGAATGTGGGTGGCATATGGGTTTTCCCCCTGAAAGTATGGATAGCTCGGGGCGCTTGTTGAAGGATCGATGGGCGGATGTTCCGGAGCTGAGGCGAGAGTAGGGCGGTTTGGTGAAGATTGTTCCCTGGCCCAGGCCAGGTGCATCTCTGTTATCTGTTGTTTTAACCGGTCTACCTCTTCTTTCATGATTTGTAACTCTGATTTTTCCTCCTCGAGGCTCTTACCAGAACTAGACATGCTTATTGTAATCGGTCCTTTGGATCTAGTACGGTAATGATGGTTGGCCAGTATATTCTGTCAAACCAACTGCTAAACTTTTCTGGAAATGCAACAAACTTGTTAGTTTACCGAGTTTGACAGATATGTTATAGCACGTTGGATGCAATGCACCTAACCAAATAACCCTTTCTACATGTACTCTTAACATGCGTCATTCCAGCCCTTTTTTCTTTTTCTTTTTTTTTCTTTTCTTTTATCCTTGAAAGCCTTATTGTTATTAACCTTTGCATTCTTTTCCTTTTAGTGGTGGTCGAATCTTATGTGGATTGCCTACGTATCACGACCCCGCATGAATCAGACCGAGCGTAGTTCTGGTAACAAGATTGTGGCAAAATTCAGTAACTTTTATATCAAATAAAACCGTGCAGTTACAAAACACGTCTTACAACAATCAGCAAAACAAAAGAAATGCTTGACTTGGGAAAGTAAAGATAAAAATGCCGACTAGCTTGACCCAACATTTCAAAAATACATTTTTTAATCAAAAATCTAATGCTCTAAAATTCCTGGGGGCCCGCGAGGCATCATTCGGCCTTGCCGCGGGCCTTGGTGTGAGGTCCTTGTGCAGTCCCCTTAATTCTCTCATGATCTGATGCACATAGCCCATAATTGAAGCAAAAAGGTCGGTGCGGGGCATTTGTTCACAAGCTAAGCACTTCATGGTGACATAGTGCCCGATTTCTCCAATTCTGTCCTTGATCATGTCCCTTTCTATGAGTAGCCGCTCTATCTGCTGGTTTTTCGCCCCTAATCTTCGAGCATTGTTGGTGACTTGGTCTAGGAGCCTATCCACTTGTCCTTGCAGTCGGGCCATCAAATTGTGGCAACGGTCGAGGTCCGCTCTGGCATCTCGGGCTTGCTTGAAAACCCGCTCCCTGAGGACAACATTTGCTTCCCTTAGACTAGTGACGATCTCGGTGTAATCTTCTTCCACCCGTTTTAGGTGAAGTGCATGTTGATGTGCCTCCTTTCGCCAGCTAGCACGGATCCTCGTTGTATGGGCTTTCGACTCGTCCAATTCTCTTTGGATATCGGTGACTTGGCTTCTCAAACCCTTTATCAATTTTTCGTCTGCCCGACTCCTCAACTGTCTGTCAGCATCCCTTTTCATTTGCTGGATTTGAGCTCTCAAGAAGTCATTTTCTTGTGCCAACTTCTTTTTGTCTCCTTCGTCGGTGGCAGCTTGCACGTTCTTCTCGAACTGAAGGTCCCGGACCTGCTGTTCTATCCTACCAATCTTCGTCCTGTACCCCTCTTCCTTTGCTAGCCAATTCCATTGTTCCTGTGAATCTTCCGTGAACTGTTGGACATGGGCTCTTTTAGAACATTTCCGACGAATCTGAAATATTTTCCCGAACCACACATTGTACTTTGGGTCCACCTCTCCCTTAGCTAGTTCACGGACCATGGTTTTAGGCTCAAGGAACCTACATTCATGCCACAGCTTTCTAATCTTCTCTTCGGGGAATACGACTCCTGGGCTCAACTCAATGGCGTACTTCCTCGGGTCTTGATCGGTAGGAATAACCTGAAACCTTCCTAGTTGACGTAATACACGATGAGGAACATATGGTTGGACACTGCGGATCCCCATCAGAAGGATATAACACTCCTCGGCTGCCATATATATTACTTCAGTATCGGGTAACCACCCGAACGCCCATTCAATCCGATCGGCTTCTATTGAGCTCAGTCGTGCAAGCCATGCCTCGACGCCTTCAGGGAATACAGCACCCATCATCCGTTCTTCGAAACCCCTGATACAGATTTTTCCGGTCAACCCATGGTTCATGTATTGTGTTCGGTGATGGAGGTGTTCTTGCATCCATAATTGGAGTAACAGATTGCATCCTTGGAAGAAATTGCCCCCTTCACGGCATAGAGTCAAAGCTCGATAGATTTCGGACAAAACCAAAGGGACCACCGTGCTGGTAGCCTTTTTAATTGCAACATCGGCTATTCCTACCAGACTTATCTCTATTTTCTTATCTTCGCGTGGACAAATCACAATCCCCAAGAATGTCGTTATGAATGCTAGAATTCGTCTGGCCTCCCACTTGGTTCTATTCCTTGCGTGAGTTAGTCCAAGGTTTGACTCTTCAAAACCCCGAGGAGTGCCGTACCGTTGGTATAAGAATTGGAGATCGCAACATCCTTTCAGCAGATCATCATTTTTCACCTTCCGACTAATGCTCAGCAAATCCAGAAACCCATGTGGAGATACCGGTCTTGGTGAAAGCAGGTATTGCCCTCTTAATTTCCCATTTAGTCCTGCATAGCCCGCAATTTCCTCTAACGTGGGCGTCAGTTCAAAGTCGACAAAATGGAACACATTGCGGGTCGGATCCCAGAAAGATACCAGTGCATTGATGATGTCTTTCCTTGGCTCGATATTCAACAGATCAACCAAACCTCCCAAAATTCTCCCCACTACCTTTTTGCTACTTTCTTCCAAATCGTTCCACCATATACGGAGCTGCTGAGGGACCTCGCTAAAGATTGAAAATGATTTATTCTGATTCGTGCTCATCCTGCACATTTATTAAGGTGATTGAAATAAGAAAAACAACTTTGTTTTGCTAAAAATAAAAAATCAGTTTTCAATCACGGCCTTTCAACGTCTCGGGGACGAAGGCTTTTAAGGCTGTGGGGTAAATTGATCGAAATCAAAATTGACCCAAAGGTGGCCGTTTATACGAAATCAGCCTTCCGGCGTCCCTTTCGGGAACATTCGGCTATTTTTGAAAATAGCGTCACCGACTTATTTAGTACAAAAGTTAGTTTTGATATTTTGGCTATTTTTCAAAAGGTGAAGTTGGACCCGATGGAGGTTGCCTACGTATCTCACATCCAATGAGAATCAAACCCACGTAGTTCGGTTTTAACGAAACAAACGACATTATTTATTTATTCATTTTACTAAAGGAAAATAAGTAAACTATTTTTATTTTTTTTAATTTTCCTTATCTAAAGCCGGTCAGCATGCAAGTCTATAACCGATAAATGCGTAAGACAAACAGGATGCAGCAGGATAGTCTGTTCATTTCAGGTCACCTGTCCTAGACGGACCCAACCCCTGTGTTGAGTCCCCTAAGCCAAATGCAACATGATGCAAATAAACGTTCCTACTAGGGATCCGGCATGAAGCTTTGTTATTCTAGGTTCAAAAACATGGGTTTATCTGTTCTAGACTTGGTTTACCCGAGCGGACAACTCGAGCCGAGGAGGAGGCAGCAACCCGGGAATACAGAAGCTTCACCGGTTTTGCAACTTATCCAAACCTCGTTCTAAAAATGGGAATTAGACACTATACAGAAAAGAAGTCACACGAAGTGCACCCTTCTTCATGATTTAGAAGACTCGGAGGGGAGATTGGTTTCGGCACAGTTTATATGTACAATCCACAAAATATCAAAGCAGTAAAAATAATATTTAGCACATTAATACAAACATGCAATAAAATCAGATAATAAATAAGCCAAATATGACAATTATTCCGAGCTCGAATTCTGAAAGTTGTCCCCAGCAGAGTCGCCAGAGCTGTCACACCTCTTTTTTACCGCACCCGCGAGGGTGCAAGGAGTTTTTCCAATTAAAGGACAATCGAGACGGGATCCATTTTATTAAATTCAGAGTCGCCACTTGAGAAAGTAATGGTGTCCCAAGTCACCGGTTTGATCCCGAATCGAGGAAAAGAATGACTCTATTTAACAGTCCGCGAACCAGAAATCCGGATAAGGAATTCTGTTAATCCGAGAGAAGGTATTAGGCATTCCCGAATTCCGTGGTTCTAGCACGGTCGCTCAATTGTCGTGTTCGGCTTATTTATCTGATTTTTTTACAGTTATACACTTAGTGCCAATTAATGTCCCTTTACCGCTTTTATTATTATTATGATTTACGAAAAAAAGAAAGTTGCCTAAAAATATGTTTCGAATCACGTCACATGAAATGCACCCGGATCCTCGACACATTCTTATTCAACACTTTGGGATTTGGATTTGGGTCGCATGAAATGCACACCCGTATCTAAGAAGGTAGGATTAAGATACGCGCCTAGAGCGATTACTTATTTACACTTTTGAGGAGGCCATGATATTTAGCTAAGAAAACGACACATCTCGAGATCTAAGTATTTTATATGTACCTTTATGAGGGCCTTGCGATTTGTGTAACTATCGGGCGAGGCGCATCTCTAATTCAAATCTAAAGCGAACTACATCCTGCTGTATTTATTTAGGAGTTGATTCCAAATTATTTAAAACTTGTTACGAGCCACACTACATGAAATGCGCCTGTGGTTCCTGACACGCTTTATTTAATCTTGTTCAAAATTGGGATCGGGTCACATGAAATGCACCCCCGATTCCTTTAATCTAATTAGTCATCCAGTCGAGTAATAACTCGCTAATTCCTACAATGTGACAAAATCCTATTCAACTATAACCAATTCGAGCAAACATACGGTTAGTTAATTAAGTGAGGAGGTTTGAGTCTATGGTGGACAATTATATGGAAAGAACTTACTTCGAATTCAAATAATCCTCAAAGAGCCACTGTCGCATATTTTCGCAAGTTCAAGATATCATTATTCATGGGTGTTCAAATTACCTTAAGTTTTCTACTTAAACAAATGGCTAATCTCTCTTTTAACATATGGCCTAGTATTAACAGATTTGAGATTACGCATATGAGTAGAGAATATTGAACAAAGATATAGCAGAATGATTCAGGTTTACATGTCTACCTAATGATAGTGTATCTTTGATCTAGATACATCTTTCATAACCAAAATCAGCAATACAAACTTGATTAAAAAATAACAGAATATAACAAGCATAAGAATTGTGGACATCTATATGCATTCAGCATATTTAAAAGGGAGCTTCAAGCTTCATTCTTTTCGAACCAAGACGCTACAATGACAGAGATGTGTACCTGGAATGCGGAAGAATAAAGAAGAGTGAGCAGTGGTAATGCAGCAACAGTAACAGTAACCCAGCAACAAACAGCACAGCAACACACCAAAGGTAATCAATCCCCACAACACTTAGTACCCAAACCAAAACCCAACAGTAGTAGCAAGACAACAGTATCAACAGCAGCACACAACAATCAACACAGCAGCACACAACAATCAAACCAGCAACATACAACAATCAACACAGCAGCAGCACAATAGCAATAGCAGCATCAACTGCACCACACCCGACCACACAACCTCAGCAAACAAAACAGCAGGAAACAAGTAACCTTCTCTCACAAACAGCAATATCAACAGTAGCCAAAACCAATGGAACAGTAACACAGGACCTATATATCTGTGTGTATTTCTGCCTCCTTCTTCCTAATGTGTGTAACTCTTTTTTAAAGCCCAAAAAACCAGTCCCCTCCTACTCTATGCAGCTTCCTATATATAACCAAAACAGACCCCCCTCTAAGAGCTAAAGACCAGCAGAAAGCCACTCAACCCTGCCCATCCCTGCTCTGCCAACCCATGATATTCCCTGGCAGCCCCTGACACTGGTTTTGCCACCACATTGTGTCTGATCATGGGCTTTTAAAATTAATAACAGGAGACAGCTGGTGGTGAACTCTGCTGTACAGCAGGTTCCACCAGCAGTCTTAATGCATTACCCTTTTCAATTACACCATTCAATCCTATATTAACAAACAACTATATCGAAACATCATTGTTAGTTCAGAATCCAAAATCAATACCAATCAGCAAATTGCCAAGTCAAACAATTCAACACATGATGACCCACTGCCCCGGGCTTTCAAACAACAAAACTCGCGAATTAAAACGACGACATTTGTTATTCGACCATAATATATACGATTGATAACAAGTGATCGACTTACGAATTTAATCGATTATAGCTTCAATGGACAGATTTGAAGAAATCGCTTATCCGAATTAACTAATTAACGACCTTAAGTTGATTAATTGTACAAAGCCACTACAATTAACAAACAATCCATCGGACAGACAATAACAAGAAGGAATTGACCAAATAAAGGGTCATTGGAGAAGAAGCAAAAACAGAAAACTAAAGAAAAACAAAGGATAACAAATTCACCTCATTAACATACTAAAATATAAAGAAAGAAGAGAGAGATACCATGTGAGGAGAAAAATCGCATTCGAACGAGCCTCGGACCCATCTTGGACTCAAATCGGCTTGGACCTTTGTTCTTTGAGGCCAATGGACCTTAATTGAGATGTTTTCAATAGTGAAAACATCCCAATTAAGGTCTATTAGACCTCAATTAGGCAAGAACCGGGTTTAGGGTTTATAGCCGCGATTTTGGGGCTCGACTAGTTCTAGCAAGATTCGAACAAAACTACAGCCTGTGGGGGTATGAGGGAGGTGAGGGGAGGCTATGGTGTGATTTTGGTGAGGTTTGGCATAGAACTTCAAATTCCGGCGAGCTTCGATCTAATATTCGAAGAGCTCGGGAATGATTCGAGACTAACGGTTAGGGGATTCGTATAGAGGGACGCGAGGGGAAGAGCTGGTGAAAATTTGGTGGTCATTGGCCTACCGGAACCGCCGTGAGGCGATTTCCGGCAGGTGGAGGGCGGTGGCTCACGGCGAGGTTAATTCGTCTGTGGGAGACGATGGGTGTGAGGGGGGGTCTGGCTTGGGGGGGCGGGGTGTGAAGGTGAGATTATATATGACTCAGGAGATTAAATCCTGATCGTTGGATCATTTACGATCAACGACCAGGATCTCCTCCCTTAAACCAAACGGTGTCGTTTGGTTAAGTTACGGCCTGAGTGTATTTGGGGATTTATCGATTAATCTGGGCCGTTGGATAATAAAATCCAACGGTCCAGATCAAACGTTACATTAGCTGATGCTTGGGCGAGTATTTTGGGTTGGGTGTTGAATTAGTATGGGCCTGGTTTTATTAAATTGGAGATGGCCCAATTCCGATTCCCTCTTTATTTTGTCTCCTCTTTTGTCTAATTTAAACTAAACAAAATTCTAACTCACACTACAAAAATCAAACTAACTTATAAGAGTGCTAATTAAGTTTTACTAATAATCAAGATACACAATTACATATCACTTAGATGTAAATCACATAATTTGCTTATTAAACACTAAAAAAAATGCAAAACATAATATATATTTTTGTATTTCACTAATTTAAATAAATAAGCATGCACACACAAAAATGCAAATGTAAGATAAACATAACACCAAGATCACAAAAATCATGCTCAACATAAAACTATTTTATTTTTGAATTTTCTGGGAGTGATTCTCATGTAGGGCAAAAATCACGTGCTCACATTAAGCATTAAGAGTTTAAGAGCGCACACAGTTATGTATGTCTATTTAGTTCTTACTTTCGTTATGAATAATTCGAAATAAAATCCGTTAGGCTTGTATTGTAATCTTGATTTATTTTTAGAATATCATTTATTTTTCGTTATGTTTAACTAGTTTCTATTTTTGTTAACATATATTTAGATCCATGTAAGTAAAACTAGCCAATACGGATTGAGATTTTCCTTGATATGTTAAATTGATAATTTGTTAAAATCAAGTAACTTAAGCATGTTTAAGCTGTTAATTTGATTGATGTTAATTATTAATGCAAGGTATTTTGAATCATTTTTGAATTTCTTCATTTGATTTTCCCTTGAAATCTATTTGTACTTAAGTAGACAAGATAAGTTAACCCGGTTTTTTTTAGATGCCAATGTTAGATCGATTTTAATCGCATAGTTTTGCTTTCGCTAATTAACATCGGATTAAGGATAGTAAACAATTTTACTTTTAATAATTGGATCAATTTGAATTATTTCTATTTCGTATATTTTGATCAATTTTCCGTTAGTTTATATCTTGTCATTTAATCTCCGGCCATAAATCAAAAAGCTAGGAAATAATATATCATTTGGTATGATTCTTTAATTGGAAATAATTTTAAGAGATACACTGTTAAGTAAATTGATCCTTTTTGGTTTATTTTTACAATGGTTTTGATCGGCATAGTTTCAAATGAATAACCCGGATACCCTTTTTTTTATACATTCACCTATCTGTCAAAGTCCGAGTCTATGTTATAATTGGTTTTTCTTTTGGCATGGTTTCAAATTAATAGAGCGGTTTTAAAAGGTTAATTGGAGCATATAATTTATAAACATGTATACAATCAGGTATTTTTAGCCATTTATAATAATTGAAGCGACCGTGCTAGAACCACGGGATCCGGAGGTGCCTAACACCTTCCCTCGGGTCAACAGAATTCCTTACTTAGAATTTCTGGTTCGCGGACTTCATTTGGAAAGTCGAAAATTTCCTCGATTCGGGATTTAAATAAATCGGTGACTTGGGACACCTTAATTTATTCCAAGTGGCGACTCTGAAAATAAATAGAATAATCCCGTTTCGAATATTGTCACTTAAATTGGAAAAACTCCCTCGCGCATCTACCTCCCGGGTAGGGGGCGCGCCAAAAGGAGGTGTGACAATGACTGATATGTTATATTGTGCTCACTCAACTATATATCCCACTTGGCCAATCTCCCGACAACTCGGGTTTATGTACAATGCTCCTTAGGCAAAAGTTTGTGACCACCGATATGGGGTGACATTGAAAATAGTGTCTGAGCTTTCATGAAGCTATGACCAATTCCAAAGCCAACTTTTTGAAATGAGGGTACCTTGTTTTGACGTTGAACAGGGTTTTGCTAATGTAATAGATTGGATATTGCGTACCTTTATTTTCATGGACCAGTATTGCATTTACGATGACCTCTTATATGGCCAAGTATATCAGGAGGCGCTCGTCAGGTTATGCTTTGGCGGGTAGCGGGGATGAGGACACGTATGCCTTTAGTTCTCTTAAGGCCTCAATGCATTTTGTATTCCTCTGGAGTCCATTTTCCTTTTTAAGAATGTTGAAGAATTTATTGCATCAGTAGAGGATCGTGAGATGAACCTCGACAGGGCAACTATACGATCGGACAGGTTTTGTACTTGTTTCTTACTTGTCAATACTTCAGGTATTCCCTCGATGGCTTTGATCTGGTCGAGGTTGACCTCGATGCCTCTTTGTGATACCAGGAAGCTGGAAAACTTGCCCGAGGTTACACCGAAGGCACACTTTTCGGGGTTCAGCCTCATGCCGTATTGCCTTAGTATATCGAAAGCTTTATTCAGATGGTCGATGTGGTCTTCCTTTTTTTTTATTTGACCAATATATCGTATATGTAAACTTCCATTGTTTTGCGAGTTGGTCCTTGAACATCTTGGTAACCAGCCTTGATAAGTCACCCCTGCGTTCTTCAACCCGTATGGCATGACTCTGTAGCAGTACGTCCCCTTGTGGGTGATGAAAATGGTCTTTTCCTGGTCTTCCTCCTCCATGAGGATTTGGTTGTAACCTTAGTAGGCATCCAAGAAAATTAACAACTCGTGCCCTGCCGTAGCGTCGATGAGCTGATCAATGCGAGGTAACAAAAAGGAGTCTTTCGGGTAGGCCTTGTTTAGGTCGGTGAAATCCACGCACATTCGCCACTTTCCATTTTTCTTTTTTACCATGACCACATTGGCGACCCATTGTGGGTATTTCGACTTTCGGATAGAACTATTAGCGAGTAATTTTTCCACCTCATCGCGGACGCCTTGTTGATTGCGGTATTAAATTTTCTCCTTATTTGTCGTACCAGCAGATAAAATGGATCGACATTCAACTTGTATGTGGAAATATATTTCGGGATACCTGGCATATTTACATGGGAGAAAGAAAATAGATCGGTGTTGTCAATTGAAAATTTATGAAATTTACTTGGTTCTGAGAGTTTATGGTCGATGTAAGCCTTTTTGCTGAGGTTGCTATTGTCTAGTTGGACGTGGTCGAGGTCTTCTATCATTGAACCTGTGGCCTCCACGATGTCAGGATCCTTGATGACGCCTTTTTGTTTATTGAGTTCGGGCCCCAATTTTGGTAATTTCTATGCTCCCGAGCCCATTCCCTTTAAGTATTGAGTGTATGTACAGTCTTGGGCGATGCAGTAGCATTCTCGAGCTATGCGCTATTTGCCTCGAATGCTGAATATCCCCCACAGATTAGGAAACTTTATTACTTGATATGAGCTAGACGGGATGCCCCTCAAAGTGTGTATCCAGGGCCGCCCTATGATGGCGTTGTAAGTTGTGTCTTGATTCATGACATGAAATGTTGTTTATAGGGTGATGGCCCCGGCCAGAACAGGTAGCAGTTCGCTTAACTGCATTATTAAAACCTATTAGCATTATGCAGCGTGGTACTATCTTGTCCTCGAGTCTTATTTGTGTGAGAACCCCAGGGTAAATAATACACGCATCGCTCCCGTCATCTACCATAATTCTTTTTACATCAATATTTGAAATACGTAAAGTAATGACAAGAGCATCGAAGTGAGGAAAGGCCAAACCGTGGGTATCTAACTTATCAAAGATGATACTGTCTTCGAGGTCATCGTATTCATGGGTTCTCGACCACTTCAGTTTATTTGTGGTGGTGAACTTCACGTGATTGACTACTGCTTTGTCGCCTCCACTGATGATCATTTGGATGGTGTGAGCAGGGCATGGTGATTTTAGATGTCCTTGGTGTTGTTCTCATCCGCAGGGGAAGTTGGTTCTTCCTCGGTCGCTCATCAGCTCCCTTAGGTGTCCTTGGTGAAACTTGTTCACCACTTCTTGTCGTAGGGATATGTAGTCTTCGATCTTGTGACCCCGTTCCTAATAAAACTCATAGAGGACATTAGAATTTCTGGAACTTGGGTCAGACTTAATCTTTTGTGGCCACTTCACCTTTGGGACGATCTTCTCTAGTGCGTACACTATTTCCGAAGGGGAAACAAAAATTGTAAGTAGATAAGAGTGGAGGCACACCTCTTTCATTTTGCTGAGTCTCTGTATGTGGCATGGATGACCCTTCTGTATGGCGAGGAGATGGTGGGATGGCCATTTTTGACATATGGTTGGTGCATGTCCCGGTTGAGGCGTGGAACTGAATAGTCTCTTCGGCCGTCATTGCACTGGTCTTTCCTCGACTCCGTTTGGAATGACGTTAGCCATTGGGTTGGATCGTTGAAGTCATCCTCATCTACTCTTACCTCGGCATAATAGGTGTTTTGAATTTCTTCCGAAGTGGTGGGAGGGTATTTCATGAGTCTGCTTTATAACTTTCTGGTTGCCCTCAACCCATTCATGTTCAAACCATTTTGGAACACTGCCACCTCTATCTGTTCTGATACGTTTGGAAAGATCATTCTTACTCTGTTGAACCGGACTAGGAAGTTCCCAAGTCTCTGGCCAGACGATTATCTGACGACGAATATGTCATTTACCCTGGCCTCCGCCTTCTTAGCCTTGGTGTGGGCGGTGACAAACTTGTGGGCCATTTCCTTGAACGTTGTTATTGAACGTGCTGGTAATTGTGAGTACCATTTTAAGTCTCTCCTTGTTAAGGTTTTGCCGAACTTCTTGAGCAACACTGATGGTACTTGCTCTTTTGAGAGGTCGTTGACTTTTACTGCTGTGATGTAATGAATGATGTGATCTTCGGGGTCTGTTGTGCCATCATATATCTTCAAATATGGTGGCATTTTGAAGGTCTTGGTTATGGCATATGGGGCTGCCTCCTCGCTAAACGATTGTTAACGTCTCATTGGTAGCAGTTTTTGGGCGCCCGGTATCTTATCAACCCTTTCTTGATGCTCCCTCATTTGGTCGTGGAGCACTTTATTCTCGTTCTCCATTTCTTCCATATTCTTTAGAATGGCCACAGGTGCATCATTACCTGCATCAACAGCAGTGTGGGTGTTACCTGTTATGAGAGGAGAGGGAGCAGATTGCTCGTTGGCGGTTGCTGCGGTATCTGCTCGTGCAGCGCTTTTATTCGTCCCTTGAATGGGTTTGTCGTGTATGTTGTTAGAGTACTTGTTAACGACACCTCCACTAATTTTTCACTGTTGGTGGCGCTTTCTTAGTTGTGGACATGGAGGCTCCCCTTTTGCATGAAGAGGTTACACTTTCATGAGGGGGAGGTGAGTCACTCCGCTTGGGTGTAGCATTCGGCGTCACATTCTCCTCGTTTTCTCTGTCAACCTCGTTGATGGTGTTCAATAGGTTGGCAGTGACATCCATTACTGCTTTCAGTCTTTCATCTCCCTTTCTTCTTTCTTGCCATTGTTAGTTCGTGCAAACAAGAAAAGGATGGCTGTTGTCGTTTTTTTAATCTAGAAGTAATTAAAATTTTTACTAGAAAATCCCCACAGACGGCGCCAAATTATTTTACCAAAAAAGTGTTAAAACTTTTCTGAAACGAATTAATAAGAAAATAGTGGGTGCATCCTAGCTAAATATAATAACTACTAGACCTGAAAACTTAATGCATTAACAATGCAGGATCATGTCCGATAATATTGAATATTGATTAAGAGTGCTCAATGATTATCAATGAATGCAATAAAGAGAGCTTGCAATGAATGTAGATAATGGCAGTAAACTTAATAAGAACTTGTCACCCAAATATTAGATGACTTGTATGATTCTCCTTCCTGACAACAACGCGGGGACAATATAAAATGAAGGAGGACAAGAGATCCTTCTATCTTATGAATAAAAGATATCTGTTAAATAATGAGATCAGTAGACAAGACAAGCTTTGTATATTTTCTACAATCAACCTTTACAATGTATTCGTATCCAAAAGTCAAGATCTCCTTTTCCCCTTCCCCCTTTTTTCTTTATCTGTTCATATTTACAGGGATATTCCTAATAAACCCTAAAGAGTATAGTAGAAAGAATATCCAATGGAATATTCCTTCTTTTTATTCTAAACTTGTTCTACATTGCTTTCGTACAATTTCTACATCACCTCGGCACTATTCTTTTTTAAGACGACTTCTCGTCATTATGCCGTGGTCGACTTATCATTTACGGTTATTAAATCGTCCAAATTTTGATCAATACACATATCACTTACACTTTGTTATGATGATGTTTGGACTTTCGAAACAAAACATGCAAGTTTGTATATTGATTTTACTATGAAAAATTTACATATAAAATTCAACTCATTGCTTAATTGGTCATTAACCTTTTGGAAATAGATGAACAATGTCATTATTTTTTTAATAATAAAAATAATTATTTGGTTATTACTATTTTACTCAAAATGTTACTCATGTCGAAACGTGGTATAGCTGATCACTCTGGAATCATAGCGCTTGATTTTTTAAGTGAAAGAATAAAAAGCATTAAGCCCAATATCCATTTTAACCAAAAAAAAACTAATAGAAGTCCCAATACCTGAACCGTAGATTGTAGAATCTCCTTATCTATGCTAAACAAATGCCATTGGACGAATGGGGTTTTTGGTAAACATAGTTTGAGTTTAATGTTTTCTATTTCTGACTTGAAAAATCAAATGTCACGTTATTAAAAAATGGAGAATATATTACTTTCTCACTCTAGTAATCTTTTGAGTAAAGTACTAAATAAATAATTAATTTTTAATATTTAAAATTTTTATTTATCTATTTTAATACATCAATTACCGTTTAAGCAATTTACTCGTAGCAAACACAAATGTTAAGAACAATTCAATTTTGACTTTCAATATCTCAAATATACCTTCCTTGGAAGAAAAAACAAATGGTTACGTATAAAAAAACAAATCTTCAATCTTGAAGTACGTGCCACAAGGAAATTTTAAGCCTATCGCCCACCTCCCCAATGCCTAAATCCGATGAATTGACAGTTAGTACCGGTCCCACAACTTCCACGTCATCAGATAACACCGAATTCCATCACCCGCCGCGTCACCCTAGCTCCCCCTCTTATATATAATGAAATTACACGAATCAAGATCATTGATTCATACTACAATAGACTTGCAATAAAAGGAAACCGTACTGTAGCAAGCAAAGGTTTCGTACTGCCAAAATGAACATGTCACAAAAATCACCGTCACCGTCCGCCGACCGGAGGTTGAGTGTTCTGGCGAGGCACCTTGAACCGTCGTCCTCCGCCGCCGTCGAATCCTCCATCGTCGCTGCTCCTACCTCTGGAAATGCTGGAACCAACTCTGTCTTCTCTCACATCGTTCGCGCTCCCGAAGATCCTATTCTCGGAGTAACTCTCTCTCTCTCTCTCTCTCTCTCTCTCCATCCAAACACACACGCACTCACTCACATGACATATTAAGATATGCGTGATCAAATGTTCTGCATATATTTATTTGTTCCATATCAAATGTTCTCTTGTTATAAGCTGAATTTTAGAGGAATTGTAGTGCTTTTTGCTATTCCCAAGGGCTTGCATACTCATTCTCTTGGTATTGAATTAAATATTTTTATGGATGATGAATTTAAGCAATTTTGTGAGTCCGATCACTACGAAATTTCGATTTCAAGTTGATAGAAGTGAAAAATGATGGTGTTTACATATCAATTGAGCCAATAAAAAGAGAAATTTGAGTGTTGATATCTTCAAAAATGTAGTTAAATGTAGATATATACTTTGATTTAGTTTCTGTTTAAATCTTTGCCTTTTTTTCTTTGGAAATTTGAATATTGTTTGTTGAAGTCTTCCTGACATATCTTGGTGTTATGTTTTGGTTATTAGGTCACTATTGCATACAATAAAGATAGCAGCCCCATGAAGTTGAATTTAGGAGTTGGTGCATATCGCACAGAGGTGATCATCCTTTTTGGCTTTTGTATTTGCGCTATTATCGTCCATGGAGCACTATTATCAGTAGCTGGATAATCATCCTTTTTGATATTTCCTTGATTGGAATCCAAAAACACGAAAAAAAGAAATTTACTGATGGATCTGTGTTTTGGTTTCTTCAGATTTACGCATTTCTGTTAATTGAAAAAAAGTTATGATTGTTTTGGTGATTGTGGTGTTGTTTTGGCTTCATATAGTTAATCCAACACCGTAGTGTACTAGTGTTTGGCTGATGTGCTGCCAAGAGAAATGTTTAAGATTATGGTCTGCCATAACGGATAAAATTTAATATTAAAAGTACTTGGCTGGATGTTCTGCGTTTGCATAACTTGTAATGCATATAAAAAGTTACCTTTGATTTTCATAATTAGTGAGAAAACTCTAGTAGCTTCCGCATTCCTGTCATTGCACTATCAAATACATTAAATGGTTTCTGATATATCTACCTAGTTTGGAACTTCATGATTTCTATTTTCAGACCTTGTAATAAATGATAATTCTTGGATCTGTGGTGTTTTTGTTCAAAAGATCACAGAGAAGATTTTATTTATGTTTTGTAGTCTAGTTGGCTCAGACTCTGTAGTCTAGTTGGCTCAGACTCTGTCAAACACAACTTGTTACTTCGTATTTTACCTGTTAGTTAAGAAACTTGGGTCATCAACAAATTTGTATGAGGTGGTTATTTCTTGGGGTTTTGTGAATTGCTCTCTGCAATCTGCTAGCTTTCTTATGTGGACTCAAAACAATGAAGCTCTTGAGTTGATGTGTTGATTTTTTTTTTGAAAACGGTAACAATTATATTCTTCACCACCCAAAAAAAAAGGGGCTGGTATCTAATATTTACAAGTACAGCCCCTGAAAATCTTATAGAGAATCAAAAAGGTCTAGCAGTGATTCTACATCCCCTATCAACTGTTCTTTACACCAAAAATGAAAAAGAGAAATACAAGAACTCTTGATTTTCTGTCTTGATTTTTCAATCGAGTAAAACAAGTTCTATATTTGGCTGTGAGAGTGAAGTGGGAGCTATTAAAATTCCTTGCTGAATTTATGTTTCTTAATATCTTAAATCTTTAAAGGTGGAGGGAGAGGAAGGAGGTCTATGGATGAAGGACTAAGAGTTGTGTACACTTAGTTCTTTCTCAAATTTCATAAGAATCTCTTGTGGGTTTTTCTCACCGACTGTTGAATATGGGGCTCCACAGTTTGTGTTGCTATATTGAAATGTTTCAGCTAATAATACTAACTTTTTTTTTCTCCCTTTTTGCGGGGTTATCAGGAAGGAAAACCTCTTGTTTTGAATGTTGTAAGACAAGCAGAGCAGCTTCTAGTAAATGACAGGTACTTGCGTCGCCATTTCGTGGAGTATGAATAAAATGTTTCCTTAATTCTATGTGATTGAACTTCAAGATTTCTGCAGGTCTCGCGTTAAAGAGTACCTATCTATTACTGGACTGGCAGACTTCAATAAATTGAGTGCTAAGCTGATACTTGGTGCCGACAGGTATACAAGTTCCTGCTCTCTGTATAGTGTGCTCATAAGATATGCAGGGAGATAAAGACATGTATTTTCCTGTTGCATAGGATGATATCTTCCGATAATAAGGCTCGTTCCTAGTGTTTGATAGATTGGTAGATCTTTGTGAAGCATCTATTAACATTTGCTCACGTTTTTCTTAAAACCTACTTCCCATCCCATCCATGCCATTCCACGTGTCAGTTATTCATGAAAATGCTGTTCACTTGCATACATGTTACTGCCGTAGTGTTGGTTTCTCTCAACTCTACTCATAATTTCTGTGTGGTCGCATTCTGGTGATCTGATTTATCTGATAATATCTGATAATATCTGTACATGTTTTGAAATTTGGGTAGTGTCTCTTTGATTAGTGTGTAAAGCAGGCAACTTTTGATGCATGTGGTGAAGTGTATGATTGCTGTCTAGAGCTGTCAGATGTTAAGTTTATCTTATGCGTTTCCAAGATCTTCCAGATGTTCTATGTGATCTTTTTAGGCCAGCTTAAACTTTGACTTGCTTCATATACATTTATGTTAAAGGAGAGTTGTTAATATTCTTCAATATTCACATTTTTAATTCCTCTTTTTACCTGTGGTCCTTACGAGCTCTTACTTTCTTTGCTTGGTACAGCCCTGCTATTCAAGAGAACAGAGTAACAACTGTGCAGTGCTTGTCTGGCACAGGCTCATTGAGGGTTGGAGCTGAATTTTTGGCTCGACATTATCATCAAGTAAACTGCTACGTCTTCTTAACCAACCTTTCACTTTCTTTCGTTTTCTTAGCCTTCGTGGGTAAACAATCTTCAAAGTTGAATTGACCTTGATGTAACCATTCCTGCAGCGCACTATTTATATTCCCCAACCAACATGGGGAAACCACCCAAAAATTTTCACTTTAGCTGGGTTATCAGTAAAGAGTTACCGCTACTATGATCCAGCAACTCGTGGACTCAATTTTCAAGGTATGAAATACTTCCCTACAATATAATGACGTAACATGATATTTTCCCTGTGAGAAAGCATGGGAGAAAATTTTATTATTGATATTTTAACAATGATACAATGAGCCCTATATATAATACATATTCTACTCCTACTACATATAGGATTAGGACATATTATACTCCTACTACATATGGGATTAGGACATATTCTACTCCAACTATATATAGGACTAGGACTATTTACACATAAGTATCTAACAGTCCCATTAGATATCTATGGCTATGCTGTTTACTATTACTCTCTTCGAGGATGATGGATGTTCTTTTAGTCTTATTCTGGTATTTGATTAGAAATTATCACAAGTCTGAATCAAGTCGTGGATGGATGGTTTCACTTATTTGATTGCATTGTAATCCAGCAAACTTCTAAAGCCGTCATCATCTATGCTTTTTCTTTATACCTTTTTTTGCGAGGAAATAAGAGAAGAGAGATGGAGAATTGTAGGACTATAATAAGAAAGTGAATTGTGTCTGGGAGACTCTTTGAAAGTCAAAATCTATTTAGGTCTCCACAAGATCATAGATGCTCTAATGCTATGTGAGAAACTAAGAGAGTGGACAAAAATAAATGGATTACTTGATAAAATACAATCCATACGTTTAATTCTGAATGACTAACTTTAATTTTAACACAACTACATCTAAAAGTATGACACATGACATTCTAACCTTTCCTGCCTGCTTGTGTTCACAACTTCGCATGTCGCCGACTTGTTTACAAGAACTTTATTTTTCGTACATGACAGGTTTGTTGGAAGACCTTGGATCTGCTCCATCGGGAGCGATAGTGCTACTTCATGCTTGTGCCCATAACCCCACTGGTGTTGATCCAACCATTGATCAGTGGGAGCAAATTAGGAGATTGATGAGATCAAGAGGATTGTTGCCCTTCTTTGATAGTGCATATCAGGTAAGAAATCATGAACAGATGTACAAAGCACTTTGGCTGTTGGAGTTGTTACTGTATGAGCATTTAAAAGTGAGGCGGTTTATACAGTATATGTCAATTAACCTTGATATTCAAACTTTGATATTCTAGGGCTTTGCCAGTGGAAGCCTAGATACAGATGCACAGTCTGTTCGCATGTTTGTGGCAGATGGAGGTGAAGTACTTGTTGCTCAAAGTTATGCAAAGAATATGGGGCTTTATGGTGAACGTGTCGGAGCTCTAAGCATTGTACGTCTTACGGACAAAGGACAACTGTGCCTTGTTTCTGAAAATTTATATCTCCAGTTGTTCAGTTGGTGCATTACCTTTATTTTTCTCAGATTGATTCTCATGATGCATAAACTGTCTTACTGTTTTCACAGTGGCCTTCTTTTGTTATGTTAAAATTTGGTAGTTATGAACTGTTAAAGCTTATATAGCTTACTTCTAAATATATAGCTGTGAGCCTTGGACATCACATATAAATTATTTTATATCACGGGTTCGAGCTGTAGAAAAAGCCTCTTGCAGATACGTAGGGTAAGGTTGCGTACAATACACCCTTGTAGTCCGTCCGTTCCCTGCCCCCCTGCATATAGAGGGAGCTTAGCGCACCGGGTTACCCTTTTCTTCGTCCTGAGGCGTAAAAAGTTTTTAATTTCTCAAGAATGAATAAAGAGCATGTTATAACAGGCACTTTGCATGGCATATGGTGTTGTTTATCACATAGTGATGCATATAGTGTAGTTTATCACACAAATGAAGAAAAATGAAGGATATAGTTCTGAACCCTCCGTTAAACTCTGCTGATAGTTATAATTCTTCAAATTTTCTCAAATCTGTAGGTCTGCAGGAATGCTGATGTGGCGAGCAGAGTTGAGAGCCAGCTGAAGTTGGTGATTAGGCCAATGTATTCCAATCCGCCCATCCATGGAGCCTCAATAGTTGCCACAATCCTTAAAGACAGGTAATATATCAACCATCAGGAAATTGCTTCTTGGGACTCCAAAAAAGCCATTTCCTTTCTTTCTATATGATAGAATCCAGTGTATGTTCAAAAATTATGTTTAGTCATTGTTCTGCAAAATAAGTCACTAAATTTCTGCAGAAACATGTACCATGAATGGACCCTTGAGCTGAAAGCAATGGCTGATAGAATCATCAGAATGCGTCAGCAATTATTTGATGCTTTACGTGCTAGAGGTAAATTTGCTGTATCATTTTCACGTATGCGTGCTCTTATTACATGTTTCTTGCTGCATCGACTTCGGATATTTTTCTCATTTTTGATAATTTCGGTTCAAGTGTCATTATAAATGCTACATGTTCGTGGCGTATACTTCTACCTATAAAATATGCTGCAACTTGTTCCAGCTCGTTTGTCTAGATAATTGAACAAAAGGACCAATCTTCACCAGCTAACTCTCCTGAATGAAAGCTTAATGAAGGAAAGAGATTAAGCAAACAAAACATGGAATTCGACAACTTCAAACATTTCTCCAAATCTTAATACATCTCGATCCTCCTTAATGCTTTCATCAACTTCTTAGGTAATTCACCTCTTAATTTTGGCTCTGACTGGATGCTCTACCTTTGGAAAACCATCCCCAAAGATGTCCCTTCCATGATCCTTTTGGGGGTTACGTTGGATCAGGCAAGAAATTATCCCCCAAAAAAGAAAAATTGTTGGATCAGATTTTTTCCTGATAGGTTGCATTCTTTCAGCATCCCCCTTAAAGTTTGTGATTTGGACGTTGTCCTAATTGTGTTAAAAAAAAATGTCTTTGGAAACTTCCATTTTGGCACATCAGGTGTTAGAATCATCATGTTTTCATAAATTGGCAATAGACAAAGTCTCATGTCGTCAACTCCTTTCTTCAGTGTCAGGCATTCTTTAATCAATGCAAGTGACGAGCATTGCATGAATAGGATACCTATTTCTATTTACATGAATTGATGCGAAAGTCGGGCATTTTTTAGTCGACTTAAAGATCAAGCATTGCATGAAGAAGATATCTATTTCTATTGACTTCAATTGATTGGCAGGTACACCTGGTGACTGGAGTCACATTATCAAGCAGATTGGAATGTTTACTTTCACGGGACTTAACTCCGAGCAAGTTGCCTTCATGACCAAAGAGTACCACATCTACATGACATCAGATGGGTAATATGTTATTTCTTAGCACAAAGTTCTGTATATGTCATATCAGACTACCATGTCTCCTCCACATCTCATATTTTATTACCTCGTAAGAATTTCTACCCTCTTCCCTCGGATGGTAAAACAGAAAGAGGGAAGGGAGTTAAAATCTTATCAGCCGTCAGTTGGTTCTTTTCTTGTACTCCCTCCGTTTCATATTAAATGAGCTACTTTCCTTTTTAGTCTGTTCCAAAAGAACACATTTCTAAATTTGAAAATAATTCAACTTTAAACTCTTCATTTACTTTCCTTTTTGTTTTTATTTTTGTTTTTGTTTGCCTTTTTTTTTTTTTTTTTTTTTCATGCGCCGAGGGTCGATTGGAAACAGCCTCTCTGCCCTCTCGGGTAGAGGTAAGGCCTGTCTACATATTACCCTCCCCAGACCTCACCTTGTGGGAATATACTGGGTTGTTGTTGTTGTTGCCCTTAACGAGAAGCTTTTATGTCACACAAATGGCATGGCCCCACAAACCTTTTATCCCTTAAGCTTTTAAGACCACAACTTTCAAAAGTTTTCTTCTTTTTTGTTAAACTCCGTGTGTCGAGTCAAACGACATCAAATAATATGAAACGGAGGGAGTAGTATTCTTGCTACCTTAGCTTTGATGTACACTAAGAGAAATGTGGCTGTATGAATGAACATTTCTAGAGCATGGTTCTTTCTATGTTTGTATTTAATTGTGGCAACTTCAATTAAGCTTGGGATATTAGTTAATCCAAAGCCTTTGACATTTAAAAAAAAAAAAGCCTTTGACATACATCACATATTTCATTTTGCAGACGCATCAGTATGGCAGGTCTGAGCTCCAGGACAGTTCCACATCTAGCAGATGCCATACATGCTGCTGTTGCTCGGGCTCGTTGAGTTTGTTACTGCCTACTACTGTTTCCTTCCGGTTCTTCTGAGTTGTTCCCTTCTATCATTCTGGTTGACCGAGTATCTTCTGTTGTTCAAGCAAATTCGATTGCAATTCCCCTCCCTTTGAGGGTATATGGTGGTTCACGCGTAATAAGTGGTTTCCTGCTAAGTTGGAGTTTGAGATAAACCTATATTTGTAATAACTAGAATAAACAGTTCTTGTTTAATGTAGCAATCCTCTTTAATAATCTCTTCAGTCTTAGCTGCTAAATAGTGCTATAAGCGTACGTACAATTGTTACTACCAATTTCTCTTGTTTTAATGAAGTTAAACACATTAACTATCATCTTATCTTAGTTAAGCTTATTTCCCAGAATTGACACATTGTTGAATAGTCTCCATAAGTTGAAAAATGGGTCCATCGGTGAACTTCATTCGCCTTGTTCTTTCTTTAGGTCCATTATTCCTGTTCTGCTTGTTCCTAAGGTATAAACATAGGCTATTACGTATAGCTTCCATTAATGGATAAAATTATTCGTAAGGCAATGTGCTTAATCCAAGCTTTTCTTTTCGCCTAATAAAAAGTTGATTCGATAGATTAGTACCCCTTTTCGCTTCCGCTTGTCTTCTCTTTCTTCACCTCCATCGAAAGAAGTAGACCTTGAGTCTCACTCTTTTGAATAGCTTTGTGGAACAATCATATATGAAAACGATCGGACATATTGGAATTGGAAGTTTCATAGGACCGATGAGTTGGTTAATACTCCCTCCGTTGACTTTACATATCCACTATATTACAAATACAGTTTTACTTTTATTAGTCCATTTTAGCAAATCAAGAGTTGTTTTACCTTAACTACTTATTTCTCTTTTTTTGAAGGGAAAAGATACTTATATTAATATTAATAAAATATGCATTGTGCTAGATTATTACAAGACCTATAGAGATACCATTAGTACATAATAGTGCCATGCTATTTAGGGCATCGTTATTACCTAGAGAAGCTAGATTATTGCATGGATACATACTACATGAACGGAAATAATTACAACCTTATCCTTACAATACACATCTTCTGCAAAGTTAGGAGGTTTAGCAAAATAGATGGTTATATTATAACTAGTGTACTGTAGAGCTTCCTTAACAAACTTGTGTGCCACCATATTCCCTTCACGAAAGTTATGCTTTATTAAGATCTCCCCCCTGCTCCATTGTCTTCCCCATTAAGTACCTACATTCATAAATTAAATCGTTGTAAGTGGGGTAATCCTCTTCTAAAAAATGAATCACCTTTATGGCATCTGCCTCTATTTCACAAGGTGTGAACTTTTCCTTGATAATTGTTTGAAGTGCCTGTCGAAGAGAAAGGAGTTCTGCATGTATAGGGGATATAGTTTGTCACTTCTCGTAGTAATCCAACATCCATTGTCCTTTGTTGTTGCGTATAATTTCACTTCACTGATGCATCCATGTAAGCATTCGTTGTTGAAAGTTCCATCAAAATTGACATTGTACCAGTTCCTAGGAGCCGAATGCCATTTTACCTTCACCTTAATGGAAATATTACTAGTAGCATGTTTGGCGGTTAGTGTAACGACTTGACCGGTCGTTTTGAGTTCTAGCGCTCCGTTAGTCGGAGGCCATGAACAACTTCAATTCAGGTATTATGACTTGTATGCGTAGTCAGAATTGAATTTCGAGAAGTCTAGAGTTGGTTTGGGAAGAGAATTCTCATTTCAGAAGCTTAAAGTTGAAAAAAGGAGCTAGGATTTGAAATTTGAATAAACGACCTCGGAATTAGGATCTAAAGGTTCTAGCAGGTTCGTTTGGGATTTCGAGACTGGGAAAGGCTCCGTACGGTGATTCTAGAGTTGGGAGCACGATCAAAAATAAATCCGGAGGTCCCTAGACCATTTTGAAGCCATTTGGCTAAAGATAGAAGTTGAAGGTTTTTGTAGAGTTTGACTGGGGGGGTGACTTTTTGATATCGGGGTCGGAATCAAAGTTTGGAAGTTGGATTGGTCCATAATTCCAATTATGATTTTCTTGCAAAGTTTGAGGTCAATCAGAGTGATTTGATAGGTTTAAACATCGGAAATAAAAGTTGGAAAGTTCAAAGTTCATAGGGATTGAATGGAGCGTAATCTGTAATTTTCGTGTTGTTTGAAGTGACTTGAGGCCTCGAGCAAGTCCGTAATGTGTTTTGGGACTGGTTGGTGTGATTGGTTGGGGTCCCGTGGGGCCTCGGGTGGATTCCGGGTGGTAAGCGGATCGAAAATAAATTTTGAAGAGGGTTGAAGGATCTAGTTGCTGTATTTTCGCTTCTGCGGTTGGTTGACCGCAGAAGAGGCACCGTAGAAGCGAGTGGGGAGCCGCAGATGCAAATTTTGGTCCAAATCTTGAGGATAGCAGATGCGGTCCAATTTTTGCAGAAGCGGAACCGCATCTACGGAAGGGGCATCGCAGAAGCGGAATAGAGGGCCAGGAAGGACCGCAGATGCGGTTAAGGCTCCGCAAAAGCGGAACCGCATCTGCGGTGATATGATCGCAGGAGTGAAAAGGGGGATAACCTAGGGAAGCTGCACAAGCGGCCTTATGTCCGCAAAAGCGGAGCTGCATAATCGGCTATAATTCCGCAACAGCGGAAATGTCTGGAGGCAGTGACTTATTTTAAATCGGGATTTTGGTTCATTTCCCCCATATTGCATGGCTTGGGGGCAACTTTTGTAGAGCTTCAAGGAGAGGATTCATCACCAATATTGAGGTAAATGACTCCTACTTATTTCTAAGTTAAATACAAGAATACCCTGAAATTAAGCATGAAAATTAGTATATAAATTGGGTTTTGGTGGAAAACCTAGAAAATTATTCTTAGAATTTAGCCACAATTTTGAGCATGGAATTAGGATAAAATTATATATTTGAGTTCCTAAGGTTGTGGGTAATCTTTATCTTCGAGAAATTTCAGATTTCGGGCACGTGGGCCCGAGGACATTTTGGTCAACTTTTCTTTCGGGGTTAAGAATTGTTATAAATTGAGTTGTAAGGTATGGTTGAGCATATATTAATGGATATGTATGATCGTTGGCTAGTTTTGGTGCGTTGTGCATTGGTTCAAGCCTTCGAAAGGGTATGGAATGCCGGTTGCGGGTCTTCGAAGCGAGGTGAGTCTCCTTTCTAATTCTGTGAGGGGGAAATTACTCCATAGGTGAGTTAAAATGATTATGTGCTCCTATATGTGGGGGCTACGCACACATGAGGTGACGAGAGTCCATGCGTAGCCACTATTATGCTATTGTCCGAGTAGTCTAGGACTCGAAAGCATGTTATACTTGGATTACTATGAACTCATTGATAGTTTGAACTATTTAGATCACCTTTAATTGGTAAAGGAATTTATAAAGAGATTTAATAGTAATTTCCCTGAAATGTTAAAAAGAGAAAGTTGTTTATTTGGAGGATTATCCTCGACGAGCTCTTAATTTCCTACTTGAGCATGTATTTTATGTGTGCCTGCGTCACATGGATGGATCTCGAGCAGGACATATTTGTTTATTTATGGAACGGGCCGAACGCCTCGGTGATAATAAATGCATCTATGGTTCGTGCCGCTCGACCATCGGCAGTGCATAATTTATATTTCTGTTGGAGCGGGTCGTCAACCTTGGCGTGATTTGCGCCTGTTTATTTATTACTAATAATTGTAAAGTTTGGAATTGGCCCTACGTGGCTTGATATAAACTGATAAGATAATAAAGAATATACTCAGGGAGCCCTTGACTCATTGTTGAAGGTGTTTACCTGTTATTTGGCCTCACAGTTAGGACTTTTATATAAGTCCATGATTATTCACACACTTATAGAATATTGATAATTGACCTCTAGTGAGTGTCGATGTTGGCCATCTCGTCTCTACCCCTTTGGGATTAGGCGGGATACTCACTGAGTACAGGTTGATTATGTACTCATACTACACTTCTGTGCATTTTTGTTGCACAGGTACATGATACTTTAGCGGCCTACTGGCGTAGCAAAATGGATTACTCTGGGACTAGGTGAGCTGCAAATTGCAAGGCGACAATAGCTAGTGTAGTTCTTTTCTATATTCTAATTATTTATCCCCTGTCCACTGTATTTCGGACAGAGGTTGTATTTTATTTCACTTATCAGTAGTCTCTCATACACTCGTGACACCGGGTTCTGGGATGGGTTTTGAAAGATTTGATTTAATTGTTATTGTTTGATTTGAAATGAAGCAAAAACCATTTATTTATGAAAATGGAAGGAAATTTCTGGAATTTGATGTATTTTAAAAGAGAATTTTAAATCGGTAATTTAACTGGCTTGCCTGACAGTGGTGATCGGTGCCATCACGATCCCTAGTAGATTTTGGATCGTGACAATATGGTATCAGATCACTAGGTTTCCGTCGATCTCACGAGTCATGAGCAAGTCTAGTATAGTCTCGGGGATCGGCATGGAGACGTCTGTACTTATCCTCGGGAGGCTGCAAGACTGTTAGAAGTACTTTCCTTCTTGATTTCCTTATCATGCGGTTCTATTCCTTTAAGGCTTATGCCTCTGGTTCCTTCTTACTCAATCTTACGCGACGCGAGCGCTTACTGGAAATCGAGAATTTGAGGAATTGAAATGGCACTACAAATATGGTGCGAGATGATTTTTTCGGTATAGTTAATTGGACTATTATAGTCGCTTTATGGAAGGGTATTCTATTATTCAACTCAGTAATAGAACCTCTAAGAGCCTTGAGGCTAGGCACAGGTTACCATGATGTTTATGAGTGATTTTCCGTAGTGTTGTTATGATGGTAGGATGTTTGCCCATGTGTCAGGGCGGTGGATGAATTGAAGGGAGTTTTACTCAGCGTGTAATCAAGGGATTCAGTATTTTATTTCTGGTAGGGTAAAAATGGTCAGATGTGGACTAGTGGAAGTAATGAAACGTGGTAATTGCAAGCGTGCAGGAGTTCTCTTCCTTATTGGGGTGCGGTTGTCCTAATTGGACGTATTAAGTTTGTTGATGTTATAATCTGCTATGATTCTCTTTATGGCAAGATAATGTGAAATACTATTGAAGATGCAACCGTCAGACATCGCAGGATGCGGTGGTTTAGGATTTAATCAATGTTATTGACGGTTCGATAAAGATGACCTTTGGAAGGGTTTAAGCCAGTAGCGATTTGTGGGTTCAAGTTCTATAAAGATGCATATTATTAAGGTAACAACTGGGCAGCAAGAGATGAAAAAGACACATGCAACGTGTTAGGCGGAGTTTTAAACATCTAAAGGGTCAGGCTGAGGAAGCACATGCCGAGCAATTAATTGAAGAGGTGAGTTTCCCCAAAGTGGGAGAGCAGTGGATCTGCGTAGGGGCTTGGTAATGAGAAAACTATGCACCTTAAGGGAGTTTTGAACGACTTGAGAATATCGGTGCTAGGTTATTGGCGCTCTCAGATCTAATTTAAAGTAGGGATTTTAGCGACGGGAAATGAAAGTCGGTAGATTAACTCGAAGCATAGTGTTGTTATGCGGCATGAGATTTAATATAACTGAAAGGATCCGCTTAATAAAGTTATATGTAGCATGACTTTGAAGTGGAAGGATGTTGTCGCACACTTAATGGATGTCCACGAGGAGTAAATGGACTGGTACCACTAGGGAGAAAGCTTAAACTCAGGTGAGGTATGTATCGAATTGGGTTCCTACGGTAAGATATCGAGAAGGCTGGTGATTGATTGCACAATGTTATGTCAACAAAAGATTAAGAATAATGGTGAACTCGAGAGTTTTGTAATGATGGCTTCAAGCTAAGTGGGAGAGTCCAATCGCTTGTGATTTGGGTTGCGTTATTAGCTACTTGTGAGGTTTCTAGTTATTAATATCTTGATGGGTTATCTCAGCTACGAAAGAAAAAGACCATAAGGGGTAATTTGAGCGAATGAATTGTTGGAGGCATGCTATGGTTGGCCTTATTGGCTCATGTTCGGACTTGGAGGAAGGTTTAGGATTTACGCCTTGTGTAGATACAGGTTCCGGATGAGGTGATTTCGTCAGGTGCCTCGTTAAGAGGATATTCGCGTGTTATAAGATTTATAGAGTTGATTAAATTCGAGACCAAGTCAGAGCGGGTAGCTCTCAGTAACAGTCCTAGTGAATTCAAGAGGTAAAGTATGATTTCTAATGTTGTCGAGCTTTTAGATGCAATTAAGGATCAAGCTTGGAAAGCAGCTTATGAGAAGAGGCATAGAATGTCTAGTGATGGTTATCTTGTGATGTAGCAATTGGGAAGTATGAAATGGTTCGTGAGATGGGAGACAACATGGTCTCGTGATTCAAGGTCACTCGGGGTGAGTGTAGACGGAGTATGTTATGTGTTGGATGGAGTTAGTGTTATTTTCTAAGGCAATAAAAGATAAAAAAAAAATTGGAAGTAAAAGGATAGATTATCCATAGTTGAATTTGGCATGTTGGGATCTGTGATCAGTTCATTCAGTGTGATCAACTCGTATGTAAGATTTATGGCGGTACGTGTGAGGATTGTCGACCGCCATAATTGATGTTATTTAGAAGAATTTTGCTATTATGGCTCGTTAAGTGGAGGCAGATTCCGGAAGAGTTATGGTGGCTTGGACCACTACTTGCAGATTTTCATATTCTACGGTTATGGGAAATTTACTTGTGTGTTGCTATGGTTCTCCTAAAGTGAGTTGAGAGCAAGTTATTATATGACGAAGTGTTAAAATATTAATAATTTCGGAGTTATGATGAAAAAAATCGTGTTCTATTGTATATTGGCACGTTGGGTGCAATGAGTAGCGTGGAAATACGAAGTGAGGATCAAGGTTGCAGTTTGGTGTCGACAAGGATGTTACGGGCTCGGATGAGCAAGGAAAAGGTTGAATGGTTAGAGTAAATAGGTATTAGCTTCAGCGTTACCTGAGACTGATGTTTTGTGAAAAAGGCTTTGTATCCTGGTTAAGGATCCTTTATCGCTTTTCAGTGTTAGTACGACCGATGGTTGCAATGAGCAGGCTCGTTATTTATTTCGGCAAGTTTTGGGAGTGTGTCCCACGGAAAGATTGTATAAGTTTGACATGTAGTCACTTTATTGGCTAGAGATTTGAACCAAGTAAGGGGATTGTGGTAATATCATTAATTTGAGAAATTATGCCTAGAGGACACTTTGTTTATTAGGATATGAACTGAGGAGTTTGCTATTGTGAGGATGGTTGTTCTTGTGTGTCATGAGGAAAAGAGAGTTACTATGAACCTTTGGAAGGTTATTCGCCAAGTTGGCGCAATCAGAGATCGGCTTGAGATTGATGGATTGATTTATACATGTGAACAAGGCCTTATATCAGACCAGTTGTGATTGTATCAGCGAGTGTTCATTATGGAGGAACAGTTAGGATGTTATTTGTCGTCAACTATTTCCAAGTAATGATGTATTACACCGTATGAGTTGTGAGACAGCTTGGTAAATTATTATGTGATAAGGTTTCGCGTGGCAATGATGTTATATGAGCAGAATGGCTCTTGAGATTCAGATCTTGTACCGCACCTTAGTTGTGCTTGAGTCTCGTAGCCTATAGCGCTATGTATTTTCTCAGGGATGGTATTATGCACTTAGCATGCTTACGATCAAAATTTGATAATTTATTGTAATGGGCAGGTTTAGCTCGAAGTGCAATCTCCTTATGTGAGTTTTTTGTGTGGATCGGGTGGCACACCGCCATGGGTATGTTATTTGGATCAGGTTGCGTGCCTCAATAATGTGATGTCGAGTTTATTTTTCTATATGCTATTATTTTATATGTTTCGCTTCCTATCTTCTAAGGAAAGTCCGTATTAGTGCAGGTTTAGATAATTCTTTCCGGAATTCGATTTCATGTTTGTGTTGCGTTCGGATTGGTGGCCTATTGGCGCATGGTAGCATCGTATGTGATTTAAACAATTTCTGGGGTGGCTTATTGCCAGAGCAGTTGTATCGGATGAGACGAGATCCCTTGATTCAGGATTCTATGCAATCCAGTTATATGAGGTTTGTTATGGAGGTAAGACCATTATTGGGTTCAGAATGAGGTGAAGGCCTTGTCAGGAGTGTAGACCTGATGTGTTGTTGACTCGGCAATTGATCATGAATGTTAGTACGTCTCTTCCGTAATGACGATATGGTAAATATTGGAGTAAGACCTGTATATGTTATGGGGTGCAATGGGAGCACCAGATCAGTAGAATTTTGGCTAAGTTGATCAGAGAATATTATTGTGGTCCTCTGGATTTAATGTCGCAAAGTAAGAATTCAACGAAGTTATGTCGTTATGTTTCAGTGCAGCGTGTAGTGATTGAAAGGGAGATTGTATCTTGGAAACAAGTCTGGCATAGGATTCCGGATGTTGGAATCGGGCTCTAAGGCTTATTTGCTTGAATAAAAGGGAATATTTTCTGAATTTATTGAGCTTATGTGCTCGGCTAAGTTGTGGTATCACGGGAAGTTGCATGAGGTGCTAAATAGTGATTTTAGATCACTCCAACACAGTTCTCAGCACGTTCGAGGACGAACGTATGTTAAAGTAGGAGAGAATGTAACGACCCGATCGATCGTTTTGAGTGCTAGCGCTCTATTTAGCAGTCGGAGGCCATAAACAGCTTCATTTCAGGTATTATGACTTGTACGCGTGATCAGAATAAAATTTCGAGAAGTCTAGAGTTGGTTTGGGAAGCGAATTCTCATTTCGGAAGCTTAAAGTTGAAAAAAGGAGCTAGGATTTGAAATTTAAGTAAAAAACCTCAGAATCGAGATCCGAAGATTCCAGAAGGTTCGTATGATGATTTCAGACTTGGGCATATGCCCGGTGCGGGTTTTGGATAACCCGGGAGCATTTTGGCGTCTATCGTGGAAGTTAGTATTTTTGAAAAAATTTCATAAGTTTGGCTTGAAGTGCGTTTCAGTGATATCAATGTCCGTTTGGGATTTCGAGACTGGCAATGGATCCGAATGGTAATTCGGGAGTTGGGAGCGCGATCGGAAGTGAATCCAGAGGTCCGTAGACCATTTTGAAGCCATTTGGTTAAAGATAGAAGTTGAAGGTTTTTGGAGAGTTTGACCGGGGGCTGACTTTTTGATATCGGGGTCGGAATCAATGTTCAGAAGTTGGAGTAGGTCCATAATGCCAATTATGATTTTGCGTGCAAAGTTTAAGGTCAATCGGACGTGATTTGATAGGTTTAAACATCGGAAATAGAAGTTGGAAAGTTCAAAGTTCATAAGGATTGAATTGAAGCGTAATCCGTAATTTTCATGTTGTTTGATGTGACTTGAGGCCTCGAGCAAATCCGTAATATGTTCTGGAACTGGTTGGTGTGACTGGTTGGGGTCCCGGGGGGCCTCGGGTGGATTCCGGATGGTTAGCAGATCGAAAATGGAATTTTGAAGAGGGTTGAAGGATCTGGTTGCTAGTATTTTCGCTTATGCTGTTAGTTGACCGCAGAAGAGGCACCGCAGAAGTGAGTGGGGAGCCGCAGATACAGATTTTGGTCCAAAGTTTGAGGACTGCAGATGCGGTCCAATTTCCTTTGAAGAGGAACCGCATCTACGGATGGGGCATCGCAGAAGCGGAATAGAGGGCCCTTGGGAAGGACCGCAGATGCGGTCAAGGCTCCGCAAAAGCGGAACCGCATCTGCGATGATATGATCGCAGGAGTAAAAAGGAGGCTAACCTAGGGAAGCCGCAGAAGCGGCCTTATATACGCAAAATTGGTGCCGCATAAGCGGCTATAATTCCGCAAAAGCAAAAATGTCTGGAGGCAGTGACTTGTTTTAAATCGAGATTTTGGTTCATTTCCCTCATTTTGCATGGCTTGGGGGCGATTTTTGGAGATCTTCAAGGAGAGGTTTCATCACCAATATTGAGGTAAATTACTCGTACTTATTTCTAAGTTAAATACAAGACTATACCCTCGGCTTAAGCATGAAAATTAGTATATAAATTGGGGTTTTGGTGGAATACCTAGAAAATTATATTCTTGGAATTTAGCTACGATTTTGAGCATGGACTTAGGAGGAAATTATATATTTGAGTTCCTAAGGTTGTGGGTAATTTTTATCTTCGAGAAATTTTGTATTTTGGGCACATGGACCGAGGGCATTTTGGTGAACTTTTTGTTCGGGGTTAGGAATTCCAATAAATTTAGTTGTAAGGTATGGTTGAGCATATATTAATGGATCTATGTGATCATTGGCTAGTTTTGGTGCATTGTGCGTTGGTTCAAGCCTTCGGAAGGGTGTGGAATACCGGTTGCGGGTCTTCGGAGCGAGGTGAGTCTCCTTTCTAATTGTGTGAGGGGGAAATTACCCCATAGGCGAGTTAAATTAATTATGTGCTCCTATTTGTTGGGGCTACGCACGCGTGAGGTGACGAGAGTCTGTGCGTAGCTACTATTATGCTATTGTCTGGGTAGTTTAGGACTCGAAAGCATGTTATACTTGGATTACTGTGAACTCATTGATAGTTTGAACTATTTAGATCACCTTTAATTGGTAAAGGAATTTATAAATAGATTTAATAGTAATTTCCCTTAAATGTTAAAAAGAGAAAGTTGTTTATTTGGAGGATTATCCTTGACGAGCTCTTAATTTCCTACTTGAGCATGTATTTTTGTGTGCCTGCGTCGCATGGATGGATCGCGAGCAGGACATATGTATTTATTTATGGAACGGGCCAAACGCCTCGCTGATAATAGATGCATCTATGGTTTGTACCGCTCGACCATCGGCATTGCACAATTTATATTTCTGTTGGAGCTGGCCATCGACCTTGGCGTGATTTGCGCATGTTTATTTATTACTAATAATTGTAAAGTTTGGAATTGGCCATACGTGGCTTGATATAAACTGATAGGCCCTACGTAGCTTGATATAAACTGATAAAATAATAAAGAATAGAATTAGAGAGCCCTTGACTCATTGTTGAAGGTGTTTACCTGTTATTTGGCCTCACAGTTAGGACTTCTATATAAGTCAGTGATTATTCACACACTTATAAAATATTGATAATTGACCTCTAGTGAGTGTCGAAGTTGGCCATCTCGTCTCTACCCCTTCGAGATTAGGCGGGATAATCACTGAGTACACGTTGATTATGTACTCATACTATAATTCTGTGTATTTTTGTTGCACAGGTACATAATACTTTAACGGCCTACTGACGTAGCAGCATGGATAACTCTGGGACTAGGTGAGCTGCAAATTGCAGGGCGACCGCAGCAAGTTTAGTTTCTTTCTGTATTCTAATTATTTATCCCCTGTTCACTGTATTCCGGATAGAGGTTATATTTTATTTTACTGATCAGTAGTCTCTCATGTACTCGTAATACCGGGTTCTGGCATGGTTTTCGAAAGATTTGATTTAATTGTTATTATTTGATTTTAATTTAAGTATAAACTATTTATTTATGAAAATGGAAGTAATTTTTTGGAATATGTTGTAGTTTAACAGAGAATTTTAAATCGATAATTTAATTGGCTTTCCTGACAGCAGTGTCCGACGCTATCACGATCCCTAATGGATTTTGGGTCGTGACAGTTAGCAAAAAGTATTCAAGTGTTTGTTAAAATACTTTAGTGGTGTTAATAGTAAGGTTAGTATTAATAATATTGTTGTCATTCCTGGTTTTTCAGATTGACCATAATGCAAACGAAAAAATATTTTTCCATGTGAAGAAATTATTTGGTATATTGGGTGTTTTATTTTTGTTAGGAAATCAACACAGTGCTCATGTGGCATACGGTTGGAGAAAGGTATTCCTATAGATTCCTAAAAATATTTTGCTACCTTATATTCCCAAACTATGTGAAGTAGGGATTCATTCCTATCTTTGCAGACTGGGCAATTTGTATCAATGTTGATACCAATTTTTCCTAGGTAATCCCTAGTAGGAAGTCCTGAGTGGTAACATTTCCACGTAAAAAAAAACTTGATTTTCCTAGGGCATTTCATGCCCCATATCCATGCAAAATTATTACTTGTATGATTTTGTGTTTCAATTAATTTATAGCATGATGAGGTTGTGAATATCCCACTAGGACTTGTACTCCATATAATCTTACCAGGGTGTGTGGTGGTTGTGGTTAGTGTGTGAATACTATTTAGAACATTGTTGGGTAGTTCAAAAGTTATATATGTGCTAGATCCCATCTATTATTCTTTTGAATGTCTTTTATTTTCAAACCAATCTCCTTGTTAGTGAGGGGGCCTACTATATTTTTCCTTAATTTACCAAATTTTGGGGTCCAGTTGGTATCCCATAGAGACATGTTAGTGTGATTATTCACAGGCCAACTTATATCATGTTAGCAATAATTCCATCCCTTTAGGAGGCTTTTCCAAGTATTTGAAACCCCCTTGGTGGATTCAGTATAACTATATGGACTAGTAATGACTCGTGCCCAAAGAGAAGAAGGTTCATTAAGAAGCCTCCAAACAAGGCTTGTCAGTAGGGACAAAATTTTAGACTTTGCCTTTCTAATACCTAACCCCCCATGTCCTTAGGTAATGTAACCACGTTCCATCCTATTAAGTGCATTCTCTTTTTTTCGAAGTAGTTCCCCAAAGGAAATCTCTTTGAATCTTATCTATTGCTTTAAGATTCCTACTAGGGAGCATTGAGAGTTGTATTTGGTGATTTTGTATTGTGTTTAGAGTAGATTGTATGAGAGTACACCTTTCTGCCATATTGAGCCAATTGGCATTCCAAATATTTAGTCTAGTCCTTCTTTTGTCAATTATAGGCAGGTAATCCTTATGTTTGGGTTGGTTATACTCACTGGGAATCCTAGGTATTTACCAAAATCTTTACTAGTCTTTATGTCTAACATTGAAATGATCCAGCTGCTAATACTAATTGGGCAGGATTTTGAAAGCAACAACTTTGATTTATACTTATTTATATTAAGGCCACACAAATGACAAAAGAGTTTCATACTATCTCTCATTGTAGTGATAGTTGGTTTGCACGGCCTATTAAGGTTAAATCATCTACAAATATTAAATGGGACAATGGGGGGCTTTTTTTATTCAAAAAAATGGGATCCCATTTAGGGTGTCTACTTGGTGCTCAATATTTTTGGATAGTATATCCATGCATAAGATGAATAGATATGGTGATATTGGATCCCCTTGCCTAACTCCCCTGGTAGGATAAAAATTATTCGTTTTATTACCATTAACTAGAATTGAGATTGAACTAGTTGTTATGCAACTAAGAATGACGGACATTATATTAGGAGGGATTTTTCAAGGTCAAGTTTTAGAAGCCAATTCCTTTTTCCTGTCCTTTTATTAAATCATTTTAGAACTTCTTGAATAATGATTGCATTATCAGTAGGGCATCTGTCTTTCACAAAGCTAGTTTGATGCTCACTAACTAGAAGCTTTAGTAAAGGCTTAATATAGTTTGTAATTATTTTAGTAATTACTTTATACAAAGTATTACAAAGACTACTTGGTCTAAAGTTTTATATTTTGTTTGAATTATAGAACTAAGGGATCAAATAAACATAGATTTTATTAAGGTCATGGGGTATAGTCTTAGAGAAATTTCTGGCATAAATTAATGACCTTACTTCCTAGAATTGGCCAAAGTTTTTGGAAGAAAAAATGATGTAACCCATCAGGTCCAGGTGCCTTGCATGGTTTAAAAGAAAATATAGCTCTTCTAATCTCATGATTTTTAAGAGGACTGTCAAGACATGACAAATCTACTTTGCTAAAATTATTGTTAGCCAGTGTGATACTTTTCCAATTTGTGTGTTCATGTAAAGTGGTGAATATATTTTGAAAATGATTGGATACATAGTCCATAAGAGCCTTTTGGTTTTCTATCGAGTTTCCATGGCTATCTTTGAAGAAGACGGTATTATTTTTTCTTCTCCGATTAGTGGCTTGTATATGAAAATATCTAGTATTAGCATCTCCTTCATTTAACCAGTTAACCCTAGAACGAAGTTTCCAGTAATCCTATTCTAATTTGAGGATTAAGTCATAATCCTCTATTAGTTTGACTTCTAGATCCCTAAGAAATTGGCTATACTTGTAACTTGGAGAGTATTGAATATCGGTTATACGTTTTAGTAAAATTCTTTTTTTAGCAGAGATATTATCAAAGGTTGCTTTTTTCCATTCCATAACACTATTTTGCAAATGCTCAGTTCCTTTTATAATGTCCCTATTATTTTAGCTTTCTCTAACAATTCTTGAAAAATCAGGGTAAGAGCACCAAAAGGTTTCCATCCTAAAAGGCCTAGAATTAGTATTGTTAATACTATTATTTATGTTAACTAATATAGAATTATGGTCGAAGTGAATTTTAGGAAGGTGAGTAACCGTTACATTGTTGTACTCTTGTAACCATTCAGAATTAGAGTAGACCATGTCTAACATTTCCATAATTACACCCATATTCCTCATGCGATGGTTTGACCATGTGTATTTTCACCCTTTGTGGCCGATGTCAACTAGATTACAATAGCTAAGGAAGTCTATTAGGGTTCTAGCCTTTTTTTGATTAATCGACCTACCCCCAAACTTATCTGTAGAGTTGATAATTTCATTAAAGTCTTCAGTGACTAGCCAAGATCACTTATCATAAATATATTTAAAATCATCCCATGATAATTGTCTAAGGGCTATATCATTGCTAGCATAAATAGTAGAAAAATCCAAGATTTCTTTTGGGTTTTACCTCTATCATAACATGGATGGATTAAAGATTCCTGGTGAAAATGTATACTTTCACCACTTTTTTGTTTTAAATGAGGACCATGCCACCAGAATTTCCCACCACGGGGACTTCGATCATTTCATTAAAATGATAGCCTTCCAAAATGAAAATATGAGGTTCTATTTTTGTTTCAAGCAAGGCAACTAGGTTAGGCTTGTGAGTGTCCATAAGCTCACAAAAATGCCTTCTAAAATTATTACCGTTTGTTCCTTTAACATTTCAAACAATTATATTACTGGGTAGATGCATAGGACTCATGGGGGGGGGGGGGGGGATGTTGTTTGGGTTCCTCCTCAAGTAAGGAACCAGAATGACTACATTCTTACCCACTGTGGGATCGTGGGGAGGGTGGATGTCCAAGGAGCACTTGTAGAGTGTCATTGGTCAGCTGACTTCCTGTCTAGTATTTCCATGAAGATTAATATTTTTACCTCATTTAGGTTTGAAAAGGCCACTGGTGGCTCTAGCCAGATTTCTAAGTCATCCTCTTCCTCCCCTTCTTCCTCCTGAATTTCCTCATGATTCTACATGTTTGGGATTGGAGTTTGTTCTTCCATTAGCTCTGGTTGAGAACCTAGTGGCTGGTCTTGCATGAATTATTTTGGTGTTTTTTGCATAAATATTGGGTTCAGCATCATTAGATCCTCCGGTGCAAATAAGGGGAGATTGGTTGATGGATTTTGAGGTAGTTGTTAGTTGGAGTTGTGTGGGATGTTCTACATCTGCTGCATGTTTTGAACTAGGTTTTCATTTAGTGATGGTGCTAGTGGTTGTAGTATGTTGCTCGTCCACATTTGGTTTATGTAGTTGTTCATAGCTAGGGTCTTCCCTCCGAGATTAGTTGTGCAAGAAAGTGTATGTTCTGTATGATGAGAATGGACTCATAGCCATTGATATCCATGTTGAAGGAGATTGCATGCCCTTGAAGTCCCAATTTCACCCATGATTGGGGTACATGGTTGAGAGGGCTTGGTTGTTGAGCATAGACGACTAGCTTTGGTTGGATGTGGGGAGGGAGTGATGGTAAGTTGTTCATTGTATGGTTCCTTGAGAGATGGATAAGTTGGATTAGGTGATATCTCCTTATCAAGGTTAGTGGTGTTCTTGCCATTTTGAGATTTCTAGAGTAATATAGAGGGGGTAGTAACAATTGAAGTAGTAGGGTTAGTAATGATTTGCTATAGGGTTGTAGTATTTGGGATTATTTGCGTGTGGTTTATAATAATATCTGCAAAATCTTTCATGGATTTGCCTACTTTCACTTGGTAGTGTTCAACCTCCATATATTGCATGGTTGAGTTTAAAATAGTGGGTGTCGTTTGCACGTTAGTAATTTGTAGTGTATTATTAATTTCAAATGATTGGGTGGTTAAATTACCGGGTTGGCTAGTAATAGGTGTAATAATGTCATGACCCTAATCCCAACCCGGTCGTGATGGCACCTCTCGTGAAGACAAGGCCAGCCAGACAAATACAATACACCTCTTAAAGCAGTCATTTATCATAAACAGTTTAAAGTTTGATTTAATAGTAATAAATTCGCGGAAACATAGATAGCTATAATGGGAAAACCATCCCGACATAGCCCAAATCGGAGTGTCATAAGTCATGAGCAACTACTGATCCTGATATGAGTCTAATAAATACGAAATCTGAAACAATAGTTTGAAGAACATAGAAATGATAAGATAAGGAAGACACGGGGGCAGCTGTAACGACCCGACCGGTCGTTTTAGAAAATTACGCCCCAATCCCTAATTTAACTGTTCCCCTAAGTTCATTTCCGCTATTGTGGGTTGCCGGGAGAGTCGGTTCCGAAAATTTGAGCATTTTGGGACACTTAGTCCCTAAATAAGAGCTTTGATACCAACTTGTCACGACCCTAGTTCACCAATTGTGAACATGTCATGATGGCACCCAGTCCCCACGACTAGGTAAGCCTAACACGTTGCGGAATCTATAAATTATAATTTCTTAAATAAGAAATAGCGGAAAATAACATAAAAGATATGTAATCCGTGCCACTTGGCACATACATCCGTCACACAATAAATAAACACTACCAAGATCCGGAACCCCACGGTAACACAGACTAAAAGAGAAATACAATTGTGGATCTATGTGTAAAGAGTATCTAACAACGAAATGAAGAAAAATGTCAACTAGTAATACTAGAATAGAAGGGAAGCCTCCGGATCCGCAGACGTAGCAGATCATACCTCGAAGTCTCCCAGAAAGCTGCAGAATCACCTAGTACGAGCCTGCTCTGATGTACCTGGATCTGCACAACAAAAGTGTGCAGAAAAGTAGCATGAGTACACCACGGCGGTACTCGGTAAGTGCCAAGCCTAACCTCGATGGAGTAGTGACGAGGAAGGTCAGGGCCCTACTGAGAAACAATAATATAATGGTGATAACAAAATAAACGGTTTAAATGATAATAATTTCCGAAATAACAATATTATGATAATTACTGCAACTGTCTACAATTAAGCTAACAACAAATAACCAACTCAAATAAACAAATCCAGGACCTGTGGGAATTGAACCCGCAGTCCCATTCTCGGTACCTCTAGGTCTCCGGGAATCGAACCCGCAGCCCATGTCTCAATAATATCTCAATAACTCAGGATCTCCGGGAATCGAACCCGCAGTCCACAAACAATATCACTCCGGGTCTCTGGGAATCGAACCCACAGCCCTGGGATCTCCGGGAATTGAACCCGCAGTCCACCAACACATCAAATAAAGAAAACACACAGAGAGAATATAATCTCCGCCAGTCGCTCCGATGAATAAGTAGTGCTCACCGGTATAAAATGGGCGGATTTGGTCAGCCGATCCACAATAACCCAAATAGAATCAAACTTCCTAACAGTCTGTGCGCACTATTCAGATTTTGGAGGATATGCTCCGTGCGTGCGTGATTGAGTTTGGAGGTTCATGGGATCACTTCTTGCCACTGGCGGAGTTTGCTTATAACAACAGCTACCAGTCTAGTATTCAGATGGCACCGTACGAGGCCCTATATGGTAGGAGGTGCAGGTCTCCCGTGGGTTGGTTTGAGCCGGGCGAGGCCAGGTTACTAGGTACTGATATGGTTCAGGAGGCTATGGACAAGGTCAAGGTGATTCAGGACAGACTTCGTGCGGCCCAGTCTAGACAGAAGAGTTATGCGGACAAGAAGGTTCGCGATGTGGCTTTTATGGTTGGTGAGCGGGTTCTGCTTCGAGTCTCGCCCATGAAGGGCGTTATGAGGTTTGGGAAGAAAGGAAGGCTGAGTCCTAGATTTATTGGCCCTTTTGAGATTTTGAGGCGTGTTGGGGAGGTTGCTTATGAGTTGGCCTTACCTCCCAGCCTAGCCGGAGTTCACCCCGTATTTCATGTCTCCATGCTCGGGAGATACCATGGTGACCCGTCGCATGTGTTGGATTTCACATCTGTTCAGCTAGACAAGGATCTGTCTTATGTTGAGGAGCCAGTAGCCATTCTAGACAGGCAAGTCAGAAAGCTAAGGTCAAAGAACATTGCTTCGGTAAAGGTTCAGTGGCGGGGCCAGCCGGTCGAGGAGGCGACTTGGGAGACCGAACAGGATATGCGCAGCCAGTACCCTCATCTTTTCACTACTCCGGGTATGTTTTCTATGCTCGTTCGAGGACGAACGAATCTTTAAGTGTGGGAAGATGTAACGACCCGACCGGTCGTTTTAGAAAATTACGCCCCAATCCCTAATTTAACTGTTCCCCTAAGTTCATTTCTGCTATTGTGGGTTGCCGGGAGAATCGGTTCCGAAAATTTGAGCATTTTGGGACACTTAGTCCCTAAATAAGAGCTTTGATACCAACTTGTCACGACCCTAGTTCACCAATTGTGAACATGTCATGATGGCACCCAGTCCCCACGACTAGGTAAGCCTAACACGTTGCGGAATCTATAAATTATAATTTCTTAAATAAGAAACAGCGGAAAATAACATAAAAGATATGTAATCCGTGCCACTTGGCACATACATCCGTCACACAATAAATAAACACTACCAAGATCCGGAACCCCACGGTAATACAGACTAAAAGAGAAATACAATTGTGGCTCTATGTGTAAAGAGTATCTAACAACGAAATGAAGAAAAATGTCAACTAGTAATACTAGAATAGAAGGGAAGCCTCCGGATCCGCGGACGTAGCGGATCATACCTCGAAGTCTCCCAGAAAGCTGCAGAATCACCTAGTACGAGCCTGCTCTGATGTACCTGGATCCGCACAACAAAAGTGTGCAGAAGAGTAGCATGAGTACACCACGGCGGTACTCAGTAAGTGCCAAGCCTAACCTCGATGGAGTAGTGACGAGGAAGGTCAGGGCCCTACTGAGAAACAATAATATAATGGTGATAACAAAATAAACAGTTTAAATGATAATAATTTCCGAAATAACAATATTATGATAATTACTGCAACTATCTACAATTAAGCTAACAACAAATAACCAACTCAATAAAACAAATCCAGGACCTGTGGGAATTGAACCCACAGTCCCATTCTCAGTACCTCTGGGTCTCCGGGAATCGAACCGCAGCCCATGTCTCAATAATATCTCAATAACTCGGGATCTCCGGTAATCGAACCCGCAGTCCCTACCAATAAGTCAGGATCTCGGGAATCGAACCCACAGCCCTGGGATCTCCGGGAATTGAACCCGCAGTCCACCAACACATCAAATAAAGAAAACACACAGAGAGAATATAAATTGTTGGCACTAGTTTCGGTGAAGTTGTAATTTAACATATTATATTCTCTCTGTGTGTTTTCTTTATTTGATGTGTTCGTGGACTGCGGGTTCAATTCCCGGAGATCCCAGGGCTGTGGGTTCGATTCCCAGAGACCCGGAGTGATATTGTTTGTGGACTGCGGGTTCGATTCCCGGAGATCCCGAGTTATTGAGATATTATTGAGACATGGGCTGCGGGTTCGATTCCCGGAGACCCAGAGGTACTGAGAATGGGACTGTGGGTTCAATTCCCACAGATCCTGGATCTGTTTATTTGAGTTGGTTATTTGTTGTTAGCTTAATTGTAGACAGTTGCAGTAATTATCATAATATTGTTATTTCGGAAATTATTATCATTTAAACTGTTTATTTTGTTATCACCATTATATTATTGTTTCTCAGTAGGGCCCTGACCTTCCTCGTCACTACTCCATCGAGGTTAGGCTTGGCACTTACTGAGTACCGCCGTGGTGTACTCATGCTACTCTTCTACACACTTTTGTTGTGCAGATCCAGGTACATCAGAGCAGGCTCGTACTAGGTGATTCTGCAGCTTTCTGGGAGACTTCGAGGTATGATCTGCTACGTCTGCGGATCCGGAGGCTTCCCTTCTATTCTAGTATTACTAGTTGACATTTTTCTTCATTTCGTTGTTAGATACTCTTTACACATAGATCCACAATTGTATTTCTCTTTTAGTCTGTGTTACCGTGGGGTTCCGGATCTTGGTAGTGTTTATTTATTGTGTGACGGATGTATGTGCCAAGTGGCACGGATTACATATTTTTTATGTTATTTTCCGCTATTTCTTATTTAAGAAATTATAATTTATAGATTCCGCAACGTGTTAGGCTTACCTAGTCGTGGGGACTGGGTGCCATCATGACATGTTCACAATTGGTGAACTAGGGTCGTGACAGCAGCAAACGCCAACAACTACCTCGTAGTCTCTAAAACACCGTCTAGACTAGGAGGATCAGCACTCAATAGCGAAATTTGCTATGCCTGAATCTGTACATACTGTCACACCTCCTTTTGGCGCGCCCACTACCCCGGAGGGTAGATGCGCGAGGGAGTTTTTTCAATTTAAGTGACAATATTCGAAACGGTATTATTCTATTTATTTCAGAGTCACCACTTAGAATAAATTAAGGTGTCCCAAGTCACCGATATTATTTAAATCCCGGATCGAGGAAATTTTGACTTTCCAAATGAAGTTTGCGAACCAGAAATTCTAAGTAAGGAATTCTGTTGACCCGAGGGAAGGTGTTAGGCACCCCCGGATCCCGTGGTTCTAGCACGGTCGCTTCAATTATTATAAATGGCTAAAAATATCTGATTTTAATATATGTTATCCTATATGCTTTTAATAGACTAAACCACTTTTGTTAAAATAAAACTATACATTCAAACCTTTAAACGAGAGTCTGATTCTAAGTAAAACGAAAAATATTAACTTTGATGATACTTTGGTTGGTGTACATGTTTATTGAAGTTATTTCTCGATTAAATCATGCAAAAGCATCGATGCGCGAAACGATTCCATTTTTAGCTAAGATTTGCTACTAAATAATCGGGAATGCATCTAATTCGAATAAGACTTTTAACAAAGATATGAGCATATATTTCTTAATTTTAATCTCACTTATCAATTAGATCGAAAATGTATGTTCGCCCGTGACTGGCTAAAATAGAATAATTGATTAGTGAAAGTTACAAACTAAATAAAGCAAATTAAACTGCTGAATTTCAAAGCTAATTCTAATGACTTGTTGCTAAGATATATACTTGAAACTCAACTTATTTTTATCTAAACCATATTCATTGCCGACTTGAACAAAATTCGAACTTTATACTAATTTCAACAAAAGGTTCATATGTTAACGAGAAATGTTGAATTAATCTAAAACAAACCTTGACTTAAACATAAAATAGTTCAGTTATACAAATATACTCTTATACTAACAAATATGTATAGAAAACTTCATCTAATTCTCAAAAAATGAATAGGCAGTGATCCACATGCTTGAAACCAACAGACGTTCTTCTTTCCGATTTTTATTAAAAGCTTACACCAACAAGGAATTTTGTAGCCGTGTACCTGGAATTTCAACAGCAAAATGCAGAGACAGAATGATCAGCATGCAGTTTGATAGCCAACAACAATAGCAAACAACAACAGCAAAAACCCGAGCCACTCAGATAACAACCAAAGTGAAATCCCAGGACAGACTACACCAATAGGGGATTCAAACAATTTTCAACAGACCAAAACATCAGAGACCATCTTCAGATTAATCCCTAGGAACTTTCAGTTGACTTGAGAAGAGGCAAATGAAACTATAGCCTTTCGACTCTCAAAAACTCTCTACAACTTACTGCTTTTCTCCTGGTCTGTGTGTGTGTCAATCTATATGTGTTATCACTGTTTTCCTATCTCTGGACAGACTCCCCTCCTCGACTATGTGTCTCCTACAGCTCCTTAAAATGTATGTTTTTTCCAGTGTGTTCAACTCTCCTTAAACTCTCAATTTCAGACATCTTTCTTTTCTGTTTTATTCTCTCTAGCTTAATGAAACTCTCTTTTCTCCTAAAAAAAAACTCACAGGATCTCAAATCTCTTTTTCTCTGCCTCTCTCTGTTCTGCCATCTGTATTACTTCTTGTTCAACCCTGTTTTTTCAGAATTCTCTCTTGCTCTCTTTGTCCAGATCCCTTCAATTCTGTTTTTCTTTTCTCTTTTATAACCAAAACAGAACCCTCTATTCAATTCAACAGCTCACATTCCAGCCTGTTTATTCCCTAGCCCATGTTATTTCTTAAACCTTTTAAACATCCCCCCATGTGTTCTGACTTCACAGCTAATAAAAGCATTAGGCCACACCAGCAGTTTCCTCTTTTCTTTTGTTAATTCAAAAGGCTGTCAGTCCCTTACTACCAATATTGATTGTTTAATTGTTCACTTAGTATTAGTACTTTTCATTCAGCAGCTTTATTAATCAATCAACTGACTAACAAACGGGTAGGGATTTAAGTAACAGCAAATAACAAAACAATCCAATTCACATAGACTTAAGTTAAAACTCAGGTTAGATCAAAAGAATAGAGAACTTGACAGGATATTCGAAACTGATTAAAACTTGCATTAGTATTTAGACCCGATGAGTCATATGAGAATGGATCAACCAAAGTAACAAACGATTAATTTACCAAAAACTATGATTGATGTAAAATAATCAATGAAAAACCCTTTAAACCAGATTTCAATTGACAGAGAAAGGGGGAGAATGATTAACCACAATGACGAATTCTAATGACATTTAGCCAATTAACAGTCCGAAAAGAGATAAAATAAGGGAAATGGGAGAAATACCTCAATTTTTCAAGCTAAATCTTAACTCGTCCGGTTGACAATTTGACTTGAACTTTTGAGGTCCAAACGGACTTTAATCAAGTGTTCTTGACTAAGAACACCTGACTAAAGTCGATTGCGACCTCAAATTCTTTGTGTTCTTCTAGGGCTCGTTCAATCGAATTGAAATTCGACGAACTCTGCTATGATTCGAGCAAAACTAATATGGGATTTGGGGTTAGGGTAGCCTGTTGGTTCAATGGTGTTGATTTGGGGTTAAACAGATGACCCAGTATTTGGGGTCGATTTCTTTGATCTAATGTTTGAAAGGCTCTGTGAGGATTTGAAGAAATCTAAAGGTGGATTCGGACTGAGGGAGATTGGGTTGTTCAGGGATGTAAGTTTGGTGACCGGCGGCGTTATTGCCGCCGGGTTTCAGGCAATAGAAAAACTGGGCAGCGACTAGGGTTTTTCGTGGGTCGTTTGGATTCTGAGGGAGACGAGGCAGACGGGTTTAGCTTGGGGGGGCTGGGCTATAAGATTAAACTTATATACGGGGTATGAGATGGGATCCTGGCCGTTGGATCAATTAGGTTTGATGGCCAAGATTTCTTACCAGGTATCAAACGGCGTCGTCTCAATTAAATGTGACTGGGTCAGTCTCAAAGGCGAACGGGTCGGGCAAAATGGTAAGCTTGAGGCCGTTGGATGTAATCAAACGGATGGTTGTGATTTGAGAACCCACACGACGTCGTTTGGTTTGATCTCTGAGATGGATTGGTCTGGACCGTGTACAGGGCTAATTGGATAGGGCCTGTGATAGCTTGGGCTGATGGAAAATTGTGGCCTGGTCCAAGTTTATTCCTTATTTTGTTCTTTTCTTCTTCTTCTTTTTTTTTTTTAAATTTAATCCCTAAACAAAAAATTCTAAATTATATTACAAAAATCAAATTAAATTATAAGAATACTAATTAAGTTATACTAGTATTTAGCACACACAAATAAATGTCAATGAAAAAAATAAATCACACAAGTTTGATATTAAACCCTAAAAAATGAAAAAATACATATTTTTGTAGTTTTCTATATTTTTTTTTGTAAAATAAACTTGATTAACTTTCAATGAATCCTAAATGCAAATGTGAGATATTTTTTTTTTTTATTAATTTTAAATAGATGAACACGCACAGATAAATACAAAAAATAAAAATAAAATAACACAAAATCCACAAAAATCGCACACAACACAAAACTATTTTATTTTGAATTTTTGGGAGTAATTCTCATGTAGGGCAAAAATCACGTGCTCACACATACGGTGCAGAGAGTAATGTGAGTACTCTGACTTAGTGAGTAATAATCATAAATAATGGTTGAAAGCAAAAAAATACATAAAAGCACAAAGCATTGTATACCAAAGCACTAAAATCACTTAGAGTTGTAAATTAGTGAAGAAATCAAGTAAAATTCCTTTTTAATGAGGAAAAAAATAGGTAATTTCGCAGGTAAATAACAAATAGAAATCCGCCCCTCGGGCACACTATTAATCTCTTAGAACAGTATCAACTCCTCAGGCTCACACTTAGAATAATATCAACCCCTCGGGCTCGCTCTCAGATAACAATGAGTACCCGCGCTAACTGTGGGTGTGCAGACTCTGGAGGGCCCCCTTACAACCCAAGCGCTATATCAAGCCACCTCGTGGCTTCAACTGTCGGCTCTCGGCCTCACATCACCCAACCTACCTCGTGGCGTATAAATGTATCTTATGTCCTTGGCTTCATATCACTCAATGTATCCTCACATATGGCCCTCGGCCACACTCAGTCCGAAAATTATAAGAAACCCCTCGGGAATTAGTAAAGCAATAGCTTTCAGCCCAAATATTATTTATAAATATCAATTAAGTCTCAAAACTGAGTAAAAGTGGCTAGGTTGTAAAACAATGGAAAACAACAGGACTGATTTCAAGTAATAAGTCAATACAGTAAGAAAATAGTGATAAAATTCCCAAAGGGTTCAAATAGTTGGCATGAAGCCCAAATATGGCAATTAACCCAAATCATGATGATAACAAATAAGTTTTAGTCAAATACGCGATAAAATAATCAATTGGGACAGACCAAGTCACAATCCCCAATAGTAAATGACCCCACGCTCATCCTCAAGCACGTGTCTCACTGCAATATAATACTACGATGTGCAATTTAGGGTTTCAAACTCTCAGGACATAATTTACAATCATTACTCACCTCAAACGGCTAAAACTCTAGCTCGCGATGCCTTTGCCCCTCGAATCGGCCTCCACGCGTGTCAAATCTATCCAAACTCAGAATGAATATGCTACAATATACTAAGTGAACAAAGCCCAAGCGAAAACAATCAAAAAATATCAAAAATTTTGAAATTAGCAAAACCCAAGCCCCAGGCCCACTTCTCAAAAGTCAAAAATTTTAATATCAACGGGTTTCTTATCTCCTCACGAGTTCATACATACCAAAAGTTCTCAAATCTGGCCCCAATTAGTCCTCCAAATCCCCAAATCAAATTTCAAAATCTCAAGCCCTAGTTTTCTTCCATTTTTAGTTTTATTTTCATGCTTTTCAAGGTAGATTTCACAATAAAATCAAGTTTTAGTTCTGAAATTCTTACCTCCAAATGATTTCCCTTGAATACCTCTTTAATTCCCTTAAAAAAAATACCAACAATGGAGGAAAAATAACCAAAAATCGGGGATGAAATATTTTAAAATATTCTACCCAGGTCTGACCCAAACTTCTTCGCGAAAGCGGTCAAACTCGCGCGTTCATGAAGTACAACCTTGCATTGAACCAATTTTACTCTACGCAAATGCAACACACTGGTCACGAACACGATGCCTCAGTTCTGAGACCTACGCGAACGCAAAGAGTAATTTCACTAGACCCCAAATCCTTATACGCGAACGCGGGCAGACTCACGCGAACGCGAAGCACAAACTCTTAGTCTTCCGCGAAAGTGAACCCTAAAATGCGAACGCGAAGGCTTAAATTCCTGTCTTCCAAATTACTTCTACGCGGTCATAATATACCCCACATGATCGCGAAGGCTTAAATGTCTGCAACACCTCAACTGAAAATCTGCAACTTTTCAACTTAGAAAATGGTCCGATTGACCACCTGAAACTCACCCAAGGCCCCTGGGACCTTAACCAAAAGTACTAACACATCCTAAAACCTCATTCAAACTTGTTCCAATCATGAAAATACCTCAAACAATACCAAATCCACCAATTCACATCGAATTCAGCCTAAGTTTGCTAAAAACTTTCGAAATACGGTTTTGATAAAAAATTCAATCAAACCATGATGACCTGAAATTTTGCACACACATCTGACATAGTGAAGCTACAAAAACTCTTATAATTCCATTCCAATCCTTGGATCAAAATCTCATCTATCAACTGGAAATCGCCAAAATATCAACTTCGCCAATTCAAGCCTAATTCTACTTCGGACCTCCAAAACCCATTTTGATAACGCTCCTAAGTCACAAATCACCTCCTAAAGCTGACTGAACCATCGGAACTCACATTCGAGCCCTATAACACATAAGCTAACATCCAATTGACTTTTCATACTTAAACCTTCTTAAAAGAGACTAAGTGTCATATTTCTTACCAAATCCATTCCGAACGCAAACTAATCAACTTGATCACATAAAACATGGATAAAGAAGCATAAAGAAGCAAAAATGGGGGAAACAGATCGGTAAATTATGAGATGACCGGTCGGATCGTCACAAATAATTTTATTTTGGTTGCTTATGTTGATTAACGAGTTATTTACTCCTTTGTCCATTTTATGGGATAAGGATTTGAATAATTATTATGAGGATTTGGTTGTGACACTAACTACTTATCTCTAACTCTTGCTTGCTGAAGGATTAGTGAACTTTCTACGAGCATTGAAATTATTTGGGTCTCATTCTTGCTGAGGACATCTAGACTATCAAAGTAAACTACGTGAAAATTTTATAAATGGCCAGTTTTACAATTGATACATAATCAAAGATCAACTATATTTAGCCGCTAAGTTAGAATGTTAACAATTTGTTGACTAAAATAACCCTACTCTCTTTATTAAATTTATGCGAGTTGACCTTGTTGATACCCAATTTTTTCCTATATAATTTTCATATAAACAATACTCTCAAACTAGCATATATATAGATGTATAAGCATAGCTAGGTGTTTTGGCATTTTTCCTAATTTTGAAATATTTTTAAATCAATTTATATTATCCATTTTTAGTAGTACAAAAATCAATGATTATTCTCAAAATTATTATTTTGGTGAATAATTTATTTTATTCCCATATTTACACTAAAATATAATTAAGGTAATTATTTTATATTTTTTACAAATTTATTTGCTATTTAAAAGTCTAAATTACATCTAATTGCAATTATAGTCTACTTTAAGATTAATAACATTTTGTAATTGTAAAATTGTTCCCAATATTTTCAAATTAATATTTATACATTATTAGTTGGTTTAGTCCTTTTAATTTGTTTTTAGAATCTTTTTTTACTATTTTATAAAATAAAAGGGACAAAACTGGTTATTTAACAACTGGCCTCATTTTATTTCAATTGCAGCCCATTTGGTATTTCAATTATAGCCAAAATTAACCCCCTAATTGACCCAACCTTAACCCCCTAATTGACCCAACCTTAGCCCATTTGGTATGTCATTTACCTATATGGCTAGAAATCGATAATATTACCGATGGTGGCTATTTTCGATAGCCAGCCGTAAAAATGGCTACGCCATGCCATTTCCATATTTCCCGATTTATATCTATGAAAAGGAATAAGAACGTTTACACAGTGGCTGCTCTGCTGGTCCACTTTTCCATCTTGTACTTAGTATTCCTTGCCTTCTAATACTAATGAATTTATCACCTTTTACCTGTAAGATTGGCACCATACAGTAGGTCAACCCATGTATTTGTAAACTTGCACATGGCAAAAAACTATTGTATTATCCAAACCAAAGCAACTTCAGTCTATCGTACTCCGCGAGTTGCTAATTTTCTCACAAATTCTACACTATCCAAAGCAACTTCAGTCTATCATACTATCATGCCTCTTGCAGAATGAAGCTTCAAGAAAGGCTTGTACAAATTGGTTTATTTAGCAAATGGAATTAAGCAAAATAATGTTAAATGAAATAATAATGTCTAATCCATATCTTTTTATGTAAGGCCAAAAAATAAAAATTTACACACAGTATACCGATCTTTTATATATATTACAGCGAGAAGTTCTACCCCTGAAAAGACTTGCTGCTACCTGCAGCCTTTCAATAGGTAGGAGGAAGGACTTGAAAAGCTGTTGTTGCTCGTGCAAAAAATTTCAGTTTCCTTTCCCTTTCCAGGCGATCCGCATTCACTGAAATCAAGAGTACGCCTCTCACTCTGCAAATGAACAGATAATAGGAAAGTTATAAATTTCAGTTACAATAACTCTCTTGACTAGGAATTTATAGATGAGCAGCTTCCTAATTTTTCATGCTTTAGGTCCAACTTAGGCTAAGAAACTTTGAACATGTTATATTAAGAAAGTCCAGGAAACTACAAGAAAGCTGTTACTTTAATCCGAATGCCTCATTTTCATTTTATATGGTGGTGTTTGACTAGGCACGAAGTTTAAGAAAGAAAGAGACTTGACACATACAGAAAGTACCCTTAGAGCTTGTAGTCTAAAACTTGCCATGACAACTTTAAAGTCAAATTTTTTTCAAATATATAGAAAGGTGTCATCCTTTTGGTACAATGAAAAAGGAAATAGTGTCATGTAAAGTGGAAAAAGGGGGTATATTATTATTTCTACTCGAATAACAGTATTTGCCTTCAACTTCATTTTTACGTAGTTTTTTTAAAATAAAAACTGATGTGGAAAGAGATGTTAAATTTACTATATCTGGAAACACATAATGAATTAGAATAGGATATCAAAAGTCTGTCATTACTGCGCACAACAATGGGATTGGACATACCACAACATTTGCGGACAAAAGAGACTGATTTTCATCTGCTTTCTGGTTTTTGGAGTTCCTCCCCCGTAGGATCGACTCTGGAGTTTCACCTCCCAAGACCTCCTGGGCGTCTGCAAATGCCCCTGCAGTCTGCTCACTCAATTGCTTCATTAATCCAATAGCATCATAGCTTCTGTCACCTGGGCTCATAAACAGCGCAAGATCCTACAAAGTTTCAAAGTACTTAAGAGTGAGCATGGAATTTCAACATATTAAAAGAGCAAACATAAAGATATTAGTCACACAATAGAACATATAATGTAATTTACTAAATCCTGCTTACCTCAAAATTAAGTTCATTATCAAGTCTTGGGCTTGACAGAAAAGAGTTGATGAACCATGGAGATTTCCAAGCTGAAGGAGATTCAATACTCCTTTTATAAGGCGTTTCTCCAGATCTGATAAGAATAGGGTCAATGGCAATTAAATTTGCGGTCCCAGAAATGCAACATGCATAGGACGAAGAGAAAACAAAGGAGAAAGCATAGGGTAAAATGCTTCAACAGTCTTACATGCTTACAGTCTCAGCACCAACTCCATTTCCTGAAGTTTTTTCAGCTGAGTTGTTCAAGGCTGTTTGTGCTGGAGCAGATTGCATTGATGTAGTGATGACAAAACTACTTCCGTCTTTCTTTCCACGTATACGAGGAGAGCAAATAACAGAAAAGCATGAAGTCTCAAATGAAGATGAAACAGAACCTTGATTTGATGCAGCTTCGAGTCGTCTAGCATACTGATTTCCTAGAGCTTTACTGCTGAGATTTGTAGTTCTACCAGACTTGGCTCCAAAACGATCAGGAGAGAAGAACAGGTCACTGGCATTCAGTTCAACCAGAACTCCAGAAGGTTGTTTTATCTGAAACAAGCAGAGCATAAAAGTTATATCCAATTAAAGGATTCTCTTTCTAAGAATTTGATCGGGTCTTATGAACATATCCGAATAAACATACGGTAGTCATAACCATATTAAAACTGTTGATGAATTTAAGCATCAACCGAAAATTAGATTGACTATAAACAAGATGTTACAGTATCTTGCAACAAGACTATAAGACTACAGCACCAGCACGACAGTCAGGATGCTTGAACAGAAAAGGAAGGAATTTCTCAACATACAGCTCCAGTTTTTTGGTTGTATAAATTTTTCATTAAATTATTTTCGGATATTTAAAATCGATTGGTAATGCTAAATACTGACACCACCCCCATTCTCAGAAAACAGAGTGGTGCCAAAGGAAAAAAATATGACTCAACTCACCTTTGTGCCCGTCCTTGTTCCTTTCTCTTTATAGTGAACTTCAGCTCCATCTAACTGTCTCTCGCTGGAAAGTCCATTACGTACCTTGTCCTCCTCCTTAATTCCATCTTCAGTTGGATTTATGTTTTCTTTATCTTCAGATGAAGCTTGAAGTTCCAACGTCTGATCTGTAGTTAGAGAAGACTTTGTTGCTTTTTCATTTGCAGCTTCGTCAAACATAACATCTAGTCGAGAAAAATCCTTAGACAGATCAGAGAATGATTCTTGACGGAGATCACTTCCAAGCTTCTTCTCACATCTCTTTTCTAACAAAGGTGACACCAAATCACGGTGCCGCTTCTTTAATATGGAAGGTGTGCTGGTGAAAGTTTTGGCAGCACTTCTCAGGACGGCATCTGGACTTCCATCTCTAGATGGTGAATCCCAGAGCCTAAATGGAGTAAGACAGTTCACAGAAGTCATCATCAACTGGCGGATGCCAAGAGGGCTGTACTCTTGCTGTGCATCTGCACCAGATTGTATAAGATCACAACTGAAAAATGGAATGTCCAAGCTCGGAAAACGAGGAGGCTCATAGTATAAGGCTCCTCCATCCTTCTGCTCTTCTGGTACGCTCGAATTTTCATTCACCAATTGACATGTTTGAATAGTATTTGAAGGAGTTGAGCGAAAATCATTGACAGAAACTAGCTGTAGAGAATCTTTAGTTTGATCCAGTTGCCCTTCCAGGAGAGGATCGTCCATTATGTTGTCACAAGGAGTACCAGATTCAAAGGGATATAGAAAACCATCAGAGTTACTTGTGTGGGACTCCTGTGCTGGGTTTCCCTGCGATAGATTATGAAACTGATTTGCGGCTGTACCAAACATGAGTGAGCTTTGCTCTGAAGAAAACTGTGAAGGAATAGAAAATGATTGACCGGATGAAGTTCCCATAACATGTGAACAGAGAGGGTTGCAGCAATTCTCTATAGACATATTTCCACCTTCAGAGATCTGATAGTTCGATGATTGGCAAATCAAAGAATCTGCAGTTTCATCAGCACCGTTCATACCAGTTTCAGAGGGAATGTATTGTGGAATTCCTGCCTCAGGGTATACCATCCCGCAACCCTCCACAGAGGTAAACATCTCATTGGGCTTATCTAAACCCACAACCATACTTCCGACATTAGTCGTTTCATACTTCACTGCATTTTGCTGTGGAAAGGTAACCATTTCGTGATTCCCATTACCAGTTAAACACTGCATGAAGAGCCCTGAAGAATCCTGCATCAACTCCAGCGGAGAAATATTAGGTATGTCATCTGGATTAAACTGCCATTCTTTTCCCATGGATGCTGCCCAGTCATGTGAGAAGTTATGCTCCAGGAGCTTGGATTCGTCAAGTTCACTGGGCACTTCTGCCATTGAAAAGGTAATATCTTCAAAGGCTGGGGTATAGTATTCAGAGCATGGTGCTGAACTGGAGCTTGGGTCCTTCCTATAATTTGAATCCTCCAGCAACTTGCCCTCCTCTCTTGTATGTACAAATGTGTTGCCCATGTCACTTGTAGACTGGGAACAGCCTGCAAGATTTGACCCTTGACTGCATTCTGAAGCGTCCTCCATTTCGGTTCCTTCTTTACGAACACTGTCATCTTCACTACTCTGTTGCAACTTCGTGGAAGAAGCAATTGATTGGTTCTGACGGTTGACATTAGGCAGAGCAGGGAACTGTGCAAGTAAACCTGATGCCAAATACGAGTCCAATTTCTTTTTGACAGAACTATTCCAGTGATTTTTTATTGCATTATCTGTCCTGAAAATTGTAGCAAAGTCTTTACATGTCATTTAGGATAGTGTAGGAATGCTCCGTGATGACAACTTAAAAAGAAAATGGAACCAAAACAATCTCTTGTTCTATAAAAGCTTGAAAGTACCTTCCAGGCAAATACTTCGTTAACTCTGCCCATTTATTCCCGTAAATTTGGTGCGCACGAATCAGAGTCAACTCCTCCTCCTGCGTCCAAGCTTCCTTGTTTATTCCAGGATTCAGATGATTGTGCCACCTGGAAAGATCACTCTTACGAGTTATTATAGCAAATTCACTAATATAAGTGAAAAAAATTTAGAGCTTCATATTGGATAATATAAAGGAAAATACAGAACAAAAAAGTTATTCAATGACTATACAACTCTCTTTAATTTAATAGAGATATTATTCATTAAAATTCAAATAATATTATTGAGAACAATAGGATAAAATTTAAAATAAAAAACATTTCAAGAGTAATAAAATATAGTTATTCTATTATATTACAAAAAAGAAAGTAGTAGACAAAAATATTAAACAAAATAATTTGAATTTCTATTAACAATGTAAAAATACTAAGATAAATGTAATAAAGAAAAATATAGAACACAAAAGTTATTCAATGACTATATAAGTCTCTTTAATTTAATAGAGATTTCATTAAAATTCAAATAATATTATTGAGAACAATAGGATAAAATTTAAAATAAAAAAATATTTCAAGAGTATTAAAATATATATCTTCTATTATATTACAAAAAGAAAGTAGCAGGAAAAAATATTAAACAAAACAATGTGATAATAAACATATCTATTAATAATGCAATAATACTAATTATTAGATAAATATAATAAAGAAAAATATATAACCAAAAAGTTATTCAATAAAATTCAGATAACATTGATGAGAACAACAAAAAATTTAAAATAAAAAATATATTCAAGAGTAATAAAATATAGTATTATATATTATAAAAAGAAAGCGAGCAAACAAAAATATTAAATAAAGTAATATGTTTTTTATTAACAATGTAAAAATACTAAACATTGGATAATAGAATAGAACAAAAAAATTATTCAATGACTATATAAGTCCCTTTAATTTAATAGAAATTTTATTATTGGGTATATCATATTGATAAATAAGATGACAACTGAAATTTATTAAAGCTGTTAGCGGAAACGTAAAAGAAAGAACACAAGGTTTAACGTGGTTCGAAACAAAATAATCTTACTTCCACCAGAGAATATTTGGCTTTCTATTACAAAAAGAAAGAGAGCACACAAAAATATTAAACAAAGTAATATGCTAATAAAAAGTTCTATTAACAAAGTTAAAATACTAAACATTGGATAATAGAACAGAAAAATATAGTCTCTTTAATTTAATAGAGATTTTATTATTAGGCATCATATTGACAAATAAGTCTGCAATTGATTTATTAAAGTGATACGATCTAATTTGTTCAAACAAACCCGATCACAGTTTAATTTAATTAATATTTCCGCACATCGCGCGCGGGTTCGGCTATTAGTATTCTTCTATGGAAAGAACAAGATGCATCTTATCATGCCATTGACATACATATCTATAATTTTATGGAGACTTGTCAAATAAGTTGATGAATACCATCTAGCAGTTAGTGAAAATGGTTTGGGTGGGAAAACAGCAATCAAGTTGGTTAAGAAAAACGTTCGTTGCGAGATGGCTGCATACGGGGGCATCTTAGGAGTTTCTCATTTTAACTGAATTAAACAAGTTAGGAAGAATTAGGAAGTTGAAATCCCACAAGCTGCCTCAGACAAACTCTCGTACTCACAGCAGAAATTTGGAGAAACAAAAGAACCAACTACTTGCTTACCTTTCTCGACATTGTTTTCCAATACGTCCCGGCAAATGTTGAGCGATGGTGGACCACTTTTTGGGGCCATATTTCTTAACTAATTCAACTATTACTTCATCCTCCTGCAAGTAAGTCAAAAGTAAAATAGTTGATAGTAACATAAAGGACATGGATGCCGAGTGTTCCAGAATAATCACATTTTATGCAAGCATATGAACTTACCTCTTTAGACCATGGACCTTTAACAAGTTCAGGATTAAGAACTTTCTGCCACCGGTGCAAGCATTGTACATCAGTCCGGTCTTTAAAACATTCCGCTGCATGGAGTAAATTTCTCAGATCAGTACATCATCTTCATGTCCTTAATGCTGAAGTAGCAGTAAGCTGATTTTATGTCAAATAGTTTCTGCTATAACGACTGGGTGTGTCATAAAACTTCAAATGCAGTTGGCAGTTGTAAGTTAACCAATTCAAACATAGCATATGTTATAAGTTATAACAGGGAGATACTCCAATCCAATGCCTCAAAAAATGAATACAGAAAAACATTTCTACAGAAAATGATAGTGAGAAAGGTTTATTTATTCGACAAATAGGGAAGACCAACTCATTTAACTAGAACATGTCTAACTCAGTTCAATCAATTTATTCATTAACTGAGCCAGGAGATATGTGACTACCAGCTGCTTCCTCTTGTCAAATATGGATACCATGATAGAAAATATGAGCAGAACAAGCAGGGAAAAGTGACCAATTGAACATTTGATGCAGAAGACAATGGCAGCGAATCTTTGAGCTATCAGGTTTAGAGTTGCTCCAAACCGACAAGGTTTACTTCAAATAAGTACTACTATTAAGATGCGCATAAAGAATGTGTACGTAGTGTCAAATGGAGAACAATCTGGAAGCATGAGTTTACTGTTGCTTTAAAACCTGTTATGAGAAAACTGGCATTGCGGAGGAAATTCATGGAAGAAAAAGCTGAAAAGAGGGGCATTTGTTTTGTACTGACCCAGGACCAAAGAGAAGAGAGATGGTTTCTTAATTTTATGCTGTGGGATAGAGAAGTAAAATAACCGTAAAACAAATTAAAAAGCAAACACTCTATTTCACTCTTGGATTATGAAAAGTTTTCTCTTTAAAAGCTTCCTTGAGTAGATTGCTGCGACGAATCCGAAAGAACTCCACAAATATAAACACACCATATCCTATTCCTGAAAAGAAAACAGCCTCCAAAGATGACCTCAAGGTCCAAGGTCTTATTCTTGAGCTATGACCAACTTCCAACTCTTTCAACTCAAAGTACATGTTGATTTCTGCAGGTTTGACCAAAATGAGAAGGAACCAAAGTGAACCAAGAGGATGCTTTTGGCCAGCATTTCTCAGAAACTTGTACGTTAATTTACTTAGTCCATCTTGAAATGTCCCCTAACTGTATCTTACACATCGAACAACAGCCCTAGAGTTTGGACCTTTATTCATGAACTACGTTTGACTTTTTCTTTTATCGCAAAGTATATGCATAAATGTAAATAAGGTCTTTCATCCTGAAATTATGGTTTAGCACATTATAGCAGGTCAAAACAAGGGGTCATATTGGTGCAGACTGCAGACATCATTGAAAGGGCTTGAACGTAAGCTAATTAGAGAAACAGTTCTGCTCGTATGACCAAAACCTAGAAGAACTGGCAGTTTACCGAGGCTGATAAATAACTTTTATTTCCTGCAGCCGTAAAGTGACCACTCATTCAGAAAAACTCAGGCTATTGTAAAAACAAAACATCAGCTTTCTGACTGTTTAACTCAAGTATATACTTAGAAATTCCATATTTTCGTTAATCCACCTGCAGAGGCAGTCCTGTTAAAGTGGAAGAGAGATGGCGTTTGCCTGAAGCATCATACTTTAAAGGTGAAAGATCAGCAGTGTGCCCCATGAGGCCATGAATGTCAGGCACATTATGCTGTTAAATAACAGGATGATGCAGTACTTTACCTATTTTTTTCCAGTTTTTGCCCTTAAAACGTTGGACAGCTTTGCGTAGGATCTCGTCCTGAAAGAGAAAAGGATTTGTGTTGTTAAGACTATATAAAACAAAAGGTTGAAATCTATACTGAAATTGGTCACACTACACCACATGTAAATATGTAGAAAACAAAAATCGAAACCTAGGGATTTGAGAAGGAACCTTAGAAGTCAAGAACTAATGCATATAAAACTACAACTAAGATGTCCAATCAATAGGCATCTACCACATAGGACACTTTTCAAGTGTTCTTTCTACATAGTGACGTTTCAATCAAATTAAATCCTTACTATCATGTAGATTCAAATTGAGTACCGTTGAATGTATAGATCATGAGAAATTAGCAATAGGAACCAAATATATTTGGGCTATAATTATACAATTTAAGGAGGCTATCTGCTGCTGCTAGGTAGGAAAATGGACAAAAATAGCCAGGCCCATATGTTTCACTATGCCTGCCAGCATCCTTTGTGATATTTGGAATGAAAGAACAAGACAAATTTTGAGAGCTCAGCAGCTACAACGCACACACGCAAGTTTTCTATTTTTATGGACAAACTGAAAGATGTAGACAAACATGCTATAGTAACTACACAGAAACCGTACAAACACTCTCCTTCTTTGTATCACACGCTGTATAAATCAGCATTTTCTTATCGCTATATCGATGAAGTTATGTTACTTATCAAAAACAGATATTCCTGGGATTTATGTGGAAACAGTTCCTTGAAAGAGTTACCGCACAAATTCAGATTCTTTTATGAATATAAAAGAAATACCATAAACCTATTTTGAAGTTTCAAAATAGGTAGCAGCTAGCAGTCATCACTAATGCCCTCTTAGCATAATTTCTACTACCCAAAGCATGGACAGCTCAATCAACTATGCCACAATGCAAATGAGTTGGGATCAGTGATATGAATCCTATCTCTATGTATATATTCTTCCCTATGAGGATTCATCAAAATTTGATTATTGTAACTCCCCCCTCTTTTATTTGTACTAGCCTACTAGGGACCTATGCATCATAGGCATGGACAAGAACTTTTAATCAGGTTCAACCATTTTTGACCATATTCATATTGTTATAGTGCTTGTGACAGTTTCCATCCTAGGAACGTATTACACCCTCTCCCAAAAGAAGAAAAGGAAATTTAGTAAGGAAAAAGAAAAAAAAGGAAAAGCACATGCATTAAAAGAAGTAACTATCCATTGCTTACCAAAAGGAAAGGAAATAAACAAAAGAATTGCTTGAATGCAAGAAATTTCGACTTTTTTTCGATGGAGGAAGTACCCACTTACTTCTTCAGTAGTCCACTGCCCCTTTGTCGAACGTCTCGTAGGACCACTAGTTCTCCTGTTAATATTAGCACCAGATGAGAAAGTAGTTCAATATTCAACACGCTATTCGAGTGAGATTTATTGAGGTTAGTAATCCATCTCAAAATCCACTAAAAGATTGAAGGGTCTGTGTAAAATAGCAGTTCGATAAAGAAAGTGCACAAAATCACAGAATGGCACTCAAAAAATATATGGTATGAAAGAAGCAATGGTCCAGTGCTTTGAAAATTACCCATGCAAAGGCCGAACTCTTTGGAGACTACTGCTAGTGCCATCTGAAGGAGTGCTTATTCTATCACTTTCCATGGTTGTTTGACACAAAGGCAAATCTGCATAATCCACCACCCAAAGGTTGATAATTCTCTCCAGAATGTCTTCTCCAATTCATTATATGCCACCCTAAGATGTTGGATCTCCTACCTGCATAACAAAACGCATGGATCATATTAGGGCAAAGACAACAACATCGTGATTGCTTAAAAGCATGAGATAACTATTAAAGAAATAATAACCATTCAAAGAGGCCTCCACTGCCTCATTTATCATTATGCCACATTTGCTCTTTCATGAACAAACCAGAAGTCCCAGTTTCGGCAATTAAGTATGTTTCATGCTACTTATAGTTTTTGAAGTAAACTAGATTTTAACTTTATGTTGTTCATATTGTGCAATGTCCTAATTGTATGTAGTTCTAAAGAATCCATTTCACGTGAAGTTTATTTAATTGAGAAGTAAGAAATTCGAACAAACAGAAAGAAAAACAAGCATATGAATTCCTACTGAATCGACGAAAGGATAGAAAACGTCCACCCTTCTCACATACCATTCAAGTATTCTAATCCATGTGGGGTCAATGAATGTTATACAATCAACTTATCCCTTTGGGTATCATGATCAGAAAGAAGAGAATATAGCATACAATTTAATGTGAAATGACAAGTTTTAATAAACTAGGTTGTAAACATTGAACTGAATTTAAAACTTTTCTGTCAACTCATTAATCTTAATTCTTTTTGTCTTTCTTTGAGGCCTAAATTAATATTGAGATTTAATTCGTAGCCCCTTCCAATTTTCTTCTCTTGATTAATAAATTTCAAAAATCACCTATGCACAAATACTAAAACAAAGTAAAGCCGCGGCTCTCTAAATAACTATAGTCAGCTTCCTTCAAACTGAAAAAGTGAAAGCCAATATCTATAAAATCTACATTATTATCAATGCCACAAATCATAAATTGAGGGTTCAGTAAGAATTAAACACACAAATTTAGGTAAAGAATATATACTAAGCAACATCAACAGCAATCTCAAGAAAGATCAAGAATAAGAAATTACTAAAATGATCTAACAAAAAGAATCTGATCAAACTCTGGTTTCCTTATTAATCCAGGTGTAATTTTTAATATAAAAATGAAATTAGGGTTCAAAGATACAACTTTTCACAAAATCAAGATTCAAACTTTATGATACCCAAATACCCAAGAAATCATTAATTAACAAATCAATCAAACCCGAAAAAAATATAATTAAAGAAAACCAATTAACCATCAAAATTTTCAAGGAAAAAAAAAAGATACTAGTAAAAAAGTCACTTACCGAACTCAGCTTCAAAAAATCCAATAAAACCAATGGAGTAATCAAAACAAAACACATTTGCAGATCCCAAATACAAAAAGGACAAAAATTCAGCGATAACTTGTAGGATCTGCAAATGCACTGTCTATTTAGAGAGAGAAAGTCTAGTCTAGTCTAGAGAGAGAAAGAGAAGTGGGTGTGTTGTGTTGTTTGAAGAAAATAATGAGAAAAACGGTCTCTAAGGAAATTCAAATGTTAAGGGAGGGCGGAGTATAGGGTTTTTAAGGTTTCAAAAACATATTTGGAATTGGTCAACGGTGGATGATTTGTGTTTAAATTAATCACAGCCGTGCGATTGGTTTTATTTTTGGTAAGTTTTCAAATTTTGTCAATGTTAACGGGCAAGTTTTTACCAGCTACCTGCTTTGCTATTTCCTCTCTTTTTTCACTTTTAAAAAGCAGGCAAGCCAACTCTTTTTTTCTTTTTCTTTTTCAAGGAGGCTAGATTTAGTTAAAAAATAAAAATACTTCCAAGAAATGCAAATTTATAATATTCTCCCTCTCCCTCCCATTTTACATGATGTTGTTTGACTGCCTATAAAGGTTTTTTTTTTTTGGATAAGTAAATTATTTTATTTCACAAACACTGCGCATAAAATTTAATAAAGAAAAAAATTAGTGGTTACAAATCATAACATATAAGTTTAAAATTAAATTATATCTAACAAAAATGTATCATTTTTTAAAAATACATTTACGATGATCTCAAAGTTTTACTTCTCCAACATTTTAAAATTTATTGTTATTCTAACTATTTTTTAATCTCTAGAAGCCGTAGCATACACGATGTGTGTATATGGTCATTAATTACTTAACTTTAATATTATGATTTAAAGTGCTACAACTTTAAAGTGGATTAATTGTATATTTTAAATTAAAAAGGCTAAGCAAACGAAAAGAATTACTAGAAGATAGTGCAGTGTGGTAGGAAATAGTCCCGCAGAATTGGATGGTTTAAATACCGAAAGGTCCAAAAATATTCCTAAACGATGGTATATAGTTCATTTTTGTCCTCTATTAGTAAACTAGACCAAAAATATCCTCCTCGTTAGCACAAAAGACCGCTAATATTCTTCAACTTAACAGCCATTCACACAAGCCATTTAAATCCTACATGGTATCCACATAGTTGTGATATGGCAGTCATATAACCGCCTTCTAAACCCGCTCCAAAACCCATTTCCAAATAAAGATCTATCGTAACCCCACATTCAACCCCCATTTCATGACCAAAAAAAAGCAATTTCTTCCTAGACCCAATTTCCCTTTAAAATTTTTGTTCCCTTCGTAACAATGAAGTCATTCCTTTTGTTGCACTATATTGTTAGTGATTTCCACTTATGTGAACATTAGTGTAGTGCTCGATCCGTGTCTATGTATTGATTTTGCACATGAAGAATTTTTCTTGGTTATACAATTGTACACTCGTCTGAGCAGAATTTTGGCTTCTGCCACATAAAACAAGAGAATGTTACTACTCCCTCAAATTACACAAAATGGATAAAATGGATCATGCCCATATTTTACCCAATCCATATTTTATCCAACCCATATTTTACCCATATTAATATGGGCAGGTTATAATCCAACCCGTTTTTGTCCAACCCGTTTTTAACCCTCCCAAATACGACCCAATCCGCTCATTTGCCACCACTACACACAACATAAAAATGCTCTATTTTTTATGTGTTCATGCTACAATCCTCCTCTTCGAGCTGCCAATATAACTTGACCAACAAATTACGAATCTTATGACATCGCATTAAGAGACTACAGAAGTACGCTTGAATCAATTTCAAGTCTTCTATTTTTTTAATTGTGCATTTTTCAAATAGCTTTAATATATAGATAACTTACTCATTCACTGTAACTAAGTATTGCTGCTGAAGTTACAGCAGAAATTTTGAGGGGAAATTGGGTCTAGGAAGAAATTGTGTTATTGTTATGAATTGGGGTTTGGATGTGGGGTTACGGCCAGATCTTTGTTTGGAAATGGATTTCGGAGCGGGTTTAGAAGGCTGCCCGCTTATGTGGCTACCATGTCACATCTACGTGGATGCCACGTAGGATTAAAATGACTCGTATAGTTGGCTGTTAGGTTGAAGGACATTAGTGGTCAATTATGTTAACTGAGAGGATATTTTTTGCCCAGTTTACTAATGGAGAACAAAAGTGAGCTATATACCATAGTTTAAGGATATTTTGGACCTTTTATGAGTTTAAATATAATTAATTTTAAAGAAAGACGAGGGATCGAGCTAATTACAGTTAAACTTTTTTATAATAGTATTGTTTGTTTCGATGTTTTTTGCGTTTATAGTGACTAATTATAATACATCTATAAATAGATTTGACATATAAATGTTTTTTGGTCGTTCTAGGCAAATATTATCCAAAAGATAATTATTCTAATTTTTGAGTAACATATAAAAGATAAAAAAGTTATTCAAATTTAGAATATCAAAATATATGCATATTTTACAAATAAAATATTTAAAAAATCCAATACATTATTGAAATATCTATAACTAAACATACAAAGTTTTAAAATGTAAAATACACATTCTAAAGCTACTAAGAAGTAAAATTCTTTCAAGATTGGTGAAAAATATGTGTATTTAGCTTGTATCATAAATTTTAGTCTCTTCTTAGCAATATAACGCTTGAATTAACAAAGATTTGTGTCTAAACTTTCAGCAAAAATGTATCGCTCCCTTAAAGTAATGTAAGAGCTTAATGATTAATATTCACATCTTAAGCATCATGCAAGATGAAACATTTATCTAATAAAAACAATAATGTAAAGGTCTTCAAATATTAGACATTATGCACAATAAAACTTTTGTACAATTAAGTAAAATTATACCGTCGAATATTTTAATAAAATTATATGAGTTGTACGTAAAAATATTAAATATTTAATCAAAAGTTTTAAACTTATTATTAGTAATCTTAGAAATTTTACATGGTTGTTATAGAGGAGTAATTACTACTGCTAAAAAAATAGAGGTTGTTGTTATAAATAAAAAAACTATTATAGAAAGATAAAATATCATACTCGTATAAGAAATTAGTTTCGAGAAAAAACTAGGCTTTGTATTGAATAATTATTATATAAGAATATTGTTATAAAGAAGTATAATTACAACAACAACAACAACAACAACAACAACAACAACAATAACAATATCCCAGTATAATTCCACAAGTGGGGTCTGGGGAGGGTAATATGTACGCAGACCTTACCCCTACCCCGAAAGGCAGAGAGGCTATTTCTAGAAGACCCTCAGCTCAAGAAAGCAACAAGATATGATATATTAGTACTATCAATAGTCTCATAGTAAAATAACATAAAATACATACAATGAAAAAACACAAAATAACAGCAGTATGAGAAATATGGAAAATACGGAAAAGATGGAAGGTATACTAATACTCAACAGACCCAACAGATAAAGCTCTTCATCAGTAGCTAATCAGCAACATCCTAAGACAAACTTCTAACTGGCTAGTCTCACTCTAGTGCGCTATAGAAATATTCACAACTTCCCCTAACCTACAACCTTAATGCTCGACCTCCACAATTCCCTATCAAGGACTATGTCCTTAGTAATACTAAGCCGTGCCATGTCTTTCCTGGTCACCTCACCCCAATACTTCTTAGCTCTCCATCTACCTCTCCCCGTGCCCACCACAGTCGGTTGCTCACACCTCCTCGCTGGTGCATCAGTGCTCATCCTTTGAACGTGCCCGAACAATTTCCTGTTAAGGGCTATGTCCTTAGTAATCCTAAGTCGTGCCATGCCTTTCCTAATCACCTCTCCCCAATACTTCTTAGCTTTCCATCTACCTCTCCTCGTGCCCACCACAGCCAGTAGCTTACACCTCCTCACTAGTGCATCAATGCTCCTCCTCTAAATGTGCCTGAACCATTGGAGTCTTGCTTCCCGCATCTTGTCCTCTATGGGGTCCACGCCCACCTTCTCGCGAATATTTTCATTCCTAATATTTTCTATCCTTATATGCCCGAACATCCACCTCAACATCCTCATCTCTGCTACTTTCATCTTCTGGATATGTGAGTTTTTAACTGGCCAACACTCGGTCCAATACAACATAGCAGGCCTAACCACTGCTCTATAAAACTTACCTTTTAGTAACAGTGGCACTTTCTTGTCACACAAAACTTTTGTTGCTAACCTCCACTTCATTCACCCCACCCATATACGGTATGTGACATCCTCATCGATCTCCCTGATCCCCTGAATAAATGACCCAAGGTACTTGAAAATACCCCTCGTAGGGATGACTTGAGAGTCAAGCCTCACTTTCACTCCTACTTCCTTCAGCTCGGCCCCAAATTTACACTCGAGGTATTCTGTCTTCTTCCTGCTCAACCTGAAACCTTTAGACTCAAGGGCATGTCTCCAAAACTCTAGCCTCTCGTTGATGTCGCGTCGTGTCTCGTCGATTAAGACTACGTCATGAGCAAATAGTATGCACCATGGTACCTCCCCTTGAATATGGTACGTTATGGCATCCATCACCAGGGCAAATAGGAAAGGGTTGAACGCAGATCCTTGGTGCAACCCCGTAATAATCAGAAAATGGTCAGAGTCGCCTCCTACTGTCCTAATCAGAGTCTTAGCTCCATCATGCATGTCTTTAATCACCCTAATGTAAGCAACCGGGACCCCTTAACCTCTAAGCATCTCCATAAGACCTCCCTAGGAACTCTATCTTATGCTTTTTCTACATCGATAAATACCATATGGAGATCCTTCTTCTTATCCCTGTATTATTCCCCCATCCTCCTAATAAGCTGGATAGCTTCCGTGGTAGATCGATCCGAACTGGTTATCTAAAATAGACATTGTCCTTCGCACTCTCATTTCTACCACTCCCTCCCAGACTTTCATGGTATGACTATATAATTTGATACCCCTATAGTTGTTACAGTTCTAGACATTGCCTTTGTTCTTATACGGCGGGACCATTGTACTCCACCTCCACTCTTCGGGCATCATATTAGTCTTGAATTTAACATTAAACAACACAGTGAGCCATTCCGAGCGTGCTTTACCCACACACCTCCAAAGTTCAACCGAAATTTCATCTGGCCTAGTAGCTCTGCCCCTTCACATCATACGCATTGACTCTATGACCTTATCTACCTCGATGTCTCGGCAATAACTTAATTCATGGGGGCTGTCGGCATTCCACAATTCACCTAGTACAATATCCTGATCTCATTCTTCATTTAGAAGTTTATGAAAGTAAGTCCGCCATCTCCTCTTAATCTGGTCATCGCCTATCAAAACTTTATCGTCATCATCTTTTATGCACCTCACTTGGTCCAGATCCTGAGTCGTCCTCTCTCTCTCACCTTAGCGTGTCGGAATAACTTCTTATCTTCTCCTTTGTTCCCTATATCCTCATACAACGAGTAAAAACTATCGTCTTAGCCTCCATTACTGCCATCTTCGCCTCCTTCCTAGCTACCTTGTATCTCTCATTGTTCGCTCTCTTCTCCTCCTCTCTAGTGTTCCCTACGAACCGTAGGTACGCCACCTTCTTTGCTTCCATTTTACCTTGGACAAGTGCATTCCACTACCAGTCTCCTTTGTGGCCACCAGTGCGGCCCGAAGATATCCCTAACACCTCTCTCGCCACCTTCCTTATACAGTCAGCCGTCACCGACTACATAGTGTTTGCATCCCTACTACTTCTCCAAGCTCCTAGTGTCGATAACCTTTTTTCCAACTTCGGAGCTTTATCCTTAGTCAACGCATTCCACATAATCCTCGGTCGGCCTCATAATGACTTCTTCTTCCTCCTTATCATGATATTTATGTCCATCACCAACAACCTATGTTGCGTTGCAAGGGTCTCACCTGGAATAACTTTGCAATCCTCGCACAACCTTCTGTCACGTCTCCTGAGAAAGAGATAGTCAATCTGAGTCTTCGCCACCGAACTTTTGTAAGTAACCAAATGCTCATCCCGCTTTGGAAAACTTGAGTTCGCAATCACTAGATCGAATGCCTTGGCAAAGTTTAACAGCGAAGTGCCCCCTCAGTTCCGCTCTTCTAAACCAAAGCCGCCATGCACCTCATTATAACCACGTGCAGACGACCCAATATGACCATTGAAATCTCCTCATATGAATAACCTTTCGGAAGGCGGAATACTACGAACGATGTCATCCTACCCCTCGCAAAAGCGCCTTTTAAAATCTCCTTATCCAAGCCTACTTGCGGCACATACGCGCTAACGACATTTATAGTACACTCACCCACTCTTACCCCTCAAGACTCCAGAGTACCATAACTTATATCCATCCACGTTTTTCGCCCTCGATCCAACCCACTTTGTCTCCTAGACATACACTATGTTAATCTTCCTCTTCTTAAGTATCTTCGCCAACTCTATAGACTTACTCGTTAGCGAACCTATGTTCCATGACCCAATTCTCAACCTATAGGGTCCCTTGCCCCCTCTACCCCCCTTCATCTCGTCCCACACCCTGACCCTCGCCCCACACTCTGCCCCACCCGAGGAAATGCCATTAATCTATCATCCCATACAGCAGCCACCACACCTATAACAAATCTAAAGAAGACTCACTAGTGCACAAAGGACCACGCATCAAACTAGAAAGAAACAAGTGATTACAAGTACACTAGTTGAATGATTGAACTATTGTAACTAAAGTAACATCAATTTAGCTAACCCCATAAAGGGATACAGTAGAATGGGAGGTACCAACTCCCGAGAACCAAACCTGTGTTGATTTGTTGTACTCGATGTAGTTATGAACTCACGCACCACTTTCCACCGCCCGTTGGGGACGCTCGTCCAGGTTGCTCTCCTTTGTTAGTGCTCGTGCGCCCAACTCGTCTCCAACAACTTTGAGAAATTTCCTGCAAACACATAAAGTACTACTACCCAAAACAAAAAAGGGCTGTCACCGCTACCACTGATGTAGCCTTTTAGATCGCTGAGATTAGGAGAACAAGAAATCAAAAATTTCTTTATATAGAATAGAAGGGGCTGGGATTTAAAGTGGTGTGGTGGGGTAGGGTGGGTGGGGATTAGGATGGAGTAAGGGGTGGTGATGGAGGAGAAGGGAGAGCCGTTAAAAGGGCCTGGAGAGAGGTATGATTGTACTTAATAATTCACTAATGCGTTAAATTGCGATATATAAGTTGTTATGTAGTATGAGGTGTGGCTTTAGAATATCAATTTCCAACTTCAATATCAAGGCTCTTTGGCCTATTTTCTTTTTTAAATAAAATACCAAACTTGGAAGTTTGTAGTTTTGTCCTTAATTGGCTATTTTACCTTTTAAAATGTGCTCTTCATCCCAAGGGCAAGTGAATATTGAAGCACTCTGTTTTCCATGACCTTTCTACCCCCATCAACAACAGTTCATAACTTTTTTCCAGTTATCTTGCATCTCCTTCTATCTATCTACCACCACATTCCACTGCAACGCCCTTCCAAACACCAACACTACTGTTTTCTATCCCCACTCAACCAGTGACGGTCCCAGGATTTTATGCAAGCGAGTTCAATCTTAGAAGAATATAACTTTAGTCGTAAAATATTAGTTCTTGGGTACAAATAAAATATTTATACAAATTTTACTCAGCTTTAATCGTAATTTATACATATACACAATATTATTTTTGATGAAGCGGATTCAACTGAACCCGCTTGACACCACTGTGCATTCGCCACTCCACCCACCATGTCTGAATCCACTGATCGCAAAATGAATGACCAAGATGCTGATTTACTGCATTGTAGCACTAATAACCCAGACCTCTCACACCCCCACCCTCACACACTTCCAACACTCAAGCTTTCCAGCCATTAACATCTAAATCATAAACACAAACTGAACATAACTCTGAAGTTCTGTTCTCCAAACACTTACACCCCCCCCCCCCGACACACACCAATTTCCGCGATAAGTTAACAACCACCACAACCTCTGACATCTATGAAAACTCATTCCAATTCATCAACTCCACTTTCCAATAACTCGACCTCTCCGACAAATATGATAACCCCTCAAATCACCCACACTTCATCCCTATCTTGGCAGCAGACAAGAACAGAATATACCACACATGGACACAAGCAATCACCGTTAAACCACATGGTAGAAAACTAGGATACCATTTCCTCAAAAACAAACTCCAAACACTTTGGCAACCATTTGAACCTTTCAACCTCATTGATCTTGGGAATGACTACTTTATTACCAGATTTACAAACCTCAATCACTATCATAAAGAACTTTTTACTATGGGTCATGGTTTTATATACGGCAGAAATTGACGATTCGATTTCACAAGCATCATGGTACCTCGAGGGCTCCTGGTGATCGATCTCGAGGATTCTCGACAGTTCGACTTCGAGAAAGTACAGATAATGACCGGCCCCGAGTCACTGCAAGTTACCGGTCTCGGCGAACCAAGGTGGAGTTCTCAAGGTACGTGCGTATAGCAGGTCAAGTCTAGTGGGCTAACCTCAAAAATATACAAGAATATTCTCTCCGCTCTCTAACACATTCTCTTGATATTATTGCTTCCATTTATTGTCTTCATTTATTGCTTATTATTTTAATTAAAGAAAAGTTGGTTTTTTAATTTAAAAAAAAAAAACGCGTGTAAATATTAAAGAGACTGGTCATAAATAGCGTATAATTGACACACTTTTGAAAGGTCTGATGTGTAAAATGAAACCTGTGGTCAACATATGTGTAATAAAAATTTGGTCGTAAGTTGAATAATGAGTACAATATGTATTTCGCCTTATTTGTAAGGATGACAAGTAAAATTCATGGAATGACTTTTCACTATTTGTATGATCTGAAAAAAAAAAAAAAATATATATATATATATATATATATATATATATATATATTAACTTAGACTACTGAACAATTTTTTCCTCCTCTCCCTCTAGCAAAACTGCTGAACAATTTTATAAACGCTCCCTAAACTACCCCCAAAAATAATAATATATAAAAAAAGATGGACATATTTAATAAACTTGCACTACTAAATATATTAACTTAGACCAAGGAACAAAGAAAATGGAGAACAAAAACCATTTAATTATATTAAGACATAAATTAGGCAACAAAATTGCTAACACATTACAGCAAAGAAAGTATCATCGCAGTAATGTGAGACAAAATAGCTTGACATGTTCTTTGTAAAGGTTAGAAGAAAAGACAAATTCCTCATGTCCTAACTTTCTGGAATTTGTTTGGACGACCACCTGAATCGTTTCCCCTTGAGCGCGAATGCTTCCCGCCTCTGTTGTACCTTCCTCCCCTATGTCCATGAACAATAATAACAATTAAGAGTTATAACAGAATACATTCAAAAGTACAAGGCAAACTAAAAAAGGTTTTTCTGCTCCAAAGCAAATAAAGATGGCACTAGAAGAAAAAGTTGTCAACTATGATCCTATCCCAGACTCGTTCAAGTGGGGTATCATCATCATAAAAAATATCCACATCTCAACATTCATTGATACATTACTTTCACTATCATTTACTCCTTTCATTTTAGTTTTCTGTTGCAGTGACGTGGTACTTGTGCTCATTAATACAAGAGTTTCGTTCTCACGCAACACTATACTGGACCTAATATCCCAATAGGCTTTGGAAGAATCAGAAAATACAACAGCTATAAACATGTAAATACTCCTTAAGTCACAAGTACTGTTTACATGGTCATCTATTTACTGATCTATTTTCCAGAGAACCCTCCAATTAATAGGATTGTATATGCCTTTTGAGAAAGAATCCAACAGAACCTTATGCCCACATAAACAACCAAGTACGGCAATACGAGCTAGCTTACCTTCCCCTATTCCCTTTATTAAAGTCACGGCGTTTGTCCTGGTTATTACAGAACATACTCCAGTATTCCTTCTCCGCATCCCCTGATAACAAAGTAGCACACAAGTAAAAATTTAGTTATAGAAGCAATTCACAAACAAAAAGATGATATAAATAAGATAATATGATAAGAGTACAAAATAAAGAAAAACTGCTATATTTGAAGTGCTAGATCAAAACAAAGGTTTAAGAAACAATATATAGCTTTAACCTATAAACATAGGCCAATTGATAATATTACTGCAGCTCTAGATAGAACAAAAGCACCCACTAATAGCCATCAGCTGACTCTGTGGGTGCATTCAGTGTAGCCAATATCCTCAACAGCAAAACCTGCTCCCCCTTCCCTCACCCCTTACCCAATTTCACTCCTTAACCTAAAAGCTCAATGAGGTCTCCAACACATGCAAGATAATAAAAAGAATGCATTAATAAGATTGTCAAAAGAGCAGAAGAACAGTCGGCACCCACCAGTTACTGGGTCTAAGGCAGCAATGAAATTTTTCACCGTCAAACCACCTTCTTCAGCAAGTACACCAGCAGCACGTGCTTTCTGTGCAGCCCCTTCATTTTCAAACCTTATATAACCTGATTCTGATCCCATCTTGAAATCAACAAACTGCACAAGAAACCCATGAAACTAGAGATGTCATTCTATGCTTTCTCGATGCATCATTTACAGTTCCATTTCACATACATATCATGATTTTACTCAATTTCAGAAAAAAGAAAACTTTCGAGCTTCGATTAGATAAAAAAATGAATTGTGGACGGATCCAAAACATGCAGTATCATGTCTTTCCCGAAAAATGGTAATTGTGCCCTTAATAACAAATATAGTGCAACGATTCTACAATAGGCTCATTACTATAATCTGTAGTCCCAGCAAATCATTTCGGATTGTCAATAATCCTGTGATATCATTCAGTAAATTGGCATTAATTATTCGAGATCGGGCAAGACTAAAATGAGACAGCTCCATACTTCTTTTCCACAACAGTAAGCATACTTCAGTTTTCATCAAAATATCAGAAAAGAACTACATTCATTTTGCTAATCCCAATAGAAGAATAAAAAAAGAAACAGCAATAGATAACATAAAGAAAGAAACCTACAAATTACATATGTTGAACAAAATGAACAAATAAAACAGAGAAAATTTACCTTCACAGTGCCAAACTTTTGGAAAACGCTCTTCAAGTCTTCACGCATAACAATGTCCTTGTTGTCCTTGCAAGCAGCAACTGATAATTTTTCTTCAGCAGGAGCTTGATCATCCTCTTCAGTTGGACTGTCCATGGATTTCTCTACAGCTTCAGGATTATGAAGCTCAGTCTCCCCACTTCCATTCTCTGAATCTTTTTCATCACCCTTCTCATTATTGTCTTCATCTTTATCTTCTGACACCTTCTCTTCTGTCACTTTAACATTGTCTTTTGTTGTTTCTTTATTGCCTTCTGTTTCGGGAGCAATTGCACTTTCAGCAGCCACTTGATGATTACCATTTTGTTCTGTAGAGCTTTTTTTCATCAACTTAAATGCAATGATCAAGCCCTTCGGATAGCTGCCACCATCACGTCCATCAAGTTAACACCACATGGCAAGCATGCTAACAAAATACCAAATTAGTAAGGACTCACTACTTAGCAGTAGCACCATACTCACTCTGGTTCAGGCTTTGCACTGTTTTTACTATTTGGACCAAGATGAGGACGGTTCTCAACTTCTTTTTCTTCATTGGCTCTTTCTACATCGAAATCTTTCCTAAATAACAGCAAACCAGTGATATGTATGAGCAACCATTGAAAGTAATTTATGAATGGAATGTTTAGAACTAGCATCAATGAAAGCTCATATTCAAAGCAATGTCCATCAAAATGAGCCTACTAGGTTATATAGCCAAAGTTTGGACAAGTTTAACCAACAGAGCAAATTTGAAGTTTTGAACCCTAACACGGAAAAGCCTAGACAAATAGAATACAAGATCCATACTTTCCCAGGACAACTCAGGATAATATACATCATATAAATCTTGGCCCTAGTGACATAATGACTCCCCCATGCTCCCTCACCCCCAAATTGTATGAGAGTTGGATTTGTTTGCACAAAATAGTATGAGTCTGGTAACATATGTTGAAAATATTGGTTGGTAGGTGTTAACAAATATAAAAATTGTCATCGCAAATACAGAAAAATGTGTAGTAGTATTATGTATTGATATATTTGAATTTTTTGGAATTGGACTTTTCCATCTACCAAAAACATGATTTTTTTAGGCAGACTAAAAGGGAAAAAGAAGGTGAAAGAAAAAGCAATAGGTGGGGAATATAAAAGAGGTGCAGTCTTCCCTTCTACATCCTGGGGTTCAATATCGCAAAAGGAAGCCCAGCCAAACAAGCAAAACTATAGATTATACAAGAGCAGAAGACATTCCTACAAATAAGCATCAGCTTCCTTTCCCGTTCTTTCTGTTGCCAAGTTGGATTTTGGTTTAAAATATAGGAAAAACAATGAAGGTAGAAGTCTACCAATGTATGAAAACTGTTTGTAGTGCTAGTTCATATAGACAATATGTCACTAGAAGTTGTTAACCCCAAAATAACATAGAAATCGAAGTGCCCCCCCCCCCCTGCTGTCACCGTGTTATAGGAAGTAACACCAAAGGAAATACTATCTTACTTTGGTTTCAGTTCTAATTCGACTCCTTCATAAACCAAGTTTTGCTTCACAACATTAGCCGCATCTTCCTCACTGGCGAACTCAACCAGAGCAGTGCCACAAAACATCCTTTTGTCAGCTACATGACGAGGCAGTCTCACACTGTTAACCTAAAAGAAGAAAGCAAAAAAATCATTGAACAGGCAGCACACATTTTATTATCTTGGATATCTTTTTTTCATGCAATACTATTTTGGATACTGATGCAAGCAATGTGATGTAAAAAAAATTGCAGCAGTAAGGCAGAAATATGGATAACATCTAGGACACAATAAATAAACTGTTCTTTGAAGACGGAACAATATTTATAGACGCTGATCATGTGAACCAGTGTAAAGAAGTTTTATTTTCTTAATCTACCTCATCCCAGCCCATCCCGCTCTATTCCCCTTCTACAAAAGAGTAATCTGTTTAAACAAATTTGGATAAAGATACCAATTTCATCATAGGTAAAACACCAACAAAGTAAGGCAAGTGCGAAGTTAGACACCTTGCCATGCTGACCAAAGAAGGACTCCACATCTTCAAGCTTGACACTGTATTCCAATGGGGATGCAGCAATTGTCCTGACATCTATTTGCTCTATTACCTCCTCAGGCTTCGAAAGCTCTGTGACTCTACCAACACGTTTCCCTATAACATAAATCGGCTCAAATCAGCCCATTTACTATTATGTCATTCAGTTGAGATCAAAGAGAGCAACACACAAATTAGCAAAACCAAAGAAAGTTACCAACCTACAAGGCTGCGCCACCTCAAGGCGAAATTATTAAGAAAAACAAAGACACTTACCATCTTCCGAAATCTTAAGAAAAGAAGAAGCCTTTAAGGCTTCAGCAACAGCTTGTATAGTATCATCTGATATCTCTTCCTGCTTGGAAGCTCCCAAACCCAAATGAGACCTCATCCGTGAAAACGAACATATCAAAGCCAAACTTACCACTATAAAGCTTTAGTTAAGTACTACAATACATTTTGTCCACAAAAAACATACAACAAAAACAATGCCTTGATGTCAATCTAGTTGGGTTTCTGAATCCCTAATATCTATTTGGGTTCATTCCATTCCAGTACCCAATATTCTGAGGTTGACAATTGACTAGTTTTGTTTTGCCCGTCAACCTACTACAACTATCCTCCTTTATCTGGTTTGGCACCTCGGAGATGCCCAAAAAAATATACAATACCATATTTAGGTGAGTTTTAAAACATACAAGCCCCTTGTACATAAACTTACTATATCTCAAAAGACTTGCATAACTTCACATCATTAACAACATTCTTCCAAAACCTTAACAATTCTACTAATGTTTTCAATGACTTTATTGTTAAAGAATTAATCTTTAGTACAGTATCACATAAATCAAAGCTGAACTTCCCACTAGTGAGCCTTTATTTAAGTACTGATACAACACACACAAGTCCTTGTGCATATGCTACCTCTTTCCAAACAACTTATTCACAAATCAACTACATTTTTCCAAGACCTTAAAAATTATACTTAAATTTTTTCATCATTTATATTGTTAAAGATTGACACTTTAGTACAAATGACAAATAAAAATAAAAAATGGAATAAACGATCAGATAAAGAGTACATATATAGGGTAAAAAAGGATACACCCATCTTCACTTTCATCAACAGTTTTCCTAAGAAACCCATCTTTTGGAAGATTACTATCACTGAAGTAAAACTCAACCTGCAATGAAAAAATCAGATAGACGAAAAGGTGCAACTGTTTTAAGGATATCAAACACGCAGAAAGGCTAACCTGTCGAATGACCTTCTTGATTGTTTCTTCGTTCAAAGTTTTCGCCATTTTTGTAAGACGTACAAGCGAAGACAGAAAGCAGCGTCTAGGGTTTTGGTGTTTGGGAAAAAAGGGGTTTAGTTATCATATGAACGAATTGAGTTATTTTCAAGTTTGTATATATAATAATTTGACCCGCAAAACCGGATGTTATTAGGGCTATAATTGGTCGGGGCCGGATCATTCAACATTTTGAAGACCTCCCTTTTAAGTTTTAGCCTTATAAGTTAGGGAGTCTTACTCAAATATCACAAATAAATCCTAACTTATCAACTTTTACTCATTAGTTATAACTTATCAAAATTAGTTAAGTATATATAAAATCAAAATTACAAATAAATAATAATTCTTTTTTTCCAAGAATCACACATAAGGATCGTCTTCCATTTTTTTAATGTGATTAACAGCATTAGATGCAAGACGAAAAGAAAATTTTATGGATGAGGTAGCAAATAAGGTGATGAAATATAAAAAAAAAAAATATAAGATTCCAAAAATCTAAGCAAAAGGAGACATTTTTCAATTGGTATGGTTGAAATTCATTAAAAATATACAGATGACTCAATATGCAAAATTTGAGGAAGATTAGAAATTATTTGGACTGCTATGGTATTAAAACTCAGAGTTAAAATCGAGTTCAAAATATTCTTCTGTGACACATGTATCATGCATGTATCTCACACACGGATATACATGAATATGCATATGATACACATTTGATACAAATATGATACATATGTGATACGCAAATTATATATAGTTTGATACACATATTATTTTTTCCATGTTCATCTTCAACTTCAATTTTCAATTAAACCGCCTCAAAACACTACCAAATCATTCCAAAACTTATATTTAAACTCCTTAAGACGTATTCAATTTATTCCAACAATCCTCACTCTAAAGAAAGTAAGAATTTGATATTTTTCTTAGCTACAAATAACTAATTAATAAATATTGATAATATTTTATGAATTGACTAATTTATGTACTAACTTACTTATGGCCATAACTCGTACTTCCCCGTGGAAAAAGATATTACTTCTTCCTTTTTGAATAATTCATGTTCAGAAAAATCATATGGCATGAATGTATGAAATATTTTTTTATTCTCTGTCGCTAAATTGTATAGTATTATTAGTTATAATAAATTGTTAATATTATGAAATATTATATTTTGTAGTGGATGTCTATAACTCCTAAAGAAGTTACTTCCACTACTTTTCTCCATTACATAGATAACTTCCACTACTTCTCACCATGTAGCTGTAACTCCCGCACCCCATAACCTCCCCGTGATCCTACTTTCGTCATACAGCATTTAACTGGTTACTAAAAGGTGTTAGAAGTAATATTTTAGTGTTAATTTTTCATGATCTTTCATATCAGCGACTATTATGGTTAAGATTGTTTGCCATAATCTTTTTGTATAATTCTTTAAGGGCACTTACTTCTTTACCTGTATACTAAATACCCTACTTATTAGCCAAGATTCCACCTCTTTATAAATTCACTAATTTCAAATAATTAGTCATTATTTCATGATCACATGTTTGTACAATTTTCTTACCTATTAAACTCTTTTAATCTATGCCAGAATCTTTATACCATTTAGAAGAATCCTTTTAAAATGTATACTTTTAAGCGAATTAAATCACCACTATACGAGGTTAAAAATCAATTTGATAAAAAAAATAAAAAGAATTAGAAGTGGTAAAGGCCAAGAACAAGATTGCAACCCAAGAACCGCTGATGGTTAACCAAATAACCCATGTAATTAAGTTAAAACTTGATTACAGAAGATAAATAAAATTGTAAAAATCCCTTCAAAATTCAATTGTTAAGTCGCCTATTGAGTTAAAGCTCAAGGAGATAAAACCATGAGGCTCAGAGGATTGAACCAGAACGAACAATACCTTACAGTTAAACTTGACTCTCATAACCAAACATAGCTCAGAGCATATTTTCTGCAAATAGACAACACAGCTGTCGCATGGGAAAGTGTATGTCATGATTTGTGGAAGTAGTAACTTCACCAGATAATTTGTCGATTAAGCTTTTGACACCATAAACTGCTACAACCAGTAACCACGTTTTTTTTCCCAGTCACATAGGATGCTGCATGCTGTAAAAGGACAGCCGGAATGCTTTCATGCATGGTTCGGGGAAGGATCGAACCCCAAAAGATATGATATAGGCAACCTACCATAATACAAGCATCAATGGCTGATTCCACGGGTCGAATCTGTAACCTATATGTCATACGGGAACAACTTACACAGGTAGGAACAACTTAACCGTTGCTCCAAGGATGTTGCATGCTGTAGAAGAGGATAAAGTATTGGATACATTCTTTTCCTTCAAAGCTGGAGCAAATGAAAGGCAGCACAGAGAATGAATGTTCAACCTAGACAGTATCATATCATTTCTGAAGATTCTATTATTAACCATTCCGACATTTGACTCTTACTAGTTCTATAATATTCCTTTCCCAAAGATGTACCAGGCAAAAGACTACAAAATGCAAGTTGAATTGTAAGAAGCTGCTTTCAATATTTAATTTTTTTTTTGGATGTAAATAAACAAAAAGCTCCTCGTCATATCAAGTCATCCTTTTCATCATCATTAAAATTTGACGTTGGTTTTACAAAGTAAGCTTCTCATGGAACTCCAACCCACTATACCTTATTAACAAAAGAGGTTCAGGCCTTGCAAAGATCAATATGATCAACTTTTAATAAGGAGCACAACTTTTTCTAAAGAACACACAATAATATAAAATATTACCTCACCCATGCCCATCCCCTTCTTCCTTTTTCTCCCTACCCTCTCCTCTGCATTCATAAGCAGCTTCTCATTTAGCAATTTTTTTCTAAACAAGGCATCAATTGAAAGGAATAAGTCCATTTGATTTTGCGTTCACATGAAGTCTTCTTCCAGCTCTTGCAGGGATTTGTTGGTTGATGCAATATCTTTGTTTGATGTCATCTTATCAGCAACCATCAAATTTTTGTAGCTCCTCATCTCAGCCTGTCTCTCCTTTTCAAGCCTGTCCATATCCTCTCGTCGTTTCTGGTCATTCAGAATAGAAAAGAAATGAGCTTTAGAATGCATTAAAGTTTTCCAAAGCTGGACAAAGAAGTTTAACGGCAAAAGTTTTGACTGCAGAAACAATACCACCACAACAACTATATTAAATAGATAAAAGAAGATAAAACTGAGGAAGTACAGTAGCAGGAAAGCTACGCAAGAAGTAAAGAAACTACCTGAAGCACAGGATCCTAAAAAGTAGAAGGCTCTAAAATTGTTACTACTTTTTTCTGTCTCTTCACATTCTACACTTCATGGTAAACATCAGTTGCTTGTATCAAGTTGACCAATTTAATCCAGATCACCATATTATTCTAGGAAAAGCCAGTGAAAGGAATTATAGAATATAAATGATGTGCGAAGATAGGCTATAATTATGGACCGTTGAGGAAAAATATAACAACCAGCAACCAAGTCTAGCCTTTACATCTTATCCCAATTTCAACTTATGAACTAGGGAACATCAATTTTTAGCCCATTCAGGTCCACAAATTTAAAAAAGCCAGTTTACACATGTTCAACAGGTGCCACGTTCCAGGTTTGAGGGTCAGCCGGACTGGGTAAGGGCCTATATTTCTGTGAATGTTTTCCCACTATATCTGTTTTCCCAGAAACATAAAAAAAAATCATTCCTAACGCAATAAAGTACACAATTTTATTTGACGCTAGGCATATTTTTCCAAGAAAAGATAGGTCTTACTTTCTCTCTAAGCTGCTGCTTCCTCTCTGCCCTTTCAGCTGCATTGACGGCCTCCCGCTCAGCTGAAAACACAAAAAAGAGGGATCATTACTTCAGAACTGTTTTCACAAGATAAATATCTACACTAACTAAAGTCAAAAGAAGGAAGGGGTAATTGCGGAAACTACTATAGAGAAACTTTATTCACTTCCTTTAACAAGAAGTTTATGTGTATGCTACATTCCACTGTACATAACCCAGCTTAACTAGCAGGAGTCTTACAAGTTTAACTTTGATAGATTGACGAGCAAATTTGACGAGGACGACCAGAGTTCAAATACTAATGCCTAAGGCGTTTGGCAACATTGCTCGAATTTTCAAATATGGTTCATTTGTGTTTGGACATGAATTCACTTGGTAAATAAAGTTGAAGTATTCTGAGTGGAAACCATTACTTAACTTGAAATACTCCTCAAACCAAATTTTCAAATTCTCTATTTCAAGCTGAAATTGAAATAATGAATCAGATTGTAAAATAAAACACTGTGGTTTTTTCCCCTCCAAATGTTCCAAATGTGCGGACATATTGAGAAGTCCTAAGAAATGAGAAGTGTCATGCATAGAAGTAAAATGAAGGGAGTTATTATTTTTTCACCAGCAAACAAACTTAGCAAGGTGCAACTTACCTTTTAAATCGGGCTTCCTCTCCACTTTTGTACGGTTTAATCTATTGACTATTTCATTTATTCGCTTCTCAACCTTCACAGTACGAACCTATTAAAAAATCAAGACATGAATTAACTTTCACATCCATTAAAAAGGGAAAAAACAACCACCACAACTACGGAAAGTATCGAAATTTCAAAATCAGAAGACAACAGTTAAAGCAGAGACACATTAAATGCATGAATATGCTCACCATTTTTGGGTTGTGGAAACTAACTTGCCCAACATCCATCGAAGCCGTCTTCTTAAGGTTTTGCCATGGAGTATAAACAACATCAACATTGTTTACCTTATTTCCTGCCAAAATGGGGTCAAATCGGCCAAGACGGTGTTATTTAAATAAAAAGACAAGATCAAGGATAACGACAAGCTCTAAAATAGCAGCCTTTCGAGATTCTTTAAACCATTGTTGTGAAAAGCAGTCACTTCACCGTTTAAAGAGATGAAGCAAGGCTAGCTGGTAACACTTCTAGAGTGTGAGGTGAAGCGACTTCAATGAAGCGGTCGCTTCTATCCCAAAAACGAGAAGCAAGAAGCGGAGAAAGCGATAGCTTTGAATTATTGTAAACAGATTTGTGTTGTAAGCGACTTCAATGAAGGGGTCGATTCAAACTCCAAACTTGTAAAAGTTCGCCATCAAAGTACTAAGCCTAACTTGTACTGCATCTGGATGCGAGAGAAATTGGAGCGTATTTGAGCATGTAAGAAGTAGATTTATTATATTAACATATTTTATATTGTATTATTATTAGTATCTATTAATTAATCTAAATAACTTATGTGTAGATTCACTCCAAGAAAAGGAATAGGCTTGAGCTATCGCGTCTCAATGATCTAGTGTATTAAATACAATAGATCATTAAGGCGACGTTATGAAGCTCGCGATACCATTGATCCAACTTTGTTGGACAACATTGACGAGGCAAATGAATGGTTAACTGGAGCCCCCCAAAATCATGAAGATGAACAAGTGTGTGAAGGAGATAATCTTGATTGGGGTATTGTTTCTATGGTTGTTAGAGTTGAGGAGAATATCTATGGACTTAGAGCGAGTTCTTCAAGTAACAAGGGAAAGGGAGTAGCAAGTTCAAGTCGGTCCCTAATTGACGAAGAGTCTGAGGATGGAGAAGATGATAGCCAATATAATGCTAGCATTCATGAAGTTGTAGAACTTGAAAATCTTGAAGAAGAATAGATGTTGCTTGTTTTAGGGTTTAGACTATTAGACTTTAATTTATGAATCTAATGTGAGTTTATGACTATCTATTGAGTCTTTATTTTTTGAATGATATATTATTATTATTGAGTTTTTAGTTATATGTATATAACATTTTATGTTTTTGCATAAATTGTCGCTTCACATCAAAAAGGCGAGCGCTTCGCTGCGCGCCTCTCGCCTCGGTGAAGCGGGGCCTCATCGTTATTTGTCGCCGCGCGCCATTAACAGGGCTTCATATATATATATATATATATATATATATATATATATATATATATATATATATATATATATATATATATGACCCTCTACTTTTTGGTTGTTAAGAAAGTTTTTCTTATATACATTATTTGTTAACTGCTTTTTCATTTAGTTATTTTTACTTATTTGCGCAAGGTTTTTTATTTAAATGAAGCGAGCCCTTTGCATCTCGCTTTTCATGTCTCGCTTCAAGTGAAGTGGGCCCTTGTCACTTTTTTGGGCTTCTCGCTCTGAAAAACACTGCTTCAAACATAAACATTTGATTTAAATAAATTTAGGCATTTCATCTACTGCCAGGAGCTTATACTTGGGCAGTATCATTTTTTTGAATTGGTACTTGGGCAGTATCATTGCAAACAGATCAACAGTTAAACAACACATTTGGTAGCTGCTCACTTCCAAAGAAAGCTTGAGTAAGGTCTTCAAACTCCATGCCTAGAAAGGGGTCAACTAACCCACCCAAACATGCCAAACTTTAAAATATCCTCCACTGCACATGAACAGCCATAACATATGACTCCCAGGTATACCTCCCATTGTAAATGGGAGAAAGAACTTATTGATTTAATTTAGTGACAATTGTATGAGGAGAACTCCTCCAAGGTTACTTAAATATAATAAATAGTAGTAGTTATTTTCCACTGTTAACAAATACTACAGTAGATATTTTACAGTCAAATAGGTAATATTCTTTTATTTAAATAGGTAATATTCTTTTACAGTCAAATAGGTAACATTCTACAACATTTCCTAATAAAATTCCATGAACTCAAAGACATATTGTGATCTAAGAACAGCTCTATTAATCATTTACTATCAACATGCTGCCTCAAACTCAAGGTGGCAAAACAGTTTGACATATCTAAATTTGAAAGTGACATATCACTAGGAGAGGATGTGACGCTGAAAGAGCATTGATAGGAAAATAAGGTGTTATGATGAAGACATGGATCTGAGGAGCTGGCTGAGCAATGATGATATTGTCACATTACAAGGACGTTGACTAGATAGTATAGCTGCATGGTGACATGGCGCCGATAGGACACTAATTGAATATGTGTAGCGACATACTCCTAACTAAGCGTTGCTCAGAGTGACGTTACACAAAACAACAATGTAGATATTTCAGCCGACTGGACAATGACATTTCACTAGACTGGAGGATGACGTGTCAGCTGACTAGATGCTAAAGTTAAATGTGGCACAAGCTGACTTTACTACGGTATGAATAGTAACGGGTAAGATTGAATACAAGCCCGAGCTAACGCCAAACAAAAAGGGCTGGCCGATGCACAAAGCATCTCGCGTTTACGCAGGATTCGGGGAAGAACTATTGAAAGAAAAATAGCAATAGGCTATTGAAGAGAAGACGAAGAGGGGTGGAACCAAAATAGACAATACAAGCAGACTTAAGAAAGAAGGAAAAAGTTTTGACCGGACATGCAGCTTTAGGCAAAAGCTACTTAAATTTATACCAAAACCGTATAGGACTGTGGGTCATGATAGTGTAAAAAGAGAGTTTTCTTATTTACTTAGTCTAATAACAATATACAAAGATATCTCCTTATGTAAGAGTTTTAGGTCACTTACATCTGTAAATATTCCAAGATATAACCTCATTAATCTTTTTAACTTTCAACAAGAAGATATGAAATAAACTTGCTTTAGATGAAGCATCCCCTCGTATCCTCAAAAAAGGATTAGAGTTGAGCAGAAAACCATGTTCCGTCAAAGATCATACGGCAGGTATAATGACGCTTCTTTTCCCATTCTTTTTTCAATTTGGTATTGTGGGAAGGGAGATGTAAAGACATCAACCTATGAATTATGTGGTAAATTTTTCAGGACAAAAATATTTACCTTGGATAGAATTAGCCTTGACAAGTTGAGCGCAATCTTCCAATACACCTTCAGGTATATCATCAAACGTCTGACCTTTGTTCAATCTCAAGTAAACATGCGCTGATGACATTTTATCCACATGGAACCTACATCATAGTAAACATCGTCAAATAAAATTAACAGATGTATCAAAGAATTAAAAAGATACGCATACATCAATCATCTAGATTGTCTGCATATATTAACATGTGCTCTACAACAATCTCATCTTTCCAAAGATTAAGTGACTATAATAACTAATAGCCCACATTTTCATAACCTCCAATATTATCAGGAATGCAAAGGAAAAGGTTAGTTAAAGATATCTACTTTCAGTTGGCCTAATCTTGATGGATAGTCACAGAGTTACTTAGGCCTCATTTGTTTGCACTTAATGGAGGTCTCAATCTTAATCATTCGGATCTCAAACATTAATTGTATTTGGTTTTAAAGTCTGAATCTTAATTATTCAGATCTTAATCATTAAGTATGTTTGTTTTTTTTACTTCACACCCACTTAATGGGTCTGAATAGGCTTGTATGCTTAAGATCTATGACAGAGACTTAATTTCATTAATATGCTATCACATATTCATTATTAACTATCGCCATCACTTACCATTATCAACTACCATCATGCCGCCGCCACCACCATACTCAACCACCACCACCACCACCACCACCACCACGCCACCATCATCCTCAATCATAGCCACCACCATTATCGATCATCACCCCCACTATCCCCACTACTCTGACCACCATCATTCTAACCCACAATCAATAGTCATTCACCTCAACTACCACAACTGACCACCCCATCATCATCAACAACCACAGCCGGCACTGCCGATCAACGTTATCAAAGGCGATAAGCGCAAAAAAGCTCTAAAGTCTGCTGAGGCTTTAGGCAGAAAGCGCAAATAACGCGTGGGCTTTAATGAAAAAAGGCGCAATTGGAAAAAAAGTAAAAATATGTATATGTAATCCAAGACTAATAATTAAAAGCATGAATAACAAAAATATGGACAAAAAAATTGGAAAAAATTTACGAGAAAGTGAAATATCAATTGTTTAATGTCGCCTTTTCAAGGATTACACTCGTTGGAAGGAAAAGTATGCCTTAGAGCCTTGATGCAACACTAAAGCGCACACAAAGCGAGGCGAAGCGCTCAACATGTTTTGAGCCTCGCTTCAGGGCTTAAGCGCGCCTTTGACAATACTGCTGCCCATCATTACAACCTACCACCACCCACCCACCACCTTCCTCGGTCATAACTACTACCACCACCCGCCATTATTAACTATCACCACCTACCATCACCATCCTCAATCATAATCGCCATCACTACCAATAACTACTAGCCACTAGCATGAACCACCATCATCAACCAAAACTACCACCAACCACCACCTTTAATTGGCATTTACAAGTTGGCCATCACAACCAACAACTATCGTATTTTAAAAATTTATATATTTTATTGATAGAATATGAGATTAGTTAGTATTTCATTTGAATGTTATGTTTATTAATTTTCAAATAAAAATAAATTTTATACAATTCAAATGTTAAAAATCAAACAGTTTTAACTATTTAGTATTAAGATCTTAATACACATCTTAATATATTCAGATGTGTATTCAGATTCAAATGTCTTAAATCTTAATACACATCTTGATATGCATATGTGTATTCAGATTTAGACGTCTTAATCTTAAAAAAAAAAACAAATGAGGCCTTAGTTGCTGAGGGAGATACTAGGTAACTTATAGATTATTCGAGGTACGCATAAACCAAAAGAACGGCTTTTGAGTATCCAAAAGTAACATGGGGCCAAAAGAATTCACTTTCTTAATCCAGATACCTCATGAAGGTTAGCTAAAGATATCTACTTTCATTTGGCCTAATCTTGATGGGATAGAGTTACTTGGTACTGTGCTAATGGAGATAGTAGGCAACCGATAGATTAGACGAGGTATACATAAACAGAAAGAACAACTTTTGATTATCCAAATGTAGCATGGGGCCAATAGAATTCACTTTCTTAATCCAGATAACTCATGGAGTGATAACAGAGAAAAGGCAAGGGAAACCAAGGAACAACGATCACCCCATAGTCATGGAAAAACATGTATTTAAGAAAAAGGGGCGTTAGTTTCTTTTTGGTATGCCGTACACTCAAGAAGTGTGGCCAATCAAGACAGAAGAACAGCATCAAGCCTAGGTTTTTGTCATACTTAGATTAATGTGGTTGAAAGCAGATTCTTTATGAGTTTGAATAAGGAAGAAATGCACAAACAAAACTGACTTTTGACAATCAAGCACACTGCATACTTGCTTCAACTCGTGTTTAAAACGATACACATACAAACAGATTACTACTTCATCAAACAAAAGATTGAGTTAGATTCACTGATACTAGTTTTGTCAATTCAAATAACCAATTAGCTAATGTCCTTACAATTTCTTTGAGGCTCCAAGATTAGTTATATTTGCAACAAGCTCGAAGCATACAATATATATGTCCAACTATAGGGGAATATTAAGAATCAGCAAAGAATCGAAACAGAATCTGGTACATTCTGTAGTTTGCAAGCATTCTGCTGAGAATCTGTAGATTCTGTACTTATGTCCCAGATAATACAAGAAATTACTAATACTAATTAGGAAGAATCTATGTCTCTCACTACGTCCCATTTCATATATTAAGGTATTTGTAGAACACTAAATAATGAGAGAGACCTCTTCTTTGCTTGTTCTTTCTCAGATTGCAACAACATATGCACTCAATTATAGCCATCACAACAGAATTTAAGAAACAAAGTGAAGCTCAAATAAACACACAACCAATGTAATGGCCATTTTAAGAATATGAACTTAACAGAACATAGCACAAAGTCAAACCACATACCACACAACCCAAAATTCGTCAAAACACAAGAACTTCTGTAAGTACAACAAGCGCTCATTTTCTTTAATTAGTACAAAAGGTCTAATCTTCCAACATTATATGTACTAAACAAAAAAGAGAGAGAATTGAAGACAAATGGTTGTTACTGGTGAGAGCCAAAAAAGGTCTAATCTTGCACCAAAAATGTACTCAAATTTACCCAGAAACAATAAAAAGGTCTAACTGCACCCAAAAAATGCACTCAATTCTACCCAAAACAACGAAAAACGTCTATCAAAATAAAGTAGTCAATTATACGCAAAACAGCAAAAATAAAATCAAGAAAGGGGTCGTTACCAGATGTCTTCAGGGAAGCCATATTTGATTAGTTCTTCATTTTCGTACTTATCAAGACCCATAAAGATGGTGTAGTCACCGGATTCGGGTCGGGCCTTGAAGTAGAAAACCATTTTTTCTTGTCTTCTCCGAAAGAAAGGCTAGGGTTTTCGAAGCCCTAATTTGTTAACAGCAGATTTGATGATTTTTTCGGACTCGGTTGGATAGCCTCCACCAAACTTTTGAACCCACACTTCTCGCGTACTAACAAAGCTAATTTTCTCTTCCTTTTGTTTCTTTTGATTTCAGATTTTTTTTGCTCTTTACCCTATGTGGGATCATTGTTATCAATCATTTATAATATATTGTATTGTATGGTTTGGTTTTAGTAATATAATTTTTGAATAAATTATATTATTTATTATTATTAAATAATATTTTATTATTTAATTTGATTATATTTTAGTATATTCTACTGTAACTGATAAATTTACTAAAATAATTTTAATTATTTAAATATTAAATTTATCAAAAATTATGCATACAAATAATAAACCTTATTAAAGCAGAATAGAGAAGCGAAACAAAAGAAGGTAAAACAAAGGAGCATAGCTAATTAAAATCGAGTTAAAAGCAAATTAGGAGAAAATATAAAATAAAAGGTGTAACACCTTTAACATTGGGGACAGCAGTTATGGAAAAAAAATTATATGTTAGAGATTTGGAGTTAAAATAAAATAAAAAAAAGGTAAAAGGCGAAATAAGATTGTAGAGTAATAAGTTAGGGTATAATTGAAAAGAAAAATTGGAAACAATCTCATCATACCAAATCGGTTATTTCTAAAAAATGAACTTTTCATTGTTCCGAAATAATGGAGTTAACAATACAATACAATCAGTTTTAATAAAATAATCAAAACAAATATTATTTTGAGATAACAGTACAACACGACACAACCGGAACAACCATCCAAACAAGTGGTTAGATACTTCTTCTTTCCTTGTTTTATTTTTTGGTCAATTATTTTTTTTTTGTGGGAAAAAATAAAACTAAGGACCCGTTTGTCTGTAGATTTTTTTTTCTTTCAATTTTTCTTTTTAAATATATTTGTCCATAAAATTTTGCAAGAATTATCATAAATTTTTGTTTTATCACTCACAAAACTATTATATTTTTCAAATAAAATATAGGTCTAAATATATAATATTTGTTAACTTAACTCCAATTTTTTTTAAAAATAAAAAAACCCCAATTTTTATGTACAAACGCCTACTCAAATGATGGTAGTGGGATCTGGGATTAGCCAAATTCTAGTTTGGTCTTAAAAAGATTATTAAATAACATGGATACACTCTATGTTAAGTTTGAGAAAGATAATATTTTCAACTTTATAAGGTATTACTTTGTGCTTTGCATATGTAATATGAACCATATGATGAGAAAATATATGACATGTTTATAATATCTTGCTAATGAGTTTATTTCATTTATGCAGTGAGTAATTATTATAGATCCAATATTAAGTCAAATATGAAAAAAATCAAACGTTTATATTGTGGTAAAAAAGTACTAGTATTAAGCTATGATAGTGTTGGCAAATAACACAAGTAATGTTGAGCTTATAATTTTACCCCCCTCAACTCAATATTTCTCACAAAGTGTAGGACGTCTAGCATTTTTAAAGGAAAAATTGAGTCCATTATCCTTCATTTACTTATTCTAATAATCATTCAAATTGCATAATTAACACTGCAAATCTGCAATAATAGAATATACCCTCCGTTTCAATTTATGTGAACTTATTTCCTTTTTGATCCGTGCCAAAAAGAATGACTTCTTTCCTTATTTGGAAACAATTTACCTTTATGCAATGATTTATAGCCACACAAAATATTTGTACCTCATTTTACACCACAAGTTCAAAAGTCTTCTATCTTTTCTTAAATTTCGTGCCCAGTCAAATGAGTTCACATAAATTGAAACAGAGGGAATATGTTTCTTCGTGAAACTGCCATGAGTCATTTGTTAAAGCCACCAATCATTTATGCTCAGATAAGTTTAGATGGAGTACAGGAGAAAATGTGGTCATTAGGGAGAAACGCTCCCTATCAAGTATTTTTTTTATATTTATGGCTCGAACTCGAAACCTTTGATGAAGAAATGAGCAGTTTCATCCATTGCACCATATACTTTGGCCGTACGGATCCATTAACTTGCAAAATATTTTGAAATAAATTATTTGCCACTCATAAAGACAAGTTCTTGTCTGATGAGTCTGGTCCATTGGTTATATTTGTCAACCATGAGATTCATTGAGATCTAGGTTGATATATATGTTTGTGATTTTTTAGACAAATAATTGGTTGACACTTGACACACATTAGTGTGCCAACTCACAAGGGGAAATGTTTATTGAAAAATTAGTTTGGGTCTAAAGTTGTTAGCAGCCTCTAAATAGCATGCCTGCTTGGTATTGAAGTCCTGGCAAAAAAAAGAAAGTATATTGCCGTATCTTTCTAGTTTTTTTCTTTTGCAGATTCATGCGTGCAATTGGATTAGGTATAGAATGGGAAGGCGACAACTATTGAATTTTTTTATGATTATTCAAACTTCAATACTTAAGTCTACAAAAATGCTTATTATCAAATTTGACAGCATATATTATTCAAACTTCGAAAGGCAAAGTATTAAACTATATCTTACTATAAAAATAAGGCTAAATATTGAACATGAAAATTATTGAGATTTTAAGCTAAATTAGGCTTAAAAATGGGTGAATGGAAAATGAAGGAAAAATGAAATCTTTGAGTTTCATTTGATTATTCCATTCCTAGCAAAGGGACATTATCCCATATTGAAAGAGAACAAAGTTTTTAATGGGTATATATACAACCGCACTTCAAGCCTTGCGCCATCGTCGCTCGGCCCGGCTCGGCTTCAGCTTCGGATTTGGTCAAATAATTAATTAATTAATTCTTGGACCAAATTTATTTGTTAATAGCAAATATTAATAGAAGTCAAACGAAATATTAATATCAAATCCAACGGAAATATTAAACTTTTTACTTCCGTTATCCGTTATCCATTTTCAGTTTTTTTGATTTTGTAACTGAAAATTAATCTACCTCTTCAATTTCCGATTTATTGCATAAATAGCCATCTATATTATGGTATTTATGTTATGGTCGTTTTACATAAACAATCATTCTAAAGAGTTGCATCTCTTAAGTTTTGAGCTCAACATTGTCTATAAATACCAGTCCATTCTCTTAAATTTTTCATACGATTTCCTGAGTTCTCCTTTCTTCTATATTGTTTTAACTTTAAAGAAAGCAACAGTAAGTGTGATTTGCTACCGAACTTTCGTTCGCTGAAACATTGGGGTTTGAGTACCACTACACTAGTTTGTAATTCGTTCTATCATGTGAGAAAATAATCTACAACATTAGGTACTAGGAGGGGGTTAAATTCATTAAGGAAACACTGTGAATTTAGTGGGCTCAGATTAACTTCTGTTTCGTTTATATTTCTGTTTATATGTTATTTTATTTTCTCCGAAATTATCTTACAAATACAATATAGTAACAAAAATATCCCTGAAATAGTGGCTGGTTTTATGTCCTTTTAAAGTTAAAATATCTATTCAAATAATAAAATTCATGTTGGATAAAATTGTAAATAATTATGATGTTATACAATATCTCGAACATTTGAATTCAACTAAAAAGTGAAGTTAGGATTTTTAAAGCCAACTAAGATTCTGCCATTCTTTATTTCTGTAAATCAGCCAAACAATTAACATATAGAAAAATTACTCTCACAAGGATTAATAAAATGACGAGTCGTAGTAGAAGAGGGACATAATGAGAAAGAAGTAAAATGGTCAAGGGAAAATTTTAAGTCAACTAAGGATTTGCAACTTTTTTTTGTAATCAGCCATTACACAGATCATCCGTTCAATCATTGTTAAGTACTATACTGAGACTAATAGCATGTTTTGCAAAGGTTTTTTTTTTTTTTTTTTTTTTTTTGGCCAAAAGCGCTTTTTGGGGCCAAAAGTGTTTTTGGCTAAAAATTGAGGTGTTTGGCCAAGCTTTTGGAAGGAAAAAAATGCTTTTGAGGAGAAATAGAAGCAGTTTTGGAGAAGTTAGCTTCTCTCCAAAAGCATTTTTTTTAGAAACACTTTTGAGAAAAATACACTTAGAAGCAGTTTTTAAAGCTTGGTCAAACACTAATTGTTGCTCAGAAGTATTTTTCAAACTAATTAATCAAACACAAACTGCTTCTCACCAAAAGTACTTTTGAGAAAAACACTTTTGAAAAAAAATATTTCTCAAAATAAACTGATTTTTGTAGCTTGGCCAAACGGGCTATAAATCGGAGACTATATTAGAGTAGTATATGTAGAAAGTTGTTAAATTAGAGGTGGACGAGACCATGTAACCGATGTTGAAATTCAATTCCATAATTTTGAGGGAAGTTACTTTTGATAAGATACAAGAAGTGATCCGTCACAAAAATTTATTGAAGCTTACGATGCCTCTCGACCTTTGTATAAATTAGCTTCTCGAGTTCATTGCATACGATTATCTGAAATTTCTACTATATGACGCTCAAGGAGGAGATGATGAAAATAAAATTACGGTATAATTTTGGTGGTCATTAAAGTTATGAACGTTATACTAACCTATGATTTTATTTCCATTTTCTGCATTATTAATATATCTTAATCTAAAAAGAATATGATTTTCATATATTTGAATTATTAAATATTAGGGTGGGGCGGGAGGTAGAGCGGGGTTATGGGGCGGGGCGGGAGTCAAGGGGGGTAAAGGGACCATGGGTGTCTATAGGTTGAGAATTGGGTCATGGAACGTAGCCACATTGACGGGTACTATAGAGTTGGCGAAGATCCTCCAGAAGAGGAGTGCCAATATAGCGTGTGCCCATGAGACACGGTGGTTAGGGTCGAGGGCAAATGACGTAGACGGCTATAAACTTTGGTACTTAGGAGTCCAGAAAAGTAAGAATGGAGTGGGTATTTTAGTGGATAGGGAACTTAGAGAATCTGTGGTTGAGGTTAGACGAGTGAATGATAGACTGATGATTATTAAGTTAATGGTTGGAGAGTGCACCCTAAACGTTGTTAGCGCTTATACGCCACATGCGGGCCTAGATGAGGAGGCTAACCAGCGCTTTTGGGAGGGGTTAGATGAGATTGTGTGCCAGGTTCCACCTGTTGAGAGCTATCCATAAGAGAGGATTTCAATGGGCATATTGGGCCGACTATGAGTGGTTATGGCGAGGTGCACGGAGGCTCGATTTTGGGGATATGAACGGAGGAGGTACCTCATTGTTAGACTTCACTAAGGCTTTAGGGTTGGTGATTATGAACTCTAGCTTTCCGAAGATGGAGAGGCATTTGGTTTCTTTTCAAAATGCAGTGGCGAAGACTCAAATTGACTATCTCCTCCTCAGGAGGTGTGACGGAGGGTTATGCAACGATTGCAAGGTGATTCCGGGTGAGATACTCGCAGCATAGGCTCTTGATGATGGACGTTAGTATTATGTTAAAGAAGAGGAAAAGATCTGCTCGAGGAAGACCGATAATCAGGTGTGAGACTTAACTAGGGATAAGGCCCAAGAGTTGGAGGGGAACTTGGAGTAGCACTGGTGACGCAAGCACTATGCGGTCAGCGACAACAGACATTACTAGGGAGGTTGCGAGAGAGGTGTTAGGGGTCTCGACAGGCGTCTCTGGTGGGAACAAAAGGAGACTAGTGGTAGAATGAAGTGGTCCAAGGTAAAGTGGAAGTGAAGAAGGCGGCGTACCTGAAGTTAGTGGGGGGGCATAAGTGAGGAAGAGAGGCGAGTGTGCATAGAGAGGTATAAGGTAGCTAGGAAGGAAGCTAAGTTAGCGGTCACAAAGGCTAAGACATCGGCTTATGGTCGTATGTACGAAAAATTGGGAAAACAAGCAGGGAGAAGAAGTTATTCTGGCTGGACAAGTTGAGAGAGGGGAAGGCTATGGATTTGGACTAAGCGAGATGCATCAACGACAAATATGGTAGAGTATTGATGGAATTTACCCAGATTAAGAGGAGATGTCAGACTTACTTTCATAAACTTTTGAATGAAAAAGGGGACCAGGATATTGTGATAGGTGAATTGGAGCATTCGAAGAGTCACCGTGACTTTGGTTACTACAGGCGTATCGAGGTTGAGGAGGTCGTGACAGCTATGCATAAAATGAGTAGGGACAGAGCGACCGGACCAGACGAGATTCCGGTGAAATTTTGGAAGTGTTTGGGGAGAGCAGGTTTAGGGTGGTTGATTGGGTTGTTTAATATTATTTTTAAGGCGAAGAGGATGCCAGATGAGTGGAGGTGGATTACGGTGGTTCCATTATATTAAAATAAAGGTGATATCAAAATTTTTAACAATTATAAGGCTATCAAATTACTGAGTCATACCATAAAAGTATGGGAGATGGTGGTTGAAGCAAGGGTGAGGATGACAGTGTCTATATCTGACAATTAATTCGGGTTCTTGCTGGTTCGTTCTACTATAAATAAAATACACCTTGTTAGGAGGTTGGTAGAAATATACAGAGAGAGAAAGAAGGACTTGCACATGGTATTTATTGATCTAGAGAAAGCGTATGACAAGGTTCTTAGAGAAGTTCAATAGAGATGTATGGAGGCAAAAAGTGCGTTGGTTCCACACATTATGGCAATCAAGGACATGCATGATGAGGCTAAGATTCGAGTTAGGACAGTAGGAGGTGACTCTGAGCATTTTTCGATTGTGATGAGGTTATACAGGTTTTGCGCATAGTCTGTTCTTATTCGCCCTGGCGATTGACGCATTAACACATCATATTCAAGGGGAGGTACAATATGCTATTCGCCGATGACATCGTTCTGATTGATGAGTCGCGAGCTGATGTTAACGAGAGGCTGGAGGTTTGTAGACAGGCTCTTGAGCCTAAGGGTTTCAAGTTGAGCAGGACGAATACGAAATACATGGAGTGTAAGTTCAGTGCTGAGCCGAGGGGAGTGGGTGTAGATGTGAGGCTTGAATCGTAAGTCATCCCAAGTAGAGGCAACTTCAAATACCTTGGTTCGATTGTCCGGCGAGAAGAGGGGATCGACAAGGATGCCACACACCGTATTGGAGTTGGATAGATGACATGGAGGTTAGAATCTGGAGTCCCGTGTGGACAAGAGAGTGCCACCGATACTCAAAGGTAAGTTCTATAAAACGGTAGTTAGACCAGCCATGATGTATGGGGTTGGGTGTTGCCCTGTTAAGAACTCACATATCCAGAAAATGAAAGTAGCAGAAATAAAAATATTGATGTGGATGTGGGGCCACACTATGATGGATAAGATTAGGAATTATGCTATTTGGGAGAAGGTACACGTGGCTCGTATTGATGATAAGATGCGGGAAGCGAGACTTAGATAGTTCGGGCATGTCCAGAGGAGAAGCCTGTAGAGGACGCCACCAATTGTTCGGTCCTGATATAAAAGAAATGATCAAAAGGCCGAGGCTCAACCTCATTGTCTAACGTAGCCGTTAGCCCTCTCGACCCACGCAGACACGCCCGAAGCATGGTGCCTCGCACTCATTGAGGAGCGTATAGGGTGAGCACGTGCTGCAGTGTGGCCACCCTGCCGGCCAACTCCCTATACTTCAAGAACATCGCCAGTAGCTTATATAGAGAATGGGTGAGTTGGCCCGAGCAGACCCCATAGTACAGACAGAAGTCCACCACCAAAGTGGGAAGTGGAACCCTGAACCCCAGCTTGAAGGGGTACGCATAAAAAATGCAGTACCCTGCACGATTGGTGTGAACCCTTTCCTCATTCTGAGCAAGAATTATATCAGCATGGGTGGGCACAAATCCCTGTTCCTGCAGTTGTGCCATGCCAATCTCCCCCATCAGCGGGGAATCATCCATGGGGTCCTTCCCTCCATCGGAGGTAAAGTCTATCGCCGGACCTCCAGATAGAGGGAGTACTTCGTTCACTGACGGAACCCTCCCCCCCCCAGTCTCAGCCTGCCCCTCTCCTCCCATTGTCGGAGATGGCCCTTTAATCGCCAAGGGATTGACCGACAAACTATCTGGAAGAGCTTCATGAGAAGGAGTGTCTACCATCACTTAAGTTGCTAAAAGGATGAGGGATCGAATTCGGTAAAAACGATAAAACTTATCGCAATCAAGGAAAGGAACAATGAAGTTGCAAAATGAAAGAGCTCCAGAATCTAATAGAGTATCAAGAAACTGATATCCCAATTCACTTTTATAGGCAACATAAATAATTTCGGGAAAATCGATGGATATCATTAACTGCATATCCAACCGTCAAAACGATTCGATTCTATCAAGGTATGCGCCGCCATCGCGAGCACCACAAAGTGCCCACTCGACTTAGATCGTCATCTCGCTAACTGAAGCGAACGTAGAGTATTGCAATATGGGCGGAATGTACTATACGCACCCAAAAGTCTAAACACGCCGCTTATATCGTGTTCGGTCACGCTGCGTACGGCTTGTCTCCCATCGCTGATGATAGTTGCATATCAAAGCGAACCCATGGATTAGGACGTGATCGAGTTCCGACCCCGCCCTAATCATACTAAAGGCATCATACGTCCTCATTATGAGGGGGCACCCAACGACTCGATTTTGTGAAAAGTGATGCTGAGAAACTCCACGAAATTCGAACCACCGCCGTGAAAGGCACGACCTCGATCAAAGCAGCGGTCGTCAGTTCCTTATTCAAAGTCTTCTATATCATGGTCGACGAAATCCGCTCATCAAGCTCGAAGGCGGGACGACCTTGATGAGCGGGGGGGGGGGGGGGGGGGTGTATTGGTCGGAATTCGACCCTATAATAATCAACGAAGTTAATTACTTTTTTCGGTTAATGTAAGATTAATAAATGGCACGACCGCTCCTAATTAACGACATTTGATGCCCGCCTAAGATGGTCGCTAAGGCTATGGCCCGTCCGCTATGTCGAAGATAACCTCTTAATGAGGTCCCAGCCACTAGGTGCCAGCTCATGCAACTTATAATTATAAATACCAAGAAAGGAAGCAAAACAGGGATCCCCTCCTTCCCCATGGGGACTCTAAAAAGAGAGAGAGAAAAAGGAGAGAGGATCGGAACTACACAAACAAAAGAGAAGATCAAAATAAAACATGATTGTAAAGTTCTGAACCTCCCTATGGGGAGGCAGACCGCCCTATTATCAACAATAAAGATCACCCATATCTTCTACTACTATAAGAATTGTTCTTAATTATCATTTCCTTTACTTGATTCTCGATTTATTACGACTTGCTATGATTGACCCCTAATCCATGTATGTTGTTTTGTATTCATAAAATAACCGATAACTTTTGAATTAAACAGTATCAGTTTTAATTGGTTTATATATTTTTTGCATGTGATGTATTCTTCCTCTTCGATTTCAATATGATAACAAAGTTTATGATAATTGGTGATTTTGTGCTGATTTTTATAGAGCTTACCGTTGGTTTTGGTGGAATTTCATATTAAAACTTGCAGAAGAAGAAATTCAAAAATATTTCAAAATTATTTTTGAATTCTATCATAAATATATGATAATTGTATATAAAATGTGTATAATACATCAGTATGTAAAATAACGTGATACAATAGTAATACAAGTATAATACAATATTGTATTAGAATTGTATAAGAAATTTACAAGGATTATTTCAGAATTGTATTAAAATTGCCTTACAAGTTTATTTGAATTATTTTGATACATCACTACGTGAAAATATTACATGATATAATTGCTAAATATTAGGTTTGTCCATTTGTGGAATATATGTTAAGCATACATATAGAGACTTGTCGAGTAGATTGAAGATTATTGCGCCTAGTCGATGAGATGATGAAAAGAAGAAAAAAGAAAAAAAAAAGGAGAAGGACAAAAGCTTGGCAAATGCGACCTGCCACTCAACGCTCAATCAAATTTCACTTAAATTTGTGTACAAAGAGAGGGAGAGAAAAAAAAGGATATAATTGAATTCCTTAATTAAAGGCATTCATAATGGGATAAGAGATTTTTAAGGTGGGATATATCCAATTTATAAAAAAAACCTAGTTAATTTGTAAAAACTACAAAACCTAGAAAAAATGGATAAATAAGATTCTATTATTATATACATGTTAAGAATAGAATTCTATATAGAGTGAATGTCTATCTTGTGGAGAGTTTTACTTTGTGACTAAGTCATAATTTCTCCTATAAATAGATGGGTATTACCCCATTGTAAATCATCCCAAAAATTCAATAAGAATTCCCTCTCTCTTTCTCTGCAATATTGTTCTTCTTCTTTTATTATTTCATAACACGTTATCAGCACGAGACTCTAATCAATTGAGTAGAAGCTTTGGGATTAAGCACAATGATTATCAATTGTTCCATGAACTTCCTTCATGATTAAATTCTGGATTTAAGGTAAATATTTTACTTTTCTCTTTCAAATTCTTGAAATTCTATAATTTGATTTTATATACAGGCAAAGACAACAAAGTTTGAGTATAACTCTAATGGAGTTTTTAAGAAATTACACCCACATGAAGTGGTAAAATTTCTATGTCTTGCCATGATCAAAGTCATGTATGATCATGCGCACAAGAAGTGAAAACCCGTCCCCTTGAATTTTCTCCATTCTCATTCCCTAAAGAGAATGTGATAGCAATCTATGATAAGTCTGAAAGAAGACAAAATTATTACCGTGAAGGTATCAATGGATGTGGACATGGCAATAGACGAAATTATATTCGTCATCATTGTGGTAATGAGAACAATAAGTATTCTCAAAATAATCCTTCATTTTGTGAAAGTAATATTTGTCATCGATTTGACATGAGATTTTATGGATGATTATGGTCCATTCATGATGTGAATGTGACAACATATTACTTATGAATACATATTCATTCTTCAAAGAATATGAACGTGCTAATGCTAGTGAATATACCACACTCACCTCTAGAAGAAGGTTTGAGATGATACCATAAATAATGTCATTATTATGGCATGAATGGTCATTGGTCACGTACCTATTGTACGCCAAAATATTTTGGTTATGTGATTATTAAATGACAACAATAATGCAAGAAACATATGTTGCATATTATTTTGACCATGGCCATAATGATATAACTTTCTCTTTAAAAGAGATATTCACCACGTGGATGATGATGAATCTATGATAGTGCAAAATTAATTGAGAGCTCTGGAAGAGCCAATTATTACTATTTTGGAGAAACATAATTAATTACCAATAAGGTATTGTGTTGTAGTACGTCTCAAAGAAACTTATGCAGTTTCCAAAATATACGCGAAAGCGGTTGATTATATTGAGACTATAAGTAACTGTGAGCACGTGATTTTTGCCTAACATGAATTACTCCCACAAAATCAAAACAAAAATTGTCTATTTTTTACGATGTGTGTTTTAGTGAATTTTCGTGTTATTTTTGGTAATTGTTTGCATTTGTATATGCATGATTATATATGTTAAATTGATAAAAAATACAAAAATATGTCGTGTTTACATTTTTATATAACTTTGAAATTAGGAGTAATTAATTTTATCTTACAAAATGAAAATCACAAAAAATAATTCATCTTTTTACATTTTTTAGCATTTGAGTGCTTAGTTGTGTGATTTATGTCTAATTGATATTTAATTATATATAACGATTGTTAGTATAATTAGTATTAGTTAATTTGACTTGATTTTTTAGTGTAGTTAGGATTTTTATTTTTTCATAAATTAGGAGTTAAATTAAGAGGGAGGAAAATAATTAAAACTTGGTTTGTAATTCGGATTGGGCCATTTGAAACTGGACCAGGCCCAAATATTACACCCAAACCCAACCAAATAACCCATTTCCAGTTGAACCGACCCGGCCCCATGTTAACTCATTTGATCTCAGCCGTTGGTCGTTAAAATCCAACGGCTAAGATTAAGTCTTGATTTTAATACCCAAGACCCCAAAACCCTATTCTCATCTCATTTTTCACCCAAAACAACATCTCTTCTCCAGCCTCACACCAAAGCCGCCGACCGTAACCCCTCCCACCAGCAACGCCGACCGTAACCTCTCCCACCAGCAACGCCGAACGACCAGCAACCACGCCGACCACCCCCGTCTTCAACCAACAGCCGCAAACCGACAAAACTTCAGCCAACAACCACCTCTCACCAGCCCCAAATGATTTCATGAACCCTAATAATTTTAAAGGCCGAATCGAGTCCCATTGACTGAAATTTAGGGGTCCAATGGACTCTATTCGAGGTGTTCTCGGTTGAGAACACTCCGATTAGAGCCCATTCGACTTCAAAAGGTCAAATCCGTTGGTATAAGTCCGGCCGTTCATATTTTTCGTCTTTGAGGTATTCTATCTTCTTTTCCTTCTGTTAATTAGCATCGTTATCATTTTTCTTTCGATTTCCGTTAATTTTTCTGTTTTCCTCATCTCTTTGGGACCTTTTATTTGGTCGATTTGTTAGTTGTTATTCTTCGCTGTTTAACGGGTAATTGTGAGTCGAATTCGATTCGTTGTTAATATCGTTAAGTTGTTTGATATTGAAATTATAACATGTTGTCCGAAATTGTGTAGTCACTGCTTGTCGGATTTGTTTGTCGATTACGCATATCGTAATCGGCTAATCGAATGATATAGAATATGTATTCGCGTCGATTAGCGTCGTCGAATAAATAGATTCGATTTGGTTTGTTTCTGGCCGGCCGTCCCTATTTCATTCTTTCTCAAAGACCCTTTGTTGGTCAATTGTTTCTGTTTTTGTTTATTAGATTACGTATGAGGTAGAATATGCATTCGCGTCGATTAGCGTCGTCGATTAGTTAGTTTCGTATTTCTAGTTTCTTCTTTGGCCGAGAATGAGGATCATTGTTTCTGTCGATTTTGTTTGTTGTCGATCATACATGTTGTGATTCGACTTAACGAATGTCGTCGTTTCAATTCGCAAATTTGTTGTTTGAAATTCCGGGCAGTGGTTCACTGTTTTGCTTGAATTAAAATTTTTCGGTTTGTTGTTTGTTCGGAGTGTTGAGTTAATTGTTGGATTGTTTGTTTTGAACCATTGTTGATTCTAAATTAGGTTGTGAATTGGATATAGTTGTTAGTCCATTTAAGTAGCCCTAAAATCAACCTTTAAAGTGCAGTACACATGGAAATGAGTTGTTAAAACTTGCTGAACAGCAGTGTACCTCATTGGTTTTTACCTTTAGGACTTTGTTTAGATGTTTAAAACCCATACTTAGACAAAACAGGGTGGGATAATCAGAGAATATCATGATGATAATGAGTGTTTCTAGTGCTGGTTAGTTGTATAATCAGAAACACATGGGAATAACTGAAAAAAGGTCAAAAGTAATGCACATGGGAGGAGTTTAAGCAAGCTGGACAGATCTGAAACTAAAGAAAATAGGGGCTGTTACTCTATAAAAGAGAGACACTCAACTGAAGGGAGGGACACTAGAAAAGATACAGATACAGAGAGCACACGTTTGAGAGTCTGAAAACACAAAAACAGACAGTGATATACTCTATATACTCTCTGATAATACTCTCTGATTGTAAACAACAGTGATATACAGTGAACACACATACACATACAGTGAATACTCTCTGGAATTCACACATACAGGCACACACTCAGAACAGAAAACTGTTTTCACACACACACTGTTTTCACAGTGTTCTCTGTTTTCACAGTGTGTATCAGAAGAGTATATCCCTGTTTTCACACACACACACATACAGTGTTCTCTTTCGAATTTTGAGTGTTCAATTCTTTGGAGATCATTCGTTTGTTTCTGTTTGGTTCACCAATTGATCTTGGGTCGTTGCCTGGATTCTGTTCCTGTCTAAGTTTGAGGTCTTTGAGTTGTACTGGAGTTTCAAGTGTTACTGCTGTTGCTTGTTTGTTGCTGCCAACTGTTGTTTTTCTTCACTTGCTGTTGCTGACCTTTTCTTTTGCTCTATTTCAATTCAAATCCCAGGTATTTCATCCTCTATAATGCTTTGAAGTTTTTCATTCAATGTACCTGAATCATTTCGGAATCAACTGAAGAAACTATTGTTATCATTTTAAATTTTCCTCTGTATTGCATCTTTGTTTAATCAGTTACTGCAGTCATAGATTTTCGGAATACATCAAGTTACTATTAGAAATTCTGGAGTTTTGTTTTAGTAATTAGATTAAAGGGACTTTGGGTTATTGGTTAGTAATTTTTAGAACCGGATTCGATTTTGTGATATACATTTGTTAGTTGTATAATGTATTTGTACGGATTGAGATTTCCCTTGATATGTTAAATTGGTAATTTGTTAAAGTCAATTAATTTAAGCATGTTTAAGTTATTAATTTGGTTGATGTTAATTATTAATGCAAGGTATTTTGAATTATTTTTGAATTTCTTCACTTGATTTTCTCTCGAAATCTGTTTATACTTAAGTAGACAAGATAAGTTAGCCCGGGTTTTAGATGCTAATGTTAGATCGATTTTAATCGCATAGTCTTGCTTTCGCTAATTAACATCGGATTAAGGATAGTAAACAATCTTACTTTTAAATAATTGGATCAAGGTGAATTATTTCTATTTCGCATATTTCGATCAATTTTCCGTTAGCTTTCTTGTCATTCAATCTCCGGCCATGAATCAAAGCTAGGAAATAATATATCATTTGGTATGATTCTTTAATTGGAAATAATTTTTAAGGGATACACTGTTAAGTAAATTGATTTTTTTTTGGGTTAGTTTTACGACGGTTTTAATCGGCATAGTTTCAAATAAATAATCCGGGCACTTTTTTTTTATATTCACCTATCTGTCAAAAGTCCGAGTCTATGTTGCAATTAGTCTTTCTTTTGGCATAGTTTCAAATTAATATAGCGGTTTAAAAGATTTAATTGGAGCATATAATTTATAAATATGTATAAAATCAGGTATTTTTAGCCATTTATAATAATTGAAGCGACCGTGCTAGAACCACGGGATCCGAGGGTGCCTAACACCTTCCCTCGGATCAATAGAATTCCTTACTTAGAATTTCCGGTTCGCAGACTTCATTTGAAAAGTCGAAATTTCCTCGATTCGGGATTTAAATAAATCGGTGACTTGGGACACCTTAATTTATTCCAAGTGGCGACTCTAAAATAAATAAAATAATCCTATTTCGAATATTGTCACTTAAATTGGAAAAACTCCCTCGCGCATCTACCCTCCGGGGAAGGGCGCGCCAAAAGGAGGTGTGACAGCTCTGGCGACTCTGCTGGGGAATAAAACTCAGGACTACCGGTTCGGGGTTTAAGAATTCGAGCTTTGAATAATTATTTTATTTGGCTTATTTATTATCTGATTTTATTACATGTTTATATTTTATATGCTAAATGTTGCTTTACCGCTTTGATATTTCGTGAACTGTATATAAATTGTACCGATACCCATTTTTCTCTTCTGAGTCTTTTGAAATACAATACCGGGCATTTGCTGGACATAACCCGTTTTTCTCAAGATAGCTGTGGTGCTTGGCACCGGTGAAGGATTTTGTAGTCACACATGTTTAGGCGGAGAGTTTTGTCAATTAAGCCGGAAAGCCATGCTACCGGTGCACTGACACTCTTCGGCTCGAGTTGTCCGCTCGAGTTAAAGCCGGTCTAGACACTTTTCCAACAGGATGATGACTTAGAATAACAAAACCTTATGCCGGATCCCCGATAGGAACGTTTATTTGCATCATGTGCATATTTGACTTAGGAGGCTCAACACAGGGGTTGGGCCTGTCTAGGACAGGTGTACCTGAAACAAAAAGACCAACTTGTTGCATCTTTTTGTGTGCATTTATTTGTTTCGATCTTACATGCCGACCGGTTTGTTAAAAAAGAGGAAGAAGTGGAAAACGTCGGGGTATATAGTTAAAATAATTTTATGAAAATAGTTAGTTCTTTGAAAATAAATTCTGAAAAAAAAATAAATGCAAAAAATAAAAAAATAAAAAAAATAAAAATTAAAATAAAAAAAATAATTCAAACTAAATTTTCTTAATTTTATGAAAATAGTTAGTTCTTTGAAAATAATTTCTGAAAAATGCAAAAATTTCAAATAAATTTTCTTAATTTTACGAAAATAGTTAGTTCTTTAAATATTCTGAAAAAGAAAATGCAAAAAAAAAAAAAAAAAAAAAAATAATAATTCAAACTAAATTCTCTTAATTTTATGAAAATAGTTAGTTCTTTGAAAATAATTTCTGAAAAATGCAAAAATTTCAAATAAATTTTCTTAATTTTACGAAAATAGTTAGTTCTTTAAATATTCTGAAAAAGAAAATGCAAAAAAAAAAATTTTCCAAATAAATTCTCTTAATTTTACGAAAATAGTTAGTTCTTTAAAAATAAATTCTGAAAAATGCAAAAAAAAAAAAATTCCAAATAAATTTTCTTAATTTTACAAAAATAGTTTAGTTTCTTTGAAAATAAATTTCCAAATAAATTTTCTTAGTTCCTTTGAAAATAATTTGTTTTAGAAATGCTGTTTAAAAAATAGTTCATTTTCTTTTCTTAAAATGATTTAGTTCTTTTATTTTCGAACTACGCAAGTTTGATTCTCACCAAAAATGAGATACGTAGGCAACCCATATCGGGCTCAACTAATACTGATTTTTTTTTTAAGAAAAAAAAATAATAATAATAAAAAAAAATATTAGAATTAGGATTTTTGTTCTTAGTCGAGAGTTGGGAAATTTTGCAAAAATAGCCATACGCCTCAAAAGGGGCGCCGGAGGACTAATTTTGCAAAACGGAATATAGACATCACATTGGTATCCTGTTATACAGCCTTCAAATCTTCTTCAAGTGCTGAAAGGCCGTATTAACAAGATTTGTTTTTTTTATTTATATATAATAAAAAAAAAATTTTGAAAAAAAAAAATCTTAAATCCATTTTTTATCTTTTCTAGGATCAGCATGACTTCCTCGCAACGAATCGGCCAGAAAAGGGTGAGAGACGAAATGCCACCTATGTTCATGGTCCAGGACAAAACCCCAGATCGGCTCCGTAAATGGTGGACTAGTTTTTCAGCTTGGGAAAGAAATCAAGTTCACAAGCACCTCAAATTTCTTCCGGACATCATGATGATAAAACCGGATAAAAATGTGATCAGAGCTTTAGTGAGTTTTTGGGACTCAACAAGCAATGTGTTCAAATTCCGGGATTGTGAAATGACACCCACTTTGGAAGAATTGGGCGGACTCACAGGGCTCGGAAGAGATTTGCACAAGATGAGGCCTGCAGCTCCTAGGCAGATGAGTGTGAATAACTTCTTGAAAAAGCTATGTCTCCGGCGGGTTCCCCTCGGTTGTCCGGAGAACGGTTGGGTGCCACTAGATTATCTCTACGACAGATTTGGTGATAAGGAAGGGTTTGGGAAATTCTCAAACGTCGAATTTGTTAACCAGCTAAATTATGACGCCTGGGGAGATTTAAGAATCTATGCTTTCATGATCGCTTTTTGGGAACCATGGTTTTTCCCGAACGTGGTGGACGCATCAGAATCCGTTTAGCTGCGGTGGTCTCATATCTACAGAGTAACGAGGAACACACTGTTCTTCCGATGATACTAGGAGACATCTTCCGGGCCTTAACTCGGTGCCAAGAAGGACAAGACTATTTTGAGGGTTGCAATATTTTATTACAAATGTGGTTTATAGAGCATCTCTACCATCACCCAATTGTGATAAACTTCAAAGCAGATTGGCTGAATTATATTCGCTGTCATACAAACAGAGCCGCCCGTTGTAACCTTCCAGAAGACTTGAGGACTTGGCAAGAACTCCTCAACTCTTTGAGAGCCGATCAACTTACCTGGAATTATTATTGGTTCCCTTCCGCCAAAATCATGCATATGTCGACATACCGCCCATTCTACATATTAATGGGTTTCGGGGGTTTCCAACCATATGCCCCGCTACGTGTCATGCGGCAGCTGGGAAGAGAACAGAAAAAGGCCCCAATTGAGGATATGCGATCATTTGTATGGGAATTTGTGACAGAAGAGACCCCGAGGGAGACTTATGCACAGAAGGTTTGGTTCGGTAGTCGACTCTCCGACATCAACGAAATGGTTGCCGATCGGGAACGGGGAGAAGTGAGTCTCGCTTATCTTGAATGGTTCCACAACCAACCAATACCGGAGCAAAGGTCAGAAAGGTCAGTGAAGTATGCCGTCGATTGGGAGAGAGAAATAGAAGCCAGAGTTAGAGAGGTTGAGCATGAAACAGCACAAAATTTCCAATCTTGCATCAACACTTTAAAAGAAGACAAAGGAATCCCGGAAGCAGCCATGGACATACAACAGGCTGACTTCGATCGGGAAAGGGCCGGTTGGGAGCAGGAAAGAGAAGCACTCCAAACTCGAATTCAAGAGATGCAATTGGCCGCAGAAAGGTCAAGGAGGAGTCGGAGTGATCAGATGCTGATAAACGATTTGGAAAGGAAAGCCTTTGAACACCACGAAGACTTGGAGAAGGCAAAAGCGGCTTTGGTTGCAGTCCGAACAAAATGGAAGAGAGCGGCCCACCAAGAAGCACTCCGTCTACAACAAGTAGAGAAAGACTATGATGCGATCATCGTTGATTTGAGAAAAGCAAATGCCACTCTTAAAGAGCGAACTCTCAAGCAAGTCCAGGATGCTAAAGCAGATAGAGACCGTTGTCACAACTTGATGGCACGGATGGAAAGACAAATAGATAGTCTCTTGGACCATGTCTCCGGCAACTCTCAAGTATTAGGGGCAAAGAACAGGCACATAGGGCAGCTGCTCAGAGAAAAGGACATAATCAGAACCAGGATCAATGAGATCGGGCACTACATTACTATGAGGTGTTTGAACTGCGAACGAGTACCTCGGCCTGCCCTCTTTTCTTCAATCATGGAATGTGTCCACCAAGTCATGGCAGAATTGGAAAGTATACAGAAAGATCTCAGCCCAAGAACTGCAGCAAGGCCAGACAACGCCCCCGGGCGCAAAGATTCGAGGCTTCGGAACATGCTTAGGAGAGTCTTTTGTTTTAGAGTCTGTTTGTCCTTTTACAAGTTTTTCTCCATTGCTATATTTTGAAAGTGTTTCAAGTTTTAAGTTTGTTGAAATAAAATTCATGAACACTTCATCTTATGTCTATTGTTTCCGAACTACGCCCGGTCTGATTCATGCGGGGACATGATACGTAGGCAATCCACATAAGATTCGACCATCACTAAAAAATAAATAAATAAAAATAAAAATGAAAAAAAGGGGGGGGGAAGAAGTTAAGAGAAAAAGAAGATCGACGAAAGATGAAAGCGAAAGAAAATACAAACCGGAATGACGCATCGCAAACGAATACATGTAGCAACATTATCACCTGTATAAGTGCATCACACCCAACGTGAGATTACTTATCTGTTATGTTGTTTCAGACTAACCGTTTGTTTGCTGAAATCCAGGTTTTAGTAAAAGTGGTTGACTTTGCGGTAATCCGGCACCACATTCGTACTTCACAAGGTCCAAAGGAAAAGTTCGGCAGCCTGAGAGTACTCATTCCTATTTCACTAGATCAAAAAGGGTGCCGACATGTCTTCAGAAATGCCTTTAGCAACCATTCCCGTTTCAGAGGAAAGCTCATTGACAACCATCCCGGCTACCGAGTCGGCAGCTTTGGAAGAGAATAGAATGCTGCGTTGCCGCATGCTCGAGATGTTGGACGATTGGAACAACGGGAAAGAGCCCCCGAGTTTGGTCCCCGGGTTCCCTGAAATTCTTCTCAGGTCAAGCGGTATTTCAAATACCCCCATCAATTACCCGTCTACTCTGTTCGGGTATTCCAATGCTACAAACCTCTCTGAATCACCCTCCACATCCCATCCTCGGGTGACACCACATGATACATCTGCAAGAACGTCGGTTGAGTTGCCAGTTCCAATCACAACGCGCCCCACCGCACATGCTCCTTTCTTCGACTCCTCATACTTTACATTCCCAGCACCACCGCTTACACGGGACCATACCCAGGTTGCAGCCAACACATATTCTCAGCCGCCTCGATATGAGTTTCTACCGAGCCAAAATCCAAAGGCCCCCGAGCAGGATGAGATGGCAAAAAGAATGAGGAGTTTGGAACAAAGCTTGAAGAACATGCAAGGTCTGAGTGGACAGAAGAGTGTATCTTACGCCGATCTGTGCATGTTCCCGCACGTCCATTTGCCATCAGGTTTTAAGACACCAAAGTTCGAAAAGTACGATGGACATGGCGACCCCATTGCTCATTTGAAGAAATACCTGCAATCAATTGAGGGGTGCCGGCGGCAGAAGAAGAATTGTTGATGGCGTACTTCGGAGAAAGTTTGGTCGGAATAGCATCCGAATGGTATATGGATCAAGACATATCTCGATGGCACATCTGGGATGATCTGGCCAGAGATTTTGTAAAACAATTCCAATACAACATCGATATTGCGCCGGACAGAAATTCTCTATCGAACTTAAAAAAGAAGCCCTCAGAAAGCTTCAGAGAATATGCCATCAAGTGGCGAGAGCAAGCGTCCAGGGTGAAACCCCCATGGACGAAATTGAAATGGTCACGACTTTTCTCCAAGCTCAAGAGCCCGATTACTTTCAAAATATGATGTCGGCGATGGGAAAACCTTTCGCCGAAGCTATCAAGATCGGGGAAATGGTAGAAAATGGCTTGAAAACAGGGCGAATTTTGAGCCAAGCGGCCATTCGGGCAACTTCCCAAGCCATTCAAGGCGGGTCTGGAGGGATGCCCCGAAGCAAGAAGAAAGAAGAATCCGCTATGGCAGCGGTAGAAGACAGGAGATATCGAACCTCAAGGCAGGTATTCTCCGACAGGGCCCCCCAACATTATTATCCACATCACGGCATGGCTTATGCTCCTCCGCCTCCACCCTATGCAATCATGAACATTCAACCTCAGGCACGGCCACAGCCACCAGCCAACAGGAATCCACCTCCATTCCAGAGAAACCAACCTCCTTACCCAAACCAGTATAATCCACGGCCAAATAACGCTCGCCACCGTGAGCAACCCAAAACGAGCTTTACACCAATTGGGGAGCCGTATTCCACTCTTTTCCCAAAACTCGGGCAAGAAAACCTATTGCAGCCTGTTCCGCAGAACAGGCAGAATCCAGACTCTCCTGCCTACCAGAGGGGGATATACTGTGCATATCATTCAGGTGTTGAAGGACACAATACCGACAATTGTTGGACGTTGAAGAAGGCAGTGCAAGAATTGATCAATCATGGGAGGATCGTCTTCGCAGATGAAGACATCCCAAATGTGACAAACAACCCATTACCAGCCCACAACAACGGACCGGTGATTGGGATGATTTGTGACGACAAAGAATTTGACCCAGCTTTGAAAGCGATAATCGCCATTGCCAACGTAGAGAAGCGTCCTGAGGCTACCCCGAAACAAGAGAAAATGGGGAAAAAGGTTGAAGCTCTTGAGACCAAATCCGAAAAGACGATTGAATTGAAAGCATCGTCTCAGAAGGGCGGAGTCCTTTACCTCCCACGAGGTAGAGTGGAAAAACCATTGTCCATAGGTGCCCCCAAGAAGTTCCATTTAAAGAGAGAAACATCAATGTATGTACCAATGGGAACTTATGTGGCCCGAAAACCAGATGAACCTGTGGTTATTGCACGCGTGCAACAAAAACCAATGACAGATCCATCCGCAGTACCCTGGAGCTACCAACGAACATTTGTTACACGCAAAGGGAAAGAGATTGTGGGAAATTCATCTGAGAGTGTCCTAGGACAGAAGTACTTAAACACGGAGGAGGTAAATAACGCCACACAAAGGCGTTTCCCGTCAAAGAAACCTGTAAGTGCTGAAGAGGCAGAGGTCTTTTTTCAAAAGATGCAAATGCCTGATTATGAGGTGATAGACCAACTGCGTAAATGCCCAGAGCAGGTGTCGATGTTGTCCCTTCTAATGAAGTCTACTGAACATCAAAAGGTCTTGCTAAAAGCTTTGAATGAGGCATACGTGCCTATTGAGACTTCATCCGAACAACTTGAAAGGATGACAGAAAGATTCTTCGCAATCAATCAGATTTCTTTCAGTAAAGCTGATTTGCCTTTGGAGGGTGCCGCCCACAACAAAGCTTTGCATTTGACTGTCAAAAGCGAAGGCTACTATATGAAGAGGGTCATGGTTGACGGGGGTTCGGGGGTAGACATATGCCCACTTTCCACTTTAGGCCGCATAGGAATCGGAGCCGAAAGGATTCGGCCTAACAATATATGTGTGCGAGCTTTTGACGGTGTGAAAAGAGATACTGTCGGAGAGATTGATGTGATTATGACCATCGGCCCGGTGGACTTCGAAGTGACATTCCAAGTCTTGGATATGGACACTTCTTACAATTTTCTTCTAGGGAGACCATGGATTCATGCGGCCGGAGCTGTGCCCTCTACCCTCCATCGGATGTTGAAATTTGAGCACAAGGGACAAGAGATCGTGGTCCACGGGGAAGATGAGCAATCAATTTATCGAGATCCATCCATCCCTTGCTTGGAAGCGGAAGCGGGAAGCGAAAACATTGTCTATCAAGCTTTCGAGATTGTGTTGGCGGATCAACACGAAGAAGGGAACCCTCTCCCCCAACCTTTTTTGTCTAATGCCTCCATCATGGTGGCAAAAGAAATGATTAAACATGGCTTCCAGCCAAGAAAAGGTTTGGGAAAGTCCCTACAAGGAGTGCCGAAGCTGATAACTTTACCTGTAGCTGAAAAGTTTTTCGGAGTGGGCTTTCGCCCAACCCCTGAAGATGAAAGATGGGCCAAAAAGAGAAAGGAGAAAGGATGGGTTCTGCCGCAACCATTGCCGCATCTGTACCAAACTTTTGTCCGACCAAGGTACAGTGAAGAAGAAGAAGACGAGGTCTTTACAACGGAGGAAATTGAAGACATATGTGGGGCCATGAGGCAAATGCTCTATGATGTTAATATGGTCCAATCGGGAGAAGGAACAAGCACCGCTGAGGTGCTGTACGTGGGCCCTGAAGCTAAATTGCAAAATTGGAAAGCCACACCCTTCCCAATCAGGCGGGAGTTCTGGTAGATTCGTCCTGTCGTTTTTCCTTCATCACAAGTTACTTCAGGATGTAGCTTGGATGTTTTTCTTTGTTTTCTTGTATTTTTGGTTTCCCCAATGTAATTTGTTTGTTTTCAAAAAATTCCAAGAAAATAAAATAAATATTTCCTTACTTTTGCACTCTTTCTAATTTTGTTATCTATTCTTCCTTTTCAATCCTAATAATGCGGCTTTAAATAACATGACATGCTTGCGGAACTCATGCTCAAATCCGAACACGCCACCTAATCTGGAAATAATGAACCAAGAACCGGAATACGATGAAGATGAGGCTTTTAGGGAAATAAATCGAGAATTGGAACATTTCGAGAATAAACCTAAGCCAAACTTGAATGACACCGAACCGGTTAATTTGGGAATTGATGAAGAGGTCCGAGAGACCAAGATAAGCATCCACACAGATGAGAAAACACGAGATGCAATAATCCAACTTTTGTTTGAATTTAAAGACGTGTTTGCTTGGTCTTACGATGATATGCCAGGATTAGGAGCTGATCTAGTGGTGCACAAATTACCAATCTACCCTGACTGTCGCCCAGTGCAACAGAAGCAAAGAAAGTTCAAGACTGACATCAGTGATAAAATCAAAGAAGAAATCACTAAGCAGTTGAAAACGGGGGTAATCCGAGTGGTACAATACACCACGTGGTTGGCTAATGTTGTGCCCGTGCCAAAGAAGGACGGAAAAACTCGAGTATGTGTTGACTACCGAGATTTGAATAAAGCGAGTCCTAAAGATAACTTTCCTTTACCGAACATCCACATCCTTGTTGATAATTGTGCCAAACATGAGATACAGTCGTTTGTGGATTGTTATGCGGGATATCATCAAGTGTTGATGGATGAAGAGGACGCCGAGAAGATTGCTTTTACCACACCTTGGGGGACTTACTGTTACCGAGTCATGCCATTCGGCTTGAAAAATGCGGGAGCAACATACATGAGAGCTATGACTGCCATTTTCCATGACATGATGCATCAGGAAATAGAGGTGTACGTGGACGATGTGATCATCAAATCCGGAACTCAAGGCGATCATGTGCGAGACTTGAGGAAATTCTTTGAGAGGTTGCGGAAATACGATTTGAAACTGAATCCGGCCAAATGCGCTTTTGGAGTCCCGTCAGGTAAACTTTTGGGTTTCATAGTCAGTAAAAGAGGTATTGAATTAGATCCCACAAAGATAAAATCCATCCGGGATTTACCTCCCCCCAGAACAAAGAAAGATGTAATGAGTCTTCTAGGCCGACTGAACTACATCAGTAGGTTCATCGCTCACTTGACTTCCACATGTGAACCCATATTCAAGTTGTTGAAGAAAGACGCTGCAATCAAATGGACAACCGAATGCCAAGAAGCTTTTGACAAGATCAAAGAATATTTGTCAAACCCTCCAGTCTTAGTCCCGCCAGAGCCAGGGAGACCTCTTTTCTTGTATTTAACAGTCTTGGAAAACTCTTTTGGTTGTGTTCTCGGACAACGTGATGCGGCAGAGAAGAAAGAGCAAGCGATTTACTACCCGAGCAAGAAATTCACTAGTTATGAGGTCAAGTACACTTTGCTGGAAAGAACGTGTTGTGCTTTAACTTGGGTCGCTCAGAAATTGAGACACTACCTCCAAGCCCATACGACTCACCTCATTACTCGGTTGGATCCTTTGAAGTATATATTCCAGAAACCGATGCCCACCGGAAGATTGGCAAAGTGGCAAATCCTGCACACCGAGTTTGACATAGTCTACGTCACTCGCACGGCAATGAAGGCCCAAGCATTGGCAGACCATTTGGCCGAGAACCCGATTGACGAAGAGTATCAACCATTGAATACCTACTTTCCTGATGAAGAGGTAAATACGACAGAAGTTGTTTTGGAAGACAGTCATGCTTGGAAAATGTTTTTCGATGGGGCGGTAAACGCTAAAGGTGTAGGGATTGGGACAATCTTGATCTCTCCTGCTGGTCAGCATTATCCGGCCACGGCTAGGCTCCGTTTCTTCTGCACGAACAATACGGCTGAGTATGAAGCTTGTATCATGGGCATGAACATGGCAATTGATCAGGGCGTCGAAGATTTGTTGATCATGGGAGATTCGGATCTAATTATCAAACAATCTCAAGGTGAATGGGAAACTCGGGACGTTAAACTCCTCCCTTACCGACAACACGTGAACATTCTTGGCAAACGATTTGCATCGATAGAGTTCAGGTATATCCCACGATGCCACAATGAACTAGCTGACGCACTGGCCACTTTAGCTTCAATGCTACCTTATCCGGGCAACGCCCATGTCAATCCCTTGGAAATTCAAATCAGGGAAAGCCACGGTTATTGCAATGCAATCGAAGAAGGACCGAGCGTCAAGCCATGGTATTACGATATCGGGAGATTTCTGAAAACGCAAGAATACCCAGAACATGCTACTGGAGATCAAAAGAGGACCATTAGGAGACATGCAGGTGGTTTCTTTTTGAGCGGCGAGGTCATGTACAAAAGAACCCCAGATCTTAACCTTTTAAGGTGTGTTGATGCCGAAGAAGCAGGAAGAATCATGCACGAAGTACATGAAGGAGTATGCGGGCCTCATATGAATGGTTATGTCTTAGCCAAGAAAATCCTTCGAGCAGGTTATTATTGGATGACCATGGAGAAAGATTGTTTCGGTTTTGTCCGGAAATGCCATCAATGTCAGGTACATGGAGATCTGATTCATGCACCTCCAACTGAGCTGCATCCTATGTCAGCGCCGTGGCCATTTGTCGCTTGGGGAATGGATGTCATCGGCCCGATTGAGCCGAAAGCTTCAAATGGACACCGATTCATACTAGTGGCTATCGATTACTTCACGAAATGGGTTGAAGCCATCACTCTCAAATCAGCCACCAAGAAAGCTGTGGTGGATTTTGTACACTCAAATCTTATCTGTCGTTTGGTATACCCGCAACTATCATCACAGACAATGCTGCGAATTTGAAAAGTCATTTGATGGAAGAAATATGCGAGCAATTCAAAATAACGCATAGGAACTCCACCCCTTATCGGCCCAAAGCCAATGGTGCCATGGAAGCAGCAAACAAAAACATTAAGAAGATTTTGAGAAAGACAATCCAAAGTTCTAGACAATGGCATGAACAATTACCGTTCGCTTTATTGGGATACCGTACTACCGTACGCACATCGGTGGGAGCAACTCCATACCTGCTAGTCTATGGAACTGAAGCTGTGATACCGGCAGAGGTAGAAATTCCTTCACTTCGTACAATTGTTGAAGCAGAGATTGAAGATAGCGAGTGGGTTAAGACTCGTTTGGAACAATTAACTTTGATCGATGAAAAGCGGATGGCGGCAGTCTGTCATGGACAACTGTACCAACAAAGAATGGCTCGTGCTTACAACAAGAAAGTACGACCGAGAAATTTCGAAGTAGGTCAGTTGGTCTTAAGACGCATTCTTCCACATCATAAGGAAGCGAAAGGAAAATTCGCTCCTAATTTGAAAGGACCATACATCATCAGGAAGATACTTCCAAGAGGAGCATTATACTTGGGAGACATGGAAGGAAAAGATCCTGAGACGGCTGTGAATGCAGATGCTGTAAAAAGGTATTATGTCTGAACTTGCTTCAATGAGGTCCTCACAAGTCGAAATGATTGAAGGCTTTTATTCCCGCTACCCAAACACTACCAATCCTTTTTGTAAACCCTTTGAGCCGGTTACCTTTCTTTGGCTACCCTCTTTGGAATAAAAAAAAAAAAAAAAAAAAAAAAAAAAACAACAAATGTCCTGAACTACGTTCTGACTTGATTCCGAAAGGATACGTAGGCAACCTCTCCCTGAGGTTCAATCACACCAAATCAAAAATCCCGGTTTCCCCAAAAATGAAACTGGGGCAGATGATATTTTTGATTCGGTTTAAGATCCGTCAAGATGATTCCGAAGTTGTAAATTTGTTTACAATTCTTGTTACCCGAACCGAGTACAAGTCCTTCAAGATCGATTGGAAGTTGTGAGAACATCATTGTTGCGATCCGAGGTTCCTGGAATGAAAAGAAATAAAATGAGAGAGTCTTATTGGTGAAAACCTTCGGGCACCATAAGACGATTGGAAGTAGAGAAATACAAAATGAGAGAGAGCCTGTTGGTAAAAACTCGCAAAGAGTGCCATCTGGCGATGGTAAGAAGAGAAATGAGAGAGGTCGATTGGCGAAAACCCGCAAAAGGGCGCTATCAACCGAAAAGTTTGTTTCACCACGAGAGGTCCCGGCACGGCTCCTTAGCTCGGAAATATAGACCCGTTTTGGTTCATAAGAAAATGGGAGTTTTGTGACGATCGAGCATCTAGTCCGAGGAGCATGTCATGTTGGTTAAAGTCAGCGTATACCTCATATAAGTCCTTCTTTTCTCCCTCGAAAGGGACTCCTCTATCTTTGATACGTTTTTCCATTCTTTGATTCATTCTTCTTCTTTGAATCCCTTTCGGTTTAATTTTAATTCTGAAAATATTACAAAGGAAGGTGACAGAACCGGTTTTACAGGACTCCGCCTGGTAAAGAAGAAAAGAAAAACAGCCTCAGTGGTGTATTGTTACAATCCACGATTGGATCGTAATGATCGATTGTTTCCAAAGGAAAAGAGTTTTAGAAAGGAAATGGAAATCAAAGGCTAAGGTCTTAGAAGAGACGGAATAAGGCAGAAGGATGGAACCTACACGGAAAATCCCCATGGAATTCTGGGAATGAACCCGGTCAGTTTGAAAGGAAGTCACCCCAAAGACAATTGGTAGCAAACTTCTCAATGAACATGGGGAAACAATCAAGCAATGAAGATAACCAAGGCCGCAAAGCCAACCACTTTTTCAACTGATAAAATGTTCTTTGTTGAAAGCAGGTCTGTTTAATTGTGCAAGAAGAAGGTACCACTCAAATAAGTGAAATACGCAAGCTTTGAAATGGCTTTGGAACAAGGAAAACACATAAAAAGGTAAGTTTCTTTTAGAGATTTATCCTATGCATTTGTTGATGTTTAAAAAGAACGCCTAAAAGAAGGCCAAAAAAAAGAATGAAAGAAAAGAAAATGAAAACTCCGAAAAAGAGAATCAAATCATATCAGTCCAATATCTGTTTGGACCCCGGTCAGAAAAACCGAGGGTCTTTCCGGCCAGAAAGCCGTGAAACTTTTATCCCCGGCCAGAAAACCGAGGATCTCCCAGTCAGAAAACTGTGGAGCCATTTACTTTTACCCCGGCCAAAAAACCGAGGATCTGATGGCCAAAAACCGTTAGATATTGTTTGAATTCCGGCCAGAAAGCCGTGAAACTTTTATCCCGGTCAGAAAACCGAGGATCTCCCCAGTCAGAAAACTGCGGAGCCATTTACTTTTACCCCGGCCAAAAAACCGAGGATCCGACGGCCAAAAAACCGTTAGATATTGTTTGAATTCCGGCCAGAAAGCCGTGAAACTTTTATCCCGGCCAGAAAACCGAGGATCTCCCAGTCAGAAAACTGTGGAGCCATTTACTTTTACCCCGGCCAAAAAACCGAGGATCTGATGGCCAAAAACCGTTAGATATTGTTTGAATTCCGGCCAGAAAGCCGTAAAACTTTTATCCCGATCAGAAAACCGAGGATCTCCCAGTCAGAAAATTGTGGAGCCATTTACTTTTACCCCGGCCAAAAAACCGAGGATCCGACGGCCAAAAACCGTTAGATATTGTTTGAATTCCGGCGAGAAATCCGTTGAAACTTTTATCCCGGCCAGAAAACCGAGGATCTCCCAGTCAGAAAACTGTGGAGCCATTTACTTTTATCCCCGCCAAAAAACCGAGGATCTGACGGCCAAAAACCGTTAGATATTGTTTGAATTGCGGCCAGAAAGCCGTGAAACTTTTATCCCGGTCAGAAAACCGAGGATCTCCCGAGTCAGAAAACTGCGGAGCCATTTACTTTTACCCCGGCCAAAAAACCGAGGATCTGACGGCCAAAAAACCGTTAGATATTGTTTGAATTCCGGCCAGAAAGCCGTGAAACTTTCATTCCCGGTTAGAAAACCGAGGATCTCCCAGTCAAAAAACTGCGGAGCCATTTACTTTTACCCCGACCAAAAAACCGAGGATCCGACGGCCAAAAACCGTTAGATATTGTTTGAATTCCGGCCAGAAAGCTGTGAAACTTTTATCCCCGGTCAGAAAACCGAGGATCTCCCAGTCAGAAAACTGCGGAGCCATTTACTTTAACCCCGGCCAAAAAACCGAGGGTCTAGCAGCCAAAAACCGTTAGACATCGTTTGAATTCCGGCCCGAAAGCCGTGAAACTCTTCTTCAAAATCCCGGCCAGAAAGCCGTGGAACGTTTATTTGGAAATTGTGATTTTCTTACCCAAGACCAAAGAGTCTTTTTAATCGCTTTCTGTGTCACAACTAACTCACGAAATTTTCCTAGCAAAACTGGGGCAGAAAAATTTCGTTCGTTTGTTTGTTTTGTTGTCTAAATAGGTTTGACCTCGGGACGCAAGGATCGAGATAACCTACAAATGGAACGTCAATCCAGAGTGAAGAAAAAAAAAGAAAAGAACCGAGAGAAAAGATTTCAAATGTTGGAGTAAACAAAGGCGTAGATTGCTCAGAAGATGATTGAAGTAACAAGCTCCGCCGACTCCGTTTCACTCAATGTTACAGAAATAAACGGGCACGTACAGCTTGTGGAGCATCAAGATTCAGATCGAGGTCTACAGCAAATCAGCTAAGATTCAAGATCAAGTTTTCAAGAGAATCATAGATAGGAATCTTGTAACTCATAGTTTGATAGCATAGCTAGTTCAGCTTTAATTTCTTTTGGTGTAATAAGGAGATCGGTAAGCAGTAAACAGCAACATGCAGCAACGATAGCAACAGTAATAGCAAAGTGTCAGTCCACGGTAGTCCCAGCTACCAAAACTTCCCGAACTACATTGACCTGATTCCTGTTTAGCCCAGGATATGTAGGAGGCCTCCGAAGCAAAGGCTCGGTCAAAACTCTTTCAAAATGCTTCCCACGGAGTATTCAAACGGGCAAAAATCGCTCGTATTTGCTCATTTATCTTTGCACGAAAACTCTTCGTGGTTTCCGCGCAAAGAGGGGCAACTGTGAGCACGTGATTTTTGCCTAACATGAATTACTCCCACAAAATCAAAACAAAAATTGTCTATTTTTTACGATGTGTGTTTTAGTGAATTTTCGTGTTATTTTTGGTAATTGTTTGCATTTGTATATGCATGATTATATATGTTAAATTGATAAAAAATACAAAAATATGTCGTGTTTACATTTTTATATAACTTTGAAATTAGGAGTAATTAATTTTATCTTACAAAATGAAAATCACAAAAAATAATTCATCTTTTTACATTTTTTAGCATTTGAGTGCTTAGTTGTGTGATTTATGTCTAATTGATATTTAATTATATATAACGATTGTTAGTATAATTAGTATTAGTTAATTTGACTTGATTTTTTAGTGTAGTTAGGATTTTTATTTTTTCATAAATTAGGAGTTAAATTAAGAGGGAGGAAAATAATTAAAACTTGGTTTGTAATTCGGATTGGGCCATTTGAAACTGGACCAGGCCCAAATATTACACCCAAACCCAACCAAATAACCCATTTCCAGTTGAACCGACCCGGCCCCATGTTAACTCATTTGATCTCAGCCGTTGGTCGTTAAAATCCAACGGCTAAGATTAAGTCTTGATTTTAATACCCAAGACCCCAAAACCCTATTCTCATCTCATTTTTCACCCAAAACAACATCTCTTCTCCAGCCTCACACCAAAGCCGCCGACCGTAACCCCTCCCACCAGCAACGCCGACCGTAACCTCTCCCACCAGCAACGCCGAACGACCAGCAACCACGCCGACCACCCCCGTCTTCAACCAACAGCCGCAAACCGACAAAACTTCAGCCAACAACCACCTCTCACCAGCCCCAAATGATTTCATGAACCCTAATAATTTTAAAGGCCGAATCGAGTCCCATTGACTGAAATTTAGGGGTCCAATGGACTCTATTCGAGGTGTTCTCGGTTGAGAACACTCCGATTAGAGCCCATTCGACTTCAAAAGGTCAAATCCGTTGGTATAAGTCCGGCCGTTCATATTTTTCGTCTTTGAGGTATTCTATCTTCTTTTCCTTCTGTTAATTAGCATCGTTATCATTTTTCTTTCGATTTCCGTTAATTTTTCTGTTTTCCTCATCTCTTTGGGACCTTTTATTTGGTCGATTTGTTAGTTGTTATTCTTCGCTGTTTAACGGGTAATTGTGAGTCGAATTCGATTCGTTGTTAATATCGTTAAGTTGTTTGATATTGAAATTATAACATGCTGTCCGAAATTGTGTAGTCACTGCTTGTCGGATTTGTTTGTCGATTACGCATATCGTAATCGGCTAATCGAATGATATAGAATATGTATTCGCGTCGATTAGCGTCGTCGAATAAATAGATTCGATTTGGTTTGTTTCTGGTCGGCCGTCCCTATTTCATTCTTTCTCAAAGACCCTTTGTTGGTCAATTGTTTCTGTTTTTGTTTATTAGATTACGTATGAGGTAGAATATGCATTCGCGTCGATTAGCGTCGTCGATTAGTTAGTTTCGTATTTCTAGTTTCTTCTTTGGCCGAGAATGAGGATCATTGTTTCTGTCGATTTTGTTTGTTGTCGATCATACATGTTGTGATTCGACTTAACGAATGTCGTCGTTTCAATTCGCAAATTTGTTGTTTGAAATTCCGGGCAGTGGTTCACTGTTTTGCTTGAATTAAAATTTTTCGGTTTGTTGTTTGTTCGGAGTGTTGAGTTAATTGTTGGATTGTTTGTTTTGAACCATTGTTGATTCTAAATTAGGTTGTGAATTGGATATAGCTGTTAGTCCATTTAAGTAGCCCTAAAATCAACCTTTAAAGTGTCAGTACACATGGAAATGAGTTGTTAAAACTTGTTGGACAGCAGTGTATTTCATTGGTTTTTACCTTTAGGACTTTGTTTAGATGTTTAAAACCCATACTTAGACAAAACAGGGTGGGATAATCAGAGAATATCATGATGATAATGAGTGTTTCTAGTGCTGGTTAGTTGTATAATCAAAAACACATGGGAATAACTGAAAAAAGGTCAAAAGTAATGCACATGGGAGGAGTTTAAGCAAGCTGGACAGATCTGAAACTAAAGAAAATAGGGGCTGTTACTCTATAAAAGAGAGACACTCAACTGAAGGGAGGGACACTAGAAAAGATACAGATACAGAGAGCACACGTTTGAGAGTCTGAAAACACAAAAACAGACAGTGATATACTCTATATACTCTCTGATAATACTCTCTGATTGTAAACAACAGTGATATACAGTGAACACACATACACATACAGTGAATACTCTCTGGAATTCACACATACAGGCACACACTCAGAACAGAAAACTGTTTTCACACACACACTGTTTTCACAGTGTTCTCTGTTTTCACAGTGTGTATCAGAAGAGTATATCCCTGTTTTCACACACACACACATACAGTGTTCTCTTTCGAATTTTGAGTGTTCAATTCTTTGGAGATCATTCGTTTGTTTCTGTTTGGTTCACCAATTGATCTTGGGTCGTTGCCTGGATTCTGTTCCTGTCTAAGTTTGAGGTCTTTGAGTTGTACTGGAGTTTCAAGTGTTACTGCTGTTGCTTGTTTGTTGCTGCCAACTGTTGTTTTTCTTCACTTGCTGTTGCTGACCTTTTCTTTTGCTCTATTTCAATTCAAATCCCAGGTATTTCATCCTCTATAATGCTTTGAAGTTTTTCATTCAATGTACCTGAATCATTTCGGAATCAACTGAAGAAACTATTGTTATCATTTTAAATTTTCCTCTGTATTGCATCTTTGTTTAATCAGTTACTGCAGTCATAGATTTTCGGAATACATCAAGTTACTATTAGAAATTCTGGAGTTTTGTTTTAGTAATTAGATTAAAGGGACTTTGGGTTATTGGTTAGTAATTTTTAGAACCGGATTCGATTTTGTGATATACATTTGTTAGTTGTATAATGTATTTGTACGGATTGAGATTTCCCTTGATATGTTAAATTGGTAATTTGTTAAAGTCAATTAATTTAAGCATGTTTAAGTTATTAATTTGGTTGATGTTAATTATTAATGCAAGGTATTTTGAATTATTTTTGAATTTCTTCACTTGATTTTCTCTCGAAATCTGTTTATACTTAAGTAGACAAGATAAGTTAGCCCGAGTTTTAGATGCTAATGTTAGATCGATTTTAATCGCATAGTCTTGCTTTCGCTAATTAACATCGGATTAAGGATAGTAAACAATCTTACTTTTAAATAATTGGATCAAGGTGAATTATTTCTATTTCGCATATTTCGATTAATTTTCCGTTAGCTTATATCTTGTCATTCAATCTCCGGCCATGAATCAAAGCTAGGAAATAATATATCATTTGGTATGATTCTTTAATTGGAAATAATTTTTAAGGGATACACTGTTAAGTAAATTGATTTTTTTTTTTTTGGGTTAGTTTTATGACGGTTTTAATCGGCATAGTTTCAAATAAATAATCCAGGTACCTTTTTTTATATTCACCTATCTGTCAAAAGTCCGAGTCTATGTTGCAATTAGTCTTTCTTTTGGCATAGTTTCAAATTAATATAGCGGTTTAAAAGATTTAATTGGAGCATATAATTTATAAATATGTATAAAATCAGGTATTTTTAGCCATTTATAATAATTGAAGCGACCGTGCTAGAACCACGGGATCCGAGGGTGCCTAACACCTTCCCTCGGATCAATAGAATTCCTTACTTAGAATTTCTGGTTCGCAGACTTCATTTGGAAAGTCGAAATTTCCTCGATTCGGGATTTAAATAAATCGGTGACTTGGGACACCTTAACTTATTCCAAGTGGCGACTCTGAAATAAATAAAATAATCCCGTTTCGAATATTGTCACTTAAATTGGAAAAACTCCCTTGCGCTCCTACCCCCGGGTAGCGGGCGCGCCAAAAGGAGGTGTGACAGTAACGGAAAGATTTAATATCTTCTATTACTACAACTTGTAGCGGAATAATATGTATGTAAAAAGCTACCCGCTTTATCTCCAATTTGTACTACATAAACAAAAGAATACCACAATGAAGTGGATATTTTATTGATATAAAACTCATATCATAATAAAGTTGGAGTTTATTCATAATTGCACACATCATAGTGTAAATCTGAAATTTATCAATATTGATAATTTATTCAGTTGGCATGATTGATTTACTCATATCAATTTACGTATGATGTGCAAAAATAAAGAGAATTTACATGGGTAAATATTAAAGAACTAGAAAGTTCTTTACGAATTCTTTTATGTGCCTGTTCTCATTAATTAATATACCAACTAAAAGTGGGATTGAATCCCATGAATGCTGGAAATATCAAAGGTGAATATGGGCCCAATCACCTGCCATGTATACCACATAAGATGCATCTATGAGATGGTTACATGCGCGATTATTATTAACCCGCAACATGGTGTTTGCAAGGTAACTTGCTCAATAATTTGATTTAGAGCATATTTTCCAGATTTTTTATTCAAGAAGTTCATCTTGATAAGTTGGTTTACATCACAGCTGGTTTAGCAAAATAATTTATTGAGTGTCTCCACTTAATAGCTAAACTATTGCTTATGAGAACAAAGTTTATATATATCAGTTTGATATACGTTATATACGAAAGTATATTATTTTTTCCCTTCACAAGTGGTTTAGGGTCAGGAACCAAATAATTCCATCTTATTATTATTGATGTGCGGTGTATATTTTGATTAACACCATAACACACAGAGATGAGTTCTCAAAGTTGAGGAAACAAGTTAGTTTTTCTAACATGAGGGGAAGACAAGATACAACCGTTGAGAAAACGTTACATGGAATGAATTATCATTTATACATCTAGATCCTTGAATAAAATAATATGAACTTGAAGTTCATAAAAGGATAATTCATGTGCAATTTATTGCAAAGCATGCGAGACGCATTTGTTGACCCAAATAAAGTAACTATATTCTCATTGCAAATGCTCATATTAAGTCCTAGAAGGACAAAGTCTATAGTAAGCGTAAAGCGTATAGACAAATCGGTTTCAAATAATCTTAACAAAGAAGATGAGCAAATGATCAAAATGATCATAATAAAGGAGGCAAGTGATCCAGAAGATCACATGACATAACACTTCATAAAATCTCATGAGAGATTCAGGTACCTGAATATATGAATGAAGAGATCTCTATGTTATGTCGTTATGAAAATACATTGAAATTGATATAAAATCCTTGTCGACGTCAACCTTCAAGAAGCTAGTGCACAAGATCGGGATGCGAAGGCTTAAGGATGTGAATTGATGCTCTCATCAGGGGGAGTTAATGCGTGTTGTACTCTTTTTCCTTTACAAGGTTTTGTCCCACCGGGTTTTCCTTGCGAGGTTTTTAACGAGGCAACCAAAAGGCGTATTATTAGATATGTGTACTCTTTTTCCTTTTCTAGATTTTTTCCCATTGGGTTTTATTTTAGTTAAGGTTTTAATGAGGCACATTACTTATTGAGTAGACATTCAAGGGGGAGTGTTAAGAATAGAATTCTATTTAGAGTGAATGTCTATCTTGTGGAGAGTTTTACTTTGTGACTAAGTCATAATTTCTCCTATAAATAGATGGGTATTACCCCATTGTAAATCATCCCAAAAATTCAATAAGAATTCCCTCTCTCTTTCTCTGCAATATTGTTCTTCTTCTTTTATTATTTCATAACAATACATAGGAAAAACTCCCTTGATAATTTTACTTAATCAACAAAGAAACTAAAAGAAAGTGTTCATGGGAATTTGAGAATAGGAGGAACGTAAAGAAAGATAACTATGGTGGTTCCATGTCTTGAAAATAAAAGGGTACCCTACGGCTACGGATACTTTTATTTTTCAGAACAACTCCTATCCTAAATATCTTAAGGTTATATTTGAACTTAAATTCCTTAGACTTTAGTAATTGTTCTAAACGAAACCTAAAATAATTAGAAAACATGTTGAGTGCACGAAATAGTTTTATCCGTAATCGGTTATAATTTAATAACAAACGAACAAAAAAATCCTAATTAAAAAGGAGTTCAAACTGTTACGGTGTAAAAAGCTTTAAAAAATAACATGTTTTGTTTTATGTTATGTCTCTTTACAAATAAGGAAAGATTTAATACACAAATTTAGTTGGTTTTGAAGTTTTAATTAAATGTATTACTCATAAATATATATATTACAAAAAAATTAAATGATTATTTTATCCATTGTAAAATTTATTTTTTAAAAGTAAAAAAGGCGAAGAATATTTTGGTTTCATGTGTTAATATAGTATAGATATAAATATAAATAGATTAAAGTCCTAAATGTAAGGTAAAGGTGTCTGTTTATTTAGAACTCTAAGACCATCCATTATGAGAAAAACCCACAAATATATAGGAAATATTATATAAAAATCAAATATTATACATTAAATCTGAAATGTAAGGTAGAATTGTGTATTTGTTTAGAACTCTAATTATGGTTAAGGTTCGAAAAAACTCTTCCAAACTCAAAGAGTAGCAAACAAAGTTGGAAGTACCACATTTATATTAGAACTTTGTATATGAAAATTCAATTGACCATTGCCCAACAAAAGGAATATTATTTTGAATTTAAGTTGATTTCGAATTACATATATTATAGAACTTTCGATAGGGAAGTTCAGCAGTTGCCCATCTAAAGAATTATTTTGTAATTTAAATTCTAATATTATGAACATAATTTAATTACGATTTTATCTAATAAGAAACACATTTTTAAAGGATACAAAAGTCGAACAATATTTCGCTAACAGTCTTCGTGCTTTTAATATAGTATATATATAGAGAGAGAAATCATCATTTTCTTTCTTCAGGGAAAAATGTTCATCCTGCCTTGAACATATTCTCAATCATATTAGATACTTATATATCAATAATAACATTTTCCTTGAAAGAGACATGATCTAAAAAGCTCAAGTACAATTGCTGGCAAAACAAACAGTCATGATATCGAACCAATAAGAATTCTGATTATCTTCAAATGGTAGTATTTTACACAACAAATAAAATGAAGTTAAGAATTCCCATTTCTATTTTTTCTCCATTATTTCTGGTGTTCAATTTCAAAACTGAATCTCATTTCATGCAAACTGACAACAAAGGGCAAATCCCACAGCAGATTTTCCCAGAGCAGAAATCTTCAACAGCAGATTTACTGCCGACGTATAGCTAATGTAGAATGGAACTAGCTAAATTTGAGACAGTGGATATCTTCTTCCACCTAGCCAAGAATTGGTCTCCTACTTAAGCTAATGATTCAAGTTAGTGAAGCACTAATGTATGACCAGTTTGCTTCACCTAACTTGTACTTATTTAAGGATCATATTTGCAAAGGTTCTCGAAGCCCATGTATTCATGGCGCTGGATCTTCCCAATCATGTTCGAGATTCCAACCCCACCTGTCAAACCAGAAAAGAAAATTCTAATACCAATACAATCTGAAACGCTGAATGAAGTGATGATTCATACAGGAGGGATGTTTATATATTGATGCTGATAGATACATACCTAGTGAAATTGCGCTCACAAAAATTGTAAAGGCAAGTATAAAGATGATAAGCGATGCTCTTCCTAGTATCACAATCATCCTCCTGACAACATGTTGCCCAACTAAAGCAGCAACAGTTGCCACGGCAACGAAGTACGCAGCTGCAGCAAGGATACAACTTTTATTTCCTATATAAAGGTGAAAAATCTACCTTATAACTGTTAATTTAAGGGATCAGCACACACATACCATAAGGAACTGGGAAACGTTTTAGAAGGTAATACTCTACAACAGACATTGATGAGGAGAACATCATTGCAAAGGTGGCAGTTGCACTTGAAACCTAATAGCAGAAAACACAGTTCCATGAGACAACGGCTTTAAAGTATGATAAGAAGTTGAATAGATAGGAACACAGATCACAAGTAAAGAGATTCTTCCCCCAAAACCCCTTGAGTTCAGCCATGGACACTTCAGTGAAGGAAAAATGGTAGGTGAACTCTTTGCTATTTGTAGTATTTGACTACTAACTGAATTTTGAAAATACACAAAAACTTCTTTATAATTGGATAAAGACTATAAAGCATGGATGCTTTTCATCCTTATCACAATAAAAAAAATGGTCTGCTTTTCATATATAACGCTGCTAAAGACTATGCATCAAACAACTCATTCTACTGTAATTCATTTCTAATGCAATCATGGAAGGAAAAAAAAACTCAGCTGCGTATGGGGAATAAGCAAAATTATGAAAAACTTCAAAGATGATAAGAAAAGCTCTTTTAGTTGTAAGATTAACATGAGTATACAGAAGTATAGGTAAACCGAAACATGGAAGGAAAAATGGGAAATGAATCATGTATGAAGCTAGAGGAAGATGACTCGTGAATGTCATAATACACAATTACTAATCCAATTTGTCGAGAAACAAAGTGTCCAAGAGTTTTGCTAAATTCTACACTTCAAAGGCAAACCCCTAATAAACTTAAGTGAACATTATTCAGCACAGACCTTTATAGGTACAGTCAATGTTACTGTTGACCACGGAATTTATTGAAAATTAAGAGGCGTGTATATGCATTACTCAGAAAATGATAACTGAAATCATCTGTAACAAAACTCTTTAGGCCATATTTTTAAATCTAAGATATATGAGACCTTATCTTTGACTCTCACTGTTTGAGTTTCTCATTCAATCCAGGAAATCAGAATTCATTTGTGTTTCTAACATATCTAAGATCCCTTTGACGTTAGATTTGGATCCAAAAATTACATGCTGGAACTTATGGATTAAAAACTTCAATTGTCTTTTTGATCTGAGAATTTCCAAAAGGGATTTGTTGCAAGTTTGACCTGGGTTAGATTTCATAGCTCAAGCCACCATACATCTCAGGCTGATCAGCCTGCAGCCCTAGCCTCCTAACTTTGACGAACCAGTTGTCCAATTTTGTGGCTATTTCAGTTTTTAACTAAATTATATTGTCATGGTAAGAACATGAACATTAGAGATTATCGGCCAAAATAAAACTCTGCAAAGCAAAACTAGCAAAATGAACCAACCACAGATGGTAGAATTTGTGCACCCTAACGTATAAGAAAAGAATTTTTTATCTTTGCTCCATACCACTTAAGGATAACAAATAGACGCACCTGAGGAGGAACGCCCAGCTCCAAAAACATAGGGCCCATGATAAATCCTCCGCCCAAACCAAGAAGTCCCCCTACCATACCCGCTACTACTCCAAAAAAGCAATAAACAATTAGTTGCAGCACCCGGAAGTTAGTTCCTTGTTCTCCCTTGGATTCAATCCTTCTCCAACCCTTGTATAGGCTAATCGCTTCATAAGATGATACACCAAGGGAAACTGGGATCTGCAGGACATTGGAAGAGTTCATAGTTCAATTGCTAGAACAATTTTTAGGATTTTACAATTTGCTTCAACCTCCAATATAGGTTAAACACAAACCTGCAACAGGTTCACCACCCAATATAGTGCTGTACAATTGTCTGTATAATTCTATTTCCACAACACAAAAGGCCAATTAGTTTACAACAGTAACGCCATAAAAAACAATCCAAACTCAGAGTATCATCTCTGAGCATACATGAGATCATAAACAAATAATACAGATACGAAAGAAATGAAAACCTTGCCAATTTGCAGTCCTAGAAATGAAACCCAAACAAAAGACAGGAGTCCAACTTCCTTCCAGCAAACATTCTCCAGGATAGGCACCTAAAATGGCATAGCTTCTTAGATCAAAACTAGAGGATATTATCATTTCAAGATCTAAGATACGTCACCTCAGGTTCGGAAGATTCTGTTCCTTTCTTTTTAGTGTCATCATTAGAACCACCAGGGAGGAGCTTGTATTCTGCTTCTTCACCAGCACCTAGCACAAAGAACCAGATAAAAGGAAATGAAAAGAACACTGAGATTGAAAGCCCATTAAACTCATTTATAATAAAGAAGTTGTTTCTATAACCTACCATTTATGCCTGACTTTTTTGCAGCCTCAGCCTGAAGTAAGGAAAACATATGATTATGAGAAAAACCAACACTTCACATATATGGCCTTACTTATATACCCTTGCTAGAATTCAATGGGACAAGGCATCTCGATACTAGGAATAGTATCATATATATAACATGCTATTTACTGTACAGAATGGATGCCACTAGAATAGGTGAAAAGAAAGAGTAAAAGTACAAACACTTCAAATCTGCTGTTTCAGTGCATAGATTACTGTATTCAAATAGGAAGAAATTATGTGTTAACCTTTTTCATAATAGTCTCTTTCTTCCACGTCTCAACCCCTCGCAAAAAGGCCTTGGTTGATGTAGCTGCAACAATCATATAAGTTCAGAAGTTTTGTTGGAGCAGTTGGTAAAGGAAATGATACTTCGACTGCAGTCTTACCGATGAAGAGTACTATTAGCAGAACTGTGACCATCCAGTCAGCAAATATCACGTTGAAAGTAACTCCAATACTAATGCCAAGCATCAGCATTGGCTGGATGAGCACAGCCAAGTCATAATCAATGACAGGCATATCAATTGTTGGATGCCTGAGCTTTAGATTATAGTAAACAGTAGAGACTGAAGCTCCCATGATCATACCTGACAAATCAAGAGTAGAATCTGTGAGTCCCTTAACCAGGAGAGAGCAGCTAATAACAGAACACGACAATTCAGAAATTAAGATTGCTACTACAGTGCTGGTGCAGATATAGTGTGAATTTCAGGGGGTAAATTAACTGATATACACACCTTGTCTCATCAAGCCGCTAAGTTCTGTTTACAAATCCAAATTGCGAGTTAAGCTAAAAGACCCTACTATTACACTTCTCACAGAATGGGGAAAGTATATCCAACATTATGCCAAAATAAGATAGCTGAATTTAGCGCAAGGACTGTGCAGGGGAGGAAAGCTAATTGTTAAAGAGTAAAAGAATGTTTACCAATGAATACTTGAGTCAGGAGTATTTCCAGGCAAAAAGTTCAGGGTCTATTAAGTCATTGCTCATTAATTTCCCTTCTATTTTCTGTTTTATTAAGTTCCTTCATTTCAGTAATCATGGGCAAGTCCAGATGGATCAGAACAAAATAAATACGCACTACAATGTGTGAAGCCATTGAAGACATGAAACTAACAAAAAGTTTCCTTAAAAGTCAATGTTATACTAGTGCTTCCCATCTTACACTTTGAAATTGCAGTAGATGATTTTGGATCAAATCCAACGATAAGAGAAAGCATAGGTACGAATATGCCACCACCACCAACACCACCTACACTCCCAAATGCTGCTCCCAAGAATCCAATTATGGAACCGACAACAATTTCCCATCCAAATTTCATATCCTGCAACGACATTCAGTAGGGCACATTCAGAACTTCCATTGTCAAACATAGTCAACAGGATCAAACCAAACAGGAGCCTAATGAAAACATCCGGGCAGCTATATAAGTAGAATATTATAAATCAAAATGGCTCATGAATGTGGCAGTTCAATCATAGCTCAGATTTCAAAATGCCAACATCTTAGAGGTCAGAAACATCAGCTCACATAACTACACTGAAACGTAAACTTCACATTGGCCATCTTACTCATACATCTTAGTCATGTGGATTCAATTTTTTTCTTTTACCGATCAGCTTTCGGACACATATTTTCATTCCTTTTCTCTTCTTGATCTCAATGGTAAGTGAATATACATAGTGACATGGAAATCCTCCACCTTCGGAAGAAATTAGGAAGAAGAAAAAAGGACACAAGTGCACATGAATATGCATATAGATAACTTATTGGTGCATTTGGGCGGATTTAGTATACAAGGTACGGGTTCACCTGAACCCAATAACTTTGGTTTAAATCCCATATATGTGTTAAAATTTTCAAATAGGTACAAAATAAGAGTTTTCAAACTCAGTAAATCAAATGGACTGCTTGGATTTGGGTTCAATTTACTCTCGTTCAATTAGCTAAAACTACTCATAGATTCAATATTAGTCCATTAAATGGTCCCACATAATCAGGTAAATCATTTTTAAGTAATATACCAACTACCACTATCAATCAATCTTGCAGATCACATAAAAACAACAAAATCACTACTAGCTCTAAAAATTCAAAGCTACAAACAGAAAACAACAAAACTAAAAGTTCAATTAAAATGAAGAATATTTAATTACCGGCCAAACATGTTGGTAACCAGATTCATTAGGCTTCCACAAGAAATTGACAACATTATTAAGGTAATTAGCATCTGATTGCTGCTGATGAGTTGCATTATTATATATTTGTTCCCTCTTCAAACTTCTTTCAGCTGAAACAAATATAGCAGCCAAAAGAAAACTCCAAGAAATGGACAACAGTGGCCTAAAAATCTTCCATCTTGTTCCAACTCTCGCCATAACCAAAAAAAATTACTTTCAACTAGCACGAATTAACTCTTTAGAAAACAAGATAAAGCTTCAAACAAGGAAATTAAAAGACTCAATTTTGTACTTTAGAAACAGAGAGAAAAATGGAGGACAAGGAGAAGAAAAAAAAAATTAAAAAGTAGGAGTGGGAGACAAGTAGACGTAGTAGCTGGTTGAATGAATGAATGAGTGAATATATAAGAAAAGGAGAGTTTAGTTATGTGAATCACAACTACATAAAACGACACAGTTTGAGTGGCTTGTTGATGGAAGACTTGGATTTTGTGTGTGGGCCCGTGGTGTGGATCGCATTAAGTGGGTTCTGAAGGCAACTACTCCTTCACTACACGTTCATTTCTCTCTCCAATTTCCTTTTAACAAATTGAGTAAATTTTTATCGAAATATATCATTCTTTTTCAAACAGATTAATAAATAAAGAAAAAGTATGTTTTAAAGAAAAGTTATTACGGCGAAAAATCAAACTTATTCTTATTAATCAGAACTGTTTATTTTTCTTGAATATACTTTTAGTCAATTCATTCGTATGTTTGCCCAATCTTGAATAGTACTCCCTCCGGTTCAAAATAAATGATTTTTTTTGAATATTTTTACACAAATGAAAAAATTTATCTTTTAGCATTAATTAGCAATGGAATTAACCATATTAACGTTTACTATCTCACATAAACATTCATAACACATATTTCAATATTATTTACTCCAAGGACAATATAAGAAAAATATAATTAATTTATTCTTGAAATCTAAAAAAATTATTCATTTTGAACCAAAAAAAAAAAAACTAAAGAATCACTTATTTTGGACCGGAGGAAGTACAAACTAAGATTTGATCCACTACTCTTTATTACATTGAGAATCAGCAGCGAAATGGAAAAAAGTGAAGATGGCCGCATAAAATTGAACATACACCTTTTGTGTGTGAAATTTTTAGTTGTAATAGCTACTGTAGGTGGTAGTTAATTTTAATTAATTGGGTTTGAAAAGGAAAAAAATTAGTAAAACTTTTATAATTGATCCTTAATTTACATGTATAAATCTTTAATTAAGGTAGAAAAGGATAAATGAAATGCTCTCGTTTGCACAAGATCTTCACTCATAGATTAGAGATAAAGATGCTCAATATTACCATCATAAATTTAATCATAATACGTTTCACTTAAACCCAAAATGGCATAACCTTGTGAATTACATATAGGAGAAGAAGTGTTTTCGTCTCTAATTTTCATAACTTGATTACTTATCTTCGGAGTTAGGATAACTTAGGAAATACATTTCACCAATTCTTAAATATGGTCTTAGGTTCTAATAAGGCCATGTTTGCCCATGAGTTTTGCCAAAATAAATTTGGGATTTATTTTTAAAATTCATGTTTGGCCATAAATTTTGATCACATTTTGGCCAAATCCCAAAATCAGCTATTGAGCTGATTTTGGGCCAAAATCCTAAAACTTAGCTAGCGTTTGGCCATATATCCCAAATTTATTTTGAAAAATCTGATTTGGGTGAAATACATATTACCTTCCCCAGACCCCATTTGGGTGAAGTTTGGTTTGAAGATGAAAATGTGTTTAGACATACATTTTCAAAACATATTTTCCAACTTTATTTTGGGAAAACATCTATATAATTCCCAAGTTTTGGAATTTTGGTTGAAATCTGGAATTTGGGATTTGGCCAAAATATGAGCAAAATTTATGGCCAAACATGAGATTTGAAAATAAATCCCAAATTTATTTCGGGAAAACTCATGGCGAAACGGGGTCTTAAGAATTATATACATATTTTTTCAAAATAAAGTTGAGAAATATGTTTGAAAATGTATGCCCAAACATATTTTTATTTTCAAACTAAACTTTCCAAATTAATTTTTTTAAAATAAATTTAAAATTTATAGTCAAACACTAGCTAAATCTTAGGCGTATTCATAACCAAAAGAAAAAAAAAAAGAAAGAAAAAGGGAGACGAATTCGTTTAGAAACTGTCAACGGGCATATTACAACTAAGGAAAGTTTGATAAGTTTTAGCTTTTAGCTATTTTCAATTTTTTTGGATAAAGTTTTCACCAATACATGATTAGATAATCTAACTCTCTGTCTCTTTTTTTCTTTTTCTTTTTTTCTATATTAGATTATCAAACTTGCAAAATATACGAAAGGGTACTAATGGTGTTGGCCCCTTTTCTTGGACCTTAATTATCAGGCCAAAAAAAAAACAAGTCTGAAAGCCTATATTCTTACCCAACGTGGGGAAAAAAGAAAAAGAGTAAAAAGGCAAACAATGAAAGACCATTTTATTATTATTATTATTATTATTATTATTATTGCTCTTTTCAGTTCTCACTAGAAAAAGCAAAAGCAGAACTTGGACCACTCAATTCTCACCTAACATAATGTGGGATACGTTTGATTTAATTTAATGAATAATTAATTAAGAAATGTAGTAAAAGGGTAACCAGAGCAGAAAAGACCATAAAAAGTGGTTCACATTTTGGTCAAAAAGTATATAATAAGGGGATGAGCCATGAGGCAGGTATCAGTTGATTCAGATGTGAATCAGATCTTGAAATTGTTTATTTGATTCCTTTTACAAAGTTAAATATTGACAATTTTGTAGAACAAATTCTTGGCTATTAATACCAGTTTAGCCCATGTTACCAAAAAATATATATTATTATATTTATGACTTTTGATTTTTTCTCTGTTAAGTTATACTAACAGGTTTCAAATTATAGATGCTCTTTTGGTTTTTTGTTAGAGGTGGAATCTTTTTGGTCTTTTCTCTTTAACTTTATACCTTATAGGATTCTAATAAATACTCCTAAAAGGAACGTCCACTAACAATGATTTTTTTTTTTTAATAAAAGTGAAAGAAATTAATAAAAGGTCACAGTCGTATTAGATAGGAGTTTATCTCATTTTCTTTTTGAAAAAGAAATAATATGTTGTGATTCATGCATTTAAATTGATTCATTTTCTTACGAATTAGTTTTAGCCTAAGATGAGATTACGATGGCAGGCAATTGAAACATTGCTATTTGCTAACATATTCCATAGTGGCAAAACACGAAAGAAATTAATGTTGCATAGGAAGCTAAGCCTTATATGTTTCAAGTCATACGACTTTATGTCCAAAGCTAACAATATTAATTGTTAGTAAAGTTGTTACATACTAAATAAATACCACTTCACGTGTAACATTGAGCGATAGTGCAACTAATTGTATTCGTTGAATATAGACAAATCTCATATTATTAATATAAGTGCTGAAAGTGTGAAACAAACCTCAATTATGGTTGTGTTTGGTATAAGGAAAATTATTTTCACGGTGGAAAATGAGTGATTTTATTATTTATTTTCCTTGTTTGGATAGTGAGTGAAAAACTTTTCCCGAAAAATATTTTCTAGTGTTTGGCTAGAAAACAGAAAATAGTTTTTAGGAAACTATTTTTTTATGTTACTCTTCTCACCTCTATTCCCTCAAGCCCCCATGTTTATTTTCTTCAAAAATTTAATTATTCTTCTAAAAATTCACACAACCCTAAAGGAACTAATGTGATATTTTTTTTACGCAAAACAAGGTTGAACTTTGTGCTCGATAACTAAAAAGAAAATATTCTTTTTTTTTTTTGTTAAAAACGAGTTTGCGAGGAACATATTTTTCCAAAATATTTAAGTTAACCGAACATTAGAAAATTAAAAAATATTTTTCGAAAATTATTTTCATTCATAACAAACACACCCTACATCTAAGCAATTTCCACATTTTTTAGATTATGGCGATTGCAGGGCGGGTTCAGCCTTAACCCCCATAGAGTTTAACCCGCACAGTCCCGCACCACCTAGCAAAACATTCTGCTTTCAACCCGTCCCCCCTCCTCCCCGCAAAAATCTGCCTCCCACCACCCCGCAAAGCAAAACATTCCTTGTAGCTTTCAACCCGTCCCCCCACCCCAAAAAAAATCCGCCCCCACCACCCCGCAAAGCAAACACATTCCTTGTATTATATATGTTTAACGAGCAATTTGCCAATTTCTCTTCGATTTTTTTTAATTATAAATTATCGATGGCCTATGGCCTTTTTTTTCACTTTTTCTATACCAATAGTGTATTCCATGTGCTACGGATAATAACTGTTAAAAGAAACTTAAGGAAAGCAAAAAAGAGAAAAAAAGAGCTTAAATTATTGGTAACATCTGACGTTGAGATTTATAACTAGAATATGACCCACATATACAAGCTTAAAGGAGCAAGAAAAAAGGAGGAGATTGATGAACTAACAAAATCTAAAAGGTATAGTATATATAAAGATGTGCAACGGAAAATTTACAATACCAAATTCCAATTGATAAAGCGGATTACAACTTTAAGAAAACATTTAAATTTCGGAAAAGAGCCAAATATACCTCTCTACTTTCAAATATGCTTTACTTGTACCATTCGTTATACTATTAGGTCATCCATACCCCTACCGTTATACTATTACGTTATCTATACCCCTACTATATGTATAGATAACCCAATAGTATAACGGTAGGGGTATGGATGACCCAATAGTATAACGAAGGGTACAAGTAAACCATATTTGAAAGTAGATGGATATATTTGGCCTTTTTCCGTATTTTCAATCGTAGAAATATGCCTTTTTTTGGAACAAAGTATAAAGCAAAATATGTCATCTAAATTAAAACAGATGAAGTAATATTTACTTTGCATTATATTAAAAGGAAATAATATTGGTTACATATATACTGTTTGCGATGAAACAGTGTTAAATGGCATGTTGGATAGTTAGGAAGGCGCCTCCGGCACTTATTCTGCCAGTTAGTACTAGAATATTGGTGATTTGTCTCCCTAGGAACCACAAGAGGAGCACAAGAATTAAACAAAATTCACATATGCTTAACAAGAATAAGTATCCTACAAAGAAAACTTTCGATATCCCCTCTTCTTTAATTCTGAATCTAAAGAGAATCTGATAGCGTCATATGTTAGTAAAAAAAGAATCTAGCAATTCTACCATTTTTCTGCTCCAAAAAACTTAGTTAGCAGGTTTCACATAATTAATCACCACATACACAGTAACTGAGATGGAATCAAAAGATATTGGCCGTACGAGAGCTTTCACGAGGGTGCTACGTAAAATCCTATCTTTTAGTATTACCCACTAATTTAAGACTTGGTCTGAGGAGCAGATTACCACAAGATATCACCAGGCTTTTTTTTGTATGAAGTGACCGAATGAATTACAAAGGATTTTGTGTATATGGCATCTATTTTTGTCACGATTTTGCTTAGACGAGTATGGATTTGGGACAATTAGATCCCAATATTTTCCTTTCAAGTCCCTAATTAATATTTACTTTATTTTTTGAGAGATGTTAGCTTATTTCATATATATATATATATAAATATTACTTCCTCTATTTTAATTTAGATGACATATTTTTCTTAATACTTTGGTCCAAAAAAAAGGCACATTTTTACGATTGAAAATACGGAAAAGGGCCAAATATATCCCTCTACTTTCAAATATGATCTACTTGTACCCTTCGTTATACTATTGGGTCATCCATACCCCTACCGTTATACTATTGGGTTATCTATACAGATAGTAGGGGTATAGATAACCCAATAGTATAACGGTAGGGGTATGGATGACCCAATAGTATAACGAAGGGTACAAGTAAACCATATTTGAAAGTAGAGGGGTATATTTGGCCCTTTTCCGTTTAAATTAAATGCACGGTACATTTATTAAACAAAAGCCTAACCCACAACCGTAGTTAAATTTAAAAAATTGCTTGAACCCGCCCAAGCTGCCCCGCATAAGCTTAGTGCAGCAAACCTTATTAAGGCGGTGTTTGGCCATAAGTTTTCTCAAATAAAATTTGGAATTTATTTTTAAATCTCATGTTTGGTCATAAATTTTGCTCATATTTTGAATAAATTTTGGGTTAAATTTTTAAAACTTGGGAATTATGTACACATTTTCCCAAATAAAGTTGAAAAATATGTTTTAAAATCGTATATCCAAATATTTTTTAATCTTCAAATTACCAAACTTCACCCAAATCAAATTTTTCAAAATAAATTTGAAATCTATGACCAAATGCTAGCTAAGACACTTAGTCCATATATAAAGCCATAATCAAATCTCTCGTACCAAACGACATCTAAGGTATATAATTTTATAGAGTCATAAACAAATCTCTTATCAACAAAATATAAATGAGAGAGATATTGAATACGTAACGATGCAAGTCTCTTACCCTAATAAAGCATTTTATAACTGAGTCAAAATCGATCATACAACTAGTTTGATATGTTGTAACAAAACATAATCCTTCTAACAATTTTAGAGTTCTGTCAATTGCGAACTAACCTATCAAATAATTTCATGCCTAGCGCATGGCTGCTATATTAAACCTATTCAATGACCATTAACCAATGACCTTTAAGGTTGTAACTTCGAGTCACCCCAAAAGTAAGGTGGGGAGTTTTTGGAGGGAATGATGTCAAGGGTCTATTGGAAATAATCTTTGTATCCCAGGATAGAGATAAAATCTGCGTATACACTACCCTTCTCAAACTCCACTATTAGAATTATATTTGGTTATTGTTGTTTTGTTGTAATGACCAATAACCAATTGATAATATTTTTATCGTGCTTTTGTTCCACGTGTTATTCACTTTTTATTCTTCTTCTTATGCTCAACCCAAAATTAAAATTGATTTTGTGTTTCTTATAATTGTTATAAAATAATAAATAAAGAAGAAGAGTATTGCAGAGAAAAGTAGATAGAGAGAATTTTTATTGATATGAGATGAATTACATTAGAATAGAACCATTTATTTATGGGGAGAAGGTGAATTAGCTACCAAGTAATAAACCCTAGAATCTCTTTAAATATAGACATTCACCATAAATATAATTCTATTTATAATGTCTATTCAACAGATAATGTGCTTTGTTAAAACCTTAACTAAAATAAAACCCTGTCGGAAAAAATTTCTAGAGAAGTGAAAAAGAGTACACATATCTAACAATACGCCTTTTGGTTGACTCGTTAAAATCCTTGCAAGAGAAACTCAGTGGGACAAAACTCTGCACAAGAAAAATAGTACAATGCGTATTAACTCCCCCTGATGAGAGCATCAATTTACATCCTTAATTAATTGCATTCCAATCTTGTGCACCATCTTAAAAAGATCTTTGGCAGAGATTTGATGAACAAATTAGCCATATTAACTTGAATGAATATATTGCATCTTGAAAGCATCATTCTTGATAGAGATGTAATGTCTTCATACAATGTCGTGGAATGACTTTTCAATATTTTCATAGTGGTATTCTCGCTATCACGTTATCATGCTTAAGTTGTAGCAAGATACATATGTGCATAAATTGCATTTAGGATATGGTACTTCAAGACCAAGAATCCTTGAAGCGATTTAAATCCTTCAAGGACTGACATATAAGGTAAGTCATATAAGCTATATAATAGACTTTAGATGCATATCAAGTTTTCATATCATGCTAGACATATATGATATTGAAAAATCATTGCACATACTATTGACTTTATACTTTCAAGTATTTGAACTACAATATGTCTTTCATATGAAGGCAATTCTATTCGAATTGTTTCTCCAGACTTTAAGATATATATATATATATATATATATATATATATATATATATATATATATATATATATATATATATATATATATATAGTGCTATAATCAATATGTCGTCGACAAATATTTTATATCGGTTTCAACCTCCTTTATTTTTCATAAAGGCATAACATAGAGATCTCTTCATTTATATTTTCAGGTACCTGAATCTCCCATGAGATTTTATGAAGTGTTATGCCATGTCATCTTCTAGATCACTTGCCTCCTTTATTATGATCATTTTGTTCATTTGCTCATCTTCTTTATCAAGAAGTTTATTTGAAACATATTGTCTATACGCTTTAAACGTACCATAGACTTTGTCCTTCTAGGACTTAATAAGAGCATTTGCAATAAGAATATAGTTACTTTCTTTGGGGTCGGAAAATGCATATGGCATGCTTTGCAATATATTGCAAATGAATTATCCTTTTATGAGCTTCAAGTTCATATTATCTTATTCGAGGATCTATATATACACACGATAATTCTTTTCACGTAACTTTTTCTCAACTGTTTATCTTATCTCCTCCTCATGTTAGAGAAACCAACTTGTTTCCTTAACTTTGAGAACCCATTTTGTGCGTTATCGCGTTAATCAAAATATACGTCGCACATCGATAATAATGAGATTGAATTATTTGGTTCCTGACCCTGAAACCACTTGTGAGGGGAGAATGTAATATACTTTCGTATATAACTTATATCAAACTAATATACAAAATTTTATTCTCATAAGCAATAGTTTAGTTATTAAGTGGAGGCACTCAATAAATCATTTTACTAAATCAATTGTGATGTAAACCAACTTATCAAGATGAACTATCTTGAATAAAAAACTGAAAATTATGCTCTATATTAAATTATTGAGCAAGTTACCTCGCAAACACCAGGTTGCAGGTCAATAATAATTGCACATGTAACCATCTCATAGATGCATCTTATGTGGTATACATGACAGATGAATGGGCCCATATTCACCTTTGATATTTCGAGCATTCATGGGATCCAATCCCAATTTTAGTTGGTATATTAATTAATGAGAACAAGCAATGTAAGAGAATTCGTAAAAAACTTTCTAGTTCTTTTAATATTTACCCATATGAATTCTCTATTATTTTTGCACGTCATACTTAAATTGATAGGGCTAAACCAATTATGCCAACTGAATAAATTATCAATACCGATAAACTTCAGAGTTACACCATGACGTGTGCAATTATCAATAAACTCCAAGTTTATTATGATATGAGTTTTTATATCAATAAATATTCACTTTCTTGTTGCATTCTTTTATTTGTGTAGTACATAATGGAGAATAAAGCAGGTAACTTTTCACATACATATTACCCAACTATAGGTTGTAGTAATAGAAGATATTAAATCTTTTATTTATTTATAGTCTTAATATAATCAATCACTTTCGCGTATACTTTGAAAACTAAATAAGTTTCTCTGAGACTCACTACAACACAATACCTTATTGGTAATCAATTGTGTTTATCCCAAATAGTATAATTGGCTCTTGCATAGTTCTCAATTAATTTTGTACTATCACATATTCATCAACATCCATATAGTGAATATCTCTTTTAAAGAGAAAGTTATACCATTATGGTTTTGGTCAAAATATATATGCGAGATATGTTTCTTGCATTACCGTTGTCCTTTAATAATCACATTGCCAAAATATTTTGGCGTATAATAGGTACGTGACCAATGAGCATTCATGCCATAATAATGACATTGATTTCTTATATCATCTCAAACCTCCTTTTACAGGTGAGTGTGGTATATTCACTACTAATGTAGCATATTCATATTTTTCCAAGAATGAATATGTATTCATAAATAAGATATTTTATATTTACATCATGAATGGACCATAATCATCTATATGTGCTTTACAAAATCTCATGTCAAATTGATGACAAATATTTTTCAGAGAGTGGAAGATTATTTTGAGAATCCTTATTGTTCTCATTATCATAAATGATGACAGTTATAATTTCGTCTATTACCATGTCTATATCTATTGATACATTTACAGTAATAATTTTATCTTCTTTATGACTTATCACATACTGCTATCACATTCTCTTAAGGGAATGAGAATGTAGCAAATTTAATGGGACGAGTTTTCAATTCTTTGCCCACAACCATATATGAATTTGATCATGGCGAGACATAGAAATTTTATCACTTCAGGTGGTTATAATTTCTTACTAACTCCATTAGCGCTATAATCAAATTTTATTGTCTTTACTTGTATTTAAAATCAAATTATAGAATTTCAAGAATTTAAAAGAGAAAAATAAAGTAAAATACTTACTTTAAATCCAGAATTTAATCATGAAGGAAGTTCATGAAATAATTGACAATCATATCAATCCCAAAGCTTCTACTCAATTGGTTAGAGTCTCGTGCTGATAACATGTTATAACACAATAAATGAAGAAGATGAGTATTGCAGAGAAAAGTAGAGAGAGAATTCTTATTGATATGAGATGAATTACAATAGAATAGAGCCCTTTATTTATAAGGAAAAGGTGACTTAGAGCCTGTTTGGCTTAGCTGATTTAGAGTAGCTGATAAGAATTAAGTGCTGAAGCCGATTTAAAGAATAAGCAGTTACGTGTTTGGATAAAAGTGTTGACATTAATAATAAGCAGCTGAAGAACTGGGTATGCGAAGAGTTTTATTTTAAAAAGAAGTATTTTAGGGATAGAATAGTAAATATTTTGGTCAAACCTAAAGTGCTTATAACCTGAAATTTGATAAGTTGGAGAAGCCAAACTTATAACTTTTGGCTTAGTTTTGGCTTATAAGCACTTATAAGCACTTTTAATTTTACCAAACGCGTACATAAGCCAAAAAGTGCTTATAAGCCAGTTTGGCCAGCTTATAAGCTTAGCCAAACATCCTCTTCGCCACCAAATAATAAACCCTAAAATCTTTCTAAATATAAACATTCACCATAAATATAATGTTATTTATAATAATAATGAAAATTTTGAGAAATTAATTCGTGCGCGTGTTACCTCTTTATAGCATTATAAACCGAAAAGAGAAGTTTTGTAATTTTAGAACGATGGATGCATGATTCTAAGGGAATAATAGATAAACAAAAGTCCAGAAGGAGTAGTATTTCCACTGAATATGCAATAATAGTTTGTTCAAAGATTCTTGCCACAACACAAGAAAGAATATGCAGCAAAATAACTTATCTGCATCTTGAGGGGGACCAAGTTCTTGTGTCTTTTTCAATTTCTTCTTTTTCCTCATTTTCTTTTTCACTACAGATCAATCACTTTACTACCACTATCTAGAAACTCTCAAATTTATTATAAGAAACCAAAAGCTTAAATATGTGCTATTAATTTTTCTACCAATTTTCTACTAGTAATATTCAATGACATTAATTATACTCTTAACCAGATTGCCTTTCTTTTTCATCTTTTGTATTTGAGCTGTACTATTTCAATCTTGGTAATAAAATTTTTTTATTTACCAAACCAAATTATTTATCCTCTTAAAAAAATGTCGTTTTCCTCATTATAAACCATAAACGTAGGTTTTGAAATGTGTTTGCTATATTTATCTGTAAGTTAGTAATATAATTAAGGGGTTATTGATAGGTGTGAAACTAGCTGTGTTTCCAATGATAAGTCAAAAACCACGTTTTCCATATGTGACAACTTCTGAAACTGGAAAAATGAGTCAACCAAAATAAGCTCTTTTTGAATTTTGAACTGATGATTCACACACAACACAACTCTAGCATTTTGGTATAGACATAGGAAATATATTGACGAAATTAATAGAGTTATGCCAAGGGAATGTTTCCCTCTAAAATATATAGAAAAGTACCTCAAACCAAATTTTGATATGCACATTAATTAATTCTCAATCTGATCTACTTACACTATACGATAAGTATAGTCTAACATGCTCTAATTACTACTTTGGGAGGGAAAAAAGCGAGAGATTTTTTTCAACCCGGATGTGAGAGACGGGTCGGATATTAGTGGGTCAAGTTAGAGGCGGATCCAGAATTTTAAGTTTATGAGTTCCTATCGTAATTTTAAATTAATACACAATAATAACTGTGTTCACAAATAGATATTTAACAAAAATTTTAACAAAAAATACAGAATCTACACAAAAATTACTAGGTTCCCGAAAACCCGTATACTACACGCTAGATCTGCCCCTGGGTTAAGTGTGGGAAAAAATAAAAATAGGGCTGGCTCCTACATGGGCATGCAAACAAAGCATTTAATATGAGATGCCATGCCAACTCATTAATTCGATACATAAAAGTGCATTTTCCTGCGTTAGTTACTTTTTGAGGGACAATTTTAGTTAGTTGACTTTATTGTGACAAAAAAACAATTGAAAATCCGAGTGAAGAGCCACATATTTTAACAAGTGAATCATGACCCATATATACATAACATCTATTCTATCATGTCAAGTTTTACTATGTCGTCTAGGTTCGGTTTACATAAATTTTGTGTAGTAATATAAGTTAGTAACGTACCCTTTTTATACTCCATTACTTAAAATATTCCCAACAACACAACAATATTTTAATTAAAACCTATTCTTCCTTGGTTTCAGAAACATGATAGCAATAAAAGCAATGTCAAAGATTGCAAGTGGGTGACACTGACGCATCACCAATAATTCGTCATAAATATTGTTGCATTAATTTTGTACATTAGTACAAGTTGGAGGTAATTACATTAATAAAGAAAGTAACCTCTTTTCATTTGGACAGGTCAACATATAATCACATTGATCACCCAATGTCTCTCCTACTTAATTTGGTATTAAAATACTACTTTCTTCCGGTTCACAATAAATGTCTAATTTATTTTTTTCAAATAAATGTCTAGTTATTTGATCAAGAAAAAATTCAATTTATTTTTACCAAATAATCCCTATGTACATATCCCTAACAAAATTTCTTACTCCTCATATTAAATGTTTAATTAGGGTTATTTTAGTCATAGTAGGTATTTTTATATAGAATTTAATATTTTCTTAATAGGCATGCTAAAATCAAATTGGACACTTATTGTGAACCGGAGAAAGTACAAGTTCTTTTGCCTAATTAATGAGCTTGAAGATCATTGGTAGGAGATGATCAACTTGTAAAAAATAAGAATTCAAATTTAAAAACAAAACTACCTTAGCATTCATTTCCCACTTAACTTGTACGTGCCGTGCCATGTGCAACCAACTTAGTTAAGTCGAACCAAGTGGTAGAAACTTACACTACATTATTTATTTTTTATTTTTATTTTATGCGTGCGTAATATAAATATGTACATTTTCATGTATTCAACTTATCATGACTCATTTTTTAACTACTTCTCAAAGGTTTCTCTCATGACGGAGTAAGTATGATTTTCCTTTAATTTCTTTAGAATTTGCCCTTTTAGCTTCATTCTCACTCAAATTATCTCTATTTCCTATTCTTATCGTCCTGCATACAAACTTCTAACATATTTATTTGACTCAAAAGATGCAAGGATCCCTAAAAGAAGGGGGTAAATTTTAACAGAGTATAATAAGTATTAGATAAAGCAAAAGGAAAATATGATCGATAATATATTTTTCTCGTTTTCAGATAGTGTGTTCTTTACAAAATTCTGTCCGCCTTCTACAAAGACCTTCATCTCCATTATTTACTAACAGAAACTCCCCTAGGTTGTTAGAGCCAAACTGCCAATAATATTCTACAGAATATTCCTAATATCCCCTAACGGGTTTACAATATTACAAAGGTCATACATTTTCCTCTTTTATAATAAGGTCATTTCTTTTGGGACGTTGGCTCGACGTGGCCCGCTTGTTTGTCATGTTCACCGTAGGTCATGGTTAGCCAAATTCGGACCCATACAGTTAGTCCCTCCGCTTGTCGGAGTCGCGAACGGATGCGTCCTCGATGAGCGGACTTCACACGCTCTCTCAAAAGAATTTGACCTATTGGAACGTTACAATGGTGGGTGGTCATCATGCTTATCGAAGCGATGGGCGTCACTTTTCATCTGGAAGTGAAGTCAACTCCTCGTGCGTCATTATGTATGTTTTCGAGACAAGGATTTGACGGCTTGATGCTTTGATTCTCCTGTAGCTCTGAGACTTGCTGCCTCGATTTTGGCGCTATCCAACCCTATAAATAGGTGGGGATTTGTATTTCTGAAGAACTTTGGCCATTTCTTTCTCAAAAAACCTCTTTCACTCTACCTCATTTACTGTCATATCCTCCTGTTTCCTCTTTCATTCTTTGTCTGAAGCTTCTACCTTCTTCTCCTTTGTCAGTACTCTTTTATCCGATATTATGCCGAAATCTCATCGTCCTCATGAAGAGGTTTCTGAGGTTGTTTCGTCATCCTCGGTGCCACTCTCTAACAGCGGGATGTGGTGGTAGAAGAGGGTGACAACCCTCTTACAATGGGGGATTTATTACCGAGACATCCTTTATCTCGGAGTGACTTCCTTAAGGACCCTCCTCCGATTCCAAGCTCCGTATTTTGTGAGACGAATAAGGTTCATCTTGACACTCTTTGTATAAAATATGGAATTCCTGCCCATGTAGAAATGGTTCCAATAGGAAGGGATTATGTAGATGTCCGCAGATCGAGATACTGTGCTTTATACGAGTATCCCTTCATGATTTGCTACACTCTTTCTCTCTTCATTCTAGCAGAGGAATTCTGTAGATTTTATCAGGTTTTTCCAGCACAGCTTACTCCGTATACGCTCAAGGTACTTTTTCTACTGACCAAGTATGCAGAATTGGCGGAGTGTGATGTTTTTATCCACTACCTTCTACACCCGCTCACACTTGGCTTTCTTAGGGATACCATGGTGCGTTTGAGACTTCGTGGTACGAAAGGTCTCGTGGTTGGGGCAGATGACTGGGCAAGCCAAAAGTTTTACCATAAGTATTTCTTTTTCAAGACTGAGCACGTCGTCTCAACTCCCACCAGATTTCTGGAGCGGTGGAAAGAGAAACGTAAGTGCCATTGCTTGTTTTGTTCTCTTTTCTCTTGTATTTGCCGTGAAACTCATTTTCTTTCCATTTTTCAGCAATGGGCCATCTGTCTCGCCCTATTGTGGGCCTTAGGGATTGGTAGCCCGTCTATTACCCCATGCTGAAGAAACTCAAACCTGGTCCGCCTTCATGAAGTGATACGGTCCCAAAGTTTCTTTCGGTAAATGTCGTACCTTGCTGCTCTATTGGTTGTGTGAATGTACTTTAATGGTATTATCCTTTGTGGTGACCAAGGTGCTTCCAGGCGTACAACGTCAATTCTTGCCTTTAGGCAAGTTGTTGCTGTTGCGGCTTCGCAATTTATCTTGAGTGAGTCTTTTCGGGAGGATCATCCTCAACCTGTTCAGTTGGAAGATTCATCTCGAGGTATGGCCACAAGGAAAGAAGCTTCCTCGGTATCGACCCCACGTCTGTTGGGTGAATTATCTAACGGGGATGAGTTGTTGGAGAGAAAGAGAAGAATGATGGAGCTAGGGAAAGGTGTGGCCATGAATGCTGATGGTAGCAAGGCACCCCAATAGCCCTGGTGCCCGTGTTGATGGTCGATGCCATTTTTTCGAGGCGATCTCCTCGAGTGGAAGGAGTTAATCCATAGGTTGGCTCGGTGTGCCCCGTTAAGGGCAGAACATTGTCTAATGTTGGGAGATATCATGTTAGGGGTGACGGATCTGGTTCTGATATCGACCCAGATAAGGTAAATGAATTTATGGGTCGTCATACCCACGTAAAGGTGAGGACAGATGGATCTGACTGTCATGTGTTCATTTCGAGAAGCTACAACTTACTGTTGAATAGCGAGCAGGTAGCCTAGCCCTGGATTCCCTGTGTGCTGCTCTTGAAAATGAGATGCTTGGGGTGATGAGCGATGTGGAGTTATCTCAGAAGGTCGATGGCATGGCCCTGCAGGTGTGTGCCTTTCATTCTCTCCCTCCCCCTCTTTTTGGTGTCATCAGATTGGTACGTTAATCATTGCTCTATATTTTGTTTCTAAATTTTCCTCTTTTCTTTTGTCAGACTCTCATCCTGGAGGCGGAGAAACATCGTCGAGAGGGAAGAAGGACGAGTCTTTACAAGAAGATATCATCCAAGTATCAACAATATATTATTAAGCATCGGGCAATATCTGATATTTATTGCAAGGACCCAGGGTTTCAGGTATTCCGTGAAGAGTTTAAGCAGCGAGAGGGCCAATTGGAGCGCCAGATAGAGGAGTTGAGGGAGTAGGACGAAGAGCTTGTGAGGGTTATCGCCCATAATAGTGAATTGGAGACCTCTCTCAAGGTGAATGATGATGAGTTAGAACTAAGCAAGAGGGTAACTACAGAGAATGTCGACTTGCAAGCGAGGGTTGCCGGCTTGACTGCTGAGTTTAATGTTAGGACGACAGATATAGAGGGGCTCAAAGGCGAGTTGTACGTTAGCGCCGATAATCTTGTGGCAGCCATTTCTGAATCGGTGTCTTTGGAAGATGCCCTTCGCATTTCTAGGTCGGAACTGACTAGGGAGAGGGAAGCCCCTAGTCATCAGGTTGTAGAACTTGAATGGCGCATTAGAGAGTTGTAGGTGGAGCTAGCTACACTGAATGATAAAATGGCCTTGATAAGGATAGAGGAGGTGAGTCGACGCTCTCAGCCTTCCACGTCTCATGCTATAGCCGACCCGTTTGTGCCTCATCGTCAGTATGAGTTGTGGGTTTATGCCGAGGCCCTACCGGATATGTACATGGATTTTCTTGTCGATGGAAAGTTAACTGAGGCGGAACTTGAGGTCGTTCATACTGCAACTCGTGCGGCTCATGAGGCCTGTGGGTATGAACCTTATACTCCCGACGGGGGCGACATCAACTACGGTGATGCAGGTCACCTGGCCTCGAATTCATGGTATGAGAATGTTTATCCCATAGAGGATAATGGGCGGACTTAGTTTGTACTTACTTTTGTTTGGGGATTTTTGTACGGGTCGTACTTGGACCTGTTAGTAAAGGCAAATGTAAATAATGTTTTGATTAAATGTGCAAATTACTTTTGTTGGATCATTTTCTCCTATATCTATTGTGTACGTGGGACGTTATTTCGAATGGTCGTCAAAGTAGATTTCCATAATAGTTCGGACGACGTTGAACTTGTCTTTGTTGATAGCCTTGGCCATTGGGATGTTTCTTCAACTATCGTCGAAGTAGTATCTCGTTGTGGTTCAAACTAGATCGAACCTATGTCAACATCAATGGCCTTGGCCATTGGGATATTGCTTCGACTGTCATTGAAGTAGGATCCCATCGTGGTTCAAACTAGGTCGAACCTATGTTGTCGTCGATGGCTTTAGCCATTGGAATGTTACTTCGACTGTCGTCGAAGAAAGATCTCGTCGTTGTTCAAACTAGGTCGAACATATGTTGTCGTCAATGGCTTTGCCCATTAGGATGTTGCTTTGACTGTCATCGAAGTAGTATCCCATCGTAGTTCGAACTAGGTCAAACCTATATTGTCGTCGATGGCTTTGGCCATTGGGATGTTTCTTCGACTATCATCCAAGAAGGATCCCGTCATGGTTTAAACTAGATCGAACCTATGTTGTCGTCGATGGCTTTGGCCATTGGGATATTGCTTCGACTATCGTTGAAGTAGGATCCCTTCGTGGTTCAAACTAGGTCGAACCTATGTTATTGTCTATGGCCTTGGCCATTGGGTTATTGCTTCGACTGTAGTCGAAGTAGAATCCTTTTGTGGTTTGAACTAGGTCAAACCTATGTCGTCACCGATGGACTTGGCTATTGGGAAGTTGCTTTGACTATCGTCGAAGTAGGATCCTGTCATGGTTTGAACTAGGTCGAACCTATAATGTCCTTGGCCATTGGGATGTTGCTTCGACTGTCATCGAAGTAGGATCCCATCGTGGTTTGAACTAGGTCAAACCTATGTCATCATCGATGGCCTTAGCCATTGGGATGTTGCTTCGATTGTCATCAAAGTAGGATCCCGTCGTGGTTCGAACTAGTTCAAACCTATGTCGTCATCGGTGGTCTTGGCCATTGGGATGTTTCTTCGACTGTCATTGAAAAAGGTTCCTGTCGTGGTTTAAACTAGGTCGAACCTATGTTGTCGTCAATGTCTTTGGCCATTAGGATATTTCTTCGACTATCGTCGAAGTAGAAAACCTTTTGTGGTTTGAACTAGGTTGAACCTATGTCATCCTTGATGGACTTGGGCATTGGAATATTGCTTCGACTGTCGCCAAAGTAGGATCCCATTGCGGTTAAACTAGGTCGAACATATGTCATCATCGATGGCCTTGGCCATTGGGATGTTGCTTTGATTGTCATTGAAGTAGGATCCCATCGTGGTTCGAACTAGGTCGAACTTATGTCTTCCTCGATGGACTTGGCCATCTGGGATGTTGCTTTGACTGTCGTCAAAGAAGGACCCCATCGTGGTTCGAACTAGGTTGAACCTATCTTGTCATCGATGGCTTTGGCCTTTAGGATGTTGCTTCAACTGTTGTCGATGTAGGATCCCGTCGTGGTTCAAACTAGGTCGAACCTATGTTGTTGTCAATGACCTTGACCATTGGGATGTTGCTTCAACCGTGATCGAAGTAGGATCCCATCATGGTTTGAACTAGGTCGAATGTATGTCGTCGTTGATGGCCTTAGTTGTTCTCTGTTGGGGACACGGTCGTGCTCCCATAGGTAGGCACGATTTTGCATATGTAATGGAGATAAAGATCATATGTTTGCTCTGCACAAATAATGGAGATTTGATTAAGTCTTTATGAGAATTACATGTCGATTATGAACATACAATGGAGGTCCACTTATATATAAATTCAATCGCTTTATTACTTCACATGGAGAATTTGTTGACGGGTCGAGGTAATAAATATTACTCCGACCCTTGATGCATTTCCCTTGCCGCCTCGTTAAAAACCTCTCCCATAAAACCCGATTGGGACAAAACCCGAATGAGGGAAAACGAGTGCGACTTAGGTGACGCCTTCTTTCAAAAGTGGAAGTACTTGAGATGGGCGGCGTTCTAGTTGTTTTGGAGTATCTTTCCCTCCATTATTTCTAAGTGGAATGCTTCTTTGCTTGCCGTGGTTATGATTTTGTATTGTCCGTCCCAGTTTGTTCCCAGTTTTCCTTCACTGGGATCTTTGGAAGCTTGAGTCTTTTCCTTGGGGATGTAGTCTCTGAGTTTGAGCGATCATACCTTGGCTTTCTTGTTGTACTATCTTTCTACTTGTTGCTTCTAAGACATCATTCTTACATGGGCCCTGTCTCTCCGTTCTCCAACTTCATCTGGGTCATGCAGCCTACTTTTGTCGTTACTTATTCCAATCTTGTGGGGGTACCTTAAACTAGGTTCCCCGACCTCGACGGGTATAACTGCATTAGTCCTGTAGACCAGTGAGTATGGCGTTTCTACTGTGCTAGCTTTCGACATGGTGTGGTATGCCCATAATACTTCTCGTAGTAGTTCGGTCCACAACCCTTTAGCTTCCTCAAGCTTCCTTTTTCAATATGTTTATTATTATTTTGTTGGAGGATTTGGCTTGACCGTTAGCTGCGGGGTGGTATGGCATGGAGAGTATTCGTTTGATGTGCCATTTTTGAAAAAATTGGTCGATATTTTACCGATGAACTGTGGACCATTGTCGCAGTTGATTTCTTTGGGGATGCCAAAACGATAATTTTCCATATGAAGGCGATGACCTCTTGCTCACGTATCTGAGTGTACGCACCTGATTCCACCCATTTAGAGAAGTAGTCAGTTAAAACTAGGAGGAAACACACTTTACCTCGCTCTGGTGGGAGGGGGCCGACTATGTCCATTCCCCACTTTATGAATGGCAATGGCAAAGTGACAGAGTGAAGGATTTCCCTTACTTTATGTATCATAGGGGCGTACTTTTGAAATTGTTCACACTTCCTGACGTAGTTAATGGCTTCTTTTTTCATGGTGGGCCAGTAGTACCCGGCGCGGATAAGACATCGTGTGAGGGCATGATTTCCCATATGGGCGTTGCAATGCCCTTTGTGTACTTCTTCCAATACCCGTCTGGTTTGGTACGGTCCAAAGCATTTAGCTAAGGGGCCGCTGGATGTTCTTTTGTAGATATCATCGTTCACTAGACTGTACCGAGCTACCTGTACCTAGAGTTTCTTGGCTTTTTTGTCTTACGGCAGTGTTCCATCCTGGAAATAGGCTAAGAAGTGGTTACGCCAGTCCCAAGTTAAGTTTATAGAATGTACCTCGATATGGTCTATCACAGAATGAAGGAGGGTGACCATGCTTTTCCGTGCTGATATTCTTAGTAGCCCCAGTTAGTTTGGCAAGGTTATGTACTTCGACGTTATGTGCCCTGGGTATTTGGTCGAGGCGACATTCATCGAACTCTGGTAGTAGTTTGTGGATTTTCGTTAGGTAGATTTTTAGCCTCTACTATCGAATTTGGAAAGTCCCAGTGACTGGATTCACCACGAGTTAGGAGTCATAGTGGAGGACGAGTTAACGAGAGCCGTATTTGAGGGCTAACTTCAAACCTTTATTTTTGCGGACCAGGACCGCGCTTACCGCGACTTCGGAAATGACCAGATACACCAGTAAACATTCACCTGGATCCACATTGACGAGCAGTGGGGGCAACGACATATATGTTTTCAGCTTTCTCATGGCGTCAATGCATTCATCATTCCATTGCAGCCCGTTATCCTTCCTTAGTATGTTGAAGAATTTATGGCATCTATCCGAGGATCATGAAATAACCCTTGATAAGGAGGCTATGCGCCCTATTAGTTTCTGCACCTGTTTCTTGATGGTTAGTGTCTCTGATAGAGCATCGATTGCCTTGAATTTTATTTCGGTTGACCTCGATTCCCTGTTGTGATACTAGGAATCCAATGAACTTTCTGGAGGCTATATCGAAGGTGCATTTCTCGTCCCGTACCTCCTTATTATATCGAAGGCTTCTTTCAGGTGACTAATATGGTCCTCTTTATTTGCTGACTTTACTAGCATATCGTCGATGTAGACCTCCATGGTCTTACCGAGTTGCTCTTTGAATATCTTGGTGACTAAACTCTGATACATGGCCCCTGCATTCTTGAGCTTGAAGGGCATTACATTATAACATTACATTCCTTGATGGGTGATGAAGGTGTGCTTTTCTTGGTCTTCTTCAACCATCAGAATCTGGTTATAGCTGGAGTAATCATATAAGAAGCATAGCAATTCATGCCTTGCTGTTGCATCGATAAGCTGGTCGATGTAAGGTAACCATTTCCCATTTTTCTTTTTGACCATGGCCACATTGGTAACCCATTGTGGATATTGTAACTCCGTGATAGAACCGTTGGTGAGTTATTTATCAACCTCCTCGCTAACTGCCTCTTTTATTACGACATTCAATTTTCTCTTTAACTGCTGAACTGGCGGATGGAGTGGGTCGATGTTCAACCCATGGGTGGCTATGAACCTTGGGATTCCTGGCATATCTGAGTGGGAGAAAGCAAATAAATCGGAATTGTTAGCTAAAAAATCATGATACTTACCTGACTCTGAGAGGTTATGCCCGATGTAAGCCTTTTTTGTGCTGTCGATGTTGTCTAATTGGACAGGTCGAGCTCTTCTACGGTTGCCTTGCAGGCTTCTACAATGTTGGGGTCCTTGATGGCTTCAGTCTGTGCATCGGGTTTGGTACCCCACGTGGTTGATTATTATGCTTCCGCACTTGCCCCTCTTAGTTGCTTGGTGTGTGTACAATGCTGAGCGATTCAGTAGCACTCTTAGGCGGTACGTGGCTTACATTGGATACTGTATATACCCCATGAAGTGGGAAAATTGATTACTTGGTAGAAGCTTGAAGGGACAACGCATATGGCGTGTATATATGGTCGCCCTATGATGGCGTTGTAAGCCGTTTCCTGGTTTATGACGTGGAATGTAGTTTCGAGGGTGACCCCTCATGCCAGAACAATTAGCACTATTTCTCCGAACGTTCGCTCTACTGAATTGTCAAAACCCATTAGTGTTATGCAATATTGTAGTATCTTATCCTCGAGTCCCATTTACATGAGGACTCGGGAGTGGACAATACACGCGCCACTTCCGTCATCTATCATGATTCTTTTTACGTTAGTATCAAGGAAGCGTAGGTTATAACCAAAGCATCATAGTGAAGGAAAGACAAACCTTGGGTATTATTGAAGATGATACTATCTTCGAGGTCATCATACCGTTCATGGGAGACTATCAGCTTGAGTTTTTGCGTGGTGGTTAACCATACATGGTTGATCACCGTATCATCGCAACCGCCAATGATCAATTGTATGGTATGCTTTGGCGAAGGTGGTTTTGGAGTTCCTTGAGATGGGTTGCGTCCTCAAGCAAAATTGGCTCTTTTTTTATCACTTAGCAGTTCCTTCAGGCGCCCCTGGTTCAACATCCTAACTACTTCTTGCCGTAGACCTATGTAGTCCTCGATCTTGTGTCTGACTTCATCTTTTGCAGCCACTGTACCTTTGTGCCCAGCTTCTCTAGTGCGTATACTATCTCTAAAGGGGAAACACATAAATTATGAGCAGAAAGTAGTGGAGACATACCTCTATCATTTCGAAGGGGGCAGTGTGCCATGGTACGTCGTTTGTGTGTCGTAAAAGGGGCGGGTTGTATGTACGGATATAGGGTTGGTTCCTTTCTCGACTAAAACATGATGGTTGATCTATTCGCCTACGTCGGTCTTTCCTTATCTCGATCTGGACTGATGTCAATCGTTGAAGCGGCCTATTCAGGTCTTTCCCGTCTGCCTTTACCTCGGCGCAGTAAGCGTTGTGGATTTCTTCCCATGTGGTTGGGGGTTATTTCATGAGCCTACTAAGCAATTTTTTGGTCACCTTCGATCCGTTCCTATTTAACCCATTTTGAAAGGCTGTTATTGCTATCCCTTCTGACGCATTCAGCAGGCTTATCCTTACTTTATTGTATTGGTCCAGGAAATCCCAAAGTCCCTCGCCCGCCGTTTGCCTGATGGTGAAGATATCATTGACCATAACTTCAGCTTTCTTTGCCCCTGCATGAGCGGTGACAAATTTATCCGCAATATCTTTGAACGTTGATATTGATCATGATAGTAGCTGGGAATTCCATGTCAATGCTCCTCCTGTCAGAGTCTCATCAAACGTTTTTAGCAAAACAGATGGTACCTATTTCTTTGACAAATCATTGCCTTTTACCGCTGTAACATAATGGATCAGGTGATCCTCTGAGTCCGTGGTCCCATCATATATTCTCGAGTATGGTGGCATCTTGAAGATTTTTGCAATGGGCTGGGGAGCGGCCCCGTCGCAGTATGGCTATTCGGCGAATCAGCCCACATCGGATTTTGGTAATAACTTAGAGGCGTCTAGTATTTTGTCAAACCTTTCCTGATGTTCCTTCATTTGATCATGAAGTGTTTTTGTTCTCGTTTTCCATCTCGTCCATTTTCTTTAAGATAACTATGAGTGCATCGTCACCTGCATTAGTGACAGTGCGAGCGTTATCCATTCGTGTAGATCTCGACTCATTGGTGATAGCTGTGATTTCTGTAGGTGGCAAGTTTTCACATCTCCTTGAGGAGGCCTTCCAAGCATGTTACTCAAAGCACTCGTCAACCATCTTGCAGCAGCTTTTTGACTAATGGTGGCGCTTCCCCCACCGTGGACGTCGAGGCTCCCCTATCGCACAAGATCGTTAGATTTCTATGCGGAGGAGATGAGATCTCCCCTTCCGGTGTAGCTACAGGTGTTGTATTCTCGGTGTCTTCTTTGCTGGCTTCCTTGAGGGAGCTCAGGAGGTTGTTTGAGACATCTAAAATCGTCTTCAACCTCGCTTCCCCTTTATTAGCCATTGTTAGTTCTTAACCTCGCTTCCCCTTTATCAGCCATTGTTAGTTCTTATGGAGTATGAGGAGAGATAGTTAATCGTCTTCCAAGATCTAGATAAACAACTATGATTTCAGCTTTAAAAATTCCCATAGATGGCGCCAAATTGTTTAACTCAAAAGATGCAAGAATCCCTTTGAACAAATCAATTAATTAAAGAAGGTGTAAATCTTAGGTGAGTACATAAGTACTAGATAAAGCAAAATGAAGATATGATCGATAATATGTTTTTATCGTTTTCAGACAGTGTGTTGTTTACAAAGTTCTGCCCCCCTTCTATAAAGCCTTACATCTCCCTTATATACTAAGAGAAACTCCCCTAGGTTGTTAGAGACATAAACTGCCAAAAATATTCGACAGAATATTCGTAATGTCCCCTTATGGGCTTACAATATTATAAGGGTCGTACATTCCCCTCTTTTATAATAAGGCCGTTTCTTTTGGGACGTTGGCTCGACGTGACCCGCTTGTTTGTCGTGTTCACCGTAGGTCTAGGTTGGCCAAATTCGGACCCATACAATATTAAGCTCAATTTATCATATTTCAACCTTCAAGCACCTAAAAAACATATTAAAGTCGGGTTAAAACACATCAAATTTCATGTAAATATAGCATATTATCACGAATTACAAAAAAATAAAAATCGGACGTGTGGTTTTGATCGAACTTTCCTAGACTTTCATGACTCATGAGGTATCTAATAGTAAACTTCATTTAGTAAACTTAAATCAAACTATTAAATTCAAACGCTTTTCAAGTTAATCAGGCGGTGCACCAACTCTAACATAGTTTTTTGAGCATCCTGATTGAAGTAGTATTATAAGGAAGTGACGTTGTAATAAACTCTAACATAGTTTTTAATGACACATATTTATTCAAAGTTGCTATGAAAAGACGCATTATTGTTTCCGTAATGCATATGTTAAATCAAACTCCACAACAAACTGATTAACTACTCATTATAATAATTAGTATAACTCTACACGACGTAGGTAAGTTGGACATTTCAAAATCACTCTCAAGGAATTAGAATAATACTAAACTTAATTATCAACCAAGGATAGTCTTTTGAACAACTAGAATAAGTCATCAAAATTATCACCCAACAAATTCAAGACAGAGACGTCTCCATCTTCATTACAAATACAAGTTAGAAATTTATTACTAGGCACTTAATTATTACCGATTATTTTGCTTCCATTGGACATTTACAAATCCTGCAAAGCATTGAGGTTGACGTATCAGGTTGCATTTTGGTTGTTGTAATAACTGATATGAGTACAATGGTCTTATCATAAATTGAGATTATAAGTAGAATTGATATTGAGATTTGAAGGTAAGCGCACATTTATGAGCCAGCATGCATGATGTACCAGCTTTATTTTTTCATTTTTTTGGATTGATGATGTCGTAAACAATATATGTTTTTTCAAAGGGTTTTAAAGTGGAAATATGAAATAAATCACACAATAATCTCCTGTACTTATTTCGCGGGATAGGGATGGGTCGGGGGAGAGGGTTCCCGATAGGTTAATATCTCTGTGAGTACTCCTAGAATTACTAATGCCTTTGTTCATGTTGTTGCTTTGTTTACTTTGCCCTTTTATATGTTTCTGGAGTCACTAATGCTTTTTTTTTTGTTTGTTTTTGTTTTTTTTTTCCTTTTCTCGATCTTTCGCCGAGGGTCGATTGGAAATATCCTCTCTACTCTATCGGATAGGGGTAAGACGTGCATACATATTACTCTCCCTAGACCGCACCCTATAGGACTATACTGGGTAACTGTTGTAATGATCTCCTGTACTATATCACAAGCAAATTAATATGCAAGAAACGTAGTTATTCATAAACACTCATACATATGATATTGACGTTTTCATATTATAAATTATAATAATAATAATAATAATTATTAATATTATTTTTCTAGTCATCCTACACCAAACAAAGCTAGCAGTTTGATGTCCTTCCCCCCCCCCCCCCCCCCCACGAGATGGACGTGTTTCAGTGTAATTAAATAATGGTTGTGTCATGGACCATAGAAGTTGATAACCTTCTAGAGGATGTGCATTTGAACGTCATTACATATGAATACAAAAAAAAAAGAAAAATTAAAATAGAAGTCCCTCAACAATTATTACATTTATAGGATGTTTTTTTTTTTTTTGATAACTGTTATGAAAATTTATCGTAATACTGAGGGAAGGAGCCTTCAGCATTTATAGAAAATTACTGTGTGACCATTCGAATTAGAACAATTTTCTTTTATATTATTTCTATTCTTTTCTGAACTTTTTGAAAGAAGAAAGAAATCGAGAGATGTTGGAAACAGTGAAACCCACACATATGATCATCACAGAAAACCGTTAAATTTAAGGTGGTTGGCTGATTTTTAGCATAAGATCTAATATATTATCATCAACTGTTTCCTGCCAAGATTATTATAACATTAATTTCATCATTTATATGTGTTCATTCTTTGTTGAAATGGGAAGACAAAGGAAGAAATAGGGATACCAATTTTGTACATTATGATATACATTATCACCACTTCTATCAAATTGTAGTTGGCTGATGTTCAGTTCATATATATTATTATAAAGATATATGACCTTTCATAGTTATTATCTTGATACCAAGAAAGAATTTGACACTTATTTTTATTATAGTTAATTCTAATTCAGTATCATAATTATATCGAGTTTCTCCAAATAATTGAAGACATTTATTAGTACCCATAAAGCGAAATAAAATAATCTCATATTCTATTCTGAAATTATTATCCTTTATCCCACCAACCAAATGAAATCTAATTTTATCTGTAGTGAGAAATTGCTGAATACAAATGGGAGAGAAAACTATAAAATTGTCTCTTGATCAGGACAACTGCATTAGTATAAGAAATTTCCTACATGCGACTAAATATAATTCAAGAAAGGAAATGAGCCTTCCAAATTTATGTATAGCATCAAATGTCATATGCCACTCCCACTATGCAATAAAATGGCTGTATTTAGGTTTGTGGACAAGAAACTTCAGCTAAGAACAATCCTATGATGACTAGTGGAGTATCAATAGGTCTTGTTAAATTATTGATTTGTCTTTTTTCTTAATCAAAACTTTCATTGGATAAATATTTAAAAGAATTAATCTCTATGAATTAGGTTTGACTTGTAGGAATGGAAGAGCAAATTAATGATATGACGTTTTTCAATATATTATGCTGGAACTTTTCGTGTTGTAACAAAATAATGGCTATTTTTCAATAACTTTACAAATATTGGCTACTCTTTCTTGTTACGACTTCTCCTTCCTCTAAATAATAAGGTTCAATGGACTTCTCGCGATGCCGCGGGCAGCGAACCGCCCACGTCGCCGCGATCCGAACATTTCACCGGATCATTCAATCGATAGGAGCGACGGGGGTGTATACAAAGGGCAGGGACGTAGGTCCGTATTTCAAGACGGGTCGAATGGGAAGCCCACAGGCTAGCGTCCGGAGCGCGCAGATGCTGAAGCACGCTAGAGGCGCACGCTGCCTACCACAATCAAAGAGACGGCGTTCCACGAGCGTATCAAAAGCCCGGGCTTTGATCCGAAAATTGACTAGCCCGCTGGCCGCTGAGTTTCTGAGTACAAATTTTCAGCCCATTTATTATTACGTAGAATTTGGGCTCCAAGTCCATTTATCAGAAAGCATGGTCAAAGAGTAGAGGCCTTAAGAAGTAAAGACACCTAAGAGGTCCAAAGCTAACTCTAGGCATTACGTGCTTTTGTAGCCCAAAAAACAAATAAACTCTACTTAGCCAGCTGCTATTTCATCATATTCTAAATTTTGAATGAAGCTTTTTTTTTCCCCTTTTAATAATAAAGTCACATTTGACCATTTGTCATCCATTTTGGCAAGAGACAAGACAACCGTTTTCTTGTATCTATGCATATGCTAGATTTGTTACATACCCATAGGTAATATATATTCTTACTTGATTGGTCACGTAACCATAATAAATTTGTGTGATTTGGTACTCTGTTTTAAAAAGTAAAATTGGGACTTGTTCGAGGCTCGCTCTAGAGCGGAACATTCATAAAATACACCTGGGCTTATGTGTGGGGCTTAGTTCCGTAAGATTTACGTCCCGAACACGCTCAACGCCTAGTGTACTGGGCTCGCCTAATAGAACTTTATGCAATTGTACGTAACTAGCCTTGTACATCCCCAAATTGTTTTAATAAACTGTTGACTATTCAAAATTATTTTTTAAAACATAAATTATTAAGTTGGGAGTATTTTATGTCATAATTAAAATAGAATTACAACGCGTTATCCACTAAAATTGCTATGATAGTAAATTTTAAATAAATTTTTTATTTAAAAAGTATTTATTTGTTAACTTTTATTCTTTATTATATAATAGTCCATAATTATTCTATAATTAATTTTCTAGATATTATTTTTTTCACATTTACGAGATACAATACTTATTAATTTAATAGCTCGATATAAGCTAATAACTATTTAAAAATAATTAGTTATTATGTTATTGTATGGTGAATGATGTGTCACTTTACTAAGTTGTTGAAACCTTAAAATAAATAATGCTAGAGAATCATATTTAAATTGTGAATTATGTTTTTATAAAAATTCTCTTTTAAATAAAAAGCATCTTAATTAAAAGGAGTAATTTTTTATAAAAAAATTAACAAATTATAATATTAATTTTTTTTTTCAAGATTCAATACTCCTTAAGAGGTATGTACTATAAGATTTCGTATCGAATGCATCGCTTATGATGTTTGAATTGTAACGATGATGCATCTAATTTTCATATTATGATATATATCATATTTTTCGTATTATTCATAGTTGAATTATAATTCATAAATATTTTAAATAGATTATTTGTTATAATTTTATGATTCTAATATATTTTTTATACTTATTTTTTATTTTATACTATCCTAAGAGTTTTAAGAAGGGAAAAACTCTTATCAGAAAGATTTTGTTTTGACCACAACATTAATGCGTTTTGGCTTTTCTAGGAGCAGCAAGGCTTTCGACTCCATCAATCAAGACAAATACCATATAGAGATTGTTGCGATAGGGACCTAAATTCTTCGGATGTCCAATGCTTTGTGGAATACAAATAGCAAGAAGAAAGCACGTAGACATACTCTCTACAGACTACAAATATTGAGTATATTGCTTCTATGGACACAGAGTTTATTTATATATAAATGGCAGCTCTCATGTGAAGGAGATGTAGCTCATGTGGTCGTTCTGCCTGGTGTTACACCTCAAATGCTTGACAACTTCGTATCTAAATTTACCAACAATAAGGTTGGATATAATTTGTACCAAGATGGAACTATTCAGCCACCTTGTCTTGGAATTGATATTGGTACACTGAATTGTGCCTGTCCTCAGCACAATATTTGATGAGTTTGTGACTAACATTTCACAGACTAATATGTGGGACCAGAATTAATTTGTTGGTTAGAAATGGGATCTCTCAGAATATTTGTGTAACGACCCGACATGTCATTTTGTGTATTTGAGCACTATTTTCTTTTTTGGAACTTTTCATATTTGTGTTTTATGCCTTGCGGGGATGATTGGTTTTATTTTGGATTTTTTTTTTTTGGAATGACTTGGATCCATCGGCTTTTGGTTTAGACGCTTAAGTTAAAATATTGACCAATGTTTGACTTTTGTGAAACTAACTCCGGAGCGGTGTTTTGATGGCTCCGATTGGTTCGTATCATGATTTTAGACTTGGGTGTATGCGCGGACTGAATTCGGATGTCCTTATATTGATTTGACTTGTTTTGGCGAAAGTTAGCAATTTGATGGTTTAGAAATTACTTAGGTTTGAGCGTATGTTGACTTTATGGCTATCGGGTTCGAAATTTATTTTTTGGACTTGAAATAGGCCCATTTTGCTATTTGAAACTTGTCTGAATTTTGATATTATTCCGAGTTGGTTTGTTATGATTTAGACACTTGGTTGTGATTCTAGAGGTTTTTGAGTTTCCTTTGATATTTTATGGGTTTTGATGTCCAATTCGAGTTTCTAGATGTTATTTTGGTGTTTTGATCGCCCAAACGAGTTCATATGATATTTTTAGACTTTTGTGGATGTTTGGTGTGGAGCCTCGAGGGCTCGGGTGAGTTTCAGACATGCTTTGAATTGGTTTGAACTCATTCCATAATGCTGTTGTGCTGGTGCTCCAGTTATCGCAATTGCGAGCACCAGCATCGCAATTGCTAGGGGGTCTTAGGTATCATATTTGTGATACCTTGGATCACATTTGCGAAATGTAGGCTTAGGATGGGTCGGTCACATTTACGACCAATTTATTCGCATTTGCGAGAGGACTTTGCATTTGTGAAGTCAGTATTGCAGACATTTCCTTGGGTTGTGAGGCGTCGCATTTGCGAGGGTTTGCAATTGCAAACGCAATTACGACTCCTGCACCTAAATATAAGGGCTAGGAAAACATCATTTTCATACTTTTAGAATCATAGATACAGTAGGACGCGATTTTGAGGAGGGATTTTCACCTAAAACTACCGGGTAAGTGATTTTGATCAATTCTCAATTATATTACATGATTATCTATGTGATTTAACATCAAATTCTTGAATTTCTAAGAGAAATTTTGGAGAATTTTGTCTATGTTTTAAAAAATAAAAATTAGAGATCTAAGAGTCAAATTGGACTTGAATTTGAAAATATAATACATATACGGACTCATAGGATTATGGGTAGTCGAGATTTACTCTTGGACTCGGGTTTTCACCGGAAGGGATCGGGGCTGGCTTTTATTGACTTTTGTGAAATTGTGTAAATATCTTAGTTTTATTAATTGAAATTGGTTTCTCTTGCATTGTTTGATGATATTCAGTCATTTTTTGTTAGATTTGAGTCGTAAAGAGGTAAATTTTCAGGGAATTTATTTTTGAGTATTGATTCGGCCTAGTTGAGGTATCTTGCCTAACTTTGTGTGAGGAAAATTACCCCTTAGGACTTAATTTGATTGTACTAATTGAATTATGTGAAAGTCGTGTACATGAAGTAACGAGTGTGCGCATGGACTTATATGTATAAACTGACTCCTTGCGTCTCTTAGGTTAATTTTAATCATTTAATTGAAGTTGTTATTATTCATTCTATCTTTGTTGGCAACCTTATTCTTACATACATTATTTATAGTTGTTATCACATGCCATCTTCTCTATTATTGAATTTTTCACATGCATTTATTTATTGTTTCTATTTCACGCTATCTCTTTTATTGTTGAGTTTATGTTATACATTTGAATTTGAAGTTGCATTTCATGAAAATACCTCCATTGTTTAATTTATTAAAGTTGTAGTTATTAAGAACTATTAACGCATCTTGTGGTTGAAGTAGCTGATTATTAGAATATATTTCCTTGTTGAGTTATTCCCTGTTTATTTATTGTTATTGAGATTTCTTGTACACATTGTAGTTGAGCCATGAGTTATATATTGTGGTGATATTGATATTGTTGATTTTGGTAATGTTGTGGCATATGGGCACGTGTAATACGAATTAATAATTGTGCAGTGATATTGGTGTGCATGCGGTGGTATAAGGATAGTGTATTGATGCGTATGAAGTGAGATAAGGTGAGATTTATGCATGTGTTGCTAGTAAGAGAATTATTTGAATCCACACAGCGAGATAAGGGAGCTAAAGCGTGTGAAGCTATTTCGGAAAAAATATTTTTAAAACTAAATGCATGGCTCACACGACGATATAGGAAAGATTGTGATTGTGACTTGTGAAATGTGAATATGAGGAGTGATACCTCTCTGTGATTCTTGTTGTACATTCTATGTTGGAAAGACTTGCGATTAATGTTTTTGTTTTGTTACATTATTCCATTCTTATTTTGATTATAATTGATTACTTGTTGTCTTTTCTCATATGTACACTCTTTGTTGTCATTTGTTGCTTTTATTTTTGTTGTTAGCCGTGTATTAGTAAATTACTTTATTTGTCATTTATTGCCTTTATTTCCTCGTTGTTAGATTATACTAGTATTCTACATAAGTTTCTACATCTAGTAGGTGTCTTTATCTGACCTCGCCAGTACTCCACTGAGGTTAGGCTTGATAATTATTGGGTACCGTTATGGTATGTTCATTCTACATTTTTACATATTTATTTTTTCAGATCCAGGTACTTCCCCCGTGCCGAACACTACAGAATTGATTCAGACGTATACCTGCGTGACACTCGATGCCTCGGAGTCACCTTCTACTTTTGTCTCTACTATTGTTTATATTCATATTAAAATAGTGTTGTATTTAGAGATTCATAGTGTACTTCTTTAGAGCCTATGACTCAGTGTCACTGGTTTTGGTGGATTATATGACTGTTGTTTCGCTTTGATTTTATTATGCCATTTATCAGAAAAACTTAATGGCTTAATCGTTTATTTCTGTTAAATTCTCAATATATATTAGAATTACCTAATTTTAGAGACTAGGTGCCATCACGATTCCTAAGGTGAAATTTTGGGGTTGTGACAATTTCATTTCGTTTGCTGTATTTACACTTTTCATGACAACAAATTAAATCATGTAATTTTATAAAATTATATAAATAAAAATTTCAAAAGCAACTTTTTTCAACTAAACTGGACCCCTAATGTCAATTTTTTTTATGAACCAAGTAGCTCAATGACATACGCTCGCTTGTGTTCCTTTTTTCAACACTTAAGTGCAAATTAATCTCAATTAAAAAAGGTTTAATTTTTAACACTGTAAATATTGTTACACTCATATTACCTTAAAAATAATATAAGATAATCATCATTACTAACGAAATTAGTAACTTGTGGCACAAAGAGCTAGCCCTATCTCTGAAGCTAGCTAATAAGTATTGAATTTTAGTTTTAACGATGAAAAATAATATATTTTCTTTTGGTATAGAGACTCAAGGAAAGCATCCAAGATCGAAGAAACCAAAAGGAAGGAAGCAATCAACCAACTAAAGATCCAGCAAGAAAATCAATCAGAGATTAATTGAAGCAGAAAAGAAACATCAATGATCTTGCAAGATGATCATTCAAGCTGCTATTTCTGGATGGACCAAAAATTAAGGAGTTAACCCGACACTATCAACACCTGTAGAAGGAAATCTATTAAAGTCCTCTCATCAAGAAACAACAACGACAAATAACCTTATTCTTGGAAAGAATCAATTTCTTTCCAAGGATCAAATCTCTTGGATTTTCAAATCTCTTTAGCAATGGTCTCCTACATAGTATTTATACACTTCCCTAAGCTTTAGACAAATATTCTTTGATCGAACCAAATTCTCTCTCTTTGTTCTATTACAAATAAATATTGTAGCTCTACTAGATCTGCTGTGTAATAAGTTAGAGAAAAAAGAGAGAAAAATACTCGTGAGACATTGTATCAAAAAGAAATGAGTGACATAGAAACTGAGCCATTGGTGTAAACCACTCCTTTCAAGTTGTACTCGAGAAACTCATTCACTAAAAGAGAACTCCTATGCAACCCAAAGGGACTAGACTAGAATTCACATTAAATCTGAACCAGTGTAAAAATTTGTGTCTTTAATTCCTGCACCTTAAATTATTCTCTTACTATTTTCTAGTTATTACATCTAGTCGACTAATTTTAAAACTAGTCAACTTGTAGCGATTAAATATAAAAACAAAAAAATTTACCCCCTCTTGTACTTTCAATTAGTATCAGAGCGAGACTCACATTTTTCTTTTGCTTAACAGCTTGTAAGGAAAGATCATGGCAAATCAAGTTATTATCGGAGAGCTCTTCCAAGAAAGAACATCGCAAGTGATTTAGTCATTGGTCTTCCTAAGCTAAACTACTCCAGAACCATGTATGTGATGCATGTCAACTTGATAAGCAAACTAGAAACTCTTTCAAACCCAAGAATATAGTTTCCACTAGCAAACCTCTTGAGCTACTACATATGAATTTGTTTGGACCTACTAGAACTACTATTATATGAGGAAAAATTTATGTTTTTTTTAATTGTTAATGACTACTCAAGTTTTACATGGGTAATATACCTCGCTCACAAAGAAGAAGCTCTAAAGAACTTTGAGATTTTCTATAAAAGATAGAAAGAGAAAATGTGTACCTTATCTCAACTATTCACACTGATCATGGAGGAGAATTTAAAAGCAATCATTTGAGGAGTTCTGCAATGCCCAAGGATACACTCATAACTTCTCAGCACCAAGATCACCTTAGCAGAATGGAGTGGTTGAACGTACAAATAAAAATTCGCAAGATATGATCAGAACCATGATACAAGAGCACTCCCTACCAAATTACTTCTTGGCAGAAGTAGTCAGCACAATATGTCACATTCTTAATAGTTGTTTAATTCGACTTATCTTGAAAAATACTCCATATGAAGTACGGAAAGGCAAGATATTTAACATTTGTTACTTTCGTCCTTTTGGAAGCAAATTCATTATCCACAATAATAGTAAGGATAAACTTGGAAATTTCGATCTAAGAAGTAATGAAGTACATTTCTCGATTACTTTAATAATAGTAGATCATTCAGAATCAATAATAAGCGCACTTTATGTGTATAAGAATTGATTCATCCTATTTTTGATGACAGTAACTCTATGGCCGAGAAAGGAGATCTTGCATGTGATGGAGAGATCAAACAAAATCAATCCATGATTAATAAACAGAAGAATCTACTGACAGTGCAAATAAAATCTTACAGTCGACTAATGAAGTAATTTGTGAGCATGATAAATTTCTGACTGAGTCGACTACTCAACATACTGAAGCAGTACCCAACAAATGGAGAAATGAACCTGAATATCCTCAAAAGTTTGTCATTGAAAATCCAACTGATGGAATAAAAACAAGAGGAGCTCTAAAGAAAAAGGCTAACATTGAATTCATATCTCAAATAGAGCCAAAGAAAGTGATGAATCTTTGAAAGAATCAGGTTGGGTATAAGCTATGCAAGAAGAACTTGATCAGTTTGACAAAAAATCAAGTTTGAACATTGATGACCGAGCTAGCGAACATAGTAATCATAGAAACAAAATGGGTACTCAGAAACAAACTGAATGAAGAAGGTAAAGTTTTCCAAAATAAATCAAGGCTAGTTGCGCTACTCTCAACAAAAAGGAGTCCGACTATGATGAAACTTTTGCTATAGTAGCACGATTAGAATTGTGAGCACATGATTTTTGCACCAGGCAAATAATTCCAAAATTAAAATAAATATATTTTTGAGTGCAATTACTTGACTTGCTTGAAATTAGCTATACTTTGTGCATTTGAATAATTAGAAATTAGAAAAAATCAAAAAATAGGCTAGGTAATTAATTTGTTAGTTTAATTAATTAGATTTTAAGAAAAATTAGCAAAAATAATGTTAAGTAGTGGAAATTAGAGAAAAATAGTAGAAAGTTGCCAAAAAATACTAAATAATTAGAGTAAGTAGGAATTTAGGTTTTATAATTTTCCATAAAAAGAAAAAAAAAAGGTATAAAAGAAAATACATAAAAATAATTAAAATCGGAAAAATACAAAAATATTTTTGGGTATAATAAACTTGGGCCAATTGCAATCCAAATCACAGGCCCAATGCTTTGGCCCATAGGGGATCCGGTCCAAGCCACTCAGGAGATGTAATCTCAGCCGTCCGTCAGGTTTAATCCAACGGCTGAGACAATTAGCAGAGTTAATTAATTACTGAATTATGTGAGGTTCGATCTGAGCCGTCCGTTTGATTTAATCTAAGGGTCGAATGCCTGGGGTCTCATAAGCGACGGAACGACAGCGTTTTAGTAACGCTTATTCCGAGCCGTTGATCTCCATTCAGTGAACGGTCCAGATCACCTCGTATGACCAGCCTATAAAAGGCTTTGGTCTGAACGATGGTCGCCATTTCATTAACCCTAGAGACCAGCCGCCTCACCTCTCTCCCTATTCGTCTTCTTCAACCTTCACCGAAACCCTAGGCGTCCATGGCGGCCACCGCTCTCCACGGTGGTCGCCGGCCCTTCAACCCCTCCTCTCTTCTTTTCTTCTTCTTCTTCTCCTTCTTCTTCATCTCAAAACTCCATCAAAAACCCCAAGAACCAACCCTTCTCCAGAACTCCGGTCACCTGAACCTTCGCCGGTGAACCACCAAACAACGAGAAACCACATAAAACCAACGCCAAAAGAACCCTCTCCACCTGATCTATCACCCTACCCCACTGGTTCCCCTCGAATCTACCCAGATCGTCTCGAATATCCCAAATAAAGTCGCCGGAAACCTAACTCCGGCGACCCCCAAACTCAAACCACCCCAAGATCTATCCTTTACCCTCCCAAAATACCCCCTTTAAACAAAATAAAAAAAAAGGCTCCGTCTTGAAGTCCAAGCAAGAAACCAGAAAAGATTTGAAATAATAAAGAAAAAGAAAACAAGAATAAAGAAGAAAAGAGTTCGAGAGAGAGTGAGAAAAAAGAGAAAAGAAATAGGAAGCTTGGGGGACAGACCCCGCCAAGCTAAGTACCCCATCCCTTCTCTGCTTCTTTGCTTAAAAGAAATAGGAAGCTTGGGGGACAGACCCCGCCAAGCTAAGTACCCCATCCCTTCTCTGCTTCTTTGCTTCTTTTAATTCTTGTCTTGCATGTTTTGTTTCTGCTTCACGTGTTAGTCATAGGATTTTGGTACTTGCTTCTCTTTTGTTTCTGTTTAACACTTTCGTCCATGATTTGGTTCTGTTTGGTTATGTTCTCATGTTTCTGTAGTTTAGTTTTCCTATGTTGCTTTTCTCAGTGGGCCTTTTGATATCTCTTCTACATGTCTTATCTGTTCTCGCATGTTGATTTTAGGGTTCTATTTTTTGCTTGCTTTCACTTGTTCATGCTTGCCTTCTCTGATTTTGTTTTCGCTGTTCTTGTTCATCTTCTATTTCTTTTTGTTTATCTTCTCTTGTTTCACAGTATGTCCTGTATATCCTTGTCTGTTAGCTTGTTCATCTCCTATTTCTTAAACTGTTCTTTTGATCCCATTAGTGATAGGATTTCTGTTGGTTATCTGTTCTGTTTGATATCATGGTTCTTTACTCTGAGTTCAAATATCTCGTCTTTCTTTGTCATATTGACTGTTAGTGTAAACGCGTGATTTTTGACCCTCCCCGAGATTTTTTATATTTTTAGCGTAAAATATTTAGTTTAGTTTTAATATAGCTATTTTAGCTAAATTTGACTCTTTTACTTTATTTTTACCTTAAAAATGAAAAATAACAAAAAATATAGTTTTATTAATGTTTCGTAGTTATTTTAAACTTGAAAAATATAAAAATAGTACTTTATATTTTTATCTTTTTATAAAAACGAAAATAATAAAAAAATAGTTTCATTAATATTTTGTAGTTATTTTAAACTTGGAAAATATAAAAAAATAGTTTTATTTTAATTATGAGTATTATAGTTATTTTGCTTACGTAGGATTAATTAATAACACCGTGTTCTTATTCTCGGTTCCGGGCAAAGAATAATATTCGGGTTCAAACTACCCGGTTTTATAATTTTCGGATCTACCCCATAATAATCCGAGCCCACCACACGTGGGGGACACGGACAGAGCACGAGATGAAGCCCATAATTCTTGAAACCCACGTGAAGACCCATGACTCTTGGTCTGTCACGTGGGCATTGGGAGAATCTTTGTCCAACGGACAAATGATGGGCAGAACGTTTGGTCACGGTTAAAAAAATGAAAAAAAGAGACATCCAAGATTCGCCCATATGTTGTGTGCGCTGTCTTAAGAGGTGTAACATTTGACGAGGCGAGGATAGCTTCATTGATCTACAGGATGAGCTGCATCAGAACATTTGCAGCGGAAATTCCTATTACCTCTTTTACTTGCTTTGGTTTCTGTTAGTCCTGCGTGATGTTAAATTTTTCTTAGTGACATCTTGAAGTAGTGGTCGGTTACTTGGGGGTGGAGTCATCTTCTTCAGGTAAGGAAAAAGGAGACTACTGGAGATTTTTCAGGGGGCTCTCCAAAGAAAAAAACCATGAATACACTGTGAAAAAAAAACTAAAAACCTACTGTCCCAAACGATCTCCAACGGCCTTCCGTTACGACCACATCGTCTTCTCCATCGTCTCTTCAGCAGAGAACGAGAAAATCTGACATAAGCTTCATCATAGCTCATAACACATAATTGTTGTCGCTATTTCTGACCAAAAAGAAGCTGAATCCCAAGGATGTAACAACTCCATTAAAATGCCATGAAAACAGCTCAAAACCTCCATTAAAATCCCATAAAAACACAGCTGAAACTTTGCTTCTAAAATGGCCAAAAATGGACAGCAGCCTGTACCCAAACGAACAAGCTCTCCAAACATCACCCCATCGTCGTCAAACCAATGAAACGACCAGCGCCGTTGCTGCTTCACCTTCATGAACGACTATAAATCCAGCCAACAAACTCCCTCTTCTTCACGCCAGTGAACCATCGCTGCTACTGCTTCGTCTTCTTCGTCAAAGTCCGGTCGAGGTTGCGTTCAGATTTCTGCTCGCGTTTGAGCACCCATTTCCTATTTGAGTTCCGTCCAAAGATAGTCGGATTCACTCCTGTTGTTTTCCATGTAAGGTCAGCTTCCATTTCATTATGTAGTCTTAGCTAATTTAGTCTGTTTTATGCCGTGGGTCAATTTGTTATATTCATGTTTCAGCTCACTATTTACTGTTTAGTATTGTTACTTGTTGATTTGCCATTTTTCTTTCTTTAAAGGTAATGCATATGCACGTGTTTAGTTAAAAGGAATATTTAGCTTGATAGTAATTTTGTTTGTAATTATTCATGTTACTGTTTATTTCTTTAAGTGTTAGGGATGATAATTTAATGTTAGTTTTGAGTTAATGGAGAAAAACACAAGTTATTAGATTGTGGGACAGTGGGTTGACTATTAGATTAGACCATTAGGCCATAACATGAAAAATTAACCAATTATGAACATCGTGCTTGGTTAGCCGTGTCAATAAATATATCATCGTGATTATATGTATGGTTCCCGTTGTGTGGCTATGATGCCTAATTCTAAAATTCGGGGTGCTTTTCATGTAACCCGTTTATAACAATTTCCAATAATAAAACCCTTTTAAAAATATATGAGATGAGCCTCGCCGATTAAAACACATAAATTACGGGGCCCTCTATATGTGTTTATAAAAATACTTAGAATTCGGGATGGACCGTTTAGCTAATTTCACGGTCTTCCCCAAAATAACATCGCGTTAGTCTCTTTAGGCGCGTTGTTTAATAATTTTACCTTCTTAAACTCGGGTGCACATTTATGTGACCCAAATCCAAATCTCAACGGAGTCGAAATGTGTCGATAATCACGGGTACATTGATTGTGACGTGATTTGAGATGCATTTTTACGACGTTGCAATTTTTGTTAAAATAATAATAATAATGTTAAAAGCGGTCAAAGATTAAAATTTGCACATAAGGTAAAGCATGTTATAAATCGGATAAATAAGCCGAATACAACAGTTGAGCGACCGTGCTAGAACCACGGAACTCGGGAATGCCTAACGCCTTCTCCCGGGTTAACAGAATTCCTTATCCGGATTTCTGGTTCGCGGACTGTAATACAGAGTCAATCTTTTCCTCGATTCGGGATTCAACCGGTGACTTGGGACACCATAAATCTCCCGAGTGGCGACTCTGAATTAAATAAATAAATCCCGTTCTGATTGTCCTTTAATTGGAAAAACTCTCTCGCGCCCTTGCGGGTTGCGTAAAAAGGAGGTGTGACAGCTCTGGCGACTCTGCTGGGGATGATAATCTCGAACTTCGGTTCAGGGTCTAAGAATTCGAGCTCAGTTAAATTGTTGTTTTGTCTATATCTGATTTTATTATATGTTTACTTAATGTGCTACATGTCTACCGCTTTGATACTAGTTGCATTGTATATACAAACTGCTATATGTTTACCGCTTTGATATTGCGTGAACTATATATAAAACTGTGCCGAAAACCCTTCTCTTCTTACCCCCGGGGATGTGCTTACTGGTTGAGACTCCCCTTTCTGTTAGTGTCAATACCAAAAATAAGAAAAGAGGCGGGATAAGTTACAAAGCCGGACGATCCCGCGGGTCCCCGGTACGTAGCCCCCTCCTCAATCCGAGTTGTCCGCTCGGGTACACGGTCTAGTACCATTGAAAACATCAGGATATTGAGCCTAGATTTAGGACGTTTATTTGCATCATATCTGACTTAGAGGACTCAACACAGGGGTTGGGTCCGTCTAGGACAGATGATCCGAAAAATTAAAGACCGAGCATGTTATATGTTGCATTTATTTATTCTAGATTATTATTGGCTAAATTCCTGAAAACCAAAAGAGAGAAAATTTTAGAATAGAAAAATATCGAAATATTGACGAATTGTTGCTGAAAATTTGAAAAAATAGGTAGAACAGTTTTGTTGAAATAATTGGTCAAATAATCTGACCGAACTACGCAGGTTTGATTCTCGCCATTAGGTGAGATACGTAGGCAACCCTCATCGGGTCCAACCACCCCTTTTAAAAATAAAAAAAAAATGTCGAATTTTAGTTTTCAATAAATCGAAGTGACGCTGTTTTTCGAAAATAGCCGAATGTTCCGAAAGGACGCCGGAAGGTTGTTTTTTGAAAAAATAGCCACTTTGAATCATTTTTAATAATTTGCGGGCACATCCTTGAAATATTCCTTGTGGAAATATTGCAAGGCCATAACCGCAAAATCAAGTCCGGGTTCACACCCCTTTTGCAAAAAATAACCAAAAAAAAATGTCAAATTTTTTATTATGTTATAAATAAGTCGGGTGATGCTATTCTTGCTTAAAATAAGCCGAATGTCCCTCAAAAGGACGCCGGAAGGCCGTTTTTGCAAGAATAGCCACTTTGGGTCATTTTAAATAATTTTGCACACAGCCTTGAAATGTTTCTTCGCGGAAATGTCGAAAGGTTGTATCCGCGAAAATCAAGTTTTGAGTCATCTCTCAACTTTACAAAAATAACTACGTTATCAAATAAGCCATTACATGGCCAAAATTTTGCTGAAATAGCCACATTTTTGCATTTTTACTTTATCAGTCTTGTATTGGCCTGTGTCGGTGCTGAACGATGCCCCATAGGCCCCAAGATAAAAATTTTGAATTTGCATCTTCTTAAATAAAATTTTGCAAAAAGAGCCACTTTGCCTAAATAAGCCATTACATGGCCAATTTATGAAAAATAGTCTTGTGTTGGTTTATGGTGATGCCGAACGATGCCCCATGAGCCACAAGATAAAAAAAAATTTCAAGTTTATCTTTCTTAAATAAATTTTGCAAAAATAGTCATTTTGTCAAATAAGCCATTATGTGGCCAATTTTGTAAAAATAGTCACAATTGACATAAAAAAAATTTCTCAATCTTTTGTTGGCCTATGGCGATGCCGAACGATGCCCCATGAGCCCCAGGATGAGAAAATTTTCAAGTTTACTTTCTTAAGTAAAAATTTTGCAAAAATAGCCATTTTGCCAAATAAGCCATTACATGGCCAATTTTGTAGAAATAGTCATAATTGACGTTAAAACTATTCTGATTCTTGTAGAAATCTCTGGCACAAGGCGTGAAAGTTTTTTTTTATGAGAGTTTGTAGTTGGAGTGAGCTTTTACAATTTTTCTTCAAAGAAAACAAAAAAAAAATCAAATAAATATCTCTTTACTTCTTGCATTAATTTGCAAGAACTACGCTCGGTCTGATTCATGCGGGGCATGATACGTAGGCAATCTCCAAAAGATTCGACCACAACTGCATATGTATATATATATAAAAAAAAGGTAAAAATAAAAAATAAAAAAATAAAAAAAAAAATTGATAAGGACTGTCTGAGTCCATTCTAACATGTTTTGTCTTGAATAATAAAGTAAGCAGAAGGTGGTTGGTTTGTGGCAAGCGGACAACGCAAGATCCCCGAAAGATGGTACAGGAGGAAATAACCCAAAGATTGAAAAGCTTAGAACATCGGTTGAAACACACACACGGGTTGGCAGGTCAAAAGAGTGTTGCTTTCGAAGATCTATGCTTGTTTCCCGATATCCACTTGCCACCTGGTTTCAAGATTCCCAAATTTGAAAAGTACGATGGATATGGACATCCCATAGCCCATTTGAAAAGGTATTGCAATCAACTAAGGAGCCTGGGAAGAAATGAAGAATTGTTAATAGCCTACTTTGGGGAAAGCCTTACAGGAGTAGCCTCTGAATGGTTTTGGGATCAAGATGCATCTCGCTGGCACGTCTGGAACGACATGGCACAGGCCTTTGTCAAACAATTCCAATACAATATCGACATTGCCCCAGACCGCATTTTTCTTTCAAATCTGAAGAAGAAATCAAGTGAAAGTTTCGGGGAATATGCCCTTAAATGGAGAGAGCAAGCGGCTCGTGCTGAGCCACCCATGGATGACCATGAGTTAATCACTGTCTTCCTTCAGGCTCAAGAGCCGGATTATTTTCAGAACATGATGTCTGCGGTCGGTCAATCCTTCTTGGATGTAATCAAAATGGGAGAAATGGTAGAGAACGGTCTTAAGACAGGCAGAATTATAAGTCAAGCGACTCTCAAGGCTGCAGCTCAGGGTGTCCAATTTGAATCTAGTGACACGAATGAGAGGGATGAAGAAGTCATGATGATATCAGGGTCAAGAAAAGGTTCCAGAAGAACACCTCGACGGTATGCGATGTCTCGACAGGTTTTCCATAACTCCCCCGAGCATTACTATCCACCTCCGAACCCACCATACTCAGTTGATCCACCCCAGTATGTTATTCAGCCATCAAATCATCCAAGAAAGCGAGCACGAGCATCACAAAATCTCTACCAGCCTCCGCAAAATTTCCAAATACCTTATAACCCACTTCCAAACCAAGGGTATAGAAGGGAACCGAAGTTGAAGGTACATTTCACACCAATAGGAGTTTCCTATGAAAGCTTATTTGAGAAGTTAAAGCAACAGGACATGATTGCACCCATCCCTCCAAATCATGTGGACCCACGTGCAAGGAGCTTTGATCCATCTAAAAGTTGTGAATACCATTCCCACGCCCAGGGGCACAACATGGAAAGTTGTCGGGATTTGAAAAGGGAAATAGAAAGGATGATCCAAGAAAAATTGATTGTGATTCATAACAGTGACACCCAGAATATCGTGCTGAATCCGTTACCTGCACCTGATGATACACACTTTCCGGCGGTGATGCCTGGTGACACGGAATATGAGAATCCACTCGGGAATTTGCCGACTGAAATGGGAGAAGGCCATAGTAGTTCTGATAATCAAATTCGTGGCTAAATGTCAGGCTTATCAATTGGAGAGTCATTTGTGGTGGCTTATTTTGTTGTCATTTCTATTTGTCCGAGTTATTTCAGAGTGGTAATCCGAATGTGGTCTTGTGGCTCAAACATTTTATCTTTGTATTTTTCTTTTGATCATAGTGTCTCATCTAAAGGGGTCTAGGTTCGTTCTAAGGGTTGTAACCCCAGTTTTGTTTTTTGGTTGTTCGAGCCGTTGTTTTATCGGTTAATGCAATGACCTATTTTATATTATTTCTAGACATTTTCTCTTATTTAGTCCTCTCCTTCCTATAGTTCTTTTTCTGCTAGCTCTAGTGACATGACGTGCGCGCATAGTTCTGGCATGATCTTAAAAGTTAATCACAAAACCATTGGGAGGTGATCGAGATATTTAAATGAAGTAAGAACGGTTTGAGATTATTCGAAACCCGAGTCATGAGAAACTCGGGCAAGTAAAAGAAAACCGTTAAAGGCAAGCTGCCAAAATTGACATGGGGTCGTTCATAATAATGAAAATGAGAGTGTTGCCCAAGAGTGCTTTAAAGATATGACGAATATTAATTGTGTTGTTTACACTTGGCATGTTTTGAAGATTGGAATGACGAAGGCATTTTGTTCTCTGCTATCCAAACACTTTATCCATCGTCAACCCTTCGAGCCTTATTTTGATTTCTTTCATACCCCCCCTTCGGAATCGGTACCAAAATTAGAAACACAAATAGGGAAGATAAAGAAAGAAAAAGAGAAAAAGAAAACAACGAAAACAACCAAAAAGAAAAAAAAAGAATGAAAAATGAAAAGGAAAAACTAGAAAAACAAGGAATTGGGAACTACGTTTGACCTGATTCCTCAAAGAGGATACGTAGGCGCTTCACAGCTCGGTCACAGTATAAATAAAAATAAAAAAAATCCCCAGGCAAAAAACTGGGGCAACAAAAAGTCGTGTTTATAAAGGAAAATGTAGATTCCGAAGGTTGTAATTTTGAACCACGTTGTTTTGTTTTGAGCCTTTAATACTATCTCATGTTAGCCCTATCCAAACCCACATTACGGTCCAAAGAAAGACCTTTTGACCAATCTTCGAAAGAGGCCAAGTCAGGCAAATGAGAGAAGTCTTATCAGAACATAACACTCTGATTCCCATCAGAAAAGACTCTGATCTGCAGCAGAATAAATATGAGAGAATCTTAGCGGTAACACTCCCAATCCCCAGCTGAAGAGAAGCACGAATGAGAGAGTCTTAGTGGTGAAAACCTTCACAGGCACCATAAGGCGATGAAAGTTGAGAGAAAAACCGAAATGAGAGAGGCTTGATAGTGAAAACCCCTCGGGCACTACAAGTCGAACGAAGATTGGAAGTCAGATGGGAAAGCCCCAGGCGAAGATTACAAAAGGCGGTTTAACGACGGATGGTAGGCTATATGTGCATGTCATGTCCATTAGAGTTGGTATCCACGTTTGATAGGGTTATTTTATAATTTTTCTTTTTAGAGAGTCATCCTCGTTTTTGTCTTTTATTCTGTTTCCTTTTATCTTTCTCCTTTCATAAAAAATTCCCCAATAGAGTCTGTTTGTAAGAAATGACTTCAAAATTTTCCATCAGCTTTCCAATTATGCAAGACGGAATTTGATTGGTACACCCAAGTGGTATAAGTGAGGAGGCATTAAGCGCAAAGCCAGTGTCCAGAAGGATATTTCCCAGCAATAGGAAATCGACAAAGGGGTGGATCGGTGTGAAAAAGGATATCTCAATGAAGGTTAATGACCTCGAGGCCAAGGCCAATAAGACTCAAAGGTCGGGAACTGCCCATTCCTTAGATGTGCTGCCAAAGAAGGGGAGATATCCCCAGCAGAAAGGTATTTTCAGTGACAAGGGTGAACAAAGAAAATGGTTCACCAGTAAAACATGCAAGGTCTTCACGAAGGGTCACTATTATAGGAATTCAGGTGGTTAGTGGAAAACCACGTGGAAAGGTTCGCGAATAAAGAGTCTTCAAGGAAGGCGGGGAAGCAAGAAAGGAGAAAACTATCCCCAGCATGAATATCATCAAATGATAACATCCCCGGCAGGGTCTGACAATGAAACGCAGAGCAGGGAAAGAAGAGGAGAACCATCCCCAACAGGAGCACCACAACCAGCCACCACATTTTAAAACTAACTAATTTTTCTTTGATTTGAAACAGGAAGAAGAGGGGTTGTTGGCAGAAAAGCATGCCACGAAGAAGATTCTCAAACTCGGGCAGAAAATTTTCTCCCGTTGCGAAAATTTTCTCGAAACCAAATACCTGGTTGGGGAAAGAAGCCAGATAACGCGAGGAAATGATCTTTGAACCCGGTTGTCCCCAGCAGCTTTGAAAGAAAGAAAACAACAAGCCGTGATAGAGGAAATTATACCCCCAGCAGACAGGACAAAACGAGGAAGCTTGCGTTCACAAAGGCAAGAGGCCGGTATCACCCCCAGCGGTTCTCGGAAAAATGAAACACTGATTTCGAGATTTCCCCGGCAGCATTATATCCTACAAGTTTTTCAAGGGAGCGAAGCACGAGCCCGGAAGGAGGTTTGGAAAGAGGAAGAAGGAAAAGGGATCCCCGGACAGGGTAATCCCCAGCTGATGACATTTCAATCCCCAGCGATTTCGGGAGATAGGTTTTGAAGGAAGTAGAAAAGGAGGAAATAAAGAAGATTTCCCCAGCAACATTATCCCCAGCAGGTAAGTAATCAATTCAAAGATGTCCCCAGCAGTCAAGAGAAAATAACATGACCCAGGAGGAAAGCAATTCCGAAACAAGGTAATTCAGAAGAAAGGATGGCCCAAGAGACGATGCAGGAAGAAGAAAGTGGTGCAGGAAGCAAAGGAAGGCGACGTGGATGGGATGGAGTTAGTGAGTGGATGTTGAAGTCAGGGATCCCGTCTGAAGAACGGAGTGGCGACTTATTTTGAAGTTGTAGTTGAAGTCACGGAGCCCGCCTGAAGAATGAATTGGCGATTTAGTTTTGAAGTTATAGTTGAAGTCAGGGAGCCTGCCTGAAGAATGGAGTGGCGATTTAGTTTTGAGTTGTAGTTGAAGTCAGGGAGCCCGCCCGAAGAATGTAGTGGCGATTTAGTTTTGAGTTGTAGTTGAAGTCAGAGAGCCCACCTGAAGAATGGAGTGGCGATTTAGTTTTGAGTTGTAGTTGTAGTCAGGGAGCCCGCCTGGAGAATGGAGTGGCGATTTAATTTTGAAGTTATAGTTGAAGTCAGGGAGCCCGCCTGAAGAACGGAGTGGCGATTTATTTTGAGTTATAGTTGAAGTCAGGGAGCCCGCCTGAAGAATGGAGTGGCGATTTATTTTGAAGTGGTAGTTGAAGTCAGGGAGCCCGCCTGAAGAATGGAGTGGCGATTTAGTTTTGAAGTTATAGTTGAAGTCAGGGAGCCCGCCTGAAGAATGGAGTGGCAATTTATTTTGAAGTTGTAGCTGAAGTCAGGGAGCCCGCCTGAAGAACGGAGTGGCGATTTATTTTGAGTTATAGTTGAAGTCAGGGAGCCCGCCTGAAGAATGGAGTGGCGATTTATTTTGAAGTTGTAGCTGAAGTCAGGGAGCCCGCCTGAAGAACGGAGTGGCGATTTATTTTGAGTTATAGTTGAAGTCAGGGAGCCCGCCTGAAGAATGGAGTGGCGATTTATTTTGAAGTGGTAGTTGAAGTCAGGGAGCCCGCCTGAAGAATGGAGTGGCGATTTAGTTTTGAAGTTATAGTTGAAGTCAGGGAGCCCGCCTGAAGAATGGAGTGGCAATTTATTTTGAAGTTGTAGCTGAAGTTAGGGAGCCCGCCCGAAGAACGGAGTGGCGATTTATTTTGAGTTATAGTTGAAGTCAGGGAGCCCGCCTGAAGAATGGAGTGGCGATTTATTTTGAAGTTGTAGTTGAAGTCAGGGAGCCCGCCTGAAGAATGGAGTGGCGATTTAGTTTTGAGTTGTAGTTGAAGTCAGGGAGCCCGCCTGAAGAATGGAGTGGCGATTTAGTTTTTGAAGTTATAGTTAAAGATAATTTAATAGGAAGTGAAAAACAACAATTAGAGGTTGTAGATGAAAGTAACAAGAAGAAGGAAGCAACAATTGGAAGATTTCAAGTAAGGCATCAATTTAGACCTAGTCTGAGTAATTATCTCCTAGCGTCAAAATCTTAGTCTGATGAATTTTTCTCCTAAGACATCAAAATCTTAGTCTGATGAATCTTTCTCCTAAGATATCAAAATCTCAGTCTGATGAATCTTTCTCCTGAGATCACAACAATTTAGGCCTAGTCTGAGGAATTATCTCCTAGCGTCAAAATCTTAGTCTGATGAATCTTTCTCCTAAGACATCAAAATCTTCAGTCTGATGAATCTTTCTCCTGAGATCACAACGATTTAGACCTAGTCTGAGGAATTACCTCCTAGCGTCAAAATCTTAGTCCGATGAATCTTTCTCCTAAGATATCAAAGTCTTAGTCTGATGAATCTTTCTCCTAAGAAATCAGAATCTCAGTCCGATGAATCTTTCTCCTGAGATGTCAGGTGCCCACTTGAAGAAGGGAATGGCAATTTATGATTAGAGTCTGTTGTTAAAGTCAAAAGCCCGCCAGAAAAGCAGAACGCCGTCTCAGTTTCCAAGATTTGATAAGGATAGTGAACAATCGAAAGTGACAGAGTGTAACGGAAATCCCCAACATGAATCAGAAGGAAGGCAACAAGGATCGGAAAAGATAGATTCAGACTTCGAAGGAGAATAGTTCGAAGATCACAAGTAAGGGAATTCACTTCGGAGTGCAACGCAAGTTAGCAACAAAAGAAGCTTGCGACCAGAATGCGAGTCAACAGTCCGAGATGATCAACAGAAGTTAGTCACAATGAAAAAAGAGACAAGGAGTTAATCCAAGTGCAGAAGTTGATGAAAGATGTGGTGTGCTCAAGACATGGCCGAGGTCACGAGCACCGCATACCTGGTCTTGATCCGAAAAGCAACACCTACAACTAGCAAGTATCAAGGTTCAAATATAGAGTCCGCATGAAGCACCAACCAATACTCAAGATCAAGCTTCAGAAGACTTATAGATAGGAATCTTGTAACTAGTAGCTGATAGGCTTAGTTAGTCGTTTTCATGTTGGATTTTTGATGTAATAGCAGGACCACGGACCGGAACCTCGACGGAACGGAACCTCGGCGAAACGGCACCTCGACCGGCTCTCCACCTCGGTATACCCCTTCCTCACTCACTTTCGAACTACACGTGGCCTGATTCCTTTATAGCCAAGGATATGTAGGCAGCTCAGATACAAGGGCTCGGTCACATTCCTCTTCTTTTAGTTTAGTCCCTCCGAATAAGGGTCAGGTCAAAAACACTTGTCTAGTCGTTCTTTGTCTGAAAACTCTTTGTGTTTTCAGTCAAAGAGGGGCAACTGTAAACGCGTGATTTTTGACCCTCCCCGAGATTTTTTATATTTTTAGCGTAAAATATTTAGTTTAGTTTTAATATAGCTATTTTAGCTAAATTTGACTCTTTTACTTTATTTTTACCTTAAAAATGAAAAATAACAAAAAATATAGTTTTATTAATGTTTCGTAGTTATTTTAAACTTGAAAAATATAAAAATAGTACTTTATATTTTTATCTTTTTATAAAAACGAAAATAATAAAAAAATAGTTTCATTAATATTTTGTAGTTATTTTAAACTTGGAAAATATAAAAAAATAGTTTTATTTTAATTATGAGTATTATAGTTATTTTGCTTACGTAGGATTAATTAATAACACCGTGTTCTTATTCTCGGTTCCGGGCAAAGAATAATATTCGGGTTCAAACTACCCGGTTTTATAATTTTCGGATCTACCCCATAATAATCCGAGCCCACCACACGTGGGGGACACGGACAGAGCACGAGATGAAGCCCATAATTCTTGAAACCCACGTGAAGACCCATGACTCTTGGTCTGTCACGTGGGCATTGGGAGAATCTTTGTCCAACGGACAAATGATGGGCAGAACGTTTGGTCACGGTTAAAAAAATGAAAAAAAGAGACATCCAAGATTCGCCCATATGTTGTGTGCGCTGTCTTAAGAGGTGTAACATTTGACGAGGCGAGGATAGCTTCATTGATCTACAGGATGAGCTGCATCAGAACATTTGCAGCGGAAATTCCTATTACCTCTTTTACTTGCTTTGGTTTCTGTTAGTCCTGCGTGATGTTAAATTTTTCTTGGTGACATCTTGAAGTAGTGGTCGGTTACTTGGGGGTGGAGTCATCTTCTTCAGGTAAGGAAAAAGGAGACTACTGGAGATTTTTCAGGGGGCTCTCCAAAGAAAAAAACCATGAATACACTGTGAAAAAAAAAACTAAAAACCTACTGTCCCAAACGATCTCCAACGGCCTTCCGTTACGACCACATCGTCTTCTCCATCGTCTCTTCAGCAGAGAACGAGAAAATCTGACATAAGCTTCATCATAGCTCATAACACATAATTGTTGTCGCTATTTCTGACCAAAAAGAAGCTGAATCCCAAGGATGTAACAACTCCATTAAAATGCCATGAAAACAGCTCAAAACCTCCATTAAAATCCCATAAAAACACAGCTGAAACTTTGCTTCTAAAATGGCCAAAAATGGACAGCAGCCTGTACCCAAACGAACAAGCTCTCCAAACATCACCCCATCGTCGTCAAACCAATGAAACGACCAGCGCCGTTGCTGCTTCACCTTCATGAACGACTATAAATCCAGCCAACAAACTCCCTCTTCTTCACGCCACTGAACCATCGCTGCTACTGCTTCGTCTTCTTCGTCAAAGTCCGGTCGAGGTTGCGTTCAGATTTCTGCTCGCGTTTGAGCACCCATTTCCTATTTGAGTTCCGTCCAAAGATAGTCGGATTCACTCCTGTTGTTTTCCATGTAAGGTCAGCTTCCATTTCATTATGTAGTCTTAGCTAATTTAGTCTGTTTTATGCCGTGGGTCAATTTGTTATATTCATGTTTCAGCTCACTATTTACTGTTTAGTATTGTTACTTGTTGATTTGCCATTTTTCTTTCTTTAAAGTTAATGCATATGCACGTGTTTAGTTAAAAGGAATATTTAGCTTGATAGTAATTTTGTTTGTAATTATTCATGTTACTGTTTATTTCTTTAAGTGTTAGGGATGATAATTTAATGTTAGTTTTGAGTTAATGGAGAAAAACACAAGTTATTAGATTGTGGGACAGTGGGTTGACTATTAGATTAGACCATTAGGCCATAACATGAAAACTTAACCAATTATGAACATCGTGCTTGGTTAGCCGTGTCAATAAATATATCATCGTGATTATATGTATGGTTCCCGTTGTGTGGCTATGATGCCTAATTCTAAAATTCGGGGTGCTTTTCATGTAACCCGTTTATAACAATTTCCAATAATAAAACCCTTTTAAAAATATATGAGATGAGCCTCGCCGATTAAAACACATAAATTACGGGGCCCTCTATATGTGTTTATAAAAATACTTAGAATTCGGGATGGACCGTTTAGCTAATTTCACGGTCTTCCCCAAAATAACATCGCGTTAGTCTCTTTAGGCGCGTTGTTTAATAATTTTACCTTCTTAAACTCGGGTGCACATTTATGTGACCCAAATCCAAATCTCAACGGAGTCGAAATGTGTCGATAATCACGGGTACATTGATTGTGACGTGATTTGAGATGCATTTTTACGACGTTGCAATTTTTGTTAAAATAATAATAATAATGTTAAAAGCGGTCAAAGATTAAAATTTGCACATAAGGTAAAGCATGTTATAAATCGGATAAATAAGCCGAATACAACAGTTGAGCGACCGTGCTAGAACCACGGAACTCGGGAATGCCTAACGCCTTCTCCCGGGTTAACAGAATTCCTTATCCGGATTTCTGGTTCGCGGACTGTAATACAGAGTCAATCTTTTCCTCGATTCGGGATTCAACCGGTGACTTGAGACAGCATAAATCTCTCAAAGTGGTGACTCTGAATTAATTAAATAAATCCCGTTCGATTGTCCTTTAATTGGAAAAACTCTCTCGCGCCATCGCGGGTCAGCGGAAAAAGGAGGTGTGATAGCTCTAGCGACTCTGCTGGGGATAAATGAACCAGAACCACTGGTTCAGGGTTAGAAATTCAAGCTCAGTTAAATTGTTGTTTTATCTATATCTGATTTTATTATATGTTTACTTAATGTGCTACATGTCTACCGCTTTGATACTAGTTGCATTGTATATACAAACTGCTATATGTTTACCGCTTTGATATTGCGTGAACTGTATATAAAACTGTGCCGAAAACCCTTCTCTTCTTACCCCCGGGGATGTGCTTACTGGTTGAGACTCCCCTTTCTGTTAGTGTCAATATCAAAAATAAGAAAAGAGGCAGGATAAGTTACAAAGCCGGACGATCCCGCGGGTCCCCGGTACGTAGCCCCCTCCTCAATCCGAGTTGTCCGCTCGGGTACACGGTCTAGTACCATTGAAAACATCAGGATATTGAGCCTAGATTTAGGACGTTTATTTGCATCATATCTGACTTAGAGGACTCAACACAGGGGTTGGGTCCGTCTAGGACAGATGATCCGGAAAATTAAAGACCGAGCATGTTATATGTTGCATTTATTTATTCTAGATTATTATTGGCTAAATTCCTGAAAACCAAAAGAGAGAAAATTTTAGAATAGAAAAATATCGAAATATTGACGAATTGTTGCTGAAAATTTGAAAAAATAGGTAGAACAGTTTTGTTGAAATAATTGGTCAAATAATCTGACCGAACTACGCAGGTTTGATTCTCGCCATTAGGTGAGATACGTAGGCAACCCTCATCGGGTCCAACCACCCCTTTTAAAAATAAAAAAAAAAATGTCGAATTTTAGTTTTCAATAAATCGAAGTGACGCTGTTTTTCGAAAATAGCCGAATGTTCCGAAAGGACGCCGGAAGGTTGTTTTTTGAAAAAATAGCCACTTTGAATCATTTTTAATAATTTGCGGGCACATCCTTGAAATATTCCTTGTGGAAATATTGCAAGGCCATAACCGCAAAATCAAGTCCGGGTTCACACCCCTTTTGCAAAAAATAACCAAAAAAAAATGTCAAATTTTTTATTATGTTATAAATAAGTCGGGTGATGCTATTCTTGCTTAAAATAAGCCGAATGTCCCTCAAAAGGACGCCGGAAGGCCGTTTTTGCAAGAATAGCCACTTTGGGTCATTTTAAATAATTTTGCACACAGCCTTGAAATGTTTCTTCGCGGAAATGTCGAAAGGTTGTATCCGCGAAAATCAAGTTTTGAGTCATCTCTCAACTTTACAAAAATAACTACGTTATCAAATAAGCCATTACATGGCCAAAATTTTGCTGAAATAGCCACATTTTTGCATTTTTACTTTATCAGTCTTGTATTGGCCTGTGTCGGTGCTGAACGATGCCCCATAGGCCCCAAGATAAAAATTTTGAATTTGCATCTTCTTAAATAAAATTTTGCAAAAAGAGCCACTTTGCCTAAATAAGCCATTACATGGCCAATTTATGAAAAATAGTCTTGTGTTGGTTTATGGTGATGCCGAACGATGCCCCATGAGCCACAAGATAAAAAAAAATTTCAAGTTTATCTTTCTTAAATAAATTTTGCAAAAATAGTCATTTTGTCAAATAAGCCATTATGTGGCCAATTTTGTAAAAATAGTCACAATTGACATAAAAAAAATTTCTCAATCTTTTGTTGGCCTATGGCGATGCCGAACGATGCCCCATGAGCCCCAGGATGAGAAAATTTTCAAGTTTACTTTCTTAAGTAAAAATTTTGCAAAAATAGCCATTTTGCCAAATAAGCCATTACATGGCCAATTTTGTAGAAATAGTCATAATTGACGTTAAAACTATTCTGATTCTTGTAGAAATCTCTGGCACAAGGCGTGAAAGTTTTTTTTTATGAGAGTTTGTAGTTGGAGTGAGCTTTTACAATTTTTCTTCTAGTCTTCTTTGCTAATTTTTACTAGTTGAATGATGTTTCTTCTCTGTTACTTCACATGATAGATGCAGTATGTTGCTTCACTGTTTCTTCATGTCTTTTCTTTTCTTTTCTTCACCTACATGTCTATATCAAGCTAGGATTAGCACTTAAAAGTGAATTCTAATTACCCTGCTTATGTTAGTTTGAGCTATGTTGATTGTTTGTGAGAGCCTGTGCTTATATGTGTAACTGTGTTATGAAGTTTAAAGGTTCTGATGTTTTTCAAGCTATCATATGACTGAAATTGGTAGCAATTAAGTCTAGATTAACACGAATTCATACTGTAGCACATATAAACTGATGGAATGAGTTAGTTGACTAAAATTCAATCATATCAATTGTTTCCTCTGAGTTTGAGTTGATTAATGCATGTTTATTGGATCATATGTGTTTCTGTATGCAATGCATGTTAAGAATGATTAAGTTTTACTAGTTTTTGCTTCTTATGAATGTCTGATTAATTGTTTGAACTTTAGGAGAATTGGTTATAGCTGCTAGTATTAGAATCCTTGGAAATGGCTAGTTTTAAAATAGGCTAAAACTGAAAATCAAATAACAATAGGTTATAAGATAAATAAGTGACCAAAGAGTGGTCAATTTTGCAAATTGATCAACTCTACAAGGTCCAGCACACTGGCCCACCTTAAAAGGGCTAGTTGTGTAACAAATGGTGCAAGTCTGCAAGTTCAGACCTACCCAGGCTCATTTTTGAGCCCTGAACCTCAAGTGGCCAAGCCTGCAAAGGCTTCGGGCCCGATTAAGTTCAGCAAATGGGCTTAATTACCCAGGCTAAGTCTCAACTTGAGATTGGCCATCAGTTAAATAGTTCAATTAAGCAAGCTAGTCCTGCAATTAAGTTTAATTGACTTTAAAGTCACAAAAGTAGGCTATTAAGGAATAATTGGCTTAAGAGTGGTCAACTTTGCAAAAGGTTGACCTATTCTATAAGGCCCTAACACACAGCTCACTTTAAAAGTGGCTGGTTGTGCAAAATGGTTATGTCTGTAAATGCAGACTGGCCCAGGCTCTCTTTAGAGCCCTGAACATCAAAGTGGCCAAACCTGTAAAGGTTTTGGGCCCATCTGTTCAGTAATTGGCTTTAATAGCCAAGCTAAGTCTCAACTTGAGCCTGGCTAGTTCTTAAATAGTTTAATCTCAATAATAAAGCAGGCTAATCGTGCAATTAGCTTTAAATTGGAATAAATTGGTCTTAATTAACTGAAATAGACCCAGAAGTGGTTAAAATTGAAATAGTCTTTAAAAGTAGAACTGGTCAGCCCTTAAATACCAATGCAAGGGCTGGCTATTAGTTAAATAAGTCCCTAAATGCTGAAACTTGACCTAGGCAGGTCTAGTAAACCAGCAGTGCCCTTGGGGGCACAATTGGGAGTTAATTTAGCAAAATAGTAAATAGTTTTGAACTTAAGAGGGTAGGGGAGTCATTTGTCCCCTGATTTCTGCAATTCTGCAGAGATTTAAGGGTATAATGGTCTCCCTAAAATGGGAAATCTGTAAAAATCTCCATCCCTTAGGGCTATACTAGTAAAAATCCCTTAAAAGGAATCTTTGGAACCTTCCAGCACATGCTGGAAGGGTTTCTGGTAACTGAATGAGGGGGTTAAGTGTATATTTCATAAATTTTAGATGGGGAAAGTTGGGATTGATCCCATAACTTTCTCCCCAAGTTTTCAGCCTTTAGTTAGCTATAAATACACCCCAAAAAGGGCTGAAGAGGGGTTCGAATTTTGGGGAGCAATTCTGAAATACACTTAAGCTGGTTTTTATTGAATACAAAGCTTGAGAGATAAAAATACTAAGATCGCAGTAGGATTTCTGGAGTTAGGATCTGCCAATTGCTGTTGGTTTTGGGTTCTCTGCTCGAACACTTGCCTGGGTTTCTGCTTTGTTTGATTGTCGCTGGGTTCTATCTTATTGTGGCTGTGTTGTCTTGCTTATTTGGGAGTCATCTTCACTGTTGCATTGCTGTTGAGTCTATTGCTGATTATTTGCTTCATTTCCCCCTAGAACTCATCAATTTTCTCTACTTCAATCCAGGTACATTACTTTTCCATTTGAAGCCGTAATGCTGGTTTGTTGATATAATATGAAGCTTGGATTCGACAATATGCTGCTGCGTAGTGTAGTTTAATCCATTAATGTTAGTTTTGTAGTTTATTTCATTGTAGTAATTTAGTAGTAGAAGAACAAACACTAAAGCCCTGTAATAGCTAGTAGTAGTAGTAGTATAATAGTAGTGGCCAGTAGCACCTCACCTAGTTAATTAGGTAAAAATCTCTAAAATGAAGCTAAAGGACCATCACATAAGTTAATAGTAATAAGCTCACCTAGTTAATCCGTTTTGTCAATCGCGAGTTCGAATAAGTCTAAAAGGGAAGCAAACAGCTGAGTAATGAATTTGGTTTTGATAATATTAAATAGATTTGGTTCTTTTTAAACAACAGTAGTTAATCATATGGTTAATCGGTCTCTGAATATCAAATGAGCTTAACTTACAGTAACATTAGCGTTTAGTCATATCAGTGAATTAGTATGTGGATGCAGATAAGTCCAAAAGGGAAAATATAAGGGAAAATTGATAAGTCACTTATAATAGGGTCTGTGACACAATATGAATGAGGACAAATAAGAATCCGCAGTTGTGCATACACCATCAAGTCAGTTAGCTTAGATAAGTTGTCATTAACAAACAATTAAATTGTTTAAATACAGTCTTATAGAATTAAAACAAAGGTAAAAGTAGTCGGTTAGTTTAGTTGTTCTCTCATTAATTAGCTGTAATCTAGAATTAATATTGATCTTCTTGTACAGTGATCTTCTCTTTTTGATAAATAAAGTGCAATTTAATTCCCAAGTCTATATGTTTGTTTCATTATAAGTTCTTTACTTCTATTTTCGTTACTGCTATTTCAATTCGGTTTGGGCCTGATGAACAACGTGGGCCTGAACTCTGTCCGAAAATTCATTGGGCCATCGAACGAAAGTCCGAATTGGGTCTGGGTCACTAAGACCCAGATATTTGTCATGCCTTGCTAAGGACTGTTCCAGAAAACCAGGCCCAATTAAATAACAAACTCGACGGGCCTGGAATACCTATTGGTGAATACGATTAAGGAAAGAACAAATGTAGAAAACATAGTCAAATGCTAGTATTAAATACTTAAATGAAAATTGGGACGAGCCTCGCCCGAATAACAAACACCGGGGCCCCTATTTAGTAATGATATAACACAAATAGACCCGGGAAAGCTAATAGCCAATTCTATAGCTTCTCCCAAAAGATTTAAAAGCCGATAGACGTTACTTTAGGGCACGATTTTAATATACTTTCCATTGAACGAGTGTGCACTTGGTGCGACTCAAATCCAAATCTCGGCAAAGCCGAAATACACCAAAAGTCATAGGCGTACTGGTTGCGGTATGACTCGAGGCGTGTTTCCGCGATGTCGCAAATTCATAAAATTAATATTTATGTAAAAAGCACATTATGTTGTTAAAATCTATAATTAAGTCAAGCAAGAGTCGAGAACGACAGTGGAGCAACCGTGCTAAAACCACGGAATCCGAGAATGCCTAACACCTTCTCCCGGGTTAACAGAGTTCCTTATCCGGATCTCTGCTTCGCAGACATTTTTAAGAGTCAAAATTCCTCGGATTCGGGATTAACCGATGACTTGGGACACCATTGACATTCCCAAGTGGCGACTGTGAGCACGTGATTTTTGCCTAACATGAGTTACTCCCACAATATTTTGTGAATTTTTGTGTTACTTTTGGTATTTGTTTGAATTCGTATGAGCGTGATTATATGTGTTTAAATTATTAAAAAAAAAATACAAAAATATGTCGTGCTTACGTTTCTTATCTAGCTTTGAAATTAGGAGTAATTAATTTTATCTTACCAAAATGAAAAACATAAAAAAATAATAATGTAGTCTTGCATTTTTAAACATTTAATGTCCAAATTGTGTGACTTCATTTTAAATTGCTATTTGATTGCATGGTGATTGTTATTTGAGAGTTAATTAGCACTTTTATAAATTAATTTGGTTCTATAGGTTAATTTGAGTTGGTTAAAATTATTTTAGTTTTAATTAATTGTTAAATAAAAAGGGGGGAAACAAAATAATAAGGAAATCGGACCAGGCTGAATTTTCAAACGAAGCCCAAACGAAACAACCATGCCCAAACCACCGGATCAGCCCACCCTCACCTTGGATTGATCTGAGCCGTTCAGATCATTTGATCCAACGGTCGCCAATCGCCCCTGCACCCCGACCCGTATCCGCCTAAGAACGAACCGCCCGGTCTCAAACTTAATCAAACGACTTCGTTTCGTTGAGTAAGTTGATCCAAGCCGTCGATATTAATCGATCCAACGGCCTGGATCAAATCCATCAGCAGGTATATATGCTAAAGGACCTACCCAGCCCCCCTGAGCCAGACCCCCCCTTTCCCTTCAGAGACCATCTCTATCGCTGCCGTGAGCCACCGTGCTTCGCCTGCCGGAAATCGCCTCACGGCGGTTCCGGTAGGCCAACGGCCACCATCTTAACACCAAATACTCCCCTCACCTCCCCCATTACGAATCCAGCCTTCATTTACCTCGAATCACTCCGGAGCTCCTCGAATCTTCATTTGAAGATTCGAGTCAAACTCGAGCCAACGCCAAACCACCCCAAACTCACCCCAAACCCTCCCATGACCTCCCTCACACCCCCGCCGGCTTTGGCTTAGCTCGAATCTTGCCAGAATTGTAAAAGCCCTAAATCGAGTCCCAAGAACCCTAGTTTTTGAAGAAACCCAATTCGAGCCGGGTTAGCCGTAATTGAAGTCCAAGGGACTTTAGTCTAGGTGTTCTCAATCGAGAACATCTCGATTAAAGCCCGTTTGGCTTCAATAGTTCTAAATCATAGTTCGAAGCTTGGGTCGGCAGATTTCTTTTGAGGTAATTCGTGTCCCTTACAATTTCTGTTTGCCATCCGTGTGTGTATTTGTGTTTAGTTTCAAAATTTTTTAGTATTTTCTACTCTTCTCAACAGACCTTTTATTTGGTCGATTCCCGTTCTTTTGCCAATTCTTGTTTAAGTTCAATGCTTCAATAGCTTCGTATAGTTAGTTTATTTAACGTCGTCAACAAATTACTTTGTTTGTATGTTTGTACATGCCCTGAATCTGCCCGTATGCAATTCACCATTAGAGCTTGTCATTTGTTTGATTCTGGATTAGGACTTAACTGAATATAATTGTTAGGACTAGATTAAGGCCAATTATTTAATCACCTGCCCATGAGATAGCCTAGTGGAGCCTGCTGGTACAGCAGGGCACTCCACCAGGTTCTGCATTTCACATTTTAATTTACTAAAGCCCACACTTAGACAGTTCTTAGTGCTGGAAACAGAGAGAGGTATGGGCAAATGGAGCCTCTGACATGGGGGGAGTAACCTTAGGAGCTGTTGGTCTCAACTATAAGAAGAGACATACAGACCTTAGAGTGAAAGGGAGAAAAAACCTGAGAAGAGAGCAGACAGACATACACACAGTAAAGATAAATTTCGAAAACACATAGAGAGACATTGAAAGGCATATAGTCGTTCACACCTACAGGAACCTGAGAAATTGGACCTTTGATTACTGTTTCATTGAAGTTTCTGGTGACTGTTATTGTTGCTGCTTGTAAGAGAAGGCTATTTGGCTTGCTGTTTCTGTTTGCTGAGTTTGTTGATCGTGTGTGGTGTAACTTTTGCTGCTGTGTTGAGTGTTGCTGCTGGTCTATTGTTGCTGCTGTTGTGTGTTGATTGTTGCTGCTGGTCTGTGTTGATTGTTGTTGCTGCTGTGTTGAGTGTTGCTGCTTGGTCTATTGTTGTTGCTGTTGTGTCTATTGTGTTGCTGCTGGTCTGTGTTGATTGTTCTTGCTACTGTTACTGCCTTGTTTTCTCCCTGTGGCTGCTGGTTCACCTACTGTTACTGTTGCTGCATTGCCACTGATCATTCTTCTTTGTTCTTCCGCATTCCAGGTACACATCTCCGTCATTGTAGTGTCTTGGTTCGAAAAGAATGAAGTTTGAAGCTCCCTTTTAATTATGCTGAATACCTATAGATGTTTATAGTTCTTGTACTGGTTATGGTCTGTTATTCTTTAATCAAGTGTATTGCTAATGTTGGCTATGAAAAATGTATCTAGATCAAAGATACATTATCATTAGATGTGTATGTAAACCTGAATCACTCTGCTATATCTGTGCTCTATATTCACCATTCATGTGCTTAATCTCAAATCTGTTAATACTAGGCCCCATGTAAAAAGTGAGATTAGCCATTTGTTTAAAATATAAGGTAATTTGAACACCCGTGAATAATGACATCTTGAACTTGCGAAAATATACGACAGTGGCTCTTTGAGGATTAGTTGGATTCGAAGTAAGTTCTTCCCATATAATAGGCCACCCTAGACTCAAATCTCCTCACTTAACTAACTAACCGTATGGTTGCTGAATTGGTTATGGTTGAGTAGGATTTTGTCATATTGTAGGAATTAGTGAGTTGTCATTCACACGATGACGTAATTAGGTTAAAGGAATCGGGGGTGCATTTCATGCGACCCGACCCCAATTTCAAACAAGAGTAAATAAAGCGTGTCAGGAACCGCAGGTGCATCTCATGTGGTGCGGCTCGTAACAAGTTTTAAATAGTTCGGAATCAGCTTCTAAATAAATACAGTGGGATATAGCTCGCTTTAGATTTGAATTAAAGGTGCGCCTCGCCCAATAGTTACACTAATCGCAAGGCCTTCATAAATGTACATATAAAATACTTAGATTTCGAGATGTGTCGTTTCTTAGCGAATATCACGTCCTTCTCAACAGTGTAAATAAGTAATCGCTCCGGGCGCATATTTTAATTCTACCTTCTTAAATACGGGTGTGCATTTCATGCGACCCAAATCCAAACCCCGAAATATTGAATAAGAATGTGTCGAGGATCCGAGTGCATTTCATGTGACGTGATTCGGAAGCATATTTTTAAGCAACTTTCTCTTTCGTAAATCATAATCAATAATAAAAGCGGTAAAGGGATATTAATTTGCACTAAGTACATAACTGTAAAAAGCAGATAGATAAGCCAAACACGACAGTTGAGCGACCGTGCTAGAACCACGGAATTCGGGAATGCCTAATACCTTCTCCCGGGTTAATAGAATTCCTTATCCGGATTTCTGGTTCGCGGACTGTTAAATAGAGTCATTCCTTTCCTCGATTCGGGATTTAACCGGTGACTTGGGACACCATAAATCTCCCAAGTGGCGACTCTGAAATAATTAAATAATTCCCGCCTCGATTGTCCTTTAATTGGAAAAACTCTTTGCACCCCTGCGGGTGCGTAAAAAGGAGGTGTGACAGCTCTGGCGACTCTGCTGGGGAACCATTTTTAGAATTCGAGCTCGGAATAATTGTTGTATTTGGCATATTTATTATCTGATTCTTTTACATGTTGGCATCAATGTGCTAAATGTTGTTTTTACTGCTTTGATATTTTGTGAACTGTACATATAAATTGTGCCGGAACCAATCTCCTCTCTGAGTCTTCTAAATCATGAAGAAGGGTGCACTTCGTGTGACTTCTTTTCTGTATAGTGTCTAATTCCCATTTTAGAACGAGGTTTGGATAAGTTGCAAAACCGGTGAAGCTTCTGTATTCCCGGGTTCCTGCCTCCTCCTCGGCTCGAGCTGTCCGCTCGGGTAAGCCAAGTCTAGAACAGATAAACCCAGGTTTTTAAACCTAGAATAACAAAGCTTCATGCCGGATCCCTAGTAGGAAACGTTTATTTGCATCATGTCGCATTTGGCTTAGGGGACTCAACACAGGGGTTGGGTCCGTCTAGGACAGGTGACCCGAAATGAACAGACTATCCTGCTGCATCCTGTTTGTCTTGCGCATTTATCTGTTATAGACTTGCATGCTGACCGGCTTTAGAGATTAAAAAAAAAAAAAAAAAAAAAGGGAAAATGTGTTTTGTTCTTAAGATAGAAATAGCTTACTTGTTTTCCTTTAGTAAAATGAATAAATAAATAATGTCGTTTGTTTCGTTAAAACCGAACTACGTGGGTTTGATTCTCAATGGATGTGAGATACGTAGGCAACCTCCATCAGGTCCAACTTCACCTTTTGAAAAATGGCCGAAATATCAAAACTAACTTTTGTACTAAATAAGTCGGTGACGCTGTTTTCAAAAATAGCCGAATGTTCCCGAAAGGGACGCCGGAAGGCTAATTTCGTATAAACGGCCACCTTTGGGTCAATTTTGATTTCGATCAATTTACCCCACAACCTTAAAAGCCTTCGTCCCCGAGACGTTGAAAGGCCGTGATTGAAAACTGATTTTTTTTATTTTTAGCAAAACAAAGTTGTTTTCTTATTTAAATCACCTTAATAAATGTGCAGGATGAGCACGAATCAGAATAAATCATTTTCAATCTTTAGTGAGGTCCCTCAGCGGCTCCGTATATGGTGGAACGATTTGGAAGACAGTAGCAAAAAGGTCGTAGGGAGAATTTTGGGAGGTTTGGTTGATCTGTTGAATATCGAGCCAAGGGAAGACATCATCAAGGCACTGGTATCTTTCTGGGATCCGACCCGCAATGTGTTCCGTTTTGTTGACTTTGAACTGACGCCCACATTAGAGGAAATTGCGGGCTATGCAGGACTAAATGGGAAATTAAGAGGGCAATACCTGCTCTCACCAAGACCGGTATCTCCACATGGGTTTCTGGATTTGTTGAGCATTAGTCGGAAGGTGAAAAATGATGATCTGCTGAAAGGATGTTGCGATCTCCAATTCTTATATCAACGGTACGGCACTCCTCGGGGTTTTGAAGAGTCAAACCTTGGACTAACTCACGCAGGGAATAGAACCAAGTGGGAGGCCAGACGAATTCTAGCATTCATAACGACATTCTTGGGGATTGTGATTTGTCCGCGCGAAGATAAGAAAATAGAGATAAGTCTGGTAGGAATAGCCGATGTTGCAATCAAAAAGGCTGCTAGCACGGTGGTCCCTTTGGTTTTGTCCGAAATCTATCGAGCCTTGACTGTATGCCGAGAAGGGGGCAATTTCTTCCAAGGATGCAATCTGTTACTCCAATTATGGATGCAAGAACACCTCCATCACCGAACACAATACATGAACCATGGGTTGACCGAAAAAAACTGTATCAGGGGTTTCGAAGAACGGATGATGGGTGTTGTATTCCCCGAAGGCGTCGAGGCATGGCTTGCACGACTGAGCTCAATAGAAGCCGATCAGATTGAATGGGCGTTCGGGTGGTTACCCGATACTGAAGTAATATATATGGCAGCCGAGGAGTGTTATATTCTTCTGATGGGGATCCGCAGTGTCCAACCGTATGTTCCTCATCGTGTATTACGTCAACTAGGAAGGTTTCAGGTTATTCCTACCGATCAAGACCTGAGGAAGCACGCCATTGAGTTGAGCCCGGGAGTCGTATTCCCCGAAGAGAAGATTAGAAAGCTATGGCATGAATGCAGGTTCCTTGAGCCTAAAACCATGGTCCGGGAACTAGCTAAGGGAGAGGTGGACCCAAAATACAATGTGTGGTTCGGGAAAAGATTTCAGATTCGTCGGAAATGTTCTAAAAGAGCCCATGTCCAACAGTTCACGGAAGATTCACAGGAACAATGGAATTGGCTAGCAAAGGAGGAGGGGTACAGGACGAAGATCGGCAGGATAGAACAGCAGGTCCGGGACCTTCAGTTCGAGAAAAGATATGCAAGCTGCCGCCGACGAAGGAGATAAAAAGAAGTTGGCACAAGAAAATGACTTCTTGAGAGCTCAAATCCAGCAAATGAAAAGGGATGCCGACAGACAATTGAGGAGTCGAGCAGACGAAAAATTGATAAAGGGTTTGAGAAGCTAAGTCACCGATATCCAAAGAGAATTGGACGAGTCGAAAGCCCAGACAACGAGGATCCGTGCTAGCCGGAGAAAGGAGGCACATCAACATGCACTTCACCTAAAACGGGTGGAAGAAGATTACACTGAGATCATCACTAGCCTGAGGGAAGCAAATGTTGTCCTCAAGGAGCGGGTTTTCAAGCAAGCCCAAGATGCCAGAACGGACCTCGACCGTTGCCACAATTTGATGGCCCGACTGTAAGGACAAGTGGATAGGCTCCTAGACCAAGTCACCAACAATGCTCGAAGATTGGGGACAAAAAGCCAGCAGATAGAGCGGCTACTCGGAGAAAGGGACATGATCAAGGACAGAATTGGAGAAATCGGGCACTATGTCACCATGAAGTGCCTAGTTTGTGAACGAATGCCCCGCGCCGACCTTTTCGCTTCAATTATGGGTTATGTTCATCGGATCATGGAAGAGTTGAGGGGACTGCACAAGGACCTCACACCAAGGCCCGCGGCAAGGCCGAATGATGCCTCGCGGGCCCCCAGGAATTTTAGAGCATTAGATTTTTGATTGAAAATGTATTTTGAAATGTTGAGTCAAGCTAGTTGGCATTTTTATCTTTACTTTCCCAAGTCAAGCATTTCTTTTGTTTTTGCTGATTGTTGTAAGACGTGTTTTGTAACTGCACGGTTTTATTTGATATAAAAGTTACTGAATTTTTCCACAATCTTGTTACCAGAACTACGCTCGGTCTGATTCACGCGGGTCGTGATACGTAGGCAATCCACATAAGATTCGACCACCACTAAAAAGAAAGGAATCCATAGGTTAAATAACAATAAGGCTTGCAAGGATAAAAGAAAAAAAAAAAAAAAAAAAGAGAAAAGAAAAAGAAAAAAAAAGGGCTGGAATGACGCATGTTAAGAGTGCATGTAGAAAAGGGTTATTTGGTTAGGTGCATTGCATCCAACGTGCTATAACATATCTGTCAAACTCGGTAAACTAACAAGTTTGTTGCATTTCCAGAAAAGTTTAGCAGTTGGTTTGACAGAATATACTGGCCAGCCATCATTACCGTACTAGATCCAAAGGACCGATTACGATAAGCATGTCTAGTTCTGGTAAGAGCCTCGAGGAAGAAAAATCAGAGTTACAAATCATGAAAGAAGAGGTAGACCGGTTAAAACAACAGATAACAGAGATGCACCTGGCCTGGGCCAGGGAACAGTCTTCACCAAACCGCCCTACTCTCGCCTCGGCTCCGGAACATCCGCCCATCGATCCTTCGACAAGCGCCCCGATCTATCCATACTTTCGGGGGGAAAACCCATATGCCACCCACATTCTACCAGCCAAACCAAATCCTCCTCCAGCCACCCCCTGTTTTTGTGGCACCTCCACCTGCTCCTCTGCAAAGGCCGGCCGGCGAGCCATATGTTCAGATCCATGACAACTCTTACTATCCTCCAGAGCCTACTTTCAGGGCCCCTGAACCACAATCACATACACCTCACCGGGATAATCCGGCAGAACCGGAAAAGCACTTCCAAAGTTCGGAACACGAGGAAGTTATCGGAAAAGTTAAAAGCCCGGAGCCAGTCCTTCGGGAATATGCACGGTTTGGGCAACCGGGTCGGCGTCGCCTACAAGGATCCGTGTCCATTTCCGGACGTCCGGTTGCCGGCGGGGTTTAAAATGCCCAAATTCGACCTATACGAGGGGCATGGTGACCCGATGGCCCACCTGCGAGGGTTCTGCAGTAAAATGAGAGGGGCCGGAGGACGGGACGAGCTTCCGATAGCTTACTTCGGTCAGAGTCCGGGAGGATCTGCGCCGGAGTGGTACACTAGACATGATCCCGGTAGATGGTTTACGTGGGATGATTTGGCTCAAGCTTTTATCGGCCAGTTCGAGTACAATCTTGAAATAATCCCCGACCGCCTATCATTGCTAAAATTAGAGAAGAAGCCCGCCTGAAAGCTTCAGGGAATTTGGTTTCCGTTGGAGGGAACAGGCGGCCAGGGTAGACCCGCCGATGAGAGAGAGCGAGATGGTGGACTACTTCTTGCAGACATTAGAGCCAACCTATTTCGGACATCTGGTAACGTCCGTGGGCAAATCATTCACGGAGGTGATAAAAATGGGGGCTATGATCGAGGAAGGTTTGAAGGCCAACAAGATCATGAGCTACTCGGCATTGAAGGCCACCACTCAGGCTATCCAAAGTGGTACTGGAGGAGTACTCGGGAAAAAGAGGAGAGAGGAAGTCGCGGCAGTCGAGTCCGGGGCATGGTTCAGAAATAAAGGCCCTGCACCCCAATATAGCCCGCCCCACCACCAAAATTACTCCCACAATCCATATCACCACCCGCAACATTACTATCCCGCACCTGATCCCCATTTTACTGTCCACCACGCACAGTCCTATTCTGCACCTCCCGTTCATGCACCGTGGCGTGCACCAAACCCCCAGAACAATCATCCACCCCCAAGAGCTTACAGAAACCCCTCGGGCGCGAGTTTCCGTCCGAACCAGGCATTCAGGGGCGACAGGGCGCCGAGGCCAAAGACTTTCACTCCCTTAGGAGAGTCTTACACCAGTCTGTTCCACCGGTTGAAACAAGTAGGGTTGCTAAATCCGGTTGAAGCTAAGCTACCAAACCCTCTCCCGAAGAACCTGGACCATTCAGTAAATTGTGCCTACTGCTCGGGATGTCCGGGACACGATACAGAAAAGTGTTGGAGGCTAAAGACGGCCATCCAGGAGCTCATTGACACTCGCAGGATTGAGGTCCAGACTCCAACCGAGCCCAACATCAACCAAAACCCGCTTCCAACTCATCATGAGACCAATATGATCGAGTTGGTACGGGCGGAGGAAGGAAAGGAGAAAGCCTCTCAGACCGTAATGATGATTAAGTCTAGCGGGGTAGGAACGAGAAAAGGGCCAAGCCTTGATGAGCCATCCATTTGAAAGAAGGACGTACCAGGAGGGTCAGAAGCGGGAAAAAGAAGTGTGAACGAAGTACCGGTGAGGCCGGGGGAAGCAAAGATAGTTGTACCAGGGGCAGCAATCAAGCCCATCTTGACAGTAGCAGGCGTTCGAATGGATCCTTTCATCATCCAGCCAGCAATACAGTTGCCAATAACTGATAGCCGGGCTGTTCCATGGAATTATGCTCGGATTACAATGACCTACAAAGGAAAGGAAGTGAAAGAGGAAGTTTGCGAAGCGCAAGGGTTGACCCGCTCGGGGAGATGTTTTGCCCCTGCGGAATTGAGGAAGATCACTCCGGCAACATTGAAAAAGCCGGTAATTGATGAAGAGGCAGAAGAATTCCTCAAAAAGATGAAGCTGCATGACTACTCTGTCCTAGAGCAGTTGAAGAAGACTCCTGCGCAAATATCATTGCTATCCTTGCTGATACATTCTGAGGAACACCGACAAACTTTGATGAAAGTCCTGAATGAGGCACATGTACCGGATAAAATCTCAGTGAGTCATCTGGAGAAGATCACCAATAGGATCTTCGAAGCAAATCGGATCACCTTCACCGATGATGAATTGCCCGAAGAAGGCACCGAGCACAACAAGGCTTTATACCTTACGGTAAAGTGTGAGGAATCGGTGGTTACCAAAGTCCTTGTCGATAATGGGTCCAGTGCTAACATTTGTCCTCTCTCTACACTGGACAAATTGAAAGTAGACATCGGTAGGATACGCAAGAACAACATATGTGTTCGAGGGTTCGATGGGGGAGGCAAGGCATCGGTTGGGGACATAGTGTTAATCTTGACGATTGGGCCAGTGGAGTTCACCATGGAATTCCAGGTGCTGGACATGGTGGTGTCATATAACCTCCTGATAGGGCGACCATGGATCCATGCCGCAAGAGCGGTTCCATCCAGCTTGCACCAACTCGTCAAGTTCGAGTGGGACCAACAGGAGATCGTCGTCCATGGAGAGAACGATCTACAATCAGGCACCATCATCCCCTTTGTTGAAACAGAAGAAGATGTTGGGCCGTGGGTATACCAGGTCTGCGATGTGGTGTCCGCCAACCGAGTTCCAGAAGGGGAATGCATTCCCGATGACAGAACAATTACTGCGGATGTCATGGTGGCTCATGAAATGTTGCGACATGGTTTCATACCCGGTAAAGGTCTAGGTGCATCTCTGCAAGGAATCATACAACCGGTATCGGTGGTCAAAAACTTGGGAACCTTCGGCTTGGGATTCCAGCCAACATCAGAGGACATCCGGCGAGCAAAGAAGAGTAAGCAGAAGACATGGGTGCTCCCGAAGCCTGTTCCACGCCTTTCCCAATCTTTCGTCAGGTCCGGAGCAAGAGGACATCCAACGACAAAGGTTCCCGGTCCTACGATCAGGCCAGACGAAGAGTTCTTCAGGAAGTTCGAGGACCTATTCACAGATGTATGTATGCTCGAGGACGGTGAAGGATCCAGTCATGCCGAGATACAATTTGTGGGACCAAAGGCAAAACTGAATAACCGGAAGGCTACTCCTCTCCCTGTCCGGAAGGAGTCTTGGTAGTTTGTCTTGGATTGTTTTTCTTTCGAAATTTTGTGTTGGGGGTTTGTCCCCGGAGTAAAATCCAGTTGTTTTTAGTTCATTTTGATTTAAGTTTGCAGTTTGTTTTCCCTTTGTACAATTCCCATTAATGAAATTTGGTTCCCTCGTGTCTAATTTTGTTTATTTTTTCCTTCTTTTTTACTTTTCTGAACAGCCTTCTTTCAACTGATCTTAATGATATGGCGTGCTTAAAGATTAATCAACCCAGGTCTAGAAAGTCAATCGGGTTTCGAAATAATAACGCATGAAATAAGAAGTGACGAGAGTGAGTCGGAGTACGGCGATGATGAAGCCGTAGAAGAAATCGGTGAAGAATTAAGTCACTTCGAGGAAAAACCCAAACCGAATTTAAATGATACTGAAGCCGTTAATCTAGGGAATGCGGATGACGTCAAAGAAACCCGAATAAGTGTCCATATTGAACCCAATCTGAGAGAAGAGTTGATCAAAACACTCATGGAGTTTAAAGACATTTTCGCATGGTCGTACGACGACATGCCAGGACTCAGCACTGATCTAGTGGTTCATAAATTACCCACCGATCCGGCATATCCTCCCGTCAAGCAAAAACTGCGGAAATTCAAGACGGAGATGAGTGTGAAGATTAAGGAGGAAGTAACCAAGCAGTTGCAGGCGAAAGTCATTCGTGTCACTCGATACCCCTGAATGGTTGGCTAACGTAGTACCGGTGCCAAAGAAAGACGGAAAGATCAGAGTATGCGTGGACTATCGCAATCTCAACAAGGCAAGTCCTAAGGATAATTTCCCACTTCCCAATATCCATATCCTAATTGATAATTGCGCCGGACGCGAAATCGGATCCTTTGTGGACTGTTATGCGGGATATCATCAGATTTTGATGGATGAAGAGGACGCAGAAAAGACGGCTTTTATTACACCGTGGGGAACTTATTGCTACCGAGTGATGCCGTTCGGTTTGAAGAATGCGGGGGCAACGTATATGAGGGCGATGACTACGGTATTCCATGACATGATACACAAGGAAATTGAAGTGTACGTGGATGATGTGATCATAAAATCTAGGCGTCAAGAAGACCATGTTGCCGACCTCGGGAAGTTCTTTCAAAGACTTCGAAGGTACGACATCAAGCTCAATCCGGCCAAATGCGCATTCGGAGTTCCATCAGGAAAGTTGCTAGGATTCATCGTTAGCCGACGGGGCATTGAGTTGGACCCATCCAAAATCAAGTCCATTCGAGAGCTACCCCCGCCAAAGAACAAAACAGAGGTAATGAGTCTGTTGGGAAGGTTAAATTACATCAGTAGGTTTATTGCTCAACTTACAGCAACCTGTGAACCCATATTCCGTCTGTTGAAGAAAGACGCCGCGATAGAATGGACGGCAGAATGTCAGGAAGCGTTTGACCGGATCAAAGGGTATCTGTCAAATCCACCCGTACTAGTTCCGCCCGAACCGGGCAGACCCCTGATTCTTTATCTGACGGTTTTGGAGAATTCGTTCGGCTGCGTACTGGGGCAGCATGATCTTACTGGCAGGAAGGAACGGGCCATTTACTACCTCAGTAAGAAATTCACGATCCACGAGGTCAAGTACACTCATCTAGAAAAGACATGTTGCGCTTTGACTTGGGTAGCCCAAAAGCTAAACATTATTTGTCTTCTTACACCACTTACCTCATTTCGCGTTTGGATCCGTTGAAGTATATTTTCCAGAAACCTATGCCTACAGGGAGGTTAGCAAAATGGCAAATATTACTTACGGAGTTCGACATCATATACGTGACAAGGACGGCTATGAAAGCTCAAGCCCCGGCCGATCACTTAGCCGAGAATCCCGTTGACGACGAATACGAACCTTTGAGGACGTATTTTCCAGATGAGGAGGTGTTGCAAATTGAGGGGTTAGAACTAACCAAGGATCCAGGGTGGAAGCTCTTCTTCGACGGAGCGGCGAACGCAAAAGGAGTCGGAGTAGGGGTCGTGCTCATATCTGAAACAGGACATCATTATCCTGTTACTGCTCAACTGCGTTTTCATTGTACCAATAATATGGCTGAGTACGAGGCATGTATCTTGGGGTTGCGATTAGCGGTGGACATGGATGTACAGGACGTCTTGGTCTTGGGGGACTCGGACCTTCTGGTACATCAGATTCAGGGAGAATGGGAAACCAGAGATTTAAATCTTATCCCATATCGTCAGTGCTTGCATGATCTGACCAAGCGCTTTCGATCAGTAGAATTCAGACACATCCCGAGGATGCATAATGAGGTTGCCGACGCTCTAGCTACTTTAGCATCAATGCTACATCACCCGGACAAGGTTCGTGTCGATCCGTTACATATCCAGGTCCGGAATCAACATGCTTATTGTAATGTGATAGAGGAAGAGGTGGATGGTGAGCCATGGTTTCATGATGTCAAGGAATACCTCGGGTTAGGAGTATACCCAGAGCAAGCAAGCAACTGGAGATCAAAAGCGAGCTATTCGGCGGTTGGCGAACGGATTTTTCCTTAGTGGAGGGGTGCTATACAAAAGAACCCCGGACTTAGGATTGTTGAGATGTATAGATGCAAATCAAGCCACAACAGTGATGACAGATATACACTCGGGAGTTTGCGGACCACACATGAGCGGATACGTATTGGCAAAGAAGATTCTTCGCGCAGGATATTACTGGCTCACGATGGAGCGTGATTGTATAAGTTTCGTGCGAAGATGCCATCGGTGTCAGATACACGGAGACTTGATTCATTCTCCACCAACTGAATTGCACACAATGTCAGCACCATGGCCGTTTGTTGCATGTGGCATGGATGTTATTGGACCTATAGAGCCTGCGGCTTCCAATGGTCACAGGTTCATTCTGGTAACGATCGATTATTTTACCAAGTGGGTGGAGGCCGAAACATTCAAATCAGTGACCAAGAAGGCGGTGGTGGATTTCGTGCATTCTCACATCATCTGTAGGTTTGGAATTCCAAAGATAATCATCACAGATAACGGTGCAAATCTTAACAGTGGATTGATGAAGGAGGTCTGCCAACAGTTCAAGATCACGCACCAAAATTCCACACCGTATCGTCCCAAAGCTAATGGTGTGGTTGAGGCAGCAAATAAGAATATAAAGAAGATATTGAGGAAGATGGTAGAAGGGTCTAGGCAGTGGCATGAAAAGTTACCATTTGCGCTGCTGGGTTATCGCACCACCGTCCGGACTTCGGTAGGTGCAACTCCTTAGTTGTTGGTGTACGGGACTGAAGCAGTAATACCAGCAGAAGTTGAAATCCCATCCCTCCGAATTGTCGCCGAAGTCGAGATTGATGACGACGAGTGGGTCAAAACCCGATTAGAGCAATTGAGCTTGATCGATGAAAAGAGATTGACAGCAGTATGTCACGGCCAATTGTATCAAAAGAGAATGGCGAGAGCATATAACAAGAAGGTACGTCCCAGGAGATTTGAAGTGGGACGGCATGTGCTGAAGAGAGTTCTACCCCATCAGGCCGAAGCGAAAGGCAAGTTCGCTCCAAATTGGCAAGGACCATTCGTGGTGACTAGAGTATTATCCAACGGCGCTCTATGTCTGACTGATGTCGAGGGAAGATGCACCGATATGGCTATCAATTCTGATGCAATCAAGAGATATTATGTGTAATTCTTTAATGCATTTGTCAACGTTTGGTTTCGTTTGTGTGTATTTGGCATTTTTCGGAGAATGAAATGACATAGGCAATTTTTCTACTACCCAAACACTTTAACCTTTGTTTCCCCATTTGAGCCTTAATTATTCTTTCATATACCCTCTTTCGGAATCATCAAGGAAGATGTGTAACAGAATAGAAAAGAAACAAAGAAGTAATACAAAAAAAAGTGAACTACGTTCGACCTGATTCCTCAAGAAGGATACGTAGGCGCCACACGGCTCGGTCATAATAAAGCAAAAATCAAAGGTCCCCCAAGCAACAAAACTGGGGCAGAAGTCATTGTTTCGTTTGAAAGATAGTGTGGATTCCGAAAGTTGTAATAAGCTAACCGCCGAGGTTAAACCCTTTTAGCCTCACACGCAGAAACCATATTAAGAACCAAAAAGACCTCTCGATCAGTATTTGAGAAATGCCAAGTCGTGCGAATGAAAGCCAAAAGTGACACTCCGACCCTCGATTGAATCCAGGACGCACAAGCCGAAAAGGGATAATGCTTTAGAGGGAATCTCGTGGGTGACCCCGCCGCAGGGAAAGAAAGCGTATATGAGAGAGTCTTAACGGTGAAAACCCTCGCGGGCACCTTAAGGCGAAGGAAGTTGAGAGAAGTAAAATGAGAGAGTCTTACGGTGAAAACCTTTACGGGCACCTCAAGGCGACGGGAGATAGAGAGAAATGAGAGAATCTCATTAGTGAAAACCCTTGAAGGGCACTGTGAGGTGACAGGACGAGATGGTTACAAGATGTCTGCATGAAACAAGGTTTGGACATCCGTTTACCTCTAGCAGAACGCGGCATCAGAAAGTGATTGACATGAATAGACCGGGTAGTTTAATCTCAAAGGCGCGGCATAACCATTGGATCAGGCACACATTCAGATAAGTTTTCCTATTTTTGAGTTCAGAAAAGTTTTTCTCTTCTTTTGTCATTTGCGGTCAGTATTCTTTTCTTTTCTTTCATTTTCGAAAATTGATTTTTCAAAGCTTACTACCAAGTCTCCCAAAGCAGTATAAAGCAGTATAATAGGCGTGGAACGAGGCAATAAGACAGAAGTCGTTACGATAGTAAGATTGGGACGACAGGTTGATTGGAAGGCTCGCAGGAATTATGGAGTATGATGGACACATGTGGCACGTCCGAAAGATGATTTCACGTAACAGATCACCGGCTAAAAAGAGTCGGATCAAACCAAAGATTGGAATAAAAGAAAAGATGAGAGGTCGTTCGTGGGAAGAGCATCGTCCCCAGCAAGCGTCAACGTCGCCCTCAAAGTTCGAGAGAGGCCGAGCAGCTGAAAGAGAAAAGAAAATGGCCCCAACAAGAGTGGCACGACCACTCACCGCGTTTTGAAACTAACAATTTTTCTTTGATTTAAAAGCAGGAAAAGAGGAAAAGAGGGCAGAAAAGCATACCGTCCAGAAGTTTATCAAACTGGGGCAGAAAATTTTCTCCCGTTGCGAAAATTTTCTGGAAAGCAAGACTCGGAGGATAAGGGTAGAAAGCAACGCAAGATTTCGGGAAGTACCAGCTCCGAGCAGAATAGTTTTGAGAAAGGCCAGACGACACGATAGGGTAATATTTGAGCTTGGTGTCACCCCCCAGCAGTTGTGGGGAAAATAAAACAATGGCTTCGAGATTCCCCTAGCAGTATTACATCCCATAATTTGTTCGAGGAGGCAAAAGCGTGAGTCCCAGAGGAGGTATGGGAAGAAGGAAGAGAATGAGGGGTGAAGGAAACAAAGAATACTTCCTCGGCAGCATCATCCCCAGCAGGCGAGTAAACAGTTCCAAAAATATCCCCAGCAGCCAGAAGAAAAAGTAATACGACCTAGGGGAAAGCAATTCCAAGACAGGATAATTCAGAAGAGAAGGTGGTCCGAGAGGTAATGCAGGAACAAGGAAATGGTACAAAAGGCAAAGGAAGGTAATCAAGATAGGATGAAATCGGTGAGTAGTAGTTGAAGTCAGGGGAGCCCGCCTGGAGAATGGAGTGGCGATTTTATTTTGAAGTAGTAGTCGAAGTCAGGGAGCCCGCCCGGAGAATGGAGTGGCGATTTAATTTTGAAGTAGTAGTTGAAGTCGGGAGCCCGCCTGGAGAATGGTGTGGCGATTTAATTTTGAAGTAGTAGTTGAAGTCGGGGAGCCCGCCCGGAGAATGGAGCGGCGATTTAATTTTGAAGTTGTAATTGAAGTCGGGGAGCTCGCCCGGAGAATGGAGTGGCGATTTAATTTTGAGTAGTGGTTGAAGTCGGGGAGCCCGCCCGGAGAATGGAGTGGCGATTTAATTTTGAAGTAGTAGTTGAAGTCGGGGAGCCCGCCCGGAGAATGGAGTGGCGATTTAATTTTGAAGTAGTAGTTGAAGTCGGGAGCCCGCCCGGAGAATGGAGTGGCGATTTAATTTTGAAGTTGTAATTGAAGTCGGGGAGCCCGCCCGGAGAATGGAGTGGCGATTTAATTTTGAAGTAGTAGTTGAAGTTAGGGAGCCCGCCTGGAGAATGGAGTGGCAATTTTATTTTGAAGTAGTAGTTGAAGTCAGGGAGCCCGCCCGGAGAATGGAGTGGCGATTTTATTTTGAAGTAGTAGTTGAAGTCGGGGAGCCCGCCCGGAGAATGGAGTGGCGATTTTATTTTGAAGTAGTAGTTGAAGTCGGGGAGCCCGCCCGGAGAATGGAGTGGCGATTTAATTTTGAAGTTATAGTTGAAGTCGGGGAGCCCGCCCTGGAGAATGGAGTGGCGATTTCATTTTGAAGTAGTAGTTGAAGTCGGGGAGCCCGCCTGGAGAATGGAGTGGCGATTTAATTTTAAAGTTAGTGGTTGAAGTCAGAGAGCCCGCTTGGAGAATGGAGTGGCGATTTTATTTTTTGAGTAGTAGTTGAAGTCAGGGAGCCCGCCTGGAGAATGGAGTGGCGATCTATTTTGGTCGAGGAAAGCGGTTGAATGTAACCGAAATCTCCGGCATGAATCCAAGTTCGTAAGCAGAGGGAGGCAACAAGGATCAGAACAGATATATTCAGATTGCGAAGGAGAATAGTTCAAAGATCATAAAGAAGGAAACAACGATCGGAGTTCGGCAATCAAGATAGGCCGAAATAACAATTGGCAGAAGAGAAGAAGCATCAGAAGGAACACCAAGTCAGACGGGATGGCAAGGAGCGCGACAAGATCAAGTTAAAAAGGATAGATAAGAACTTGTAGTACTGTAACTTAGTCTAGCTTCTTGTTTTTGTTGCTTAGTGCGGTGTAACAAGGAGATCGGCTAAGCAGTGGTAACAGCAGTAACAGCGGCAACAGCAGTAACAGCGAGATCGCAACAGTCATGGTAGTCCCAGCTACCAGAACTTCCCGAACTACATTGACCTGATTCCCTTTTAGCCAGGGATATGTAGGAGACCTTTGAAGCAAGGTTCGGTCAAAACTTTTCCAAAATGCTTCATACGGAGTGCTCGAACGGGCAAAAATCGCTCATACTTGCTCATTTATCTTTGCACGAAAACTCTTCGTTGTTTCCGCGCAAAGAGGGGCAGCTGTGAGCACGTGATTTTTGCCTAACATGAGTTACTCCCACAATATTTTGTGAATTTTTGTGTTACTTTTGGTATTTGTTTGAATTCGTATGAGCGTGATTATATGTGTTTAAATTATTAAAAAAAAAATACAAAAATATGTCGTGCTTACGTTTCTTATCTAGCTTTGAAATTAGGAGTAATTAATTTTATCTTACCAAAATGAAAAACATAAAAAAATAATAATGTAGTCTTGCATTTTTAAACATTTAATGTCCAAATTGTGTGACTTCATTTAAATTGCTATTTGATTGCATGGTGATTGTTATTTGAGAGTTAATTAGCACTTTTATAAATTAATTTGGTTCTATAGGTTAATTTGAGTTGGTTAAAATTGTTTTAGTTTTAATTAATTGTTAAATAAAAAGGGGGGAAACAAAATAATAAGGAAATCGGACTAGGCTGAATTTTCAAACGAAGCCCAAATGAAACAACCAGGCCCAAACCACCGGATCAGCCCACCCTCACCTTGAATTGATCTGAGCCGTTCAGATCATTTGATCCAACGGTCGCCAATCGCCCCTGCACCCCGACCCGTATCCGCCTAAGAACGAACCGCCCGGTCTCAAACTTAATCAAACGACTTCGTTTCGTTGAGTAAGTTGATCCAAGCCGTCGATATTAATCGATCCAACGGCCTGGATCAAATCCATCAGCAGGTATATATGCTAAAGGACCTACCCAGCCCCCCCTGAGCCTTCATCTCCCAAAGGTCTTTAGAGACCAGCTCTATCGCCGCCGTGAGCCACCGTGCTCCGCCTGCCGGAAATCGCCTCACGGCGGTTCCGGTAGGCCAACGGCCACCATCTTAACACCAAATACTCCCCTCACCTCCCCCATTACGAATCCAGCCTTCATTTACCTCGAATCACTCCGGAGCTCCTCGAATCTTCATTTGAAGATTCGAGTCAAACTCGAGCCAACGCCAAACCACCCCAAACTCACCCCAAACCCTCCCATGACCTCCCTCACACCCCCGCCGGCTTTGGCTTAGCTCGAATCTTGCCAGAATTGTAAAAGCCCTAAATCGAGTCCCAAGAACCCTAGTTTTTGAAGAAACCCAATTCGAGCCGGGTTAGCCGTAATTGAAGTCCAAGGGACTTTAGTCTAGGTGTTCTCAATCGAGAACATCTCGATTAAAGCCCGTTTGGCTTCAATAGTTCTAAATCATAGTTCGAAGCTTGGGTCGGCAGATTTCTTTTGAGGTAATTCGTGTCCCTTACAATTTCTGTTTGCCATCCGTGTGTGTATTTGTGTTTAGTTTCAAAAATTTTTAGTATTTTCTACTCTTCTCAACAGACCTTTTATTTTGTCGATTCCCGTTCTTTTGCCAATTCTTGTTTAAGTTCAATGCTGCAATAGCTTCGTATAGTTAGTTTATTTAACGTCGTCAACAAATTACTTTGTTTGTATGTTTGTACATGCCCTGAATCTGCCCGTATGCAATTCACCATTAGAGCTTGTCATTTGTTTGATTCTGGATTAGGACTTAACTGAATATAATTGTTAGGACTAGATTAAGGCCAATTATTTAATCACCTGCCCATGAGATAGCCTAGTGGAGCCTGCTGGTACAGCAGGGCACTCCACCAGGTTCTGCATTTCACATTTTAATTTACTAAAGCCCACACTTAGACAGTTCTTAGTGCTGGAAACAGAGAGAGGTATGGGCAAATGGAGCCTCTGACATGGGGGGAGTAACCTTAGGAGCTGTTGGTCTCAACTATAAGAAGAGACATACAGACCTTAGAGTGAAAGGGAGAAAAAACCTGAGAAGAGAGCAGACAGACATACACACAGTAAAGATAAATTTCGAAAACACATAGAGAGACATTGAAAGGCATATAGTCGTTCACACCTACAGGAACCTGAGAAATTGGACCTTTGATTACTGTTTCATTGAAGTTTCTGGTGACTGTTATTGTTGCTTCTTGTAAGAGAAGGCTATTTGGCTTGCTGTTTCTGTTTGCTGAGTTTGTTGATCGTGTGTGGTGTAACTTTTGCTGCTGTGTTGAGTGTTGCTGCTGGTCTATTGTTGCTGCTGTTGTGTGTTGATTGTTGCTGCTGGTCTGTGTTGATTGTTGTTGCTGCTGTGTTGAGTGTTGCTGCTTGGTCTATTGTTGTTGCTGTTGTGTCTATTGTGTTGCTGCTGGTCTGTGTTGATTGTTCTTGCTACTGTTACTGCCTTGTTTTTCTCCTGTGGCTGCTGGTTCACCTACTGTTACTGTTGCTGCATTGCCACTGATCATTCTTCTTTGTTCTTCCGCATTCCAGGTACACATCTCCGTCATTGTAGTGTCTTGGTTCGAAAAGAATGAAGTTTGAAGCTCCCTTTTAATTATGCTGAATACCTATAGATGTTTATAGTTCTTGTACTGGTTATGGTCTGTTATTCTTTAATCCAGTGTATTGCTAATGTTGGCTATGAAAAATGTATCTAGATCAAAGATACATTATCATTAGATGTGTATGTAAACCTGAATCACTCTGCTATATCGGTGCTCTATATTCACCATTCATGTGCTTAATCTCAAATCTGTTAATACTAGGCCCCATGTAAAAAGTGAGATTAGCCATTTGTTTAAAATATAAGGTAATTTGAACACCCGTGAATAATGACATCTTGAACTTGCGAAAATATACGACAGTGGCTCTTTGAGGATTAGTTGGATTCGAAGTAAGTTCTTCCCATATAATAGGCCACCCTAGACTCAAATCTCCTCACTTAACTAACTAACCGTATGGTTGCTGAATTGGTTATGGTTGAGTAGGATTTTGTCATATTGTAGGAATTAGTGAGTTGTCATTCACACGATGACGTAATTAGGTTAAAGGAATCGGGGGTGCATTTCATGCGACCCGACCCCAATTTCAAACAAGAGTAAATAAAGCGTGTCAGGAACCGCAGGTGCATCTCATGTGGTGCGGCTCGTAACAAGTTTTAAATAGTTCGGAATCAGCTTCTAAATAAATACAGTGGGATGTAGCTCGCTTTAGATTTGAATTAAAGGTGCGCCTCGCCCAATAGTTACACTAATCGCAAGGCCTTCATAAATGTACATATAAAATACTTAGATTTCGAGATGTGTCGTTTCTTAGCGAATATCACGTCCTTCTCAACAGTGTAAATAAGTAATCGCTCCGGGCGCATATTTTAATTCTACCTTCTTAAATACGGGTGTGCATTTCATGCGACCCAAATCCAAACCCCGAAATATTGAATAAGAATGTGTCGAGGATCCGGGTGCATTTCATGTGACGTGATTCGGAAGCATATTTTTAAGCAACTTTCTCTTTCGTAAATCATAATCAATAATAAAAGCGGTAAAGGGATATTAATTTGCACTAAGTACATAACTGTAAAAAGCAGATAGATAAGCCAAACACGACAGTTGAGCGACCGTGCTAGAACCACGGAATTCGGGAATGCCTAATACCTTCTCCCGGGTTAATAGAATTCCTTATCCGGATTTATGGTTCGCGGACTGTTAAATAGAGTCATTCTTTTCCTCGATTCGGGATTTAACCGGTGACTTGGGACACCATAAATCTCCCAAGTGGCGACTCTGAAATAATTAAATAATTCCCGCCTCGATTGTCCTTTAATTGGAAAAACTCTTTGCACCCCTGCGGGTGCGTAAAAAGGAGGTGTGACAGCGACTCTGATTAATCTCTAATAAACCCCGAACCGATTGTCCTTTAATTGGAAAAACTCCTTCCTTACGTTATTTTATCCGTCTCGGATATTTGAGCGTCGGGGTATACCCTACGAGCGTATTTATATGCTTAAGTGTGGGGTAGTAAAAAGGGAGGTGTGACAGCTCTGGCGACTCTACTGGGGATCCCAACCCCGAACTTCGGTTTCAGGGTTTAAGAACTCGAGCTCTTTAGAACCGCCATTCGCGTTATTGTTTGACTTCATTATATGATTTGAACAACATGCTATGTGCTTTATCGCTTTGATATTATGTGGATTGTATATAAAATTGTGCCGAAAACCTTTCTCTCTTCACCCCGGGGATGTGCTTACTGGTTGAGACTCCCCTTTCCGTTAAAGTCACCTTAAATTAAGAAAACAGAGGCCGGATAAGTTACAAAGCCGATTGACTCCGCGGGTCACCGGTACGTAGCCCCCTCCTCGATTCGAGTTGTCCGCTCGGGTACACGGTCTAGCACTCTATGAAACCGTAAGATTTTGAACATAGGTCTAGGACGATTATTTGCATCATATTTGACTTAGGGGACTCAACACGGGGGTTGGGTCCGTCTAGGACAAGGTGACCCGGTATTGGAAAAGACCGAGCATGTTATGTGTTGCATTTTTATTGTCCTTGACCGTTATGCGGACCGGCGGAAATCCCGAGATTGGAAAAATTATTGAAAAAGGAAAAAAAGAGAGAGAGAGAGAAAAATAAGATCTATAGGAAATAGGTATCCAAAAATTTGAAAATCTGAAAAAAAGGGGGTGGAACAATTTTTTGTTGAAATAATTGGTCAAATAATCTAACCGAACTACGCAGGTTTGATTCTCACCATTAGGTGGGATACGTAGGCAACCCTTAAACGGATCCAACCACACTTTTAGAAAAAGACCAAAAAAGATTTTCCTTTCAAATAATCGAGGTGATCGCTATTTTTGGAAATGGCCGAATGTTCCGAAAGGACGCCGGAAGGCTGTTTTGGCAAGTCATTTTCTTTCCTTTCCTTCAAAAATGAAAACTTGCATTGAAAAAGATTTTCCTTTTTTCTAAATAAATTCGCCTTAATAAATGTGCAGGACGAGCACGATGATGAATGAACATTTTTCCCTAAATAAAATCCTCTTGGAGCTAAAATTATGGTGGCAGGACATGGGATCAGATGGTCAAGACTGGGTCAAGGGTTACCTAAAAGGCCTTACTGGGTTATTAGACATGGTTCCCCGAGGTGATGTGATTAGAGCGCTGGTCACGTTTTGGGATCCGGCACACAACGTATTTCATTTCCCAGATTTTGAACTTACCCCTACTTTGGAGGAAATTGCCTTCTACATCGGGAAGACTGAGGTCCCGCTAAAAGGAAAATACCCGGTATCTCCGAGGACGGTAACAATACATCGTTTCCTCGACTCATTGAAAATTGCCCGGAATGTCCACAATGAAGATCTGGCCAGCGGGTTTTGTTCCTTAAGCTTCATCTACAGTAGGTTTGGACACGTTGGGGGTTTCAACGACCTCACAAACAAGTTATGTTGCAAGTCCAACATAGCGAAATGGGAGGAACACCGGAGGTTTGCATTTCTAGTGGCATTTCTCGGAGTTGTCGTATTCCCGAGGAAGGATGGACATATCAACATAAAAGTTGCCGGAGTAGCTACCACACTGATAGTACAAGATAATTGTACTCTGGCCCTAATGATCGTCGCGGACATCTACCGTGCTCTGATTGCGTGCAAAGCGGGAGCCAACTTCTTCGAAGGATGTAACTTAATCTTGCAAATCTGGCTAATTGAACATCTATGCCACCATCCTTCATTCTCGAGCTATGGTTCGGCTGAACGGACATGTTTGGAAGAGTTCGGTACGAGGACAAAAGAAGTAAAGTTGCCGGAGGGAGTCCAAGGTTGGATTGTGTATCTTCGATCACTAACTGACGGTCAAATCGATTAGACGTATGACCGGTTACCTCTTGACGAGGTGATATACATGCCAACGGAGGGATCGCCGTTTTTGATCATGGGTTTGAAGAGTATACAACCTTATGCCCCATACAGAGCCCTGCGACAGTTAGGTGGGTGTCAAATTATTCCGAGAGATGGGGATCTCAGTGTGCAAGCTGTGGAGATTGGTCCGGACGGGCAATTCCCGAAAGCAAAAATCCGGCAAATTTGGAATGAGTGCCAAAATTTGAGAATTGATACTTGTGTGCCGAATAGAGAAAAGGGGGAGATGTCACCTGGATACTCCACATGGTACCGACGAGGGGTGGAACACGAACGTCTTTCGAAGAGACCTCACTTGCAAGATCTGATAGAGCAATCCGAGGAGAATCAGAAATGGGTGGCCAAGGAAAAAGAATACAAGGCCAAAATCAGCTTGTTGGAGGATAAATTGAGAAATCTTCATTTCGAAAGTGGCTTACAAGCAGCATCCGATGAAGTGGAGAAGAAACAGCTGAAAAAAAGAGAATGAGATGTTGAAGGCTCAAATGGCTCAAATGAAAATTGCATCCGAGACCCTAGTTCGCTCAGCCCGGGATGAAAAGTTAATTGAGATTCTCCGGCGCAAAGTAAATGACTACGGCTTCGATTTGGACAAAGCTGAAAAAGAGTTAGTCAGGGCTCGGAAGCAAATCAACAGCGACGCTGAGGAAAGAGCCAAGTTGGTTCGGCAATTACAAGACAAGCACGATTTCGAGGTAGCTCAGCTTAGAAAGAAAATAATTTCAGCCACGGTCAAAAGCAACAAGATTATCAAGGATCTTGAAGAGGAAAGAGAGCATTGTTACACGACTATGGCTAGATTAGAATTGGAGCTGCAGCAAGTGCAAAAAGACAACCAACATACCTTGGATGCTCGCACTGGACAAATAAGCTGGTTATTGCAAGAGAAGGGGGTCATCAGAAAAAAGATTGTTCGCATTGCCCAATACATCACCAGAAGACTCAACTGTGTGAAGATATGTCTCGAAGGACCTTTGTATCAGCAGTGAAGTTCTTCGTACAGCAAGTCATGGCTGACCTAGATAGGCTCCAAAGGGGATTAGCATATAGGCCCGCGGCAAGGCCGAACGATGCCTCGCGGGCACTAGGAGCATTAATGTACTCATAGGGCATGCATCATCTTTTTATTTTTTTCTTTTAAAACATCACCTTGTAATCAATGTTTTGGATTATCAATGGAAAATCAAGTGTTGTTATCAATTCTTTTGCTTTATGTCATTTCCTTTAAATTCGATAGGCAAATAAATAGGAACGTAATTATGAAAATGACAAGGAAAAAGAGAGAAAAAGAAAAAGCAGCAAGAAAAAAAAAAGAAAAAAAAGCAAGAAAAAAGAGAAAAGAAAAAGAAGAAAAAGAAAAGAAGAGAAAGAAAGAAAAAGAAAGAAAAGGAAAGAAAAGGAAAGAAAAGAAAAAGAGCGGAAAGAGAGAAAAGCGATTGGTCCAAATGAGCAGCGGCCGGGATGATGCATAACGATTCGAGGAAATGTGTCTGTTTTTAAAGTCGATGCATTTTATTCATGCGCTAACAACTAATGGGTGTTGATGCTTGTGAGTCCAGATTCTCTAGGCAACTGGCATTCTGGCTACCCACCCATACAACACAAGATACAAAAAAATGACGAAAGTTGTGTCCCAGGAAATTGAGGCAACTATCGTGGATCCTGCTCACGAAGAGGAGATTGTGGATGTGGTAGGAATGAAGGAGGAAATGTACAAGCTGAGGCAGCAGATGGCCGAGATGTACCAGGCATGGTCTAGAGGTCAACCACTGCCAGCTTACCCCGCCAACCCCGCATATGTCCCTCCGGCCAACCCCAACCCTGAACCACCTACAATGAACTCATCCTCCACCTACCCCGATTACCCTCACTATTATGCCTCCACCTCCCAGGTACCGCCACCTCTAGTCAAACAAGCACCACCTCACATACCCTAAGTCGCTCCAATGTATGTGGCACCACCACCCGCTGCTATGCACAAATCCTCCAGCGAACCGATGTTTCACATACATGATCCTCACTACTACCCTCCAGAACAACTTTCCTACAACATGAGTCTCATGCTCCGTTGATAGAAACAAGTGAAGAAAGAATTGCTAAGAGTGCCGGGCAGGAAGAGATGGCCAAAAAAGTGAAAAGTCTGGAGAATGCTTTCCGCACTATGCAAGGACTAGGAGGGCAGGTGAGTGTAGCCTACAAGGACCTGTGTCTATTCCCTGAGGTGCAGCTTCCCGTGGGATTCAAGTTGCCAAAATTCGATATGTATAGCGGACACGGAGATCCGGTAGCTCACCTCAGGGGGTACTGTAGCAAGATGAGAGGTGCAGGAGGTAAAGATGAGTTATTGATGGCGTACTTCAGCCAGAGTCTGAGTGGTTCAGCTTTAGAGTGGTACACTCGACAAGACCATACAAGGTGGTTCGTGTGGGATGACCTTGCGCAAGCCTTTGCAAATCACTTTCAGTACAACTTAGAGATCATACCTGACAGACTATCCCTTACAAAAATGGAGAAGAAGCCAGGGGAAAGCTTTAGGGAATTCGGTTTCAGATGGAGGGAGCAGGCCGCGAGAGTAGATCCACCTATGAAGGAGGGGGAGATGGTGGATTGTTTTCTACAGGCTTTGGAGCCTACATACTACGGTCATTTAGTATCGGCAATTGGGAAGCGTTTCAATGAAGTCGTGAAGATGGGAAGCTTTGTGGAGGAAGGTTTGAATACAAATAAAATCATGAGTTTTTCGGCCATTAAGGCCACCAATCAAGCTATACAAACTGGAAATGGGGGAGCAATGGGAAAGAAGAAGAAGGAAGAGGTGGCAACTGTAGAGAGCAGGCCATGGAGTCGTAACCCGCATCATCACCCAACAAGACCCTACCACCAGCACCCACCAAACCCATCAACCCCATATAATCCACCACCATCATCTTACCCGCCAAACCCATACAACACATCAACTCCATATAAGCCACCACTACCTCCATACCCACCAACAGTCCCACACTACCACCACCCACAAGTCCCACACTACCCACCACCACCACCCCATGTGTGGAGAGCTCAAGCTCCACACAATGTGTACCACACCCAGAACACATACCCAACCTCTAAACCTTACAAAAACCAAAACAGGCCCAGGCCTGATTCAGAGTGGAGAAACAAGGCAAGGAAAACATTCACCCCGCTCGGGGAATCATATACCAGCCTTTATCATAGGTTGAAAGAGTTGGGGATGCTAAGCCCGATTGCACCTAAAGTCCCAAACCCACCCCCGAAAAACCTTGATCCTTCTGTTAGGTGTGAATATTGTTCGAGAACATTGGGCCATGATACTGAAAAATGTTGGCAATTGAAGAATGCCATTCAAGATCTCATTGATGATAGGAGAATTGAAGTTCAGGCTCCAGAAGCCCCGAACATTACCCAGAATCCGCTGCCAAATCACCACAAGACACACATGATAGAATTGGTGCAAGGTGATAGCAGTCAGAAACCATCTCAGGCTGTGATGATGATAAAGTCAAGTGGCAAAGCAGAAAAGGAAGCTGTGAAAGAGAAAGCGATTGCTGAAAAACCAACAGGAAAGCCAATAGTGGTGGAAGGTTTGAAAGTGGTAGTGCCAGGCGTAAAGCCAATTGTGACCGTGAAAGGCGTGAGTACGGAGTCAGTAATTATAAAGCCGGTAGTGCAGATGCCGGTGGTGAGCACAAAGACTGTACCTTGGAACTACAACAAGGTAGCAGTGGTTTATAAAGGAAAAGAGGTGTCCGGGGAAATTAATGAAACCCATGGTCTCACCCGGTCTGGAAGATGCTTTGCTCCAGAAGAATTGAGAAAAATGAAAGCAGTAAAACAGAACCAATTGAAGAAACTTGTGTCAGAAGAAGAAGCGGAGGAATTCCTCAAGAAGATGAAGTCACGGGATTATTCTGTAATTGAGCAGTTGAGGAAGACCCCTGCGCAGATCTCTTTGCTATCTTTGCTAATACACTCAGAAGAACACAGGAAGGCCCTGGTGAAGATTCTAAATAAGGCTCATGTTCCAGAAAAGATTTCAGTTTGCCATCTAGAAAAGATTACCAACAAGATTTTCGAGTCTAATAGGATCACATTCTCTGATAAAGAATTGCCTGTGGAAGGAACTGAGCACAACAAGGCACTGTACCTTACGGTGAAGAGTGAAGAGTCGGTAGTGACCAGGGTGTTGATAGACAACGGATCAAGCGCTAACATTTGCCCACTGTCGACTTTGGGAAAACTGAACATCAGCCCGGACAGAATCCGGAAGAACAGTATAAACGTGAGAGGATTTGACGGTGGGGGTAAAAACACATTGGGAGATATCATTCTGGAAGTGACCATCGGTCCTGTTGATTTTACTATGGAATTCCAGGTGCTCGACATTGCTGTGTCGTATAACTTGTTGTTAGGCCGACCCTGGATTCACGCAGCCAAGGCAGTACCATCGTCTTTACATCAGATGGTCAAATTTGAGTGGGAGCAGCAGGAAATTGTAGTACATGGAGAAGAAAATGCTTGTAATATGGTGACACCGTTTGATGATACTGACGGGGATAAAGGTCCTTGGGTCTACCAAGTGACAGATGCTATTGTGGTAAACAGAATTACGGAAGGGGAGAAGTTGTCAATCCCTATGATGGCACCAACTGCTGTAATGGTGGCCAAAGAGATGCTTAGAAATGGATTTGCACCAGGGAAGGGACTGGGCCAAGCATTGCAGGGAGTTATTCAGCCGGTTCAGCTTCCAGAAAACAAAGGTACATTCGGTTTAGGGTTCAAACCCACCTTTGCCGACATCCAGAGAGCCTCAAAAGCCAAAAAGAACTGGACCTTGCCTAAACCCATACCCAAATTATCCGACACCTTCGTCAGGCCTGGTACAAAATATCGGACATCTGCTGCGACAAAGTGCATTGAGACCCAACCTGATGAAGAAGTGCTGAGTTTTGAGAAGATGTTTTGGGAGGTGAATATGGTTGAAGCGGGGGAAGGCACAAGCAAAATGGATGTGCAGTTTGTGGGACCTGGAATCATGTTGAGCAATTGGGAAGCTACTCCTTTCCCTATTAGGAAGGAGTCTTGGTAGTTAGCTCCAAATTTTCATCGTTGCTTTCCCAAAAATTGTTATTTTTATAGTTCTCCCATTCCCCTCATGAAAAGAAAAGCAAAATGTATCCCGAACTTTGTTCGTTCTTTTTATCAATGAAATGCAGTTTTCCTTTTTCTTCACTTTTGCCTTATTTTTCTTTATTTTTCCTTTTGTACAGTTCTGCATGTGTTGATTCTGATGCCATGTCATGCGTGAAGGATTCTAGACCCAGTTCTGACAATCACGTTACCATACAAGAAATTGAGGAAGATAATGAAATAGAATGTGAGGATGAGGAAGCCCTAGAGGAAATAAGCAAGGACATGAAACAATACGAGGAAAAACCCAAACCGAATCTGAGCGATACAGAATCTGTAAATTTGGGGAGGGAAGACGATGTCCGGAAAACAAAGGTTAGTGTTCATTTGGAGGCACCCCTCAGGGAAGAATTGATAAGGTTGTTACATGAGTTCAAGGACATTTTTGCCTGGTCCTATGATCACATGCCTGGACTTAGCACTGATTTGGTGGTACACAAGTTGCCTATCTATCCTGAATGCCGTCCGGTAAAGCAAAAGTTGAGGAAATTCAAAACGGACATTAGTGTGAAGATAAAAGAAGAGGTGAATAAGCAGTTTGAGGCAAAGGTCATAAGAGTTACCAAGTACCCCACTTGGTTAGCAAATGTTGTGCCGGTCCCGAAGAAAGATGGAAAAACCAGAGTGTGTGTGGACTACAGAGACCTCAACAAAGCCGGTCCGAAGGATGACTTCCCATTGCCAAACATCCACATATTGATCGACAATTGCGCCAAGCATGAAATCGGTTCGTTTGTGGACTGTTATGCCGGTTATCACCAGATCCTGATGGACGAAGAAGACGTTGAGAAAACCGCCTTCATTACACCTCGGGGAACGTATTGTTACAGAGTAATGCTGTTTGGATTGAAGAATGCCGGGGCAACTTACATGAGGGCGATGACCATAATGTTCCACGATATGATGCATCGAGAAATTGAAGTATATGTAGACAATGTCATCATAAAGTCCAGAAAGCAACCTGATCATGTGAGAGATTTGAGAAAGTTTTTCCAAAGACTCCGGAGGTACAATTTGAAGCTCAATCCTGCAAAGTGTGCCTTTGGAGTACCTTCAGGGAAATTGTTGGGGTTTATAGTGAGTCGGCGAGGTATTGAACTGGATCCATCAAAGATCAAGGCTATTCAAAGTCTACCTCCGCCGAAGAACAAGAAGGAGGTCATGAGTTTGCTAGGAAGGTTGAATTACATTAGTCGATTCATTGCTCAATTGACATCAACGTGTGAGCCGATCTTCAAGTTGTTGAAAAAAAATGCAGCAGTGAAATGGACCGACGAGTGTCAAGAAGCCTTTGACAAGATCAAGGAATATTTGGCCAATCCTCCGGTATTAGTTCCTCCAGAACCAGGGCGACCTCTGATTTTGTATCTGACGGTGCTTGACAACTCCTTTGGTTGTGTATTGGGTCAGCATGATGAAACAGGCAAGAAAGAACAAGCCATATATTACCTCAGCAAGAAATTTACATCATACGAGGTAAAATACACTCAACTTGAAAGAACTTGTTGTGCGTTGATTTGGGTAGCTCAGAAATTGAAGCACTATTTGTCGGCATATACCACATACTTGATGTTGCGACTGGATCCTCTGAAATACATATTTCAGAAGCCTATGCCTACGGGAAGACTGGCCAAATGGCAGATTCTGCTCACAGAATTTGACATTATCTATGTAACCCGTACGGCAATGAAGGCACAGGCAATTGCAGACCACTTAGCTGAGAATCCGGTGGATGATGAGTATGAACCATTGAAGACGTACTTTCCGGATGAGGAGGCAATGATTGTCGAGGAAATGGAGCAAGATGAGAGACCGGGATGGAAAATGTACTTCGACGGAGCTGTCAACAGCAAGGGCGTTGGTATCGGAGCGGTACTCATTTCAGGTACGGGTCAACACTATCCCGTCACAGCTCAGCTTCCTGATTTTTCTGTACCAACAACATGGCCAAATATGAGGCGTGCATCTTGGGATTAAGGATGGCAATCGACATGGGTATTCAAGAGATTTTGGTCATGGGTGATTCGGATCTCTTGGTACACCAAATCCAAGGGGAATGGGAAACGCGAGATTTGAAATTGATACCATATCGGTATTGTTTGCACGAATTGTCTCAAAGATTCCAGTCTATAGAGTTCAAGCACATCCCAAGAATGCACAATGAGATCGCATATGCTTTGGCCACACTGTCCTCTATGTTGCATCATCCTGACAAGACATATATAGATCCGCTCCAGATTCAAGTCCGTGATCAAAATGCTTATTGCTTCGCTGTGGAAGAAGAGTCAGATGGAGAGCCGTGGTATCATGATATTAGGGAATACCTGAAAGCTGGCAAATACCCTGAGCAAGCCACTGGAGACCAGAAGAGAGCCATCAGGCGTCTAGCCAATGGATTTTTCCTCAGTGGAGGAGTGGTATACAAAAGAACACCAGCTCTGGGCTTATTGCAATGTGTGGATGCACAACAAGCAGATGAAATCATGATTGAAGTACATGCCGGAGTATGTGGACCCCACATGAGCGGATATGTTTTAGCAAAGAAGATTTTGAGAGCTGGTTATTACTGGCTCACCATGGAGCGTGATTGTATCAGGTATGTAAAGAAATGTCACCAATGCCAGGTACATGGGGATTTGATCCACTCCCCGCCTTATGAGTTGCATACAATGTCAGCACCTTGGCCCTTTGTTGCTTGGGGCATGGATGTTATCGGCCCGATAGATCCGGCCGCTTCTAATGGGCACAGGTTCATTCTGGTTGCAATTGATTATTTCACCAAGTGGGTTGAAGCTAAGACATTCAAGGCGGTGACGAAGAAAGCGGTGGTGGACTTTGTGCATGAGAATATTATATGCCGATTTGGAATTCCCAAGGTGATCATCACGGATAATGGAGCCAATCTAAATAGTCATCTCATGGCGGAGGTTTGCGAGAGATTTAAGATCACACACCGCAATTCCACACCTTACAGGCCAAAGGCGAATGGTGCAGTAGAAGCGGCGAATAAGAATATCAAGAAGATTCTCCGGAAGATGGTGGAGGGATCCAGGCAATGGCATGAAAAGCTACCCTTTGCTCTCATGGGTTACCGCACGACGGTGCGTACTTCTATCGGAACCACACCTTATACATTGGTGTATGGAACGGAGGCTGTTATACCCGCAGAAATAGAAATACCGTCATTGCGGATCATAGCCGAAGCTGAGATAGATGACGATGAATGGGTAAAAGCCCGGTTGGAACAGTTGAGTTTGATTGATGAGAAGAGGCTGGCCGCGGTTTGTCATGGGCAGTTATATCAATGAAGAATGGCCAGAGCATACAATAAGAAGGTACGACCTCGAAAGTTTGAAGTCGGACAACTGGTATTGAGGCGTATCTTACCACATTGGGCCGAGGCAAAAGGCAAGTTTGCGCCAAATTGGCAGGGACCGTTTGTGGTATCACGGGTGTTGTCCAATGGAGCATTGTATTTAACAGATGTTGAAGGAAAGTGCGTAGAGACTGCTATCAATTCAGATGCAGTCAAAAGATACTATGTATGATTCCTTTTCAATTATGTGTTTTGTATGTTGTTGTGATTTTGGAATTGAAATGACGAAGGCGTTTTGTTCTCTATCCAAACACTTTATCCATTGATAACCCCTTTCGAGCCTTAATGAATATATTCTTTCATATCCCTCTCTCGGAATCACTTTAGCGCAATAAGATCGAAATTGTCAAAATGAAAAATGAAAAAAAAAGATGGAAAAATGAAAAAAAAAAAGAGAAAAAGACAAAGAAATCGGGAAAAGTCAAAAAAAAGAAATCCATCTAACTAATGAAGTTGGATGAACTACGTCTGACTTGATCCCGAAAGGGTACGTAGGCAGCCTCTCTGAGGTTCAGTCACAATGAAGAAAAAATCCAAAAATCCCCCACATATTGAAACTGGGGCAGAAGTTATGTTTAATAATTCCGAGAGTTGTAAATATCTTCGAACCCTCGTGAGATTTTGAGCCTTTATACCTTTCTTTCTTAACCCATCCAAAAGCCACGTTACAGTCCAAAGAAAGACCTTCTGATCAATTCTGAAATGATAACGAATGCGATGGAGGAGGAGCGAAGCATCGGATAATACCCATGGTACAGAAAACAAAATACAAAAAGAAAAAAAAATGAAAAAATGAAAATGAGAGAGTCTCATCGGTGAAAACCTTAACTGGCACTGTGAGGCGATTGTGAGTTTGACAGAAATAAAATGAGAGAGTCTCATCAGTGAAAACCTTAATCGGCACTGCGAGACGATTGTGAGTTTGAGAGAAATAAAATGAGAGAGTCTCATCAGTGAAAACCTTAATCGGCACTGCGAGACGATTGTGAGGTTGAGAGAATAAATAGGAGAGTCTTATTGGTGAAAACCTTTCGAGGCACCGTAGGGCGATCGTGAGGACTATCAGAAAAGAGAAAAGCAACAAAAAAAGAAAAACAGTATCGGTTTGGGTTGGAAACAATTCGAAGACAGAATAATGATTGGAACGAACTGGGTCAGAGTTTAAATACATGGCATGGTCAGCGGAATCGGCCAGCAAATACCCAGATAAGTTCTATCATCTCTCCAAAACACCCTTACCTTTCTTTCATTTTTCTGCATTTCATTGTTTACCTTTTGAGAGCTAACTACCAGCTCCTGATAACGAAAGCTGAAACAACACTGGGTCAGAAAGAAGGAAGATTCGGGAAGGAAATAAAGAAGCTTGGCAAACATGGCCAAAGGAAAAGAAAACAAAACAAAAATGGAGAAATAAGAAAACACAAAAAGAGTCAGCAAGGGATAAGCAGTTGCACAGTATGAGAAAAGCAAAAAAGGAAGAAAGCAATAAGAAGCGGGGACGGCAGATGCCAGTTGCCAGCAGTTTATATCAAATAAATTCTGTTTCATGCAGGAACAAATTGTCACTAATCACTTTAAAGTGAATGTGACCAATGTGGAAAAATAGAAAACGCAAAAAAGAGAAAGTTCGCCGAATAAGTGGAGAAATTCACAGGCAAGATATAATTGGTAAAAGAAAATACCAAAAAGAGGAAGGTAACATCTTTTAAAATCCACTCCCTAGTCCTCAGGCTGCGGGAATACTTTTCTGCATTTGCATTGCATGTTTAAATTCTGTTAGGTGCCCACCTTCTAATACGGGAATACTTTTCTGCATCGCATTGCACGTTTAAATTCTGTTAGGTGCCCACCTTCAAATACGGGAATACTTTTCTGCATCGCATTGCACGTTTAAATTCCTGTTAGGTGCCCACCTTCGAATACGGGAATATTTTTCTGCATCGCATTGCACGTTTAAATTCTGTTAGGTGCCCACCTTCGAATACGGGAATACTTTTCTGCATCGCATTGCATGTTTAATTTCTGTTTGGTGCCCACCTTCGAATACGGGAATATTTTTCTGCATCGCATTGCACGTTTAAATTCTGTTAGGTGCCCACCTTCTAATACGGGAATACTTTTCTGCATCGCATTGCACGTTTAAATTCTGTTAGGTGCCCACCTTCAAATACGGGAATACTTTTCTGCATCGCATTGCACGTTTATTTTCTGTTGGGTGCCCACCTTCAAATACGGGAATACTTTTCTGCATCGCATTGCACGTTTAAATTTTGTTAGGTGCCCACCTTCAAATACGAGAATACTTTTCTGCATCGCATTGCACGTTTAAATTCTGTTAGGTGCCCACCTTCAAATACGGGAATACTTTTCTGCATCGCATTGCACGTTTAAATTCAGTTAGGTGCCCACCTTCAAATACGGGAATATTTTGTGCATCACATTGCACGTTTAATTTCTGTTAGGCGTCCACCTTCAAATACGGGAATAGTTTTTTTGCATATCGTGGTTTATATAGCTAAAAGCCCACACTGGGGCAGAAAAAGAAAAAAAAAAGAGTAGTTTGTTGTTTTGTTTTGAGCAGGTGCAGCTCAAGGACAAAGAGTACCATTGAAAATAAAAAAAAAAGGAAAACAAGAAAATCAACAAAAAAGAGAGTCAACATCAAAGAAAATCAACAAAAAAAGAGAGGGAAAACAAGAAAATCAACAAAAAAGAGAGTCAACATCAAAGAAAATCAACAAAAAAGAGAGTCTGCATCACCGGAAAGGGAAGAAGAGCAAAAGCTAGATTAGGAACAATTGTAATTGTAGGATCATAGCTTAGAATAGCTTCTTTATTTTACATCTCTTCCCCCCGGTGTAATAAGGAGTAAGTCAGTAGGTCTCAACAATGTCAATGCAACAGTGAGTCTGGTAGTTTTAAACTGCCAGACCTTTCCGAACTACACTGACCTGATTCCTGTTTAGCCCAGGATATGTAGGCAACCTCTAAAGCAGGGTGCGGTCAAAAGGTCTTGAAGATTAAAGCTTGTGGTTAAGGATTTCTTACCCATTTATGTTTATTTCTTCATTTCCTTGCTTGGTATTGTATATCTAAGTGTGTAGTATTTGTGAGCACATGATTTTTGCACCGGGCAAATAATTCCAAAATTAAAATAAATATATTTTTGAGTGCAATTATTTGCCTTGCTTGAAATTAGCTATACTTTGTGCATTTGAATAATTAGAAATTAGAAAAAAATCAAAAAATAGGCTAGGTAATTAATTTGTTAGTTTAATTAATTAGATTTTAAGAAAAATTGGCAAAAATAGTGTTAAGTAGAGGAAATTAGAGAAAAATAGTAGAAAGTTGCCAAAAAATACTAAATAATTAGAGTAAGTAGGAATTTAGGTTTTATAATTTTCCATAAAAAGAAAAAAAAAGGTATAAAAGAAAATACATAAAAATAATTAAAATCGGAAAAATACAAAAATATTTTTGGGTATAATAAACTTGGGCCAATTGCAATCCAAATCACAGGCCCAATGCTTTGGCCCATAGGGGATCCGGTCCAAGCCACTCAGGAGATGTAATCTCAGCCGTCCGTCAGGTTTAATCCAACGGTTGAGACAATTAGCAGAGTTAATTAATTACTGAATTATGTGAGGTTCGATCTGAGCCGTCCGTTTGATTTAATCTAAGGGTCGAATGCCTGGGGTCTCATAAGCGACGGAACGACAGCGTTTTAGTAACGCTTATTCCGAGCCGTTGATCTCCATTCAGTGAATGGTCCAGATCACCTCGTATGACCAACCTATAAAAGGCTTTGGTCTGAACGATGGTTGCCATTTCATTAACCCTAGAGACCAGCCGCCTCACCTCTCTCCCTATTCGTCTTCTTCAACCTTCACCGAAACCCTAGCCGTCCATGGCGGCCACCGCTCTCCACGATGGTCGCCGGCCCTTCAACCCCTCCTCTCATCTTTTCTTCTTCTTCTCCTTCTTCTTCATCTCAAAACTCCATCAAAAACCCCAAGAACCAACCCTTCTCCAGAACTCCGGTCACCTAAACCTTCGCCGGTGAACCACCAAACAACGAGAAACCACATAAAACCAACGCCAAAAGAACCCTCTCCACCTGATCTATCACCCTACCCCACTGGTTCCCCTCGAATCTACCCAGATCGTCTCGAATATCCCAAATAAAGTCGCCGGAAACCTAACTCCGGCGACCCCAAAACTCAAACCACCCCAAGATCCATCCTTTACCCTCCCAAAATACCCCCTTTAAACAAAATAAAAAAAAAAGGCTCCGTCTTGAAGTCCAAGCAAGAAACCAGAAAAGATTTGAAATAATAAAGAAAAAGAAAACAAGAATAAAGAAGAAAAGAGTTCGAGAGAGAGTGAGAAAAAAGAGAAAAGAAATAGGAAGCTTGGGGGACAGACCCCGCCAAGTTAAGTACCACATCCCTTCTCTGCTTCTTTTAATTCTTGTCTTGCATGTTTTGTTTCTGCTTCACATGTTAGTCATAGGATTTTGGTACTTGCTTCTCTTTTGTTTCTGTTTAACACTTTCGTCCATGATTTGGTTCTGTTTGGTTATGTTCTCATGTTTCTGTAGTTTAGTTTTCCTATGTTTCTTTTCTCAGTGGGCCTTTTGATATCTCTTCTACATGTCTTATCTATTCTCGCATGTTGATTTTAGGGTTCTATTTTTTGCTTGCTTTCACTTGTTCATGCTTGCCTTCTCTGATTTTGTTTTCGCTGTTCTTGTTCATCTTCTGTTTCTTTTTGTTTATCTTCTCTTGTTTCACAGTATGTCCTGTATATCCTTGTCTGTTAGCTTGTTCATCTCCTATTTCTTAAACTGTTCTTTTGATCCCATTAGTGATAGGATTTCTGTTGGTTATCTGTTTTGTTTGATATCATGGTTCTTTACTCTGAGTTCAAATATCTCGTCTTTCTTTGTCATATTGACTGTTAGTTCCTGATTCATCTCAAAAGCATGACTATGATTCTTCACGTGTTTAGCTGTTTAGTCATTTGCTATAGCTTTTCGCTTGTCTGCTTCTTTGTATGAACTCATGTTCTGACATCTTTCTTTTGTCTCTATTTTTATCCTCTGTTAGTATTAGGCATTTCAATCTTGTTGGTCCTTGACATCTCCTTTTGCATGTTTAAGTTTTGATTCTAGTCTTCTTTGCTAATTTTTACTAGTTGAATGATGTTTCTTCTCTGTTACTTCACATGATAGATGCAGTATGTTGCTTCACTGTTTCTTCATGTCTTTTCTTTTCTTTTCTTCACCTACATGTCTATATCAAGCTAGGATTAGCACTTAAAAGTGAATTCTAATTACCCTGCTTATGTTAGTTTGAGCTATGTTGATTGTTTGTGAGAGCCTGTGCTTATATGTGTAACTGTGTTATGAAGTTTAAAGGTTCTGATGTTTTTCAAGCTATCATATGACTGAAATTGGTAGCAATTAAGTCTGGATTAACACGAATTCATACTGTAGCACATATAATCTGATGGAATGAGTTAGTTGACTAAAATTCAATCATATCAATTGTTTTCTCTGAGTTTGAGTTGATTAATGCATGTTTATTGGATCATATGTGTTTCTGTATGCAATGCATGTTAAGAATAATTAAGTTTTACTAGTTTTTGCTTCTTATGAATGTCTGATTAATTGTTTGAACTTTAGGAGAATTGGTTATAGCTGCTAGTATTAGAATCCTTGGAAATGGCTAGTTTTAAAATAGGCTAAAACTGAAAATCAAATAACAATAGGTTATAAGATAAATAAGTGACCAAAGAGTGGTCAATTTTGCAAATTGATCAACTCTACAAGGTCCAGCACACTGGCCCACCTTAAAAGGGCTAGTTCTGTAACAAATGGTGCAAGTCTGCAAGTTCAGACCTACCCAGGCTCATTTTTGAGCCCTGAACCTCAAGTGGCCAAGCCTGCAAAGGCTTCAGGCCCAATTAAGTTCGGCAAATGGGTTTAATTACCCAGGCTAAATCTCAACTTGAGACTGGCTATCAGTTAAATAGTTCAATTAAGCAGGCTAGTCCTGCAATTAAGTTTAATTGACTTTAAAGTCACAAAAGTAGGCTATTAAGGAATAATTGGCTTAAGAGTGGTCAACTTTGCAAAAGGTTGACCTATTCTATAATGCCCTAACACACAGCTCACCTTAAAAGGGGCTGGTTGTGCAAAATGGTTATGTCTGCAAATGCAGACTGGCCCAGGCTCTTTTTAGAGCCCTGAACATCAAAGTGGCCAAACGTGTAAAGGTTTTGGGCCCAGCTGTTCAGTAATTGGCTTTAATAGCCAAGCTAAGTCTCAACTTGAGACTGCTAATTCTTAAATAGTTTAATCTCAATAATAAAGCAGGCTAGTCCTGCAATTAGCTTTAAATTGGAATAAATTGGTCTTAATTAACTGAAATAGACCCAAAAGTGGTTAAAATTGAAATAGTCTTTAAAAGTAGAACTGGCCAGCCCTTAAATACCAATGCAAGGGCTGGCTATTAGTTAAATAAGTCCCTAAAAGCTGAAACTTGACCTAGGCAGGTCTAGTAAATCAGCAGTGCCTTTGGGGGCACAATTGGGAGTTAATTTAGTAAAATAGTAAATAGTTTTGAACTTAAGAGGGTAGGGGAGTCATTTGTACCCCTGATTTCTGCAATTCTGCAGAGATTTAAGGGTATAATGGTCTCCCTAAAATAGGAAATCTGCAAAAAATCTACATCCCTTAGGGCTATACTAGTAAAAATCCCTTAAAAGGAATCTTTGGAACCTTCCAGCACATGCTGGAAGGGTTTCTGGTAACTGAATGAGGGGGTTAAGTGTATATTTCATAAATTTTAGAGGGGGAAAGTTGGGATTGATCCCATAAATTTCTCCCCAAGTTTTCAGCCTTTAGTTAGCTATAAATACACCCCAAAAAGGGCTGAAGAGCGGTTCGAATTTTGGGGAGCAATTCTGAAATACACTTAAGCTGGTTTTTATTGAATACAAAGCTTGAGAGATAAAAATACTAAGATAGCAGTAGGATTTCTGGAGTTAGGATCTGCCAATTGCTGTTGGTTTTGGGTTCTCTGCTCGAACACTTGCCTGGGTTTCTGCTTTGTTTGATTGTCGTTGGGTTCTATCTTATTGTGGCTGTGTTGTCTTGCTTATTTGGGAGTCATCTTCACTGTTGCATTGCTGTTGAGTCTATTGCTGATTATTTGCTTCATTTCCCCCTAGAACTCATCAATTTTCTCTACTTCAATCCAGGTACATTACTTTTCCATTTGAAGCTATAATGCTGGTTTGTTGATATAATATGAAGCTTGGATTCGACAATATGCTGCTGCGTAGTGTAGTTTAATCCATTAATGTTAGTTTTGTAGTTTATTTCATTGTAGTAATTTAGTAGTAGAAGAACAAACACTAAAGCCCTGTAATAGCTAGTAGTAGTAGTAGTATAATAGTAGTGGCCAGTAACACCTCACCTAGTTAATTAGGTAAAAATCTCTAAAATGAAGCTAAAGGACCATCACATAAGTTAATAGTAATAAGCTCACCTAGTTAATCCGTTTTGTCAATCGCGAGTTCGAATAAGTCTAAAAGGGAAGCAAACAGCTGAGTAATGAATTTGGTTTTGATAATATTAAATAGATTTGGTTCTTATTAAACAACAGTAGTTAATCATATGGTTAATCGGTCTCTGAATATCAAATGAGCTTAACTTACAGTAACATTAGCGTTTAGTCATATCAGTGAATTAGTATGTGGATGCAGATAAGTCCAAAAGGGAAAATATAAGGGAAAATTGATAAGTCACTTATAATAGGGTCTGTGACACAATATGAATGAGGACAAATAAGAATCAGCAGTTGTGCATACACCATCAAGTCAGTTAGCTTAGATAAGTTGTCATTAACAAACAATTAAATTGTTTAAATACAGTCTTATAGAATTAAAACAAAGGTAAAAGTAGCCGGTTAGTTTAGTTGTTCTCTCATTAATTAGCTGTAATCTAGAATTAATATTGATCTTCTTGTACAGTGATCTTCTCTTTTTGATAAATAAAGTGCAATTTAATTCCCAAGTCTATATGTTTGTTTCATTATAAGTTCTTTACTTCTATTTTCGTTACTGCTATTTCAATCCGGTTTGGGCCTGATGAACAACGTGGGCCTGAACTCTGTCCGAAAATTCATTGGGCCATCGAACGAAAGTCCGAATTGGGTCTGGGTCACTAAGACCCAGATATTTGTCATGCCTTGCTAAGGACTGTTCCAGAAAACCAGGCCCAATTAAATAACAAACTCGACGGGCCTGGAATACCTATTGGTGAATACGATTAAGGAAAGAACAAATGTAGAAAACATAGTCAAATGCTAGTATTAAATCCTTAAATGAAAATTGGGACGAGCCTCGCCCGAATAACAAACACCGGGCCCCCCATTTAGTAATGATATAACACAAATAGACCCGGGAAAGCTAATAGCCAATTCCATAGCTTCTCCCAAAAGATTTAAAAGCCGATAGACGTTACTTTAGGGCACGATTTTAATATACTTTCCATTGAACGAGTGTGCACTTGGTGCGACTCAAATCCAAATCTCGGCAAAGCCGAAATACACCAAAAGTCATAGGCGTACTGGTTGCGGTATGACTCGAGGCGTGTTTCCGCGATGTCGCAAATTCTTAAAAATAATATTTATGTAAAAAGCACATTATGTTGTTAAAATCTATAATTAAGTCAAGCAAGAGTCGAGAACGACAGTGGAGCGACCGTGCTAAAACCACGGAATCCGGGAATGCCTAACACCTTCTCCCGGGTTAACAGAGTTCCTTATCCGGATCTCTGCTTCCGCAGACATTTTTAAGAGTCAAAATTCCTCGGATTCGGGATTAACCGGTGACTTGGGACACCATTGACATTCCCAAGTGGCGACTCTGATTAATCTCTAATAAACCCCGAACCGATTGTCCTTTAATTGGAAAAACTCCTTCCCTTACGTTATTTTATCCGTCTCGGATATTTGAGCGTCGGGGTATACCCTACGAGCGTATTTATATGCTTAAGTGTGGGGTAGTAAAAAGGGAGGTGTGACAAGAATCAATTCGTATTTTGCTAGTATATGCTTCCTTTAAAAGTTTTAAATTATTTCAACTGGATGTTAAAAGTGTATTTTAAATGGCAATATTAATGAGGAGGTCTATGGTAAAAAAACCTTCTAGATTTGAAAATTTACAGTTTTCGTATCATATGTTTAAGTTGACTAAGGATCTCTTTGGGCTTATAAAACAAGAAACTCGAGCTTGGTATGAAAAACTAAGCTCATTTTTGGTCAGTCATGGATTCTCAAAAGGTAAGATTGATACTACCCTCTTCATCAAAAGGTCATCTTCGAAAAATCTCATTATTCAAATTTATGTTGATGATATTATATTTTGAAGTGCTAACTATGTTGTATGTGAGGAATTCTCACATCTCATGCAAAATGAGTTCGAGATTAGTATGATGGGAGAATTTACTTTCTTCTCTTACTTCAAATTCATCAATAAGATGAAGGTATCTTTATTTGTCAGACAAAGTACACGAATGAGCTGATACAAAAACTTGGAATGAGCAATGCAAAGGCACTTGGAAATCCATGAGTCCGTCTACATCTCTTGACAAAGATGAGGAAGGAAAACCAGTGGATGAATAAAAATATTGTGGAATGATTGAATTCCTATGGATGAGTCTTCACCTCCTTCACTAGTATTACAAGTAATAATTATAAGGTAAGGTTGCGCTCTTACCTGTACCTGTTCATCTTGAGGTTTTATAATTAATGATAAAAGTCTATATGGGTACTACATCTTAATGGTTTATTCAAAAGAGAAAAGAAGTTATAACCTGGAAAATAAGATCACACAAGTAACATTCAATTACGCACCATGCTGGAGGCCGAGGTTCTCAAATGTTACGAAAAGCTAGCAAATTTTCATACTCCTTCTAACATAAATATTGAACTTACAAATCGAAAAGACAACACAAGAACACTAAGTAAAGAAGCTGAAAACTAGCTACGTATATACATCAATCGGATTTGTTGGAGAATGCTTGAAGCTGATCTCCATACAATTTACAAAGTCTATATTCAGGAATATAATGAGCACCCATTTTCTCATAGAAATTAATACTTTCTTCATTCCAATCAGCCACAAGCCAATCAACCATCCCTATTCCCATTTTCGCAGCTTGTGATGCAACAGCAGAAAATAACATTTTCCCAAGCCTCATCCCTCTATAACACTTCCTTACAAACATTTGGTCTAAATATAAACCAGGTTTCTCAAAAAACCCATTGTAGCTTGGAAAAACAAGCACGTGACCTGCTACATAAACATTGCCATTATTCTCACCATCTCCCTTAAATTTAGACCTAAATGTCTCAAGTTCAGGGTCCAAAACTTCAAGTTTATCAAGATTGTAATTGTTCTTGATAATAGGGATGAAACTATGGTTATTGGATTTGGTGATGAGAGGAAAAGGGTTGGGAGAAATTTCAAGGATAAGGGCAGTGAGTGAATGAAAAGGAGGATTAGTGGATTTGAATAAATTGTTGTGAAGTGATGTCTCTGTTGTAGTGAAGATTTCTGATAGGCCATGGTATTCTGCCATTTGGGTAACGAGTTTGTGAAGATGTGGCACGTCTAATTCTGTAGCAAGGCGGATTCTCGCAGAAATTTGGTGGCTGAAAATGGTGTTTTCTTTTGGTTGAAAGGAGTTGATAGGAGTATTTGCAGCTACATGAGTTGAGTATTCCATGAATAGTAAATGACAGTGGTTCAATCTTGAAGCTGAGAGAAGTTGGCAACTATATGGCTAAAGCTGGTTTGTGATGGTATCTGGTCATGACTAGAAAGGCTATTTATAGAAGTAGTCTAAGTTCTATACATGCATTTATATTGTAAACAATATTTACTAGTATATAATTATGTTACTTATAAAGCACATGTAACTATAAATCCTTTACAACAACAATAACAATAACTCATTATAATCTTACTTAGTGTGATCTAGGGAGGGTAATGTGTACGCAGACATTACCCTACCTTAGGATAGAGAGGCTGTTACCAAATAGATCCCCGACATCCTTCCCTCCAAGAACTTCCCACCTTACTCTTGGGGAAACTCGAACTCACGACCTCTTGGTTAATCTCAACCTTTACTCCTATAATAGAAGTTGAAGTTTCTTTTCTTAGTTAATCCAACTATACGCTAGGTTAAGTCAGCCCAAAAATACTTTTAATACGGTGTAAAATTGTTTTGCTTTGGCATAAGCTTGCATAATTTTTTCAGAAAGACCTTACACTATTAAGAGTCCCTACATTTTATATGTAACTTTTTAATCTTTATGGTGGCCATTAATATGGAACTTTATTGGACATCAATGCAGTTAACAACATGGATTAGACTTTGGTATATCTAATCTTGTGTTTAAACTAATCTAGGTATGTGCTATAGTTGTTCTTGGTGCATATAAAAGGTTAATTAGTTCATCAACTAGATCTGAGGATACCTTCTTACATGTCATTCTAAAGAATTGTTATACGTGTTTATAGACGTATGTTAATTTAATGAATACCATTAAATATTTGTGTATCTTTTAGTATGTTTCTCTTTTGTTGTTCACTTTACTAGTTTTGCATGACACCTAATTATTTTGATCCTAACACAATGGCACTTCGCTTTGGTCTCTCCAAGCTTCCCCATTTATGTTTGTGACACTTGTCCTCAGTACCTCATTAGAAGGGTCATTAAAATAATTTTCTATTCATGTTTATCAATTGACAAAGCTTTAATGGCTTAAAACATGCCACTAAAGCATTGTTCATATTTTTAATATAGTAAAGCTAGTAGATTCAAGCTGTTTACTTTGTGGTTTAATGTACAGATGTCTGTCTCTAGGTTAATTACGATGTACCCGTGCAGGTACTGTTTCTATTTCTGTCCTGATTTTTTAACTTTATTCTTTTTTTGGGAGGTGATTAGGTGCATAATACGTAATTAGGTAAGAAAGTCAAGTGTGAGGAGTTATTAAGCCAAATGAGCGGTGACCGACCTTTTCTTGAAAATCTTGACTATTCATTGAAATAGTTCAACTCTTTTCCTAATAATTTCAATTTTTAAGGCTTGTAAAGATAGGTGGCAGAAGAAAGATGCTTTCTCCAATTTTACAAGATCTCAATATTGGTACGGAGGTAACTAACAATGCCTACTTTGTTGACCAATAAGTAAAGGGTATTTTTCCCAATATGTTCCCAATGTACAGGAAGCTTTTTTTTTTTGTTTCCTCACAATGTACAGAAAGCTTGACTAAGAAAATTGGGGAACTTACTTAATATATCCATTTGTAAAACTCACTTTTATTATTTATTCAAATTTTAAAATTATGTCAATATTTTTATAATATTACATGCTATACCTCCATATGTTCTCAAACATATTATAATATTCTACTTAGGAATATAATTCATTCCTAACTTTCCACAATATTCTCTTTGGAATACATTATTCAAAAGGAACGTTCATAACATTTAATTTATAATATAGTGTTCAATCAAACATACTACAATATTGTAATTTAAAATATAATATTATAAGTAAACATACCACAAATTTGGAATATAATGTTCAAACTATACATTACACAATATTCTAATTTGAAAAATTCAAATCTAGCTTACCACAATATTCCAATGAAAATTACAATATTCAAAACCAAACATACTACAATATTTTTTTCGGAATACAGTATGCAAATCAAACATAGGACAGTTTTCTAATTTGGAACACAATACTCAAACTAAACATACCACAATATTCAATCTAACCATATCATAATATTCTAATTTGGACTACACAATACTATATATTAGAATACATCAGGTATGCATAGTAAAACAAATTTATAAAGTACATATACATTATAAAACAACTATTTTAATTGTATATGGTGTTAACCGGTTTGCAATGGGTATATCGTGTAGATTATACATGAAAATTTAAGGGGTTTTGACATAGTTACCCACAAAAATAAACTTATTTACCTTTATCTACTGTAACGATCCGACCCGTCGTTACGGGAGTTATCGCCCCGTTTTCTGCATTTAATACTTTAACATGTTAATCTATATGTGTTTGGAGAGTTAGAAGCAAATCAGATGGAAATTTGATAAAAATAAGGCAATAAACCTCTTTATGAGAAGAATAGTTCGAAAAGTCAACCAAATGTTGACCGATGAGTTAGACCGCTCGGAATGGAATTCTGATAATTCGTCTAGTTTCGGGGGATGATTTTTGACTTAGGAGAGTAATCGGAATCGAATTCCGAGGTGCGGTGTAGTTTTAGGCTTGAATTGGCTAAGGTTGAATTTTGGCGAAATCCGAACGGTAGGCGACATTTTGACCCGGGGCTCGGATTAAAATTTCGAGAGTTGCAGTAGCCCCGTTAGGTGATTTTCGATACGCGTGAAAAATTTCATGTCATTTGGAGGTGTTTAGGTCGGGTTTTAGAGAAAATGTTGGTTTCGAAAGTTTTTATGAAAATTAGGCTTGAATCCGTGAGAATTCGATAATTTTGATGTTTATGATGGTGTTTTTATGTTGCGAGCAAGTGTGAATGAGGTAATGTGAGGTATTTGTGCTTTTGGTTGAGGTTCCGGGGGGCCTCGGGATGTTTTCGGGAGGTGAAACGGGAAAATTTTTAAGTTATGGCAGGTTTGAGATTCCGGCTTATCGTATTTTCGCATTTGCGGAAATAGGACCACAGAAGCGGTTCCGCAGATGTGGCCAATTGAACGCAGAAATGGTCAGGAGCTGTTCGGGCATATTCCATAGAAGGGAGGAATAACCGTTGGTGCGGGCCCGCAGAAGCGAAGAAGGGCATCTGGAAGACTTCCGCAGAAGCGGACCAGGCGCCGCAGGCGCGTGATCGCAGGAGCGATTATGTGGTCGCAGGAGCGGTCCTGGCCGTTAAGGGAAAAGTCGCAGAAGCGACTCATATACCGTAGAAGCGGACTCGCCTAAGCGAGTAAATTTCCGCAGAAGCGGAAATCGACAGTGATTTAATGAGAACAGTGTATCGTAATTTCAGAGTTTAAAATAAAACTACTTTTGACTTCGGGGAGAGGCGAATTGCGAGGGTTTTCAAGGAAACATAGTGGGAAATCATCAGGTAAGGGTTCCTAAACTCGAATTATGTTATTATAACGCAAAAATATAGATTAAACGCCCCAAAAACTGAGAATTTAATTGAAAAATATGGTGGTTAGAGCTTGGAAATTTAGGAAGAAAAAAGTAAAAGTTGAGGGGTCAAACGGACTCCATTTTCGATAAAATTTATATGCACGGACTCGTGGTGAAACGAAAAATCTATTGGTATGATTTTCGGATTTTTTCTAGAAGTGGGCCCGGGGCTCGGGTTTTAACAACTTGGTGCATTATTGTATTTTTCAAGTAAATTTGATTGGGTTATGTTTCTTTGACGAATATTGATATAATTGCTATGGTTTTGACTAGATTCGACGCATGAGGCGGCAAATTCAAAGGGAAAAAGCATCGCGGACGAGTCTACGATCGGCTATAGGTGAGTAGTTAGTGTATATGGTAGCCTGAGGGTTCGAAACCCCGGTTTAGCATATTGTGACGCTAGTAGGGCGTGGATCGCACCCCATAGCAGGTGCGAGATTGATTATGACTGGGGATTGAGACTTGGTCCATCCCAGATATGAATAATCATGTTATATGCGGTTGAAACGCACACTGTGTTAGATATATTTATGGGATGTAAGCCATGTTTGGGGACTTGTGCCGACCTGTAGTATCCCTAGGGGATAGATATATATGTGATAGATTGGTTTGCTTAATCACTGATCTCAGTCCTGGTTTGAAATCACTATTATGAAATGCTAAGTCACCTGTTCTTGGAAAATTAAATGAAAATTAAGTATTTTTATCATTAATGAACTGTAACCTGGAAATAAATAATTTGAACTGTTGTGTGACTTATATGCATGTTGTGGACTAAGGATGGATCGGGTTGCATGCCGCAACAGATGATATAAGGATCGGGCTGCACGCCGCAACAGATGATATGATATTGCTTGGGCTGAAGGAGCCCCTCCGGAGTGTGTACACACCCCAGTGAGCACCGTCGAGGTTAAACGGATCGGGCTACATGCCCTAGCGGTCATATGCATTGCATTACATTCTTATCTGTAAATATCTGTGCTAGTTGTGATTTGCTGTTGTTGTTAGTTCGTGGTAGGTATCATATTTTAGTTTAGCTTTACTCTTTGGTATTCTGTGGATTTTTTGCTTTCAGCTATTAATATATATTTTTTACTCACTGAGTACTTAGTACTCACCCCTACTCCCTGCACTTTTGTGTGCAGATTCAGGTAGACAGGAGGGTTAGACGAGCACTCCAACTTCTATCAGAGTTATTTCGAGTTGCTGAGGTAGCTACCGCCGTTCGCAGAACCTAGCTTCTCTTTCCATTCAGTTATTACTTTATGTTCCACACTTGAGTATTTTATTCAGTATTCTATTACTATTCAGTTTTGCTTAGAGGCACTAGACTCGTGACCCCAGATCTTTTGGGAGTGTCTTTCAATTTCGTACTTCTCTGTATTTATTCATACTATTATTATTGGAGTATTTATTGACTCATACATTCTTATTGAAATTTGTCCTTTTGGAACTGGTCTTCTACTTGAAAACAGTTGTTGGTCTGGCTTGCCTAGCTTTAGTGTTTGGCGCCATCACGACCGGGTTTGGGTCGTGACAAGTTGGTATCAGAGCCTAGGTTACTAGGACTCGCGAGTCATGAGCCGGTTTAGTAGGCTTTTACAGATCGGTACGTAGACGTCCGTATCTATCCTCGGGAGGCTACAGAACATTAGGAAACACTTCACTTTCTTGGATTCATATCGTGCGGTTTGTGTTATCGTGAAACTAAATTTTTCTGTATTCTATTCTCTCGCAAATGGCGAGAACACGTGCTAGCGGACGTGGCGGACGACCACCGGTGGCACCTAGAGGTCGTGGTCGTGGCAGAGGTAGGGCAGCAGTGACAGCACATACTGACCCACCAGCTGACCAGACTCAGGGTCAGATCCCAGTGCCCAGGTTAAGAATCAGGTCTCGGTTGCAGTCATCCCAGCAGCTCAGGTTCAGGCACCAGCAGTGTCCATTGAGATACCGGATCTTCAGGAGACCTTAGCACTGATCCTATCAGTGTGAACTGTCTTAGCACAGGTGGTTGCGGCCTTTACTGCAACAGCTTCTTCACAGGCAGGGGGAGGGAATCAAACCTCGTTGCTCGCACACCCGAGCCAGTAGTTCAGGATTTACAGGCACCTGAGGCAGCTCCAGCTCAGCTAGTTCATCCGGCTGCACCAGTTGCACCAGCCCCAACTCATGTGGTTCCAGCTATGCCTGATGATGAGCAGCGTCAGTTGGAGAGGTTTGAGAGGCTACAGCCTCCGACGTACAACGATGTTGAGGGCGAGGATACCTAGTGTATTAGCTCTAACTTTTGTCCCCCGTGCTTTTGGATTTCCTCAAGTATACTAATTATTAACTCTTCTACAGATGTGAAACCTACAGTTCCTACCTCTTTTGTTACTGCTAACATTGATGAGGTTCATGCATTAGATTCTGACGATGATCATGATTCTCCAGCCTCGCATAGTTAGCCTATTTTGTTTAGACTTTATTGTTGGTGCTTGTGGTTGTTTTGTACTTAACGATACAATTATATGCATTATATTATATATTATGAACCTTGTTGATGTTAATTTATATTAATATCATTCACTTTTAATTAAGTGTATTTAATAGCATTTATGTAATATACTTGAACATGGTACATTTAAAATAATAAATAAATAAAAAAAACTAAAAAGTAGCGACAAATATTACATAGCTAAAATTAACGCATTAAATTAAATATTGCGAAGGATTGGCGACAATTTTTTTTTATCGTTGACACCAGGAAAAACTAGCGACGGATTGCGTCGTTGCTAATAAGAACAAATGACGAATTTTGTTATAAAGTGTTGCGACAAAATTAGTTAAAATAGTGACGACACAAAACAAAATAGCAACAAATATTTTGGTCGCAAAAATTGGCTACGGATATATTTCGTCGTTAATCCATCACTAGATCTGCAAAGGTTTTGTATTTTTTGTCTCTATGAGCTTAGCTACGAGCATTTTAGAGACCAACTTGAATCCATTGCGAATTCGTCGCTAAACTCTTTTAGTGACAGATATAGCATGTACAACGACGGAATACGTCCGTCGCTAAACACTAGTTTTTGCACTGGATGGCTACACTACTATAAATCTGCATGGTCTTATGATAGAACACATGAAAAATGTGGCAGAGTTCAAGAATGGTAATCATGGGATGCCTTAAGGGTTCCTCCTCACTAAAGTTTTTGAATTTTTCAAAGTCTCTTTGGGAAAATCTGAGGGGGGAACTCGCAAGCGATTCGTCTCCAAAACCACCCTAGAAGAGTGTGAGTGCATTGACAGAAGTGAAAGGGTTGGCAGCAATTCTACTATCTCAGTTGATCAACGCTCAAAACAGTGCCACTGAAGAGATAAGGATGTTGAAGGCAAGGAATGTCATTCTCGAAGGTCAGCTAAGTCAGGTTCAAGAGGCACTTGGTTCAAGCAGCTCTTAAAGCACAAAGGTTACTCGTATGACAAAAGAGAATGTTGACCTCGGGAAACAGGTTGAGGACCTGAAGGAGAGACTGCTCAAATAGCAGGTGTCAGCTAAAACTCGAATGGACATCCTTCTTAGAACCCTTGCCTATTTATTTGGGCCTTCTCCTTCTAGTGCTCCATAAAAATTATTCCCTTCCCAGTGTTAAGATTCCTTGTGTCTGTCCTTTGTTTTAGTCTTAATGATCTTTATGACTTATGCCTTTTTTGTTATTTATATTATGTGATGTTTTGGTAATAATGGAACTTCTCCCTGCTTAATTATCCCAAATTAATGAATGTTTTTTTCCTTTTGATATGTATTCCTTGTTCTTCTGCTTTGTTTTTAGTCATGATCGTGTGCACACATGTGGCATGAGTTAACCGATCTAGGCTTCTTTGTGCTTATTGCCTGGTATTGATTTTTTTATGACGCAAAAAGAAGGAAAAATAACTGAGGCGGAACAAGATGGGGAATTCAAGAGGAATACAGGAAATGCTAATGTCATTCTGGTTCTTAGGAGGAACTTGAATTATAAGTTTGCCATCATCAAAAAGGAAAAAATTGATAGGTTATATGTATCCCTATTATATTTTGATGATCTATCAAACTTATTGTTAAGAACCACATAAGGAACCTGTTACACATCCTCAAGTACTTAAGATCAACAAGTCTACAGTCGAGGATGTGGTTGAACTCTTCAGAGTCAAAGGAACAACATGGGGAACACATAGCTACTAGTTCCCGTGGTGACTGTACAAATCAACTCTCCACAGCTGTAAAGTTGCTGCCTACACATGCAATAGTATAAAAACAGTGCAACAATCAACTTTATGGGGAATGCCCTTTACCTAACTTGCTTGCATCATTCAAGTGATGTCACAAATGAATTATTAACATCAAGAACGGTAAAACAAATTACTTGAACATTCAAAAATCTATCTAGCATTCTCTCAAGTTTGTGTCAATCTTGTAAGTAATTCTCAAGGCATCAAGAAGAAAGAACAACATCATGAAGGACCAATTTTCTGTATTGAGTCATTACATGTCCTTAGTTGTTTTGCACTTTTGTTAAAAGCACTTTACTTGTAATTCCTACTTAGCTAGTTAGAAATATTGTGTAGGAAACTTTTGTAGATCATAAACCTTAGTGTTTGTGTCTTGACTAGAGTTAGTTGGGTTGTAAACCTTTGTAATAGAGTTATTATAATGTGGCTTGTAATAGAGTTGTTACAAGTTAGTGAGGGATTAAGAGGTTATTTCCTAGTTTACAATAGGTTAATATGAAGTTTGCTTAGTAGTGAAGTTGAAATCCTACAAGGGTAGGTCGTGATTTTTAATCCCGTGAGCTAGGAGTTTTCCACGTAAAACTCCATTGTGTCATTTATGTAAACCCGAAAAATTGAATCAAACTGAAAACCAAACCGACCAAAAAACCCGATATTTTTTTGTTTGGTTTTGTTTTGATTTTGGTTTTGAATTTTAAAAACCGATCAAATATGGTTTGATTTTGGTTTTAATCAGAAAAAATTGAACTATACCGACTATAGGAGTAGCTATTTTAAATTTATTATCACACATACACACATACATACGCATATATATATATATATATATATATATATATATATATATATATATATATATATATATATATATATATATATATATATATATATATATATATATATATATATATATATATATATATATATATATATATATATATATATATATATATATATATATATATATATATATATATATATATATATATATATATATATATATATATATATATATATATTTATTTATTTATTATTATTGTAAATGTTAATAGTTTGCACTTTTAATAGAGTTCTTTACCTTTACATTCTAGTTTGATTGGTAGTTTTCTTTTGTTAAATGTAAGAATCCATTTCATGTTAAAAATAATATATTTTTAATTGAGTCCTTAAATTATGCATCACTATTTGATTCTATTATCATCAATATATCTTGGTAAATAATAGAATTCTCACAGGGCAATTGATTTGATAGTGTTACGTTAAAAATGTAGTTGTCGGAATATGTGTTTGGTAGTATATATCTTATATTTAAGAAAAAAACGATAAATAACCGAAAAAGTCAAAAAATCGACAAATTCCGACATAAACCGAATCGAGAAAAAATCAACTTAATTGGTTTAGTTTGGTTATAATATTTGAAGAATCGGCTTACTTAGTTTGATTTTTTTTTTTGGAAAAAAATCGATCCAAACCAAATTATGAACACCCCTAATAGTAGTGTATGTGTGTGTCTAATAAAATTAATAAAGAACCTGATTCTCTGTAAAGTTTGATCCATAAGATATTGAACTTTAACTGCATCCAAAGAAACCAACATCTAACCCTTTTTAAATTTTTATGTCCCTTCCTGGATATCCGATAACTCTTTTAAATCTTTAGCACTTGGAGAAAAAAGTAGTAAATCTTTGTGGTTATTTCAATGATAATCTTAAGATTCTTTAAATTAATACTATTCCCTCCTCGATAAAATCTCATAACATTCTTATAATTTAACACCAAAATGCCTTCAAAATCAAAAGCTTATTTCCATTGAAAAAATATTTTTTTTAAATCGAAAATGATAGATATGGAAAATAAAAAGAATAAGAATCATGATAAATTCCATGTACACTTTTTCTTTTCCAACTTTAACTTCATGATACCTTTTATTTTTATTTTATGGAAGACTGCAGCAGTTGAAGTTAAGGAGAGATGTTGGCATACTGTTGAAGCTTCTCACCATACAATTTACAAAGTCTATATTCAGGAATGTAATGAGCTCCCATTTTCTCGTAAAATTTCAGACTCTTTTCATTCCAATCAGCCACCAGCCAATCAACCATCCCCATTCCATTACTTGCAGCCTGCGATGCAACAGCAGAAAATAACATTTTCCCAAAACCCAAACCCCTATAACAATTCCTCACAAACAACTGGTCCAAATATAGACCTGGTTTCTCAAAGAAACCATTGTAGCTTGGATAAACCAGCACATGACCCGCTACATAAACATGATCACCATTAAATTTGGACGTCAAAGTCTCAAATTCTGGGTCGATAATTGGGGTCTCAAGATTGATATTGTTCTTGATGATAGGGTTGAAACTGAGGTCTTGGGTCATGGTACTATTAGGAAATGGGTTGGGTGAGACCTCAAGGATAAGAGCAGTGAAAGAATGATAAGGTGGGGATTTGAATAAGGAATTGGAAAGAGAAGTCTCTGTAGCGCTGAAGACATCTGACAGGTTATGGTAATTTGCCATTTGGGAAATGAGTTTGTGAAGATGTGGCACATCTGGCTCTTTGACAAGACGGATTCTGACGGAGATTTGGTTGCTCAAGATTGTGTTTTCTTGTTCCATAACTGATTGTGTTGTTTCCGATGGTGGAGTGTAGACCGGTATTTATAGGGAAGAAAATCTAAGGTTTGCATGACAATTATCTCTTAATTTTTAGAATCTAATTATGTAATTAATAGTGTTTAGGAGCAGTCAGTGTGATATTCGATGAATTAGATTATATGATATCTGATATTATTTCAGCTTTGACCAGGTAGCTTCCATCCAGGGGCAGATTAGAACTTCCTTCATCAAAAAATTACTCTATATATATTAGGTAAAATTTATTTTTTACCTTTATATATTAAGTTTTGAACCTCATTAACATAACCCAAAAGTATAGACCTTCACAAGTTCAATTTTTACTTAGTACAATAAAAAAAAATTTGAATCCCCTCTGGAATCTTCGCCACTGCTTACAATAAGTACAAACGAATTAAAGAAATTGATATGAATACACAGACATTATAGAAGCTCTCGCGACGTAAACATTTTTATACAATTACGTCACTTAAAAATTAATTGCAGTTAATTTTATTTAATATTATAAATTAATAACCTAGAATAAATGGTTAAATTATGTTGACAACATAAAAATCGTCGTCTGTGTATATAATAAATCCATTATATTAATATCATTGTAAGTGAGTTTTTGATCATCTGCACCTACCTTTTCTCTCTTATGATTCGTAACAATGTATACAATATCGTTTTTAAAAGTTTATATTGGGAGTTGGAACCGAGGGAATACTTGCTACTATATAAATACTTTGTGCCGCTTATTGTTCTCGATTAGGGGCGGCTCAATAGTCTCGTGGCCTAACGCGAAATGATATTGAGAGGTCCTTATATTTATTTTATAAAATATTTACACTAACAACAAAAGTTACTTTCTAAATTAATCATTTAAAATAAAAATAAGCGAATTACAAATATAAAAAATAAATAAAATGGTTGACTATCAGATATGGAGGTCCACAAATTTTAATTTGGCTATCATCACAAACAAGAAAAAAAATAAACGTACATAACATAATAGCTTAATTTTGAGCATTAACGGTGTAAAAAATATTTACTTTGTATGATCAATTTAAAGAATAATTGTAGTTTACTCTATTAAGCATCACTTATTTGGTGAATCTCTAGAATAAATTATGAATAATCTAATATAATATGTCGAATTATACTAAAAGAAAATTGGTGCAGAAATACTTTTGTGTTCATAAAGTTTGAGAGAACGGTGTAAAAGAAAATCATTATATTGGTAGATATATATAACTTAATTCCTATATAAAAAGGATAAAATTAGATTGAATACTGAAGCAAATATACTAATTAATTAGCAAAGAAATTTATCATAGTTTATGAATTTATTAATATAAAATAACCTCAATCAAATAACAAAAAATATAATATAACACTTTTATTTATACTAATTATTTAGATAATATATAGTAATAATAATAATAATTTAAAATAAATTTGGGGGCCACAGCCTCGCTACGGAAGTCTTTAGAGCCGCCTCTGCTCTCGATTTAGGCTCCTTCCATTAAAGTAGTGGAAAATAATGTACTAGTAAAAGTAAAAAAAATTAGTGTACAATATGAGAAAGTAGAAGTTGCACTTGACGTCAGTGTAAAATTCAGCTTATTTTGAGTTCTTTTCTCAAAGTACTTTTGATAAGAATCAATATATTTGGTTAATTAGTTTGAAAATCACTCGTGAGCAGCAATTAGTGTTTGATAAAGCTTTAAAAAACTGATTCTAAGTATACTTTTGTCAAAAGTGTTTCTCAAAAAAGTATTTTTGGGGAGAAGCTATTTTTTTCTACTTCTCAAAACTCATACGGCTTCTCTTTAAAAGTACTTTTTTTTCTTTCAAAAGGCTGCCAAACACCTCAATTTTTTGCCAAAAGAAGAAAAAATACTTTTGGCGAAAAATAAGCTTGGTCAAACAGGCAATTAGATATCCCAACAGCATGTTCTCTGTATCTTGGTGACAATCAACCAACATGGTTAACTTTTGAACTGAAGGTAATACCTGCATGATCTTTCCGACAAGGTTGGTAGGAAAATCCGAGGCTGGAATGGGAAACTTATGACCTATTGAGGTAAAACTATCCTTATTAAGGCTGTTATTTACTCTATTCCTATGCACATCCTGGCAGCTACTAAACTACACTTGAAACCATTGAAAAAACAATGTTGCAATTTCTTCTGGGGTAACTCAGAAGAGATTAAAAAGCGACGTTGGTTCTCTTGATCATCTTTGTGTTTTGATAAAAATGAGGGGGGGGGGGGGTTAGTTTAAGATCCATTCATGATATAGAAAAAGCCTTTGCAGCTAAGTCATGGTGGATCTTTAGAACCAAAAACTCCCTTTGGAGGGATTTCATTGAAGCTAATTACTGTAATACTATTCACCCTGTTAACAAAGCCAAAAAATAGTGTTCACTCTTTTTTACTCCATGCTTGATATGCTTGGAAATTTGGAAAAGATGTGCTATCAGATATGGAGATGGAAAACTTTCTGTCAAAAACCTTGTAGTCCAGATTCGGAATATGAAATCAATATGGGGAATTGGAGAGTGTAATTACAACATCCCAATTACATGCAGACCAAGTAATTACTTGGCCAAAAAAAACATGTCAAATTCTGTAATTACATCCAATTACACTCAAATCCAATTCCAACGTGACTTCCAAAAACATGCTCTAAATGAAAGAAAAATATAAAGAAAAGTGCAATAGATAGTTTCTTCAAATTTTGTGGCTCGAAAGGGCAAATTTATAATCAAGGATTACGATAGAAAGAAAAACAAAAACGTCAGTATTACGATAAGTTTGTTTTTATTTCTAGAAGATAAATTCAATTAGATAAACATTATACCCTTCAAAGATCTCCATCGATAATTCACTAATAGTATGATACATATTTATGTTATCTGCAGATCAAATAAGTCTACGTCGTATGACTGAATTTAAAGACAATGCGTTGGCTAACTGAACAAAACAATCACCTATACATGCGTTGGCTACTCAGTGGTAAAGAAAATCTACACACTATGGCAAATCTGATGTTATATTAATACAAAAAAATCACCAAAAATGTCCTTGGTAATGTTCAGTCTGCTTAAAAATCTGTGTAAAATGCCTATATCTGTCATTGAACCGATTTTGTTTACTCAAAAGTATTTAGGACATGTTTGTAAAGAATCTTTCCTTGATCTCAACTCATAGGAATCACTTTCTTTTGTTCCGTGCATCCGGTTCAATCGCTTGTGAAGAAATTCCACTCAGTAGCCATATCAAAGCAACACCAATTAGGGCGCCAGAGAGATGTGCAATGTGATTAACATTTTGTAGGGCGGACCCTCCACGAATTCCTCCCGCTAATCCTGTTGAAGCTTGGGCTGCTTCCATCACCTGTTATATCCAATTGCCAGCGGGAACAGTGGTCAGCTTCCTTTTCATAAAAAACGTTTTTATAATACTACAATAACGGCCCAGTAGTATGGTCTGGGGAGGGTAACAACAACAACAACAACAACAACCCAATATATTCCCACCAGGTGGGGTCTGGGGAGGGTAACATGTACAGCTATACGCCCCGAGGGGGTAGTGAGGCTGTTTTAGATAGACCCTCGGCTCAAGAACACAAAAAAAGACATTATATCAGTATCATCAACAAAAACCATAAAAATAATAAAATCACAAGAATTAGTAAATAAATTGAAGGCAAAAATAATAACCGGTAAATAAGACCCGACACTATGAAAATGGAAGAGTAGTGTGAACATAACATTGACCACTAACAATCTAAGACAAAATCCTATTAAACTAGCCTCACACCGGTACGAGTTAGAAATATGCTCAACTAGCTCCTAACCTACGACCTTAATACTCGACCTCCACAGCTTCCTATCAAGGGCTATGTCCTCGGAGATCTGAAACCTCGTCATATCCGGCCTGATCACATCTCCCCAATACTTCTTAGGCCGCCCTCTACCTCTCCTCATACTCACTAACGCCAACCACTCGAACCTACTTACTGGGGCATTTGGGCTTCTTCTTTGTACGTGCCCGAACCAACTGAGTCTCGCTTCCCGCATCTTGTCATCCATGGGAGCCACGCCGAGCTTCTCCCGAGTATCTTCACTCCTAATCTTATCCATCCAAGTGCGCCCACACATCCACCTCAACATCCTCATTTATGCTACTTTTATCTTTTGGATATGTGAGTTCTTAACATGCCAACACTCAGCCCCATACAACATGGTCAGTCTAACCACCGCTCTACAAAACTTATCTTTCCGTAGCGGTGGCACTTTCTTGTCACACAAGACTCCGGATGCTAACCTCTATTTCATCCACCCCACACCCCTATACGGTGTGTGACATCCTCGTCGATCTCTACATTCCCCTGGATAACCTATCAAAGGTACTTGAAACTTCCTCTCTTGGGAATGACCTGCGATCCACGCCTCACGTCCATGCCTGTTTCCCTCGGCTCGGCACTAAACTTGCACTCAAGGTATTCCGTCTTGGTCTTGCTCAACTGAAACCCTTAGACTCAAAGGCTTGTCTCCAAACCTCCAGCCTCTCGTTAATGCCGCCTCGCATCTCGTCTATCAAAACTATGTCATCAGCGAATTACATACGCAACCCCTTGAATATGGTATGTAAGTGCGTCCATCACCACGATAAATAAGAATGGGCTAAGCGTAGATCCTTAGTGTAACCCTAACGTTTCTATAATGGTCATGGAAAATAAAATTAAAAAAGACACCATTATAATGTGATAATGTCATAGCCTTGTGAAAACAATGAACCTAGAACTTCATGTTGAAGTGCAAATGTGTTTCTAACCCATTAAATTGAGAAACTACTTAATATTTTGTGCTATAACCCTTGCAAATACATGTAGTCACCCTACTAGACTGCCTTGTCCAACAATTAAGCTATATCATGACAGGAATTTGAACATGACTTGAATAAGTAAAAAGGTCAAGTAAGATCAATTAGGTTTCAATAAGAAGGAAAGTGAAGAGTGGATACCCTTTCTATAACAAACTGGCCCAATACAAGTACTTCAAGAATCTTCCTCCAGTCCCAAGACATCTGCAGTTAAAGTCCAGGGGGTTAGACTGGTTTACCAATCAAGTGCAACAGTATAAGTCTAAGTACATAAATCTACACATACACACATTGAAATAAAACTGATGCACATAAATAAATGCAATAGAAAGCAAGATGTAGAAATCACCTTCACAAGTACACTAATAGCAAAGAGTCCAAACACCGCACCAGATGAACCAACAGAGACAGCATTTCTAGGCAGTATCAGCCACGAGACAAGGTTAGCTCCAGCTCCAGTTACTATATAAGAAAGCCACAATCCAAAGTTTCCTTCCTCCTCTTCAACGAGTTTTCCTGGAAGCTTAAAATAGGTTAACATCTATGTTTATAATCTGCTATCATTTATAGTGAAATTTTATCCTCAATTATAACAAGAAAGGGAAGTCTCACCAAAAATATACAGAAAGAAAAGGTTGCTTGAGAGGTGGTTCCTGTTGAGTGAATTTACAGATTAAAAACAAAAAATACAATTAGAAGACATAAGTGATAAACAGAACAAGAAAGGAAGCGAGTGACATCTCTGCTGGATTATGAATATTTCTCTTTGAATTTCTAATATTTGCAAGAAGAACTTAAGCACTCAACATTCTCACCAGTTAAAATGACAGAATGTTGCAGTCACAAACTGGTACCAAGCAGGCCAATTGTGGTACAAGTATAATACTTTTACTGCCCGAACCTGATACAAACACATTATCTATTAGATCTCTTTATTCAAGCATACAAGAGTAACACTGTCTTCACAGAGTCTGTGGATAACACACTTCAGATGGCCGAGCGCCACTATATCTGTTCAATTTCTGATCTCTACCCATGCCACGCCAACCACTCATGTTCATATTGCACTCACCAACCCTGGTCCACCTCACCGGGTTTGGGTGCATTTTTAATAGTGAACATGAATTATACAAGCATTATTAATACTATATGTTGTGCCAATTATCTTCATGCCATCGAGTTAAAGATATACAGTGAAAGCTGCAATAAGGAGGTAAAACAAATTTCAAACCTGGAAGACATGATCTGCTATGTATATTCCAAGGTTAATAAGTAGAATCCAGAATATCCCACTGACACACTTCTCTGGCTTCTTCCCTTCAGGCTTCAGAATTTCCAGCTGCGAGGTCATATCTAATAAGGTGTCATTCTTCACACACATTGTCACATCAAAATTAGCAACTTAATCAAACAAGGGAAATACACGAGCAACCCTTCCAGATAAACTCAGGCCACATATGGCGCAAAAGGAAATAGATATTTGGATTGTAGAGTAAATAAATTCTAGCGAAATACCTTATTGCCTTTTTAACTCCAAAACCCTCTCTACCACAACAACAACTACGCCTCAATCTCAAGCAAGTTGAGGTTGGCAGTGACTATATGAATACTCACGACCATGTCATTCCTGTTATGCTCGTCTTGGACCAATATTATAGAAAATAAAAACAGGTACTAGAATTTAACTATATTTCCAACACCCTCTCTACCACAAAGAAGAAAAAACACAGCTGCAATAAGAGCTTCTTATCCATCCTTTTGTTTATCGCAGTAGCATTTCTCATGTTTGAAATGTCTCTCTGGTCACTATGAATAGGAGACGAGATTTTGCACATTTCGCGGTTCTTAGATAAATGAGGAGGCACATAACAATCCCCAAGATCAACTCCTTCCCACCTAACTATTATTTACCTTCACTTATCAATTCTGATACTAGTGCTCTCTTTCTGCACAATAATACCTCATTGATATTCATATCCAAAAGCCCCTTCTATTTTTCACATGACCTAGAAAATTTTAAAAGAAATGTAGGAAACAGACACTAGCTAGCAAAAAACATTACTATAACCAAAAAATAACAAAACAGAGAGGATGACGATTCTACTCCTAAGTTTATTAAAAATCAGCGTACCTCGACTGATAAATACACCCAGTTCATGGATAGGATTTGAGATTTCTCTCACTTACCATAAATTTGATAAATAAGTAAATAACCATAGTAAAAAAAAAGGAAGGGGAATATCAAGATGCAAGGGGAGAGGATAGAAGTATTACCTGAATCATTGAGTTTGCAGAGAAGACGAGATGAGGTGGTTGGGGTAATAGGTGAAGTTTTGAGTTTAAGGTGAAGTTTAGGAAGATGAATCAATGGAGGTGGTGTCGATAGTGGCATCGCCATTGGCATGAATCTACAAGGATAGACATTTTGTTTGAGCCACAGATGGTGCTGAAGCTGAAGCTGTTTCATTGCCGGAAAATCAAGAATGGAGAGGCAACAGCCGTTGGGTTTTCATATGTTGTCCATTTACACGCTGTCGTGGTCTTAATTTTCACCTTGTTTTCACCCGTTAAGGACTCGGAATTTCTCGCTAGATTTTTCTAGTATTTCTTTTTGGTTTTAGGCATTCTTTTATGGTGACCCACATGGATGATCCTTTGGTATTTAAATATTATTTTTATTTTTGAATATATTTAAAAAAATAACCTCCACCCCCACACGGGCATCTCCAACCTTCCCAATTTTTTTTTTTTATAATGGAGCCATTTTTTGCCAAAATGCATATCCAACCCTTCCCATTTTTACCCCCAAAATGGGAATGAATGAAATGACCTGGTCGGTCGTTGCGAGAGTTATAGTATCATTCCTCCATTTTTTGCTTCTTTTGTGATCTACTGTTGTATTATGATTTATCGGGTTAGTTGGTTCGAGTCCGAAGTAGTTTTGGAGTGAATTGAGACACTTAGGGATCGTTTGGTTGGAATACGCCTTATGCTGATATAAGTTATGTTTGGGATAAATTATGCTGGGATTAATTATAATGAGATTGTTATTTATTCACAATTTTTGGTATGTTGTATTAAGAATGACAATTGCATAATTTCTAAGAAGAAGATATATGTTATACCGGTGGTAATTACTCCGCCCTCTATAAGGTATATAAGTTATCATGGTGTTAAAATTAACACCGGAATAACTTATATCTGATTCGCCAACCAAACAGAATATTAAGGTAGTATTAAATTTGTATACCACCACTATACCTTCTTGTACCTCATACCAAACGACCCCTTAATTTCTTATTTGAAAGTTAAGTTGGAAGAGTTGACCGGATATTGACTTATGTGCAAACGACGTCGAATTTGAATTTTGATGGTTCTGCTAGCCCCGTTACATAATTTTGGATTTAAGAGCGAGCCCGGAATGTGATTTGGGGGTCCGCAATAGAATTTGTCTTAAATGGACAAAAGTTAGAATTTTAGCGATTTTGGCCGGCAGTGAAATTTTAATATCGGGGTCGGATTAAATTTTCAAAAGTTGGACTAGATCCGTGGTGTCATTTATAGTTTGGGTACAAAATTTGAGGTCAATCAGACATAGTTTGATAGGCTTTCACTAGGAAATTTTTGTGAGTATTTGTAATAAAACTCAATACTACTTCATTATTGAAAGAAAATAAAAGGTCGGGATTGTGTACCCCTGGGAAAATAGAGATTAGGGAGTAGAGACCCTGTATCTAATAATGAAAGCAACTAGGTGGAGACCATATGTTGGAAAATCGTCTTGGGAGTGGACACCCTATGCCTAAAACAAAATCAACTAGAGAGTGAAGACCTTATGTTGGAAAAAAGACTAGGGAGTGGATACCCTATGCGTAAAATAGGATCAACTATGAAGTGGAGACCCAATATTGGAAAGATGACTAGAGAGTGGAGACCATTTGTCTAAAATAAAATGAACTAGGGAGTGGAGACCCTATGTTGGAACGTCGACTTGGGTATGGAGACCCTATGTCTAAAAAATCATCAACTAGAGAGTGGAGACCCTGTGTTGAAAAGGCGACTAGGGAGTGGAGACCCTATCTCTACAAGTCATCAACTAGGCAGTGGAGACCCTATGTTGGAAAGGTGATTAAGGAGTGGAGATCCTATATCAAAAAATTATCAACTAGGCGACTAAGGAGTGGACACCCTATGTCTAAAAAATCATCAACTTGGGAGTGGAGATCATATGCTGGAAAGGCGACTAGAGCATGAAAACTCTATCTCTAAAATTCATCAACTAGGGAAAGGCGACTAGTGTTTATTGATCTAGAGAAAGCATACGACATGGTACTTAGAGAGGTCCTATGGATATTCTTAGAGGTTAAAGGGGTCCCGGTTTCCTACATTAGGGTGATTAAAGATATGTACGATGGATCTAAGACTCGGGTTAGGACAGTAGGAGGTGAATCAGAGTATTTTCCGGTTATTACGGGGTTGCACCAAGGGTATGCATTAAGCCCTTTCCTATTTTCCCTGGTGATAGATGCACTAACTCACCATATCCAAGGGGAGGAGCCATGGTGCATGCTATTTGCTGATGATATAGTTTTAATTGATGAGACACGAGGCAGAGTCAACGAGAGACTAGAGGTTTGGAGACAGACACTTGAGTCTAAGGGCTTCTGCAGGTTGAGCAGTACGAAGACGGAATACCTTGAGTGTAAATTTGGGGCCTAGCCGACGGAAGTGGGAGAGAAAGTGAGGCTCGACTCTCAAGTCATTCCTAAGAGAAGTAGTTTTAAGTACCTTGGGTCAGCTATTCAGGGGATCGGGGAAATCGATGAGGATGTCACACACCGCATATGAGTGGGTTGGTTGAAGTGGAGGTTAGCGTCGGGAGTTCTGTTTGACAAGAAAGTGCCACTGTTATTAAAAGGTAAGTTTTATATAGTAGTGGTTAGGCCATCCATGTTGTATGGGACCAAGTGTTGGCCAATTAAGAACACACATATCCACAAAATGAAAATAGTAGAGATGAGGATGTTGAGGTGGATGTGCGGACATACAAGGATGGATAAGATTATGAATTAAGTTATTCGAGAGAAGGTAGGTGTGGCCCCCATGGAAGACAAGATGAGGGAAGCAAGACTCAGATGGTTTGAGCACATTCAGAGGAGGAGCTCTGATGCACCAGTGGGGAGGTGTGAACGACTGGCTATGGTGGGCACGAGGAGAGGCAGAGAGGAAGACCTAAGAAGTATTGGGGCGAGGTGATCAGGCAGGACATGACGCGACTTAGGATCACTGAGGACATGGCTATTGACAGGGAACTGTGGAGGTCGAGAATTAAGGTTACAAGTTAGGTAAAGTTGTGAATATTTCTACAAGGCACTAGAGTAAGACTAGACAATTAGGAGTTAGTCATATGATGCTACTGGTGAGATACTGATGCAGGGCTTGATCTGATAGATATTGTTATACCTTTCATTTTTTTCGTGTTTTCTAGATTTCATATATTGCTATTATATTGCTGTTATTTTGTTATTTTATGTTATTTTATGTTATGTATATTATTTTATGTTATTTTATTATGAGTCTATTGATAATACTAATATATCTTCTCTTGTCGCTTTCTTGAGTCGAGGGTCTCTTGGAAACAGCCTCTGTGCCCGTCGGGGTAGGGGTAAGGACTGCGTATATATTATCCTCCCTAGATCCCACTTGTGGGATTATACTAAGCCGTTGTTGTTGTTGTTGTTGTTGCTTAGGCAGAGGAGACCATATGTTGGAAAGGTGACTAGTGAGTAGAGACCCTATGTCTAAAAATCATCAACTAGGGGTGAGACCCTATGTTGGAAAAATGACTAGGGAGTGAGACCCTATGTTAGAAAATCGACTAGGGAGTGGAGACCATATCTAAAATTCATCAACTAGGGAGTGGATACCCAAAAAGGCGACTAGGGAGTGGAGACCATATATTGAAAAAGTGACTAGGGAGTAGAGACCCTATGTCTAAAATATCATCAACTAAGGAGTGGAGCCCAATGTCTATATAAAATCAACTAGGGAGTGGAGACCCTATGTTGGAAAAACGACTAGGGAGTGAAGATCCTATGTCTAAAATAAAATCAACTAGGGAGTAGAGACCCTATGTTGAAAAAAAGTAGCTAGGGATTAGAGACCTTATATTATCATGATTTGGAACTTTCTTTCTTTTTACATAATCATTTCCTCTCTTTTTTTCCAAAGACCGAGTAAATGCGGGAAAGAATTTTGGAGAAGACTCCCCTTTTGGAGTGGTTTCTACAGAGCTATTTCTAGCCTTTGTGCAATTTCTTTTTGGTTGCACCTGCTTCTTATAAGGTTTCTTTTGGATTGCACATGTTTCCTATTTTTAAAAAAAAACAATTTGTTAGTTTTAAATAGTTGTTGTTTTTGTGGCCTTGAACGTTTCAATCACTTGATCTCGGCCCTTTCAGCTACAACCGGTTATTTCCTGAATATTGATTGAATTTCTAACCTTGGAGTAGCTCTGTCTTTTCCAGACTTTGCCATGACGGTCATTCACGTGGGACTTAACCTTTTCAACTTTATTTTTCCTTTGTGGGCATTTGACTTTGAATTTTCTCTATCAAAAGTTTTTGATTTTGAAACATCATTCACCATGGCCAGTTGGAGTCGACTTGTGCCCCCTACCGAGGCTGAGTGCCTTTTTTGCATATTGGCTTGTATCAAGTGAGAACCCTATAAATCATTCTAGCCATCCCTTCTTTGTCTTAGTTTCAGAACAGAGTTAGATCGAAAGGGATTCAAATAAAAACAAATGATGGAATGGACAAATGAATTTAAACGAGAGGTATCCCTTTCAGGGAAAAGAATGAAGGATTTATCTAGAGTGTATGCGTATTTCAATAAATATGACATGCCTTTTGGACTGGATGGCAGATATGTGTAAACCGTTCGACTCTCCAAAATTCATTACAACTCTTGCCTCGAGGCTAAGAAGCATTACCTAGGACTGTGCATATGCTAGTGATTTTGAGGACCCTTTTTTCTATTAGTGGCGCCCTTTGTGGATTTTCACCAATTAACCTCTCTCATTTCTCTTCTCACCATCGCCTTATAATATTTTGAGTTTTTACTAACAAGACTCTCTCATTTTTAATTTTTCTGCTTACCATCGCCTTATGATGTCCGTGAGAATTTTGACCGATAAGACTCTCTAATTTTGTTGTATCAGATCCAAGTAACTATATCTTCCAGTTTGAACCTCTTTGCCGATCGATTAGTAGGACATCAACAAGATTTTGGGGTAAAAAGTATTTGGATTGAATTACAATCTTGGAAACTTTCAGGCGAACCCATTATCGAACCTTTGTAACTTCTGCCCCAGTTTCAACTTTGGGAATTGTGGATTTTTATTTTGGTGTGTATGAACCCCAGAGAGAGGCTGCCTACGTATCCTTTTGAAATCAAGTCAAACGTAGTTCAAGGAACTTTGTTTTTGATTTTCTTCTATTCTTTTTGTTTTCTCTTTCTTTTTCCTTTTCCCTTTTTTAATTTCATTTTCTTTTTGTCATCTTCATTTATTCCTTCTTTTTAAAACTTTTAGGTTCCAAACAGGGTAATGAAAAGAAGGTAACCGGCTCAAAGTATTTACAAAAAGAGTTAATGATGCTTAGGTAGCGATAAAGAAAGTCTTCGTCATCCATGTCACACCTTATTTTTACTACCTTTTTTTGAAACGGAAGCATATTTACTACACCCCGGAAAGGGATAGAAAGAGTTTTTTCAATTTAAGGAAACTTAGAATGGGATTTATTTATTTAAATTTTAGAGTCGCCACTTGGGAAAATAATAGTTTCCCAAGTCACCGGTTTAATCCCGAACCGAGGAAAGTTTGACTCTATTACAGTCTGCGAACTAGAAATCCGGATAAGAAATTATGTTAATCCGGGAGAAGGTGTTAGGCACTCCCGAATTCCGTGGTTCTAGCACGGCCGCTCAACTATTATATTTTTTTATATGATTCCTTTATATGTTCCATTTTTATGTGCATTTATTAATATTCCGCTTTATCATTTTTATAAGAATTGCAACGTCGTGAAAACGTATTTTGGGCCACACTGTACCAGCATGCTTGTTGCTTTTAATACATTTCGACTTCGTTGAGATTTAGATTTGGGTCATATAAATGTGCAACCATACTTGAGAAAGTGTATTATGAATCGCGCCTAAAGCATCTATGTCTATTAATTTTGGGAAAGACCGTGAAATTCGCTAAACGGTCCTTCCGAATCTAAATTTTTTATATAGAAATTTATTTGAGGGCCCCGTAATTATATTTTTAAAAGCGGCGAGGGTTACCTCATGTTTTATTAAGGTTGATCCTAAGATGAATTACATTATCTACATGTTTTGTCTCTAGCAATAAACGGAAAATAATCTGAAGATATGTTTCATTTTAAATGGTTGAACGTAAAATATTTAGTGAACCTTGACCATACGAATCAGGCTATATTTGTTTTGGGATTGATTAAAGCCCAGTGCGGTATCCTGGCCTATTGCTACTGAATTAATTAAATCCAGCTTGGGCCTGAGTTCTGGACCACACGTTAGAATGTCCAAGCCCAATAGTCTAAATCAGTCCAATTACTGGACCAAACGGACAGGCCCAATGGCTAACAGAACAATTTGCGATTCTATTTTTACAGAATCAAAACAATATTCAGAGAAGTATATGATTGAACTATTCCTGTTGAATTACTATTTTATTGTAACGACCCGACCGGTCATTTTAGAAAATTACGCCCCAATCCCTAATTTAACTGTTCCCCTAAGTTCATTTCTGTTATTGTGGGTTGCCGGGAGAGTCAGTTCTGAAAAATTTGAGCATTTTGGGACATTTAGTCCCTAAATAAGAGCTTTGAAGCTAGAAAATGGCCCGTAGCCGGAACAGTATTAAGACAATCTTGGAACGGAAATCCGATGGTTTCATTAGCTCCGTTAGGTGATTTCGGGGTTGGGAGCGCGTTTGGAATGTATTTTGGAGGTCCGTAGCTCAATTAGGCTTGAAATGCCGAAGGTTGAAATTTTAGCGAATCCGAACGATAGGTGAGATTTTGATCCGGGGGTCGGAATGGAATTTCGAAAATTTCTGTAGCTTCGTTATGTGATTTTGGATATGTCCACAAATTTTCAGGTCATTCGGACGTCGTTTGGTCGGGTTTTAGATCGAATGTGCAATTTGGAAAGTTTTAAGAAATTTAGGCTTGAATTCGATGTGAATTATGGGTTTTGATGTTGTTAGACGTGTTTTGAGGATTGGAACAAGTTCGAATAAGGTATTAGGATGTGTTGGTGTGTTTGGATAGGGTCCCGGGGGACTCGGGGATGAATTCGGGTGATTAAACGGCAAAAATCTTAAAAACTAGCAGCAGGCTGGTGCCTGCCTTCTGTAGTATTCGCTTCTGCGGAGCTTGGACCGCAGAGGCGAGTCCGCAGAAGCGACATTTGCTCCGTAGGAGCGAGGGTCGCAGGAGCAGATTTTGGATCGTGGAGGCGGTCACGCAGGAGTGGAAAGTCTTCCGCAGGAGCGGAAGTGAACTGTTTGGTGGCCCTCCGCAGGAGCGGACGTTTGTCCGCATAAGCGAAGTCGCAGAAGCGACTGTGCTTCCGTACAAGCGGAATCGCTGAAGCGACCTAGAGACCGCAGAAGCGGATGGTCCAGCCAAGCCCGGGCTTCGCAAAAGCGACATTTTTGTCGCGGAAGCGGATCCGCAGAAGCGGAATTTGTCCGCAGAAGCGGAAATCGCAGGGAGTTAATTATGTCAGAAGTTAGAAATTTCAGAAACATTTCCAAACTTTGAGGGCTCGGCTTAAGGGGCGATTTGGGCGATTTTGAAGGGAGATCCAAGGGGTTTCTTCAGGTAATCAATTATAGACTCCAATTATGATTGTTGTTGATAATATTATGCAAGTTTTTCATGAAAATGGAGGAATTTGGGTAATTAATGGGGGTTTTCACCCTAGACCAAAACCTTTAGAAAATCAAGGTTTTGAGTGGGCAAATGGAGTCCGAATTTGATAAACTTTATATGCTTAGACTCGTATTGAGACAAGGGTTCCGAATATATAACTTTCGTGATTTTTCGATAAGCGTACCGAAAGTCGGGTTTTGGCAACTTGTGGGTTTTGGTGAATTTGAGTTATTTTGATTGGGTAATGCCCAATTGGCCTATTTTGATGTGATTCTATTGATTTTTATCAAATACTACACTTGTGGAGGCCGACATTCGCGGCAAGAGGGTTATTTCTTAGCGGTTTTGTACCGGAATTGAGGTAAGTGGCTTGTCTAACTTCGTGTGGGGGACTTTCACCCCTAGGATATTATTGTGATACTTTAAATGCCTTGTACGCGAGGTGACGGGCGTGTACATGCGCTGGTTGTTGAACACATACTTTACTCAAAATGTTCAATGAGTGATATTCCTGTTCTTAGTTGTTAAATTCGATATTCCTACCCGGTAGTAGTTAGAAAAGCATGATTAGATAGAATCTAACCGTCTAGTTGCTTAATTGACTTACTTGAGTTTTCTTGGTAATCCCTGGCGCTGTTCATCGGCGAAGTTATCATTATGCATATTAAACTTCTCTCTGTGTATTCCTTTACTTGCTGTGGTTATGGACTACGGGTTCGATTCCCGAGATCCTGAGATTATTGAAATAGGGACTACGGGTTCGATTCCCGAGATCCTGAGATTATTGAAATATGGACTACGGGTTTGATTCCCGAGATCCTGAGATTATTGAAATGTGGACTACGGGTTCGATTCCCGAGATCCTGAGATTATTGAAATATGGACTACGGGTTCGATTCCCGAGATCCTGAGATTATTGAAATGTGGACTACGGGTTTGATTCCCGAGATCCTAAGATTATTGAAATGTGGACTACGGGTTCGATTCCCGAGATCCCGAGATTATTGAAATGTGGACTACGGGTTCGATTCCCGAGATCCCGAGATTATTGAAATGTGGACTACGAGTTCGATTCCCGAGATCCTGAATTATTGGTAGGGACTGCGGGTTCGATTCCCGGAGATCCTGAGTTATTGAGATATTATTGAGACATGGGCTGCGGGTTCGATTCCCGGAGACCCAGAGGTACTGAGAATGGGACTGTGGGTTCAATTCCCACAGATCCTGGATTTGTTTATCCGAGTTGGTTATTTGTTGTTAGCTTAATTGTAGACAGTTGCAGTAATCATCATAATGTTGTTGTTTCGGAAATTATTATCATTTAAACTGTTTATTTTGTTATCATCATTATATTATTGTTTTTCTCAGTAGGGCCCTGACCTACCTCGTCACTACTCCATCGAGGTTAGGCTTGGCACTTACCGAGTACCGCCGTGGTGTACTCATGCTACTCTTCTGCACACTTTTGTTGTGCAGATCCAGGTACATCAGAGCAGGCTCGTACTAGGTGATTCTGCAGCTTTCTGGGAGACTTCGAGGTATGATCTGCTACGTCCGCGGATCCGGAGACTTCCCTTCTATTCTAGTATTACTAGTTGACATTTTTCTTCATTTCGTTGTTAGATACTCTTTACACATAGAGCCACAGTTGTATTTCTCTTTTAGTCTGTGTTACCGTGGGGTTCCGGATCTTGGTAGTGTTTTACTTATTGTGTGACGGATGTATGTGCCAAGCGGCACGGATTACATATCTTTTATGTTATTTTCCGCTGTTTCTATTTAAGTATTTATAACTTATAGATTCCGCAACGTGTTAGGCTTACCTAGTCGTGGGGATTGGGTGCCATCATGACATGTTCACAATTGGTGAACTAGGGTCGTGACAGCTATCTTGAGAAAACGGGTTCATAGGAGTCACGGGACACAGACCGGTTGCTTAGAGTCTCGCTGATCGATACGGAGACGTCTGTATTTATCTACGAGGGGCTATGTAACTGTTTAGGAAACTCCTCATTTCTTTTGGATTCCTTGTCGTGCGACATTTTTGGCATCAAAAAAATCTAAACTACTGCTTTCTATTCTCTCACAGATGGTGAGGACACGAGCTACCCGCGATGATCAGGTACACGTGCCCCCTACTGCTGCCGCCAGAGGCCGGGGCCGTGGTAGAGGACGAGGACGCACCCGAGGTGCAGCCACAACACCCCCGCGCGCTGCCGCTGAGGTGTCACCAGTAGATCAGGTTGGAGCACAGGCACCTGGTACACCGACTACAGCTGCTACTACTCCAACACTCCAGAAGACCCTAGCCCAGTTCATGAGCATGTATACTACATTAGCTCAGGCAGGGTTACTTCCTCTCACTACAGCTACATCTCAGGCCGAGGGAGGGGCCCAAACTCCTACAGCCGCTACACCTGAGCAGCGAGTGCCAGTGGGGCAGGTTCTAGAGCTTATTGTTATGCCTCCTACCGCCCCAGTATAGCCCGGAGGTGGACCACGTGCCTCCGAGGACGAGCAGCGTAGATTAGAGAGGTTCAAGAAATACGATGCTCCAGTGTTCAGTGGTTTGGCTACAGATGATGCATTGGGTTTTCTGGAGGAGTGTCATCGTATTCTTCGTACTATGGGGATTGTAGAGACCAGCGGGGTTTCCTTCACTGCTTTTCAATTTTATGGGGCCGCTTATGATTGGTGGCGCACGTATGAGTTGGATAGTCCGAAGGAGTCTACTTCATTGACCTGGACGTAGTTTTCAGATCTATTTTTGAGGGAGTTTGTTCCCCAGAGCCTTAGGGATTCTTCGCGCTCGGAGTTTGAGCGGTTGCGACAGGGCTCCATGTCAGTATCGGAGTATGCTATCAGTTTCACCCGCCTAGCCAAGCATGCACCGGCTTTGGTAGCCACGGTTCGGGAGCGAGTGCGGAGATTTATTGAGGGCATTGTTCCGCCTATCCGATCCAGCATGGCCAGAGAGCTTGAGACAGATATATCTTATCAACAGGCAGTTAGCATTGCCAAGAGGATCGAGAGTATGCTCCCTAGAGAGCGGAGGGAGAGAGAGGCCAAGAGGTCTCGTGAGTCGGCCCATTTCTCTGGTGCCCGCACTTCATCAGCCGATCGTTTTGGCAGGGGTTATTCTGGTCGACCAGTTCACTCGGCATTGCCCGCAGCCGGTAATACTCCAGGTCTTCCAGCACCTCAGGAGCCTTATTATTCTCCCCCAGTTTGCAGTGCACCTCCTACGCGGGGTCCTTCCAGGGGTCAGACTAGTGGAGGTGAGGCCGGTCAGTCACAGCCACCACGTCCTCCCAAAGCTTGTTTTAAGTGCGGGGATACTTGCCACCTGGTTAGGGAGTGCCCCAGGCGCAGGAGAGGAGCCCCTCATCAGTCATCACAGTATCCGCGTGGTTCTCAGGGCCAACAGGCTATCATTCCAGCCCCAGCTGCCGCTCCACCTGCCCAGCCAGCCAGGGGCGGGGGTCAGGGTTCCACAGGCCGCCCTCGAGAGGGGGGACAGGCCAGATTCTATGCTATTCCTGATCGCGCTGCGGCTGTTGCATCTGACTCTGTTATCACAGGTATTATTATGGTTAGTCACGGGGAGGCATCGGTTCTATTCGACCCTGGTTCCACTTTTTCATATGTGTCTTCTTACTTTGCTTCTCATCCGGGTGTGCCTCGGGATTCTTTGAGTGCCCCCATTTATGTTTCCACTCCGGTGGGTGATTCTTTGGTCGTGGACCGTGTATATCGGTCGTGTTTGGTTACCATTTGTGATTTTGAGACCAGAGCGGATCTATTGTTGCTTGGGATGGTCGATTTTGATATTATTTTGGGCATGGACTGGTTGTCGCCCCATTATGCTATTCTTGATTGTCACGCCAAAACCGTGACGCTGGCTATGCCAGGCATTCCACGTATTGAGTGGAGTGATACTCTAGATCACACCCCTAGCCGTGTTATTTCTTTTCTCAAAGCTCAGCGTATGGTTGAGAAGGGGTGTGCTGCTTATCTAGCCTATGTGCGGGACGTCAGTGTCGACACTCCCTCTATTGATTCTGTTCATGTGGTACGTGACTTTGCTGATGTATTTCCAGCTGATCTTCCGGGCATGCCGCCTGACAGAGATATTGACTTTGCTATTGACTTGTTGCCGGGCACTCAGCCCATTTCTATTCCACCGTACCGTATGGCTCCTCCTGAGTTAAAGGAGTTGAAGGATCAATTACAAGAGTTATTGGGCAAGGGTTTTATTCGACCCAGTGTTTCGCCTTGGGGTGCTCCTGTATTGTTTGTGAAGAAAAAGGACGGTTCTATGCGTATGTGTATTGACTATCGTCAGCTGAACAAGGTTACAGTGAAGAACCGATATCCTTTGCCCCGTATTGATGATTTATTTGACCAACTACAGGGCGCACATGTGTTTTCTAAGATTGATTTGCGCTCTGTATCACCAGCTGAAGATTCGGGAGCCAGATATCCCGAAGACTGCCTTCAGGACCCGGTATGGTCACTATGAGTTCCTAGTGATGTCTTTTGGGTTGACTAATGCCCCAGCAGCCTTTATGCATTTGATGCACAGTGTGTTCAGGCCTTATCCTGGACTCGTTCGTGATTGTCTTCATTGATGATATTCTAGTATATTCTCGGAGCCGGGAAGAGCACGAGCAACATTTGAGAATAGTGCTTCAGATCCTGAGGGAGAAGCAGCTTTATGCCAAGTTCTCTAAATGTGAATTCTGGTTGAGTTCGGTGGCATTTTTGGGCCACGTGGTATCGAGTGATGGTATTCGAGTAGATCCGAGGAAGGTGGAGGCCGTGCAGAGAGTTGGCCCAGACCCTCCTCCGCTACTAAGATTCACAGTTTCCTTGGTTTAGCGGGCTATTACCGTCGTTTCGTAGAGGGGTTCTCTTCGATTGCAACACCTATGACTAGATTGACCCAAAAGGGTGCCCCTTTTCAGTGGACAGACGAGTGTGAGGTGAGCTTTCAGAAGCTCAAGACAGCTTTGACTTCGGCCCCTATATTGATGTTGCCTATAGGTTCGGGGTCCTATACTGTATTGTGATGCCTCACGAGTAGGACTCGGTGCGGTATTGATGCAGGACGGTAGGGTGATTGCCTACGCGTCGAGACAGCTGAAGGTGCATGAGAAGAACTACCCTGTTCATGATTTGGAGCTAGCTGCCATTGTTCACGCCTTGAAAATTTGGCGTCATTATTTATATGGGGTTCCTTCTGAGATCTACACTGATCACCGGAGCTTGCAGCACTTGCTTAAGCAGAAGGACCTGAACATGCGTCAGAGGAGATGGCTGGAACTACTGAAGGACTATAACATTACTATTCTCTATCATCCGGGCAAGGCTAATGTGGTTGCCGATGCCTTGAGTCATCGGGCAGAGAGTTTGGGGAGTTTAGCATATCTACCAGCTTCGGAGAGGCCTATGGCGATGGATGTTCAGGCTTTGGCCAGGCAGTTTGTTAGACCGGATCTTTCGGAGCCCAGCCGGGTTCTAGCTTGTGTGGTTTCTCGGTCTTCTCTATTTGACCGCATCAGGGAGCGTCAGTTCGACGACCCTCATTTGCTTGTCCTTCAGGATAGAGTTCGGCGTGATGATGCTCGAGATGTTACCATCGGGGATGATGGAGTCATGAGGATGCAAGGGCGTATCTGTGTGCCCAATGTAGATGATCTTCGAGAGCTGATTCTAGCAGAGGCCCATAGTTCGCGGTATTCCATCCATCCGGGTGCCGCGAAGATGTATCAGGACTTGAAACAGCATTGCTGGTGGAGGCGGATGAAGAGGGATATAGTTGATTATGTTTCTAGATGCCTCAACCGCCAGCAGGTGAAGTATGAGCATCAGCACCCGGGTGGATTGATGCAGCGGATTGAGATTCCAGAGTGGAAATGGGAGCGCATCACCATGGACTTTGTATCCGGGCTTCCACGGACTGTTAGGAAGTTTGATTCCATTTGGGTTATTGTGGATCGGCCTGACCAAGTCCGCCCATTTTATACCGGTGAGCACTACTTATTCATCGGAGCGACCGGCGGAGATCTATATCAAGGAGATAGTTCGGCTGCATGGTATTCCAGTTTCCATCATTTCAGATAGAGGCACTCAGTTCACTTCACGGTTCTGGAGAGCTGTACAGCAGGAGTTAGGTACTCGGGTGGAGCTGAGCACAGCATTTCATCCCCAGACTGATGGTCAGTCCGAGCGCACTATTCAGATTTTGGAGGATATGCTCCGTGCGTGCGTGATTGAGTTTGGAGGTTCGTGGGATCACTTCTTGCCGCTGGCGGAGTTTGCTTATAACAACAGCTACCAGTCTAGTATTCAGATGGCACCGTATGAGGCCCTATATGGTAGGAGGTTCAGGTCTCCCGTGGGTTGGTTTGAGCCGGGCGAGGCCAGGTTGCTAGGTACTGATATGGTTCAGGAGGCTATGGACAAGGTCAAGGTGATTCAGGACAGACTTCGTGCAGCCCAGTCTAGAGAGAAGAGTTATGCGGACAAGAAGGTTCGCGATGTGGCTTTTATGGTTGGTGAGCGGGTTCTGCTTCGAGTCTCGCCCATGAAGGGCGTTATGAGGTTTGGAAAGAAAGGGAAGCCGAGTCCTAGATTTATTGGCCCTTTTGAGATTTTGAGGCGTGTTGGGGAGGTTGCTTATGAGTTGGCCTTACCTCCCCAGCCTAGCCGGAGTTCACCCCGTATTTCATGTCTCCATGCTCCGGAGATACCATGGTGACCCGTCGCATGTGTTGGATTTCACATCCGTTCAGCTAGACAAAGATCTGTCTTATGTTGAGGAGCCAATAGCCATTCTAGACAGGCAAGTCAGAAAGCTAAGGTCAAAGAACATCGCTTCGGTAAAGGTTCAGTGGCGGGGCCAGCCGGTCGAGGAGGCGACTTGGGAGACCGAACAGGATATGCGCAGCCAGTACCCTCATCTTTTCACTACTCCGGGTATGTTTTCTATGCTCGTTCGAGGACGAACGAATCTTTAAGTGTGGGAAGATGTAACGACCCGACCGGTCGTTTTAGAAAATTACGCCCCAATCCCTAATTTAACTGTTCCCCTAAGTTCATTTCTGCTATTGTGGGTTGCCGGGAGAGTCGGTTCGAAAAATTTGAGCATTTTGGGACACTTAGTCCCTAAATAAGAGCTTTGAAGCTAGAAAATGGCCCGTAGCCGGAACAGTATTAAGACGATCTCGGAACGGAAATCCGATGGTTTCATTAGCTCCGTTAGGTGATTTCGGGGTTGGGAGCGCGTTTGGAATGTATTTTGGAGGTCCGTAGCTCAATTAGGCTTGAAATGCCGAAGGTTGAAATTTTAGCGAATCCGAACGATAGGTGAGATTTTGATCCGGGGGTCGGAATGGAATTCCGACAATTTCTGTAGCTTCGTTATGTGATTGTGGATATGTCCGCAAATTTTCAGGTCATTCGGACGTCGTTTGGTCGGGTTTTAGATCGAATGTGCAATTCGGAAAGTTTTAAGAAATTTAGGCTTGAATTCGATGTGAATTATGGGTTTTGATGTTGTTAGACGTGTTTTGAGGATTGGAACAAGTTCGAATAAGGTATTAGGATGTGTTGGTGTGTTTGGATAGGGTCCCGGGGGACTCGGGATGAATTCGGGTGATTAAACGGAAAAAATCTTAAAAACTTGGAGCAGGCTGGTGCCTGCCTTCTGTAGTACTCGCTTCTGCGGAGCTTGGACCGCAGAGGCGAGTCCGCAGAAGCGACATTTGCTCCGCAGGAGCGAGGGTCGCAGGAGCGGATTTTGCATCGTGGAGGCGGTCACGCAGGAGCGGAAAGTCTTCCGCAGGAGCGGAAGTGAACTGTTTGGTGGCCCTCCGCAGGAGCGGACGTTTGTCCGCATAAGCGAAGTCGCAGAAGCAACTGTGCTTCCGCAGAAGCGGAATCACTGAAGCGACCTAGAGACCGCAGAAGCGGAATGGTCCATTCAAGCCTGGGCTTCGCAAAAGCGACATTTTGTCGCGGAAGCGGATCCGCAGAAGCGGAATTTTGTCCGCAGAAGCGGAAATCGCAGGGAGTTAATTATGTCGGAAGTTAGAAATTTCAGAAACATTTCCAAACTTTGAGGGCTCGGCTTAAGGGGCGATTTGGGCGATTTTGAAGGGAGATTCAAGGGGTTTCTTCAGGTAATCAATTATGGACTCCAATTATGATTGTTGTTGATAATATTATGCAAGTTTTTCATGAAAATGGAGGAATTTGGGTAATTAATGGGGGTTTTCACCCTAGACCAAAACCTTTAGAAAATCAAGGTTTTGAGTGGGCAAATGGAGTCCGAATTTGATAAACTTTATATGCTTAGACTCGTATTGAGACAAGGGTTCCGAATATATAGCTTTCGTGATTTTTCGATAAGCGTACCGAAAGTCGGGTTTTGGCAACTTGTGGGTTTTGGTGAATTTTGAGTTATTTTGATTGGGTAATGCCCAATTGGCCTATTTTGATGTGATTATATTGATTTTTATCAGATACTACACTTGTGGAGGCCGACCTTCGCGGCAAGAGGGTTATTTCTTAGCGGTTTTGTACCGGAATTGAGGTAAGTGGCTTGTCTAACTTCGTGTGGGGGACTTTCACCCCTAGGATATTATTGTGATACTTTAAATGCCTTGTACGCGAGGTGACGGGCGTGTACATGCGCTGGTTGTTGAACACATACTTTACTCAAAATGTTCAATGAGTGATATTCCTGTTCTTAGTTATTAAATTCGATATTCCTACCCGGTAGTAGTTAGAAAAGCATGATTAGATAGAATCTAACTGTCTAGTTGCTTAATTGACTTACTTGGGTTTTCTTGGTAATCGCTGGCGTTGTTCATCGGCGAAGTTATCATTAAGCATATTATACTTCTCTCTGTGTATTCCTTTACTTGCTGTGGTTATGGACTACGGGTTCGATTCCCGAGATCCTGAGATTATTGAAATGTGGACTACGGGTTCGATTCCCGAGATCCTGAGATTATTGAAATATGGACTACGGGTTCGATTCCCGAGATCCTGAGATTATTGAAATGTGGACTACGGGTTCGATTCCCGAGATCCTGAGATTATTGAAATATGGACTACGGGTTCGATTCCCGAGATCCTGAGATTATTGAAATGTGGACTACGGGTTCGATTCCCGAGATCCTGAGATTATTGAAATGTGGACTACGGGTTCGATTCTCGAGATCCCGAGATTATTGAAATGTGGACTACGGGTTCGATTCCCGAGATCCTGAGATTATTGAAATGTGGACTACGGGTTCGATTCCCGAGATCCTGACTTATTGGTAGGGACTGCGGGTTCGATTCCCGGAGATCCCGAGTTATTGAGATATTATTGAGACATGGGCTGCGGGTTCGATTCCCGGAGACCCAGAGGTACTGAGAATGGGACTGTGGGTTCAATTCCCACAGATCCTGGATTTGTTTATCCGAGTTGGTTATTTGTTGTTAGCTTAATTGTAGACAGTTGCAGTAATCATCATAATGTTGTTGTTTCGGAAATTATTATCATTTAAACTGTTTATTTTGTTATCATCATTATATTATTGTTGTTATACCCCATTTTAACACGGGTCAAACTAGAGTATAACATATTGGTAATTCTGAAGGTTTAATTAATTAAAAAGAGTCGCCACCTAATTATTTTAACGGTGAATCAGGACACCAATATTAGCAAAATAGTGCTTCAAATTCACTATACTTTATGATCTACTTAACCTTGAGATTATGAGTAAGGGTTCTAATTAATCCTATAGGGAAGGTTGTTAATGCACCCTATATGATCCGTTAATTACGGTTAACCGGCCAAGCTTAGGTTGTAATTTTAAGAATTAAGTAGCAATATGTGTTTGTATTAAAAGAAAAAAACTTTTGTCAATTGAATTTTTTTAAAAAAACATTGTATAGTAACGTTATGAAATGAGTTTTTCAAAATGGTATTGTAAGCATTAGAAAGAATATTACTTATCTGAAACTCAAACAATAGAATGTTCGGATTTAACTTCTAAGAAAATGTTTAAGCCCCAATGCCTTGACAAACCCAATAACTAAATTCATTTTCAGAGGTTAGGACTTCCGAAAATAGTTTTCACATATATACTTTAGAAATCATTCAGTTGAACTTAAAAATCTTGTATTTATGAAAGCTTAAACACAAAGCCATTAGAAAATAATTTGATGAAAGGTTTTGAAACGTTACTTTAAGAACTAATTCTATGTTGTTATATTACAAGCTACCTTTATGTGATTGAGATAATACCAAATCGATAATAAAAGCAAAGATTCTACATACTTAAACATATTATGCTAACACTAATTTTAACACATAATCTCAGAAATTGGAGATAACTCAAATCACAAGCAAATGTCGAATAACATGAATGAATAAAGAAAAGAGATGAAAGACGCCATAGGCGCCCCCAAGCGTTTCACTTGTTTTTCTTGCTATCCGGTGGTCTAAAGAAGATGGCATGCAATGACTCCATGTGGTAATAATAGGTTAAGTCTCTTATGAGACCCCCATTGCAAGAGCCTCGAATTAAGGTTCCATTTGCTCCAGAGTGTACATGCAAAGGAAGGGGAAAATAAAGAATTAGCAAGGATAAACGGATTAGTGAGTGAGACTTAATTTTTAACAATACAGCAAGATCAAGATATGCGAAGAGGTGGTAGTATCAAATTATTTTATGAAATTCCATCCATACTTCTTGTCATCAAACAAATACAACAATCTGAACAAAACGCAGGAAATAAATACTTCTAGCTACCAATGATAATCACATAGCAGCATGGGTATATTTTATCAAGACATAAACGTTATTTTAATAAAGTTCATCTACACATTCAAATTCATTTACCAACCAGCACAAAGAAATAAAGCAGAGGATTCATATAGCCTTGTTTCCTAAAGAAATTTTTTATTTGATAACTAATAGCAACAAGTTCATAACTTCGGCTAAAGCATATCAAGTCTTCACTTAACAATATGCATTTAGATAAATCTATTCTTAAACAAGTTGTTCATAATCCTAAGCACGATATTTAGGCAAAAAGGTGTCAATTAATCACAATGGCAAATTGATCTATTGCAAGGCAACCAACTCATAAAAAACAAAATCCTTAAAATCATGGTATCTAACAAAAGTATGCAAAAGGAGATAGGTATTTTCATGTGAGCATTTCATCAAATATCAGTCAAGCATGCTTCTAATAATACATATCAGAATGCATTTTCCTTAAAGGATTATTGCCAACAACTGTAGTCATAGATCATTCTCATATATTAGAGCTATCTTTTATAGCACCAAATATATAGGCTTAGTAGACACTAACAATCCTCGCAGCCAACACACATCGGACATCAAATGTTCCCTAACCAAAATCAAAACGAGAGCGGAAATGGATGATACACACCTTTTGCAGGGCAACGAACTGAGGCGTTGGCTTTGTATCTACCGAACTATGACCTCGAACTTGCTAACTCGGACGATTTTTAAATGATGCAATAATCAACAAAAATACAACACCTCGGTTGTATTTAAAACCAACTGAAGCGAGAGACACAGAGAATATATTGGCAGGGCAAAATTACAAGAACAAAGGAAGGCAACAGTTTTTACGGGCATTGAGTGACGGCTCAATGCTTTAAGGATTTTAGGCATAAAGGTGCGACCTCCCCTTTTTCCCCCTCAAAAATGTGCTCCAAGGCTTATATTTATAGATGGAAATTAGGGTTCTTGGAGTAAGAACATGAAATTAAGAGTTCAAAATCTGACCGTTTGAATCCAAAGAATCACGTGACTTTGTCAGAGAAAGTTGTCTAAGGTCGAATCATATCTCTGAAATTCAAAATGCCAAAAGTATTTTGGCCTCTTATGTTGACTGAATCTCGTTGCCAACGAGAGAGAGAGAGAGAGAGTCACGGGTTCCGCAAGGAGACAAAGAACTTACTTAAAACTGATGAAACAAATGTCTGCCATAGTTAAAGATAATGAAGCTTTGCTTGAAAGGAGGAAATGGGTTAGGAGCAGCATTACTTAGGGGGAAAGAAGACAAGAAAACCTAGCCAGTGTATTAAGATAGTCTTGGGCTAAAAAACATTTGGGCTGTATCTGATGGGCTAATTTGAAGTGGCTAACATTTGGCCCTTCTCATTCTTCTTTTTAATTATTTGAACTTCTAACTTAGACCAAAATAATAATTATACTAATAATAATTAATAATAATATTAAGTAGATAATTAGTTGACATGTCTAGCAATGAAATTTGTACTAGATAATTTTATAGTACTCAAGTAGAATTATCAAGAATTTTTTTTTAAAAAAAACTCTATTTTAGTATGTACCAATATAAAATAGGCATGCAACTAAATAAATATTTTATAAGAGTGGGATTATTGCAATAAGAGGAGGACATTTGTAAAGAAAATATCATTTAATTAATTAATTTTGAATGATTTGAGTGATAGAGGCGATAACACATGCAATAGTAATACTAGTAATTAATACTAATAATAATAGTAGTAGAAAATATCATTTAATTGATTAATTTTGAATGATTTGAGTGGTAGAGTCGATAACACATGCAATAGTAATACTAGTAATTAATACTAATAATAATAATAATAATAATAATAATAATAATAATAATAATAATAATAATAATAATGGTAGTAATAGTAATGGTAGTAGTACTAGTAGTAGCAACAATAGTATTAGTATAATTAAATTGTAACACTAATAGCAATAACGACAAAAATAACAATAATTTTATAATAAAAATATTAATACTACTAATAAAATAATGATAGTAGTCGTAGTAACAATAGTAATACTAACACTAATATCAAATTAATATTAATACTAATAATAATAATAGTACTTAGCAGTAGTCATAATGTATTAATACTAGTACTAATTTCAATGATAGTAGTAGTAATATTAATAATAGTAGTAATAGTGATATTAGCTAAATAATAATACTAATTAGGTCTAGTTTGAGCTAAAAATGGTAAAATAACTATTCTTACGTTATTAGTGATATTAGAAGCCTAAAGAAATAGTTTGGAAGAAAGGAGGGTCAAAATTGGATGTCAACAATTGTTTTTCTCAGTAGGGCCCTGACCTACCTCGTCACTACTCCATCGAGGTTAGGCTTGGCACTTACTGAGTACCACCGTGGTGTACTCATGCTACTCTTCTGCACACTTTTGTTGTGCAGATCCGGGTACATCAGAGGAGGCTCGTACTAGGTGATTCCGCAGCTTTCTGGGAGACTTCGAGGTATGATCTGCTACGTCCGCGGATCCGGAGGCTTCCCATCTATTCTAGTAGTACTAGTTGACATTTTTCTTCATGTCGTTGTTAGATACTCTTTACACATAGAGCCACAGTTGTATTTCTCTTTTAGTCTGTGTTACCGTGGGGTTCCGGATCTTGGTAGTGTTTTATTTATTGTGTGACGGATGTATGTGCCAAGCGGCACGGATTACATATCTTTTATGTTATTTTCCGTTGTTTCTTATTTAAGTATTTATAACTTATAGATTCCGCAACGTGTTAGGCTTACCTAGTCGCGGGGACTGGGTGCCATCATGACATGTTCACAATTGGTGAACTAGGGTCGTGACATTTATTCAATTGGAAAATATTAAGGCTAAACTACAGAAAATATACTCAGTTTGATAATACAAATTTTATTCGTATTTAAGCTTTATTTTATATATATTACTAGAGCTTAATACAAGTTTTTATAGTTGAATTAATCTAAGCATATTAAGGCTATTAACAACATTCGAATCCATCCAAAGCATACTTTTAAAATTAAACTAGCTAATACGAATTAAAGCTAACAAATAAAATTTCAAAACTTCATTGCATTCTACTGGTTCGTGATCACTGAAAATCCAAAAAATTTAACTAGAACAAATTTTAACATTGTTTTCAATTTACTAATCTCTAATCTAATATAGTTATTTTACTACTAATCTACTTCAGATGTGATTATCTGGTGATTAAACTAAGCTACTTTAAAATTCAACAGTTCAATTATACATATGAATCACTCCTAATGAATACAAATGAATATAACTAATTCTATATTGATAAAAATGAACAGAACAATAAACTAATAGAATAAGTCGAACACTTCATTTCTTCAAATTTGTGATTACATCCTCAAGTATTAGAAGTGTACCTGAAAGTAAAAGGAGATCAATGAGAAAACTAGAATGAAATAAGAATCAATAACCACAGCAACACATCAAATTGTTAAACACGGCTTCAGCACCCAAATCCAGACCAAGTAGAACACAAATCAACAGATAAAGTGCCAAATGCAATAGAATTTTAGCTTGAAATTGAGTCGAATGGAACAGTATTGTAGGATTTTGAGAAATTTTCTAAAGAAGAAACTATGAGTTTTGAAATTGCAGAGATATAGAAGTATTTTTTTAGATTATCAGAATTTCAAAACTTGTTCAAGATGGCCTATTTATAGAATAAAATAGGAGGGAAATTTGAATTTAATATTCTCATTTTAACCTCCATTCCTTATGATTTGTTTAACTGATAACTACACCTATTTTGTTAAAAAATGCACCAGAACCCCTTTTAGAAGGTTCTAGTGGCATCTACCCTATTTCATAACTCTTAATTGTCTAACTTGCCCTCACTTGCTTTTAAATTTTTCCCAATTGCCCTTTCCCTATGCCCGTAATACCCTTTACCATTTACATAATTACCTATGAACCAAACAGGATTCCCAATTATACCCCTACCCCCTTAGATTTATTACAGCGTACCTATTAGCAGTCCCCAAATTAACCTTGCCTTTTGTCTTTTTTACCTTTTAACCCCCATATTAATCAGATACCCAGAAGTCAAAATCAAAATTTATTCACAAAATTAACCAAATACTCATCACTTTAACAGATAAAACCCAAATCAGAAACAAATAATCAGTTAATAAGATTCAAGAAAACACTAAAACATATATAGAATCTAATTAACAGAAAACATAGTTACTAATCAGGTTTTAACAATTAAAGACCCTAAAACCTAAGTACATCAATCAAAACCTGTGATTTTATCAAGAACTATTCAGAGAAGGGAATCAGTAATCATGCAATCATAAGTAAGAAAATCAACAAAAAGTAAGGGATTTAGATACTAAGCTTTCTTTTTCCCTTATTTTATTCTTCTTTTCTTTCTTTCTTTCTTTCTTTCTTTCTTTCTTTCTTTCTTCTGTTTTTCCTTTTCTTCATTTTTCTTGATTTTCCAGAACCATTGAAACTTTGGATGTTATTTCTTGGGGTTTTTGTTCTCAGGCTGACTGTTGAGTCTATTTTTATTGAAAAGATTCTTAGAAGTATGAGGCTAGGTGTTCTGGGGATGTTCAGAGTGGTTTTGGAATGAAGGTGTTCGCCGGAGTAGGGTTCTGATGACACCTTTTGAAAAATTCGAAGGTTTTCGGGCTTATTCGAAGGAAACTAATTAGATGGGGTGAAAGAGGAGATGGAAGAGAATAGACAGTGTTAATGGTGGGTTCTGAATCAAAGGTGGTGTTCCCCGAAGTAGGGTTCTGGCGACACCTTTCAAATTATTAGAAGGTTTCTAGGGATTTTCGAAGGAAACTAATTGGATTGGTGAAAGAGGAGATGGAGGAGGTTATGTGGTGTTAAGGATGGCTCTATCAGAGATGGTGGTGTTCCCCGCCGGTAGGTTTCCGGCGTGTGATTGAGAGCATGCTAGGGCGGCTAGGGTTTGTAACTGGGGACGAAGGGTTGTGAAATGAGGGATATGTAATGTTGTGAAACAACATTGTGAGTGACATCTTTTCTCTTGAACTTTTTGTCAAGAACCTGGTTCCTTTTGCCTCCTTTATTTGTGTTGTGCTTATACTAATCTTGCTTAAGGAGAGGGTAGTCCTTGATGAAGTGTTATGACTTCCCGCACTTATGAGATATGCCATACCCTCTTGGCTTGCTTGAATCGCCCCTATTTGGAATACCTACATTTCTGTAAACTTTTTTTGGAATGTCTTTGTCAGATATGCCATATCAGCATCCTCACTTCTTGAGTCGTTGTTGTATGTCTTGAGGACCAGGTTCTTCTCTCTTTTGGGCTCTCTTCTATCATTGTCCTTCTTTTTCATTTCATATGTCTTCAGCTTACCGGTGAGTTCATCAATGGTCAGCTTCTGCAAATCATTTGCCTCTGATGGCGTTCACCTTGCTTTCCTATGAGACAGGTAATAAACTAAGTATTTTATTGACAAGTTTGTTTCTCAAAATAATTTCTCCCAGTGAGTGAAGCTCATTGATGATAGAGGTGAAGCGAGTGTGCATGTCCTTAATGGACTCGTCGTCCTTCATTCTGAAGAGCTCATACTTAGTTGTCAACATATCAATTTATGACTACTTTACTTGAACCCTTTGTATGCTGTTTGAAGAGCTTCCCAGATCTCCTTATCACTCTGGCAAGCTGGGATGCGATTTTACTCATATCGTCCGATGTTATAGACAAAAATCTTCTTTGCCCTGAAATTCTTCTCAATAGCCTTTCTATCAGCTTTGTTATATTCTTTTCTCATTTTTGGGGTGTTTCCCTCACCAACAATATTTATGGGAACAAAAGGTCCATCACAGATTACATCCTACAACTCTGATTCAGCTATGACGAAATCATGTATTCTTATTTTCCATCAACCATAGTATTGGCCAATGAATCTAGGTAGCATGTACGTTGATTGTCCTTCCTCGAAGTTTGGTAGAGAACCTATGATGGAGATCCTTTCTAGGTGTTAACCATTTAAAAAGAACCCGATCTGATACAAATTGATAGAAACTAAGGGTCCACCAAACAATATAGAGAATCAGATTCTCTATTAGTTCCCACAGAATACACGCACACTACAGTAAGTAAATGACACAAAGGAGTTTTACGTGGAAAATACCCAGCTCTCAAGATTAAAAACCACGACCTACCCTTGTAGGATTTCAACTTTTATTGAGCAAACTTCGAATTACAACTTATTGTAACCTAGGAATTAACCTCTTAATCTCTCACTAACTTGTAACAACTCTATTACAAGCTACTTTGTAATAACTCTATTACAAAGGTTTACAACCCGACTAACTCTAGCCAAGACACAAACACTAAGGTTTTACAAAAGTTTCCTTCACAATGCTTCTAACTAAGCTAAGTAGGAATTACAAGTGCTTTAATAATGGCGCAACACAACTGAGGACATGTAATGACTCAATACAGGAACTCGTCCTTCTTGATGTTGTTCTTTGTTCTTAATGCCCTTGAGAATCACTTGCAAGATTGACACAGACTTGAGAGAATGCTTGATAGATTCTTGAATGTGCAAGTAATTTGTTTTACCTTTGCTTGATGTTAATAATTTATTTGTGACATCACTTGAATGATGCAAACAAGTTAGGTAAAGGGCATTCCCCATAAAGTTGACTGCTGCACTGTTTTTGCACTCTTGCATGTGCAAGCAGCAACTTTACAGCTATGGGGAGTTGACTTGTACAATCACCACGGAAACTCGTAGCCAAATGTTCCCCTTGTTGTTCCTTTGACTCTGAAGAATTGAACCATATCCTTGACTTGAGACTTGTTGATCTTAAGTACTTGAGGATGTATAATATGTTCCTTATCTGGTTCTTAATAATAAGTTTGTTAGATCATCAAAACATAACAGGGATACATATAACCTATCACTTATAATCCGAATGAAATCTGAAAATTTAAATACATAATCTCATGTATGATCATCAAACTTAATTGTATGGAAGACACTTGATATAGAATTTGTAGGATTATATCAGTCAAAGAAAGGCCCGTGTAATATTAATATCACGTATAATCATCGACCTTATTTGAATAGGACACAATCAAACAAATTTGTAGGATTATATTTTGCATATGTCATCAGATTTATTTAAATAAAATACGATTAAAATTGATATGTCTTGTGAAATTATGTAGTTGTTTTTTTTAAAAAAAGAGCTCTTAAAATTTTATCTCTAGCAACCCATCTCTGATTTGGATTATAATACTTAATAAAAGTATTAACGAAGCTAAAAATTCAAGCTAAATTTTCCATATATATAAAGAAAGAACATTTAAGTTACTCTATTGCTTGATTGTTACCTTCGTTAGATTATATCTACTGCCGTCATTATGAGCTTGGCCCATTGGACAACCCAGTTTAGTCCGTACATATGTAGGGCTGTGTTAGAATTTTTGGAGGCCATTTACCAATAAGGCTTTTAAGCCCAACCTGAGAAGCACGCGGCCCATGAGGCTTGACTGGGGCTGTGTCGGCCCGGCCTGTGGGCCTAATAAAAATATTTATTTGAAATATATGTAAAATATAAAAAGTATATAACATTGTAACATCGAAATTAAATTTAGTATTATTGAGTGTGTTCTTACCAAGTACAAAAACTGCATACATCATAAAAATGACTTGTAACTACTCGAAATTGGTTGCACGATTTTTTCCAAACTCAAACTGGTAATATTTTTATGAGAATTTAAATATTATTAGTTTAAAATTTAATTATTCTTACTATTAACTAACAGAGGAGTATTGCATATGAAAATTGTAGATATAGATGAAAGTGAAGATTTTAATACAACCTTATCACAAGCGGATTCAAATGTGTTTGATGAAGATGATGTGTTGGATATCCCATAAACATCATGAAGGTTCTCTTGAATAGTTTGTTTTGACTTTTGACTTTTAGTAAATGAAATATAATCTTATTTTTTTTACCTTTTTAGTGTTTATTGTGATACATTGGAATAACATAAAAAATTATTAAATTTTGCAAATTTTTCCAATAATTTTTTTGTTTAACTTTTAAATATTTATCTTTTTTTAGGTTAGTATTTAAAGGAAAAATATAAAATTATACTTTATATTAATAATATGGGGTGCCCTGTGAGGGCCCATGAGGTTGGGGTGGGCTAACCATTATAGGGTCCATCAAACATTTTTTTGAGAGAAAAACCTAAATTTGTTGAGGAAGATGAGTTGTCGAGGAAACCCTATAGTCAGGCTGAGAATCGCAGCCAAAGTTTGCTAAAGAGTCTGCCACTTTGTTGTTTTCTTTAAATGTATAGACGATTTTGAAATGGCCAGCCGAGAATTTGGATGAAATGAAGCTCCACCATGAGTCTAGATATGGGTAATTTTAGGGGTTTCTTTATTTTCATTAAAGCAATCAACAATGATTTGGGAATCAATTGCGAGTTTACGAGCTTGATGAATGTAGAACGTATCCAGAAAAATAGAATTAGTAAACGTCCAAGATGATCTTATGTCAAGAAGCTGAGAACAGTCTTTCAGCCAGTCTGTAATTTGTTGAATAATAGCAACCGGTAAAGATTTTGGGTTTCTTATTTACTGCTATTTCCTTCCTTCCAGATGTCGCGCCTAAGTTATCATTCTTTTTTCACTGTCTGATTGCAGTAGGGGTTCACGTGGGATGGTTAAGCCAGGAGCAGGACCGAGACTTTGCTTAACTAACACATCTTCACATTGCCTTCCCTCCAAATATGTCTCCATTCATACCTCCAATCCCTTCTCATTAGGTCTCTGATTCTCAGGATAATATTAAAATGCGTATCATTTGGCCCAGCCATTGTGCAGCTTCTGTATCAAAATCAAAGAGTCCGTCTCAACGTGAATGAGTCTATAACCCTTCTCCCCGAGGATCAATAAAATAAGAGGCTTGTTCATTATAGAACACGGAATCCAATGAAAGTAATGATAAAAAAATACAAACAGAAAAGCAAAGGAAGGAAATACAAATAAATAGAAGCGAAAAGTCATACAAAGTCATTGCAACCTTCAGAGCTGGTTGACAGCCGTCTAGTCAGCCCCTCTCGCTCTATGATAGACACCTTTTGGTTCTCGATTTCATCCGACGAACAACCTTAGGTATCGATTCTTTTTAATGAATAGATCCGATCACAACTTCGAATACGGAATTCAAAGGGATCAAATAGGAAAGGATACTCTGAATCATAGAACTATAGTGAATTATATGATCAACCAATATTTATCGAATTTGAAAAAGAGTCAGAATAAATGGTTTGAGCCTCTTATTTTTATTTCTCAAACCGAGAGATCCATGAATCGGGATCTTGATGCATATAGATACAAATGGTCCAATGGGAGCAAGAACTTCCAGGAATATTTGGAATAGTCCGTTTCGGAACAGAAGAGCCGTTTTCAAGTATTGTTCGATCCATTACGTCTTTTATACATTTAGAAACTTTCTATTTATTCCCGAACGCATAAGAAAATGTAGAACCTTTGGGAGGTACTTTCGTTCTACTTTACTATAGCAATTTTAGGTCTAATGGATCTTTTCGTTCTAATACTTTATATGAGAGTTATCAGTATTTATCAAATATTGTTCCTATCTAACGGAACGCTATTGGATCAAATGACAAAGACATTGTTGAGAAAAATATGGCTTTTCACGGATGTAATGAAAATTAGATTTATATAACAGGAGAAAGATTCTAGCCCAGCTCGTCAATTGCTAAAGCTCACGTGAGCTGAACCGAGATAACTCGGTCCGGCCCATATTGACGACTATAATTATATCACATCAAATGTTACTTACATATAACCCACATCTCCCCCCCCCCCACCCCACCCCAAATGGTTAATCATTTTAGGGTTTTAAATTCTTCACCTGCTCACTGATTCACATTTTTTTATTTTTTTATCTATTTCAAATTTAATGATATCTTCAGCTTTTAAAAAGGAATTCATTTCAAATGTTTTACAGAATACTCGTAAATAACTATATGGCTTACTTTAATTTGCTCTTCCTATATATGCAACTATTTTTATAATCCAATTAAGTAGAAAAAAAATTACACATGTTTCAAGTTTTTATCTTAGCTAAAGTATCCATTTCTGACGAGATAATATGAAAATTCCAATAAACAATTTTCTAGATCACCTTTGACACGAAGTTGTTTCAGCACTTACGAACTTCATTATTTTTCTTTTAACTCTATTTGACATAAAAAAAAAAAAAAAAGGGCCGACTCAGTTCAATACCCACTTTGTGGGTGTCTGGGAAGGAAATACTCTAGGCTTCCCTCTGCTTTGCAGAGAGAACACCCGTCCTGACACACCGCGGCAAGCAAGCTTACCGCTGGGTCGTCTGATGAAAAAAAAAAATTCAGGCGCGCCTCAAGTCTGATAAGAAATATTCCTCAATCCTTATGCCGGAGATTGAAATATTATATTAGTAAGTCAGTGATATATTTAAATTTTCAAAAGAAAAAAAAAGATATTTTTCACATAATACTGTCATAAAAAATAAGCGTAATAATCATATGCGTGTAAAATGAGGCCAAATGTTTATTCTGGCACATAAAGGAAAACAAAACTTTCTACTAGTAATAAAATTTGAATATTTATTCAATGAAGATTGAAGAGAAAAAGATGAAAAGGAAAACGAAATGACTAAGACAAATAAAAGGCACTCGAGTCGTGATACAGGTCACAGTAGTAGTAGTAGTGTACTTAGGCACGTCCACTACATAAGCAGTTGTATTAGGAACTAACTATACATGTTAATTACCTCTTAATCATCTTCTTAATTCTCCATGCACCTTTCACTTCCACTCCATAATTCCAATGCCTTCACATTCACCGCCACCGTCACCTTCTCCGGCATCTCCACCGCCAGAAGGTAAAAATGGTATCACTTTACCACCACTATATTCAACAGCCACTCCTAAACCGCCGCCAACAGTCGTGAACTTTTCACTTTCACAACAAGCGCCGTCGCCGGCTCCGTTATCCGCGGACGTGGAATTGACGTCAATATTTGAACCTATCGATTACAAAGTAGCTTTACAACCACCACCGCCGGCGATATTTACTCCTCCGTTACCGACGCCTATTCCGGTACTTTCAACACCACCGCCGCCGGTAACGGCGGTCTCGTTTCCTGCAAATGATTCGTCAACACCAGTTTCTGATGAAACCTCGCCGCTGCCGCGGCTTAAGGTTCACTCGTCGTCAAGTACATCAATCGGAGGAGTAATTGGAATTTCTGTAGGCGTCACCGGAGCTTTCTTCATTGTTGCTGTAGTAATACTTTTCGTTTGTTACAGGAATAAGATTAAGATTGGAAAATTACACGATCATGAATCTCCACGGCAAAAAGGTAAGCTTTTTCTGTATCGTACGGAGGAAAATATTTCAATTTAAATAAAATTTTAATTTTTTTTAGTGTTTGGTTGAATATAATTTAGTCACCTGCTTACATGTCAATATATCATAACAATAAAATGTTCTCTAGTTGTTATTATTTGAAATAAGTGATACTACAGTAAAAATGATAACATTTGAAAAAGAAAACTTCCAACCTATAAATAAAGGAAGTTTCCTTAAAATAATTTTATCATGCCAAATCCTCTACCGGTTTTAGGATCTCTTTTTCTGTATTCATCAAGCTTTTAGTATTCTATTTATTTGCAGTTGTTTATTTCCTTGCTAGCCTGACATTTTTGTTGGTTTAGAGTTGTTACTTTATCCGGCAAATTTTTGCTAGTTCGAAGATAATCTAATACGCTATTTAACTATATTATTCTTGTCTTATGATATAGTAGGGATACAAATTATTATTAATCCTATTTCAATATTAAGTAATGACTTTTACCTCTACATTCAGCTATTGAAAATTTAATAATCGAAATTAATAATCTAAAAGAAGTGTAAGGTTTTAATGTCTGGTAAAAGGTACTTTAGAAACCAAAGTCATTATTTCTCGATATGTGACAGTTAGGAACATTAATCTCCTCAATGGGAAACTTTCCGTCTGACCAGATATAATGCTCAAATGTTGTTTAGGCAGACTCCTTTGCTTAGAATTTGTTTTCATTGATATCAAATTGCATTTTGTAGAATGGTGTTTGAAATGGTGATTATAAATATTAGCCGCTTAATCTATCAGCACGTGTTCAAAATTATTGTTCACTGTGATTTATGAATTCAGCTTGGTATTTTCATTTGCTAATTGTTTCGGTTGATTCGTCAGATGACTTGTACCATGATCTGCGTCAAAGTTTTAGACAGCATAATGCAGCAAATGGTTCTCCTGTTTCCCCCAAGCAAGTGATACCCTTCCATCCACTTCACTGCTTTGACAACAATGCTCATTCCAATAATCTAGATGTTGAAACTCGTTTTTCACCAAAAGACCACATAGTGGACTTAGCTGTTTCGGGTGGCAATTTCACATATGAAGAGTTGTGGTCAGCAACTAGTGGATTCTCTACATCCAACCTTCTAGGTGAAGGTGGATTTGGGTATGTGCACAAAGGAGTCCTTCCTACAGGAAGAGAGATAGCAGTTAAACAGTTGAAGGTTGGTAGCCATCAGGGGGAACGTGAATTTCAAGCAGAAGTAGAGACTATCAGCCGAGTCCATCATAAACATCTTGTTTCTTTGGTTGGATACTGCATGACTGGAGTGAAGAGGTTGCTTGTTTACGAATTTGTTCCCAACAGGACCTTAGAATATCATTTACATGGTATGTTCTTTATTCTGGAAGTTTGAAGAATCAGTGTGTCAATAAGATTTGGTTACCAGCAAAATTCATTATTCGAATTCTGCTGATATTTATACACCAACAGATTGATTGGAAGAAGCTTAGATATCTCTAATATGATATGATACTTGGGGCTAAAATAAACTCTACCTTAACATGACATTTATGACTTCCTTACTCCAGCTTACCTCTGTCCTGCTCTTTCAAAGCTTTGCTAGACACACCTCAAGAGCTAAAAGGTCTATACCAAATGGACAATCTTTAAGGGGATACTTAACCAAGCCTTGTAGAGTAGGTTCCTTGGTGGTGGTCTATGCCTATACCTCACACAAAGGTGGCCTAGAACTACATGAAACCATGCTTTTTAACATGAGAAGATAATACATGAGCTTGCAAATCCATTCGACTTTGTGTTCTGAAGCCCTATAATCTTGCATATTAAAGAACTGCGGTTTCTATCCTTTTGGAAAGACCATCTTTTGATATGTTCAGCTGTCCTTGCAGTTCAATTGCAATTTTCCACATTATTTCCATAGTTAGGTATAATTGGTTCGTCGTGGTATCTGTCACTTGTTTTTCCAGCATCTTCATAAATTAGTATGGCTTATACTAACACTCTCTATGTGAGTACCTTTGGTGGAGTATTGTCCATGGGTTCCATGCAGTAGATGTGTTATTTGTTTCATCAGTAATTTTAAGGCTTAGTGTAATGGATGTTCCCATTCATCCCGATGCATGTATATTTTTAAAATTTTGTTTTAACTCTTGTATCACTTTAAAATAGAGCGAATTGGTTCCTCTGATATAAATGTCCTTCTACCAAGCTGCTTATGAAAACAAATTGTTTGGTATGCAGGGGCAGCACAGTCCTTTATGGAATGGGCATCTAGAATAAAAATTGCTATAGGGTCAGCCAAAGGATTGGCATATCTACATGAAGACTGTGAGTGTGCTCTCTGTCTCTGCCTTGGCCTCCTATTTTTGTTCCTAATTTGCATGTTTTTCTGTCAGTTGACTAGATGCGTCCAAAGGGGTACAATAAGTGGTTTGGATACTTTTTACCTTTACCAATTTTTCTATGGAACTCACCTTTACCAATTAATTATCAACTTACTGTTTTTAACATGTTCACCAAGGAAACTCTTCTCTGCGTGCTTGTTGACTGTGACGAGTTGGGTTGCATAAATGGTTTTATAGTCATTACCTCTTTATCTTCTCTTTTTCTCCTATAATAGATGAAAATCTAATTTTCACCCTCCCAATAGATACCATTGATTCCCATTTCTAAAATACCATCTCAGTTCTGAATCTCTTCAAGGTTTGAGGTCTGGATACCTAGATTCTATAGCCTGCTGATGAGTAGAAGAATCCCGTCACAATTCTTAGTTTGTCAAAGATATCACATGAATATCTATTAGAGAAACTGTACTCACTCCATCTCACTTTATGTATCATGTTTCCTTCTGAAATGTCCCAAATTAATTGACAAGCTTATATACAAAGACTTCATAGTTTTTTGTTCATTTATAATTGAGTAACTCAATGTCCTCGAACAACAGAAAATTTAGCTACATTTTTTTCCTGTCAAATATGAAATCAGATATTATATAGTATAATTTCTCCTACCACTACCAATTTAATATAGACGTCAATCTATCTCTGTGCTTTGTCAAGTGGTCTTAAATAACATGAAATGGTTGGGCAGTTCGATTATGGCTGCTTAAATTAACTTAAGTAGCATAATAAATATCCCTTCTTTTGGTTTAGCAATCACATGTAATCTTGATTTGAAGATACAAATTTGTGGCTGCAGGTAACCCCACTATCATTCATCGTGATATCAAAGCAGCTAATATTCTTCTTGATTCTAATTTTGAAGCTAAGGTAACTTTGTATAACAATTTCTGGTATTGCCACTGTGTTTTCTGTTTTATTGTTACTGTCAAAAAAGGTCAGGCTCGATTCTTCTATCGACAACTGGCTTCTGAGTGCACCTAGAATCAGCTGTTGATGTAAATGTTTTTTGCTCTTGAATATTAAAATCTATATGACGAGATTAATTTGACCCAAATGAGCATCTACACAGTTGTAACATGTAACTGCATTATTGATTCCTCTTTCGTTTCTTTAATATTTTTTCATGTGATGACAAAGTATGTATATTCCTCACAACTTCATTAACATGAATGGAAAACTTTGATGTGTATCCAGGTTGCGGACTTTGGACTTGCCAAGTTCTTGTCTGATTCAAACCATCATATTAGTCATGTCTCCACTAGAGTGGTGGGAACTTTCGGGTGAGTTTCATTGACCTTGTCTCTGCTATAATGAATAAAAGATTTGACAAGATCATCGTAGAAAAAGCAAAATTATCTCTATGTACAGGTCAATATACTGGGTGCACAAGTCTGTCCTACGATTATTAAGTGAAAACTTGTAATTCCCTCATCCCAAGTAACTGGCATTTGTACTCTTTGCTGAACCTCATACTTAGCATAGGCTACACCCTTCCAATAATTTCAGTATTGCTGTCACTTCGTTTCCATTTAGCTTACAAACTGATATCATGATCAGATACCAACAAAACAATTGTGCTAGAATAGGAGTCTCAAATCTGGTAAACTGTAACGACGTTGATGAATTGGATGACCTTGATTTATGGTCAACCTTCTCATGATGCAGTGATTCCTCTCAGGGTAACAACAGAGGTTTTCCTGCCCCTCTGAGGCTAAAATTTTGACGAGAGTTCATAGGACTTTACCATTGTTTTCATGTGTCTGATAGTCTTGGGATTCTTAGATCTTGTGTTGCCTTGATTTTTCCTTACTAGCCGACATCTTGCAGGTATCTGGCCCCAGAGTATGCTCAGAGTGGAAAGGCCTCAGATAAGTCGGATATCTTCTCATTTGGGGTCATGCTTCTGGAGTTAATTACAGGGCGTCTGCCTATAATCTCAACTGAATCTTCCGCATGCAGCAGTTTGGTCATCTGGGTATGTGAAATGCTCCATATCTTGATTGCTATTCAGCATTCTTAAGCGCCTAACACACTTATATGCTATTAGATGGATGAGTAAAAAGTTTATGTGCAACTTCATAACTTGTTAGATAACATAATGCTGAAACTTACTTTCTATCCGACTACCTTGTGCCTTGTGGTAAACTAATCATATCCTCAATATGGAATGACATTCATCTTGCTATAGTCTTATCCTAAGCAAGCTATCGACTGTATTATTTCAAGGCACTGGTGCCATAAGTTTGCTTTTGTAAATATCTCTTGATCCTTTGGAACGTCTATTATTGGTTTTAGAAACAACTGGGTATTCTGTTCCTTTTTTGCCCCTTTTTGTGAATGATAAAGGCCAAGAATTTTATAAATGGCAGCGGTCAGTATCACTTGAAATCAGCCTCTTACAGAAATGAAGAAAATGCAATCATGAAAAAGCCTCTGCCTAAAAATCACATTTTTTCCTTTTACGAAATAGATGATCAAATCCAAATGACCTAGTGTTCTTTAAAATTTCATCGATGTGAAGCGGAAGGCAAAAAAATACAAGGCCATCATAGAAGAAACCGGAAGAACTTTGTCATCCTTGTACCAAAACGATTTGGATTTGGACAACACCACCTTTTAGTATGGAACCTATCTGAAAATTCTGTTGCATCTCTTGCAACTACTATTAGATTGTCCAAACTCTCAGTATTTCCTTAAAGCATGGAGTTTACCATGAATCCGCAATCATGACATGTATCAGTTTAACCCTTTTTGTTGGTATTTTTTGAGATATAGAGTTCCTAAAATCATTTTGTTGATCTCCACAGGATTATTATTATTAATGCTGCTTAAGTCCCTCAATTTATCAGAATTTCTTACGTAAATTAGTTCTAAATTGAGTTCAAGAAGAAGGATTTCATTGAGAGCTTCTTGCATGTGGCTTCCTCATAGATAAATTAGTTCTGTCTTTCGGTGTCTAATATCAGCAATATTGATGATCTCTGTAGGCATACAAAATTTATTGGATTTAAATCCATAATATTAATTTGGTCTATATTTTTAATTCAAGATATATTGGTCCAAATAAATATTATGGGCTAATATGATTGAATTAATTATATAAGTCCAAAATATATGGATTAAATAAGTAAGTCTTAATCCATTAAGCTAACCCATTTAATTGGGCTAAAGTAATTAGTCCACTTCATTAAGCCCAAGATGTCATCTTCCTTGAGGGTGCCACATGTCAGATAACGTGGCGCGCCAAGTCAAACGGTAGAGCTAATAGGATCATGCCACATGTCAAAATGACTAGGCATGACAAGTCATACTAAAAGGCCAATGAAATCGTGCCACGTGCGCAAGTGACATGTTCTGGTCAATCAAACGGGGTCATGTCACACTTCAATTTGATTGGTCGAAAAGAGTTTGTTCTTATCACAACTGTTCCCTTTCACAACTATAGATAGAGCTCTTCATAACTCAGAAAAGACATCAGAAGTTATAACAAGAAGGAAGAACGAGCTCGTTGATCAAACGCTGCAAATTCCTCCACAAGTTTCAAGTTTCAAGCAATCAAGTTCAAGTTCAAGCTCAAGAACGAAGAACAAACAATTTCAAGCTCAAGAACGACGATCAAATCAGGTTCACGTCCAAGCAATTAAGCTCAAGAACAAGATCATCATTCATGGCAACAAACATAGATTCAAGATCAAGCTCAAAGGTCCTTGAATTTATTTACAATTGGAAAGAAGAATCAAAGGATCCATAGAGATCATAACACTCAAATATTCGAAATAAAATACTACGATTGTTGCGATATTTAACGGTCTTGATTTTATTTTCTCGACCCAAATTTATTGTCTACAAATTCTGGCATGCCCAGTGGGACAATTTCTACCTCTCATCTCAACTTTTCAATCACCAAAGTCCAAGAACATTGAAACGGCTTCAAAGAAAATCAACTCTGGTTCAACTTCCACCAAGGCTGCTAACTCCAGGTTCTATGCTGATGTCGAAAGCATCCTCGGTATCACCTTTGGAAGCTTCAGACCAGTTACGAGGAGCAAAGCACTTTAGGACAACGAGCACCCCAAGTGTTGTCTGCATCAACCTCTATTTTCAGATCTTCATCCTCAAAAGGAGCAAGATCTTCCACAAAAGGAGGAATCAGTGTTGCTGAAAATTTCAAGAAAACTCTTGCTCTGCTTGACCTCTCCGGATCCAAGCACTTTGCTATGAAGGAAGATGATGATGATTCATGTGATGGATCCTCTCCACTTACACCACATGTCGTGAGCCAATCAAGGATCAATCTATGTGAAAATCCATGCTACTCTTCGTCGTCCACGACAATCATGCAAGCCATGGTGACAAACACTTCATCTATGGAGGAGCCGTTGGAAAACTTGACGGAAGCAATCGCTGGTTTGACCCAATGCATGCAAAATTAAGATGCTAGAATTGACAAGCCAACAGACATGGTGGGAATCTTGATGGAAGAAGAATCCACTCATGCACCCGGCAAGCTCCTAGAGGTTATAGAGAGTGTCTCTCCTCTTAAGATCAATATCATCCACTAAGGCTATCCCTGTCTCATCTGAAGGGATGATTCCAATCGATCAATTGAAGGAGTTCATTGAAGGAACCATTAACACCAAATATAAAGTTGCTGCCAAATCTTCCTTTACATATGCAAAGCCGTACATTGTAAGGGTCGATATGTTAAAGATGCATGCTGGCTATCAACCTCCATAGTTCCAACAGTTCGATGGTAAAGGTAACCCAAAGCTACATCTTTCCCACTTCGTGGAGTCGTGAATACTGTGACTTATGGAGATTACCTCATCAAGCAGTTTGTCCGCTCGCTAAAGAAAATGCTTTTGACTGGTACACGAACCTCGAGGCTGGATCTATCGTTAGCTGGGATCAACTCAAGAGTTCCTCAATCACTTTTATAGTACGAGACATATTTTGAGTCTGATAGAACTTACAAATACTCATCAACGAAAGGGGAACCAGTTATTGACTTTATCAATCGTTGGAGAAATGCAAGCCTCAAATGCAAAGACCGGCTTTGTGAAGCTTCAGACATAAAGATGTGCATCCAAGGCATGCATTGGGGATTGCGCTACATCTTGCAAGGTATCAAGCCTGGCACATTTGAAGAACATGTAACTCATGACCATGACATGGAGTTGAGCATGTTCTCCGCTGGAGATGAAAGGCTGCCCATCTATGAACCTCGCAAAGGGAATGACAAGCAAGAATTCAGGAAGTGGGGCAAGTTCGTACCCAAGTCTGAAAGCAAAGAAGCTATGAATGTCAACACGTCACCTATGAAGTTCACGACAAAGGTGAGCAAGAAGTAGAGTATGAAATCCACTTTTTTTCACGATAAGCCAAGTTGAAAGTTGACTCTAAAAGAAATGCAAGAGAAAGAGTACCCGTTTCTATAATCCGACGTGCCGGCTATTTTTGAAGAACTCCTTAGAGTTACATATTATTGATCTTCCTGAGATCCCAAATTACAAATTACTGCAAATACTATCGACTTGTGAGCCACCCTCTGGAGAAGTGCTTTGTCTTCAAGGACAAAGTCATGGACTTGGCTCGCGAAAAGAAGATTGTGCTTGAAGACGAGAAAGCAAACGCGAACCCAGTCTTTATCACCTTTGGCTCAGTTAATCTAGATGAGTTATGCAGTTTAAAGGGAATCAAAAATGAGGAATTACTAGAGAACAACAAAGTTGAAGACGATCAATCTGATGATGATGAAGGTTGGACATTGGTGACTCGTCATAGGCACCGCAAAAGGAGTCACGAAAAGAATCAATAGAACAAGCAACAAGGAAAATGATGGTGAAAAGACCAACGAGATGGAATCCAATTAAATATTTGAAGAAAGCAAAAGTAGAGGTGCACTATCCTCCTAAGCTAAGACATCCAGTGACCTTGGAGGAGTTCTTACCAAGTTGGTTCCGCACGAAGATTTCCGACGAAGGCATTGACGCCTCTTGTTGTCATGCTGACAAAGGGGAAGAAAAGAGTTATAACCTACCGTTGGCACCATCTTCGGAAAAGTCCATCGAGTCCACTCCTCAAGAAGTTAATGCTTGTGAGGAAAAGGTCACGTTCACAAATGACGATCTTTTTCTTGGTGACACTCCTCCCATCGAGTCCACTCCTCAAGAAGTTAATGCTTGGGGTGCTTGTTGTCCTAAAGAGCTTGCCTTGCTCCTCGTAATTGGTCTGAAGCTTCCAAAGGTGACACCGAGGGTGCTTTCCACATCAACATAGAACCTGGAGTTAGCAGCCTTGGTGAAAGTTGAACCGGTGTTGATTTTCTTTGAAGCCATTTCAATGTTCTTGGACTTTGGTGATTGAAAAGTTGAGATGAGAGGTAGAGATTGTCCCACTGAGCGTGCTAGAATTTGTAGATAATAAATTTGGGTCGAGAAAATAAAATCAAGACCGAAAAACATTCCAACAATCGTAGTATTTTATTTCGAATATTTGAGTGTTACAATCTCTATGGATCCTCTGATTTTTCTTTCCAATTGTAAATAAATTCAAGGGCCTTTGAGCTTGATCTTGAATCTATGTTTGTTGCCACGAACGATGATCTTGAGCTTGAGCTTGATTGCTTGGACTTGAACTTGATTTGGTTTTCGTTCTTGAGCTGGAACTTGATTTGTTCTTCGTTCTTGAACTTGATTGCTTGAAGCTTGAAACTTGCGGAGGAATTTGCAGCGTTTGATTCACGAGCTCTTTCTTCTTTTTTGTTATAACGTCTAGTGTCTTTTCTGAGTTATGAAGACCTCTATCTATAGTTGTGGAAGGGAAGAGTTGCGATAAGAACAAACTCTTTCCGACCAATCAAATTGAAATGTGATATGGGCCCCATTTGATTGACCAGAATATGTCACTTGCATACGTGACACGATTTTATTGGCCTTTTAGTGTGACTTGTCATGCCTTGTCATTTTGATATGTGGCATGATACTATTAGCTCTTCTGTTTGACTTGGCGCACCACGTCATTTGACACGTGGCACCCTCTAGGAAGATGATATCTCAGGCTTATTACTTTAGCCCAATTAAATGGGTTAGCCTAATGGATTAAGACTTACTTATTTAATCCATATATTTTGGACTTATAAAATTAATTCAATCATATTAGCCCATAATATTTATTTGGACTAATATATCTTGAATTTAAAATATAGACCAAATTAATTTCATGGATTTAAATCCAATAAATTTTGTATGCCTACAACCTCATTATCAAATTTTTTTTGTTAGGAACCATTTTGATATATATATCCAATATAACCTATTAACAGTAACTTTTGTTTCTGATTTTCATGTTCATGGTTTTTGCTGTAGTTATTTCTGAACGTCATTTATCATCTTGATTTACACAAGAAATAACTTCATCAGCTTGTTCGTTTCTCATAGGAAAATAACAAAATATTTTGGGAACTAGAAGTACCTCTAGGCCTCTGCTTCAGTGTACTTTCAAGGATATGCATATCATTGTTGTCAGCTCGTTTCGCTCTTTTCTTATAGTATAACATTTAAGACTGTTATCTCTTTCTGATGCAGGCAAGGCCTTTGCTTAGAAGAGCGTTGGAAGATGGAAACTTTGACTCTCTAGTGGATCCATGTCTAGGACAAAATTACAACGGTGAAGAGATGGCTAACATGGTTGCTTGTGCTGCTGCTTGTGTACGCCATTCATCATGGAGAAGACCACGGATGAGTCAGGTAATCATGCCTTCTTCTTTTCAATTTTCTTTTCTTTGGTGCTGGTAGGCTTCTTCGCAGCACTTTATAGACCAATACTTTTGTTCTTACTTATTCCTTTACGCACCACCTACCAAAAAACAAAAAGGCTAAAGACAGGTATACAAATTTCTTCAGGTAGTTCGTGCTTTAGAAGGTGAAGCTTCTCTCCTGGACCTTGATGAGGAAAATAGACCCGGACAGAGTACAGTTTTTGACTTTGATTCTGATGGAAGGAATTTCTTTGAGAATTTAAGCAAATCCAGCACAGCATTGGAAAGTCAAAAGAAGTGGTAATACCAGTACATATGGTTATAATCACACAATGGGGCTTTCATGGCAGTAAACCATTTGAAGATGAAGTGGGATATATGTAGTTCTTTTTCTTCCTTTATATCTTTTCTTTGCACTGGTGTAGATAAATCGAGGGTGCTTGAGGAAAATATTATGGTCATTACCATCGAAGTTTTGTCACAGTAACAAAATTGCTCCAGAGAATTGATCTTTTATACTTATTTGATAGCACAAAATAGTAAAAGAAAAGAAGAAAAAGAAGGGATCAGCATGAGATATTCAGTACAATACTAGGTAAAAGCTTTGTGTACTCAATAGATACATGTAGGTCTGTTTCCCTCTTTCTTTTGTTCTTCCCTTTTTTTTGGTAATAACTGTGAAATATTACCATTAACAAACAATTACACCTAAAGAGCACCTACACATCATGACCATCTTCCTGGAAGAGTAACATGATTAAATAGGCCTCCAATAAAACCAACAACTAGTTACATAATTTGTGAATCAGATCAAAAATATGCATTAATGTTGTTTGACCCAAAAGCTATCGGTTGCTTTATGAGTTAGGGACAATCAAAGATTATAAGAGGGTAAATCGGAATCAGTGGTAATATATTCAAGGATAGATCTATGATTCGTATGTAGATTGTTCCAGTGAAATCGTAAGAAAACTTATTGGAATATTAAAACTAGCCAATAATAGAGAGAAGAGATAGAGAGAGAATGATAGTTAGAAGTTGTATTATTAATGAATAGTAACACTTGTCTTACAAATGAGGGAGACCTTTCCTTATATAGAAGTAAGGCCCCCCTCGCCAGAATATTACTTTATTCCAGAACTATTGTTATTATAAAAACGGAAATAGGCGGAGGAGATGGGACGCCTAGACGGACGGGTTTGTCAATACGCCCTTATAGTACGGGGCGTACTCTCTCTAGTCGTATGGGCGTGGAGGAAAGTATACTTGCGTCTGTGGCCGTATAGGGAGGTGTACTCGACTCACATTAATCGTATCTGATTCGACCTCATACAGTTTGTTCCTCCGCCTGTTGGATATGTATTCGACATATATCTGCAATGGGTGGAAAAAATCGACCCGTCTCGAATCTACCCGTGTGTGCATACGTGGCGCGTTCTTTTGAACCGTCGTTTGCTGACGACATGCGCCATGATTGCAACTGCTCCCGTGGCAGGCCAAAAAGGTGATTTGACGTTTCGGTTTCCCGCCTCCTTTTCTGATACTAACCTCTTCGAATGAACTCCGAGTATCTTATCAGATTCCAGTTTTGAACACGTGGTTCATGTGAGAGAAATCACTCCTGAGGCCGCTCGCCCTGAGGGTGACCAAGCGGATGTGGAAGCATCTAGTGTTGATATTTTCGATGCCGCTTGTTCCGAAGTCGAAGCCGTGATTCGGGAGCCGGCTTTTACGGATGTCTCCGGGACTTCTCGTCCCGTGGTTGAGTCGGTGAATGAACCGACGTCCAGAGAGGGCCCCTCGCCTCCACTTCCTCTTGTTGAAGAGGACGCTTCAGAGGACGATGAGCCGTTGGAGCGAAAGAGGCACCGACTACTCCTTGGTAAAGGCGTGGTCGTGGAGCAGAGGAAGGTGATCAATCGCCGTCTTGAGTCAAGGCCAATCCTTTTGGGCGACGCCATCCGACCAGTGAGGGAGGTTGCGGGAGATACCGCTTCTCCTCATGTTGAGGATGATAGCACGCCGGCTGTCGCCGGGCTGGTTGCTGGCAAGGAAGGGGCTACTCCCGAACAGGCTCCTGCTTCCGCGGACGTGCCGCGGGAAGACTATGCCCGGGTGGATATGGCGATGATAGGTCCTACCCGTCGGCTTGTGATTCTTACGGGATACAACCTATTGCTGGATAGTGAGCAGGCTGCGACAGACATGTCCTTGTTATGTGGTGATGCCGAGACAGAGTCATTGAAGGCCGTAAGCGACAGGGGTTTGTCTCGTTGAGTCGCTGGTGCTGCCTTGCAGGTGTGACTTTATTATTGTTTTTCATAGTTCTTTCATGAGCCCTGAAGTGTCGTATCATTTTGAATTATGTATTTTCTTTATCTTTTTCTTAGACCCTCATCTTAGAGGTGGAGCGAGGCCGACGGGAGCGAAAGAAGAATGCTGCCCTTAGGAAAGCGTCGAAGAAATACCGGGAGGCCCGTGGTAAGCATAATACATTGGCGGACCTATACATCCAGGACCCTCAGTATCGAGTTTTCTGTGAGGGATTGGAGCTGGCGGAGGATCAGCTGCGGAAGCATACGACCCAGCTGGAGAGGACGGATGCGGACTTGATGGCCACTGTGGCTCGAATCACCGAACTGGAGAGTCTCCTCCAGCAATAGGAGGGGGAACTGGATTTGGGCCGTGTGGCGATGACGGAGCCAGCGGAGTTACGTTCCAGGGTTGATGCCCTTACTGCCGAGCTCGGGACTACAACGGCTGAGGTGGTCGCCCCTCACTAGGCGGAGACTGTTGCTCCAGTTGGAGACACATCTCGTGAAGCTCGCGATATGTGGGTGTATGTTGAGGCGAGGCAGACTATTTTTTAGGAGCTGATGGCCGTCGGTAGGGCCACTGATGCAGAGGTCGAAACTCAGCGTTGCCTCGTTAGGGTCGCGCGCGAGGCTTATGGGTATAACCCCGACTCTCAGGACCAAGCGGGCTGTACCTTTGCGAATGTGAACCAATTGGGCACAGGGTCTTGGATTTCTAGGGCGTTCCAGGCCGAGGGCGATGGAGACCGTGTTGACGGTACGACCGATGCGGCGGAAGATGGCGGGGGCCAGGATGGTTAGATAGGACTTCTTCTCTTTTTTTTGTGATCGAGGAGATGTTGTAAATTTGTAATCTATTGAATGATTTATAATGATTTCATGGGAACTGTTGTGCTTTTATGTCTTATTTTGCAATTTTTGTTTTGCGTCGGGCATTGCCTTTAATTGAGTTAATTCATCGTAGTCAGGTTGGATTGACTCTGATCACAGCTGCTTGTGTATTTTTACGCGGCTATTGTTTTCCCTTTGGCTGTTTTATGTGTTCAGAAGTGGCCGCGACCTTTCGTGTTTATGGGCGGTCGTAGCCTTTTGCTTGTTGGAGAGGACCGTAGTCTTTTCATATGCTGTTAGGGTTTTAGCTTTCTGCGGTTATGGGTGGTCTTGGCCTTTTGTTTATCGGAGATGACCATAGTATACGCTGTTAGGGCCTTAGCGTTTTGCGTTTATGGGTGGTCGTGGCCTTTTGTTTATCGGAGATGACCATAGTCTTTCTTTACGCCGTTAGGGCCTTAACCTTTTATGTTTATGGGTGGCCGTGGCCTTTTGTTTATCGGAGATGACCGTAGTCTTTCCTTACGTTGTTAGGGCCTTAGCCTTTTGCGTTTATGAGTGGTAGTGGCCTTTTTTTTATCGGATATGATCGTAGTCTTTCCTTACGCCGTTAGGGCCTTAGCCTTTTGCGTTCATGAGTGGCCGTGGCCTTTGGTTTATCGGAGATGGCCATAGTCTTTCCTTACGCCGTTAGGGCCTTAGCCTTTTGCGTTCATGAGTGGCCGTGGCCTTTTGTTTATCAAAGATGACCGTAGTCTCTCCTTACACCGTTAGGGCCTTAGCCTTTTGCGTTTATGAGCGGCCATGGCCTTTTGTTTATCAAAGATGACCGTAGTCTCTCCTTACGCCGTTAGGGCCTTAGCCTTTTGCATTTATGAGTGGCCGTGGCCTTTTGTTTATCAAAGATGACCGTAGTCTCTCCTTACGCCGTTAGGGCCTTAGCCTTTTGCGTTCATGAGTGGCCGTGGCCTTTTGTTTATCAAAGATAACCATAGTCTCTCCTTTCGCCGTTAGGGCCTTAGCCTTTTGCGTTTATGAGTGGCCGTGGCCTTTTTTTTTTTTATCAAAGATGACCGTAGTCTCTCCTTACGCCATTAGGGCCTTAGCCTTTTGTGTTTATGAGTGGCCGTGGCCTTTTGTTTATTCGAAGATGACCGTAGCCTTTCTTTACGTCGTTAGGGCCTTAGCCTTTTGAGTTTATGAGTGGCCGTGGCCTTTTGTACATTGGAGATGGCCGTAGCATTTCATACAATGGAGATGGCTGTAGCCTTTCATACATTGGAGATGGTCGTAGCCTTTCATACAATGGAGATGGCTGTAGCCTTTCATACATTGGAGATAGTCGTAGCCTTTCATACATTGGAGATGGTCTTAGTATTTCATACATTGGAGATGGCCGTAGCCCTAGTCCCTGTGATATTCCATTCGTGTCGATCGTCGGTACGCTTGGTGTATCAGATTTAAAATTCTAAGCATTCCCGAGTGTCTCCTTCGTCGCCTCATTAAAAACCTCTCTGAGAAAACCCAATTGGGACAAAACTCGGATGAGGGAAAAAGAGTACTACTTGGGGGATACTCTTTCTAAAAATGGAAATGCTTGAGGTGGAAGATGTTCCAGTTATTTTGGGGTGTCTTCCCATTCATGATCTCTAGCCAGAAGGATCCTTTGTCTGCTGCTGCGGTGATTTTGTAGGGTCCGTCCAAATTGGTGCCCAACTTTCCTTCTTTAGGGTCTTTGGACGCTAGTGTCTTGGCTTTTAGCACATAGTCGCCTACTTTGAGTGGTCGGATTTTTGCTCTCTTGTTGTAGTATCTCTCGATCTGTTGTTTTTGGGCCACCAGCCTAATGTGGGCCATTTCCCTTCTTTATTCAGCTTCATCAAGGTCTTGTAGTCGATTTACGTCGTTCTCCTCCCCGCTCGTGTGCGAGTACCTTAGGCTTCGCTCACCGACTTCGACTGGTATGAAGGCATCCGTTCCGTAGACTAGTGAGTAAGGAGTTTCTCCTGTGGAGGATTTGGGGGTAGTTCTGTGTGCCCATAGTACTTTTGGCAGTAACTCGGGCCATAGTCCTTTAGCGTCTTCGAGTTTTTTCTTCAAAATATTCAGTATGGTTTTGTTGGATGACTCCGCTTGGCCGTTGGCGGCAGGATGATATAGCGTTGAAAGTATTCTTTTGATATGCCATTTGTCGAAGAAGTCGGTTGTTTTTTGTCCTATGAACTGGTTTCCGTTGTCGCAGGTTATTTCTTTGGGGATGCCGAAGCGACATATGATATTCTTCCAGATGAAGGCGATGACCTCTTGCTCACGAATCTGGGCGTAGGCATCTGCTTCCATCCACTTGGAGAAATAGTCAGTTAAAACTAATAAAAAACGTACATTTCCTCGTCCGACGTGTAGCTGTCCAATTATGTCCATTCCCCATTTGATGAAGGGCCATGGTGAAGTGACCGAATGGAGGGGTTCCCCCGGCTGATGTATCAAAGGGGCAAACTTTTGACATTTCTCGCACTAGCGAACGTATTCTGCCGCGTCTTTTTTCATGGTGGGCCAGTATACCCAGTCCGTATTAGACACCGCACGAGTGCTCGGTTGCCTGTGTGAGCGCCGCAATGACATTCATGGACCTCCTTTAATGCCGGCATTGTTTGGTTGGGGCCTAGACACTTAGCCAGGGGTCCTCCAAAAGTCCTCTTGTAGAGGTCGTTGTTTATCATACAATACCTTGCTGCCTGCGTGTGAAGCTTTCTTGCTTCTTTTTTGTCGGGTGGTAGATTTCCATCCTACAGATATGATACAAATTAGTTGCGCCAGTCCCAAGTTAGATGCAGGTAGAGTACCTCGATATGGTCGATCGCTGAGTGAAGGAGGGTGACAGTGCTTTCTTTATTTAGGTTGGTGGCGGCGGTGGCCAGTTTAGCCAGTCCATCCGCTTCAGCGTTATGCACCCTAGGAACATGTTCAAAGCGGCATTCGTCGAGTTGTGTCATTAGTTTGTGGATTTCTAATCGGTATTTCAGTAGCCTTTGTTCCTTAACCTGATAAGTCCCGGTGACTTGATTTACCATGAGTTGCGAGTCGCAGTGTAGGACAAGTCGGCGAGCTCCGTACCTGATGGATAATTTTATACTTTTTTCTTCACGAACCAATACCGCGCTGACCGCAACTTTCGATATGGCTAGGTACGTCAGTAGAGGCTCACCCGATTTTGCTTTTGACAGCCATGACGCCGACGATAGGTATGCTTTTAGACCTTGCAAGGCTTTGACGCATTCATCATTCCAGTGGAATTCATTGTCTTTTCTCAATACGCTGAAGAACTTGTGGCATCTGTCTGAGGATCGGGAGATGAAGCGGGAGAGGGCAGCTATCTGACCTGTCAATTTCTGGACCTGCTTCCAGCTGTTGAGTGTTTCGGGTATTGAGGTGATTGCCTTAATTTGATCGGGATTGACTTAGATCCCTCTTTGGGATACGAGAAACCCTAGAAACTTTCCTAACGCCACACCGAAGGCGCATTTCTCGGGATTCAGCTTCATCCCATATTTTTTCAGTATTTCGAAGGCCTCTCACAGGTGGTCGATGTGGTATTCCTTCCTTGCGGACTTTACTAGTATGTCGTCGATGTAAACCTCCATGGTTTTCCCAGGTTGCTCTTTGTACATCTTAGTGACCAGTCTTTGGTATGTGGCCCCTGCGTTCTTAGGCCCGAAGGGCATCACTCTGTAACAGTAGGTACCCTGGTGTGTGATGAACGTGGTTTTCTCTTGATCTTCCTTGACCATCAAGATTTGGTTATAACCGGAGTACACGTCCAAGAAGCTTAGTAGTTCATGTCCGGCGGTGGCGTCGATCAGTTGATCGATATGAGGGAGGAGGAAGGAATCCTTAGGACATGCCTTGTTTAGGTCGGTGAAGTCCACGCACATCCTCCATTTTCCGTTCTTCTTTTTGACCATTACCACATTGGAAACCATTGTGGGTATTTTGAGTCCCTGACAGAGCCATTGGCTAGCAGTTTGTCTATTTCTTCGCGGACTGCCTCGTCGATTGTGGCGTTGAACTTTCTCCTGATTTGTCTTACCGGCGGGTGTAGTGGGTCGACGTTGACCATGTGGGTGGTGATGTCTGGCAAGATCCCTGGCATGTCTGCATGGGAAAAAGCAAATATATCTGCATGGTTAGTTAGAAATTCATGATATATCCGTCTTACGGTGAGCCCGTGGCCGATGTATGCCTTCCTTTCAGGGTTGTTTCGATCTAGCTGGACTGGGTCGAGATCTTCGACCGTGGCCTTACAAGATTCCACAACGTCTGGATCTCTGATGGCGTCGGCCATCGGGTCCGCTTTGGTCCCCGACACGACTGATTGTTATGCCTCTACACTCTCCCAGCTCAGCTATCGGGTGTGGACGCAGTCTTGTGTTATCTTATAATATTCTTACGCTGTGCGCGGTTCTCCCTAGATGCTGAATATTCCCCATGGAGTAGGGAACTTAACCACTTGATATAAGCTCAAGGGGATAGCTTGCATGGCATGTATCCACGGGCGCTTGATGATGACATTGTATGTCGTCTCTTGGTTCATCACGTGGAAGGTGGTTTCCAAGGTGACTCCCCCCGCGAGGACGGGTAGAGTCACTTCTCCCGATGTGCGTTCCACTACATTGTTAAAACCAGTTAGAGTTATACAGCAGGGGGTTATCTTATCCTCGAGTCCCATCTGTGAGAGGACTCTCAGATGGATAATGCAAGCACCGCTTCTGTCATCGATCATGACTCTCCTGACGTCCGTATCAACGATACGTAAAGTAATAACTAAAGCATCATAATGGGGGAAACACAAACCGTTGGCGTCAGACTTATTGAAGGTGATACTTCCTTCGAGGTCATCGTACCGTTCGTGGGAGATGGTCCTCTTCATTATGTGCATATTGGTGAATTTGACATGGTTGATAGCGACGTCATTCCCATCTCCGACGATCATGTTTACTATGCGCGTCGGGGAGGGTGGTTTCGGTGGCCCACGGGAATTCTCTCGTCCGCGTGCGAAATTGGTTTCCCTTTGTCGTTGGGCAGCTCCTTCAGGTATCCTTGGTTTAGCATCCTGATGACTTCTTGTCGCAGGCCTATGCAGTCTTCGGTCAAGTGCCCTCGTTCTTGGTGAAATTCACACAGAACATTTGATTTTCTTGTGGCAGGGTCCGATTTCATTTTCTGAGGCCATTGCACCTTGGTGCCGAGCTTTTCCAGTGCGTACACAATCTCTGAAGGAGAAATACAAAAGTTATGTGATGAAAGTAAAGGGGGCGTACCTCGTTCGTTTCTGAGTGGGGCGAGATGGCGTTGTAGCGCATCTGCATGACGAGGGGGCGGAAAGGGAGATCTCATGTAAGGCTAATGTCGTTCTTTATTGGGGCGAGTGGGGAGTTCCTGGCATCCCTCGTGTCGTCGATATCTCCTTGTGTCTGGATGTATGGCTATCAGTCGTCGGGTTGGTCCATTGAGGTCCTCTTCATCTGCCCGTACCTCGGCGCAGTAGGCATTATGGATCTCATCCCAGGTTGTAGGGGATATTTCATGAGTCGTCTTAGCAGTTTCTTGGTTTCTCTGGAGCCGTCCCTACTGAGTTCGTTCTGAAAAGCTGCTACCGCCATGCCCTCCGACACGTTTGGTAGGCTCATCCTTACCCTGTTGAATCTGGCGAGGATGTCCCTGAGGCCTTCGCCTATGGTTTGTCTAACGGCGAAGATGTCGTTTACGCTCGCTTCTGCCTTCTTAGCTCCAGCGTGCGCGGTGACGAACTTGTCTGCCATTTCTTCGAAGGTTGAGATTGCTTTGGAAGGTAGTTGGGAATACCAGGTTAGGGCTCCTCCGGTCAATGTTTCACCGAACTTCTTCAGTAGCACAGATGGTACCTGTTCCTTAGACAAGTCGTTACCTTTCACAGCGGTGACATAATGGATGAGATGATCTTCGAGATCGGTGGTTCCATCGTATTCCCTTAGGTAGGGGGCATCTTGAAAGTCTTCGGGATGGTGTAGGTGGCGGCTTTCTCGGAGTAGGGTTGCTCTACGAACCTTCCTATGTACCGTTTGGGCAGCAGTTTGGGTGCACCTGGGATCTTGTCAACCCTATCCTGATGTTCCTTCATTTGGTCACGGAGGGCCTGATTTTCGCTCTCCATTTCTTCCATCTTTCTCATAATGGAGGCCAACGTATCGTCATGCATTTGCGTTTCGACGGGTTGGCTGTTGGTTTGTGTTTCTTCCTGCTCGTCTGCTGTGGTGGTGTTGCTTGTTGTTAGTGCTGCTTTTTTATAAGTCTGTGGTGGTTTTACCACTAAGCCACTCAGGGCGCTCGTTAGCCATCCTCCAAGATCTGAATAGTGTGCTCCGACTGCCCGTTTGTCTGAGGATGGAATGCTGCGCTCAACTCTACCTACGTACCCAGCTCCCGCTGGAATGCCCTCCAGAACTGAGAAGTGAACTGAGTACCTCTATCTGATATGATAGACACTGGGATCCCATGCAATCTGACAATCTCCCAAATAAAGATCACTGCTAACTGCTCCGATGATGTCAAATCAACTCTGTTTTGCTCCAAAATTTGTAGATAAGTCATAAATAGTGAAATTAACCTCTTTCAAGTTCTGAAACTGAAATGCAGACCCGGTAGCAACAAAGTCAACATACGGTCAAATTTAGAAATTCTTAAACCTTTAAATTACTAATTTTCAACAAATCACGTTAAATCAAAATAGTAACTTCGAAATTTGATTCCGGGCATACGTCCAAATTCCAAATCACGATGCGGGTTCATCGAGACCGACAAAATACTAATCTGGAATCGTTTACACAAAACATGACCGTAGTCATTTCAAGTCATTTTAAAACAAAATTTCACATTTGTTCAATTTTCCGTATCAAAACTTCTCGAAATAAGACACATATTGTGTACGCAAATCGATAAATGCTAAACAAGCTAATCGAGGTCTCGAAATACGAAAATAAAAGTTAAATCTCAAAATGACCTATCGGCGGGTCATCACACTTAAGCAGCATATACTGAAGCTGGCTATGTATTTTGCCTTTTCTCTCCTGCGATCTTTTCAGTTATTCCTATGCACATTTCATTTTTGGTTTGGTATTATTTTTGAGAAATATTTATGATTTAGTCATAGGAGTATGTTAGAATATGATCAAATAAGAAGTTTAAATATGAATATAGTGGAAGATCATAACTGTAATATATATATATATAAAACTAACAGAGGCTAAGACGACAACTTTTGTTCCTCTGTATGAGGAACTAGGGAACAAAGGCGGTGAGAAGAAGCTACTCCGACTCGTTAATGTGAGCGAGAGGACGGCTCGTGATCTGGACCAAGTGAGGTGCATAAAAGATGATGACTTCAAAGTTGTGATAGGGGATGATCAGATTAAGAGGAGATGACAGACTTACTTTCATAAACTTCTAAATGATGTAGGGGATTAGGATATTGTATTACGTGATTTGAGGAATGCCGATAGCCCCCATGAATTATGTTATTGTAGGGACATTGAGGTCGATGAGGTCAAGGAGGCAATGCATAAGATGAGGAGGGGCGGAGCTACCGGGCCAGACGAAATTCCAATTGAACTTTGGAGGTGTTTGGGTAGAGTAGGCTTGAAATGGCTTACTGGGTTGTTTAATATGATATTCAAGACTAATATGATGCCTGAAGAGTGGAGGTGGAGTATAATGGTTCCATTGTATAAGAACAACGGCGATATCCAGAGATGTAACAACTACATGGGTATCAAATTACTGAGTCATACCATGAAAGTCTGGAAGACAGTGGTGGAAATAAGAGTGCGGAGGATGGTGTCTATTTCAGGCAACCAGTCCGGCATTATGCCGGGGCGATCTATCACAGAAGCTATCCACCTTATTAGGAGGATGGTAGAACAATACAAGGATAATAAGAAGGATATCCACACGGTGTTTATCGATCTAGAGAAAGCATACGACATGGTACCTAGGGAGGTCTTATGGAGATGCTTAGAGGCTAAAGGGGTCCCGGTTGCATACATTAGGGTAATTAAAGACATGTATAATGGAGCTAAGACTTGAGTTAGGATAGTATGAAGCGACTCCGAGTATTTTTCGGTTATTACGGGGTTGCACCAAGGGTCGGCATTCAGCCTTTTCCTATTTGCCCTGGTGATGGATGCCATTAAGCATAATATTCAAGGGGAGGTGCCATGGTGCATGCTATTTGCTAATGACATAGTCCTAATTGACGCGACTCGACGCGACGTCAACGAGAGGTTAGAGGTTTGGAGACAGGCCCTTGAGTCTAAAGGTTTCAGGTTGAGCAGGATGAAGACGGAATACATCGAATGCAAATTTGGGGTCGAGCTGACGGACGTAGGAGTGGAAGTGAGGCTTGACTCTCAAGCCATCCCTAAGAGGGGTAGTTTCAAGTACCTTGGGTCAGTTATTCAGGGGATCGGGGAGATCGACGAATATGTTACACATCGTATATGGGTGAGATAGATGAAGTGGAGGTTAGCGATGGGAGTCCTGTGTGACAAAAAAATGCCACCCTTACTTAAAGTTAAGTTTTATAGAGCAGTAGTTAGGCTCACTATGTTGTACGGTACCGAGTGTTGGCCGGTTAAGAACTTACACATCCAGAAGATGCAAGTAGCAGAGATGCGGATGTTGAGGTGGATGTGCGGGTATACAAGGATAGATTAGATTAGGAATGTAGAGATTGGGCAGAGGTTAGGCATGGCCCCCATAGATGACAAGATGCGGGAAGCAAGACTAAGGTGGTTCGGGTACATTGAGAGGAGGAGCACTGATGCACCTGTGAGGAGGTGTGAGCGATTGGCAGAGGTGGGCTCATGGAGGGGTAGAGGGAGACCTAAGAAGTATTGGAGAGAGGTGATCAGGCAGGACATGACGTGACTTAGGACTACTGAGGACATGGCCCTAAACAGAGAATTGTGGAGGTCGAGCATTAAGGTTGTAGGCTAGGGGAAGGTGTGAATATTTTTACCGCGCACTAGAGTGAGACAAGCCAGTTAAGTGGTAGACTAAGGATATGATTGATCAGCTACTGATGCAGGGCTTTATATGCTGGTTATTAGTTTACCCCCCCCCCCCCCCATCTTTCTCATATTTCCTATATTGTTGTTATTTTTTCTATTTTAAGTTATTTCATATTATGCTGTGTATTTTATGTTATTTTATTATGAATCTATCTATAGTACTAATATATCGTCACTTGATGCTTTCTTGAGCTGAGGGTCTCTTGGAAACAGCCTCTCTGCCCCTCGGGATAGGGATAAGGTCTGCGTACATCCTACCCTTCCCAGACCCCACATGTAGGATTATACTGGGTTGTTATTGTTGTTGTTGTTATATATATATATATAGAGAGAGACCCGTTTAGTCATAAACATTAGTTCAATAATTACAAATAAATGTTATCATGAATATTCAAAAATACTAAGTTCTTACATTTGAACTTCAATTGAATAGTAAGATATTGATTTGGATTTTTATTTTCAAGTGAGATATTCGTTTTAATAAATTAAATATTTACAAGCTTTTTCACCACTGGCAAAAATAGTACTTCAACATAAAGGTGTCTAACGGGTGGGCCGGGCCGGTTCGGGCACAAATTTTTTGAACCCGTACGGGTCCCTTACCGGGCCGATTCCGGGCTCCTTCTTAGCGGGCTTAATGGGTTGGGGTGTTTTAGGGTAAAAATTGAACCGTACGGGTTACGGGTTAAAAGGGCCGGGCCGGGTTTAGCATTTTTTAATCTTTTTTAATTTCGTATAACTATTGTAATTTATTTTAAGAGTTTGTATTAATTTAAAGAACACAAAGTAAATGAGAAAAACTTGCACTTATAAAGTTTCAATTTAAGACTTTAAGTTTGTATTTCAAAATTAAAGTTTCAATTTAAGAGTTTAAATTAGAATTTAAAAATTAAAGTTTCAATTTAAGACTTTAAGTTTGAAACTTTGAATTTAAAAATTGAAGTTTCAATTTAAGACTTTATGTTTGAATTTCTAAATAAAAGTTTCAATTTAACACTTTATGTTTGATTTTCAAAATTAAAGTTTCAATTTAAGAATTTAAGTTAGAAACATTGAAGTTTGAATTTCAAAATTAAAGTGTTAAAGTTTCAATTTAAGACTTTAAGTTTGGATTTCAAAATTAAAGTGTTAAAGTTTCAATTTAACACTTTAAGTTTAAATTTCAAAATTAAAGTTTCAATTTAAGTTATATTAAGAATTTGTATTACTTTAAAGTTTAAATTAAAGAATAGAAGGAATATGAGAAAAATTGCACTTACTGCAAATTGCAAGTGCTTCTTTTATTTCATATTTCATAACTCAAATTTGAAACTTACAAATTGAATGTTTACATCTTTAAGACTTGAACAAATAATAATAATTAAATTCAAATATTTTGTATTGCCCTACTAAGTTCCTCATAATCAATACGAACTGATTGGCCTTCTTCTGGAATGCTTAATTCGGATGGGTTACCACTTATTAATATATCTCCAAGTTCCTCGTCTTCTGGGCTATCAACATCTTCATGTCCTTGATTTCTTCTATCCGATCTAATCCAATCTCTCATACATACTAAAACTTCCAAAGCATTGCTTCTCAATGAGTGACGCGTATCTCCAAATTATTGTCTTGCTTGGCTAAATGCACTCTCGGATGCAACAGTTGAAATTGGCACATTCATCACGTCCCTAGCCATTGCGAAGAGAACAGGAAATTGCTTTCTTTTTTCATGCCACCACCCCAACGATGAAAAATCCTTTGTGCGAGGCTCCTTTTGCTTCTGCAAGTAGAATTGAAGTTCATCAATGTTCCTGCAACTTGTTTGAGTGTTAGAAAAAGTAGAAAAAATATTATAACTTTCATCTAATCCTCCATCTTCAGTCATAGTAGCATAAGTGCTACATTGCATAATAGTATCATTAACATTACCTGCAGCTTTATCAATTAAATTTGCATAATAATTATATAATTGCTGTAAATAATCATTTAAACTGTTCATAGAAGTATATAGAATCTCCATAGAAGTATATAAAATATTCATTAATTGATGATAATCAGACATTTTAATAGAAGGATTTAAAACTGCACCAATTAAGTAAATCGGAGGAATTGGAAAGAAATATTTTTTGAATTTGGCTTGCATATTTGTCATAACAGCCGCCGTATATTTTTCTTTTTTCTTAAATTCAAAGAGTAGAAAAGAAATTTCCGCTATATGTACTAAACCCATAGCAATAGTAGGGTAATAAGATCCAGAAAACTCAACAGTAGGAGTATAAAATTTATGTAAAAATTTAACAACATCATTAATGACCGCCCAAGTATCAGTTGTTAACATGCGGCTTGGATCCGTACAACGTGCATTAGCAACTTCAGTTTTTGGAGATCTATATTTACAGCAAACTTTTAAAAATAAATATGTATAGTTCCATCTAGTAATTATTTCTTCTGGCGTGCATCGGGGTTGAAGGTTATGCTGGACACACTTATCTTTAAATTCCCTTAATGTCTATTATTTCCTTGAATTACACCAACTGCTCTTCTAACAAGACTAATCTCTGTTGAAAATAAATCTGGGCCACTTTTAACAATTAAATTATACACATGACATGCACACCTAACATGAAAAGTTTCATTAACAGGTGGTTGCAAATGCAATTTTAATATTGAAATTGCGGCAGTGTTGTTAGAAGCATTATCAAAAGACATACATAATACTTTTTTGGTTGAGATTATTAAATTCTACAACTTCACAAATAGTGCTGCTTATAAATGCAGCGGTATGACTTTGATCTTCATCATATCTAAAAGCAATAATACGTTTTTACATACAAGTATTATCATCTATCCAATGACATGTAACAGTAACATAATCACATCCATTAACAGCTTGACCAATATCAGAAGTTAGAGATACTCTACAAGGAAGGTTTTCAAACAAATAACGTAAATATGTTTGATATTGTCCGTGAAGTCTGAAAATATCAGCTCTACAAGTACTCCTAGATATACCTTTAAATAACGAATTGTATATTCTTTGAACATACGTAACAAAATATGAAGAAGAAGCAAAAGAAAAAGGTAGACAACCTAAAGCAATCATTTTCGCTAACTCCTCACGATCCTTCATTTTATCATATTTTACTAATCCTCCAGTAGTAGGGTTAATAGTTGTTTGATTTTCATCACCATCTAGGCCACATTCTATCGGGTGTGAAACTCTCATATGCCTACTAAGCGTTCCAGTTCCCACTAAATTTTCTCTAGTCAAATGTTTAAAAGCACCTTTACAAATTTTGCATCTAATTCTATCAGAATCTTCAATTATTTCAAAAAAATTCCAAACCTTACTTCTTTTTTACGATTAGTCGTCAGAGCCGCAGGTGGTCTACTACTAGTGCCACGACCACCAGCCCTTGTAGCAACTCCAACACTACCTACCCCAGCACTAGGTGCACTAGTAGGTGTAGTAGGTATCTCTTCTTCAATTCCTATTTCATTATCATCTATTCCATAATCTTCTTGTAATTGATCATAATCTATATTTTCATTAGGCGATGTTTCAGGAACAATAGATATTGGGGTACTATTACTACCAGATGCTGAAGAATTACCTCTACTTTTATTTCTCCTACCAGTAACTTTTCTACACGCTCTTTTAGCAGCACTAAACATATTGTGAAACGTAAGGAATAAGCACAAAATAAATATGCAATTAAAATATTAATAAGAGAAAGAGTTGGAGGGAGTGCACCGAATTGGAGCACTTGGTTATGCAATTCCGAATTTTTGATGTTACCACGAACAAACGTCAAGCCAATATTCCAACTTGAAGTTCAAAATACGAATGATAAAATACTATAATTGAATTTCAATTATTCAACAAAAATGAGCCAAATAAATTAGAAGATGAAATGAGAAATTATTAAGACTTGAAGTCTTGAACTAGATAATTAGAGAATAGGAGAATGAGAGAATTTGAGATAGAGAAATGAATTTTGAGTGAGAAATGAAGAAGGGGGGGGGGGTATTTAGAGATTTACATAAGATTAATTTTGTAAATTAAAAATCTGTTAAAAAATTAAAAAAAATGGCTAAAAGTGTAATATATCCGTTGGCCAACAGATTTGTGGCTGATATAGCCGTTTGGGTGGGCCCCACTGGTCAGACAGTCAGAATTTAAAAATTTTTTTTTTTTTGACCGTTGAACCGATCCGATCCGGGCCGGTTAACCCGTTAAGGGTACTGTTTAGCCGGACCGGTCCTTACCGGTTCCGGTTAACCGTTCCCCCAATTGTTCCGGAACAAACTCCTAACCCCTTAAAACCCAGCCCACCCGGACCCTTCCTACCGGTCCGGGCTGGTTCCGATTTCTACCGATCTGAGCCGGTCCAAAATCGGTCCTACCTGGCCCGTTTGACACCTTTACTTGAACATCAACCAATTTCAACGATGTAGTCATGTTGTTGTAAGAAAGAATCTATATCTACAACATAAAAAGTCAAACGGTGGCACAGATGTTTCAAACAAATGGCGTTGATTATGACGCCATTTGAAGGAGAATAGGGTTGGTTGCTTTATCGCATTTCAAAAATAGTTCTAACATAAAGTTTCGCATAGATTATACAATGTTTAGTTGATTGTATATAATTGGAAAGACAGTTTTTGCATAATTTAATATGATGTATTGTTGGTCTCATTAAATATCTCATCGCTAATACTCAAATTATGCCAACATTTGTGCCTTATCATTTTATGCATATTAAAAATGTGGATAAGATTATGTGCCCGTTTGGCTTAGCTGATTTATAGTAGCTGATAAACATTATATTCTCAAAAACACTTTTAAGTGCTAAAGCCGATTTAAAAAATAAACAGTTACATATTTGGATGTGCTGAAATTAATAATATACAGCTGAAGAACTGGATATACTAAGAGTTTTGTTTTAAAAAAGAAGTATTTTAGGGATAGAACAGTAAATATTTTGGTCAAACTTAAAGTGCTTATAAACTAAAATTTGATAAGTTGAGGGAGACCAATTTATGATTTTTGGCTTATTTTTTTTGCTTATAAACACTTAACTTATAATCACTTTTAATTTTACCAAACACATAGATAAGCCAAAAAGTGCTTATAAGCCAATTTGACCAACTTATAAGATTAGTCAAACGCACTCTATATCTATACTAAATTAAAAGCACGAATGCCTTTAGCAAAATATCGTTCGACTATTTTGTCCCTTAAAAGTAGTGTTCACATCGGACAAAATTGTAATTAATTATTTTTCTAATATTTAGGATCTTGAAGTCAAATAAACTTTTTTATAATAAATTTTTCTTTATTTAAGAATTTGAGATTGAGTAATATGTTACCTCAAAATTTTCTATAAATTAGGCCAAGTGATAACACCTCACTTTAAGTTCCTTTCACATTGAGTTATGGATCCAACAAGAAAAAAGGACCGAAATCTACAGTTATTTCTTTAAAGAAATACTTTTATAAGGTAAAATTGAAATGAACTTTAGAATTCTAAATGTTATGAATTTCTACATAATTAAAATAAGAAAAAATTTAATAATTTTTTAATTTAATTTTCAGTTATAAATATTAAAACATATCTAATGTGAAATTAATTTATAAAGGTAAAAAAGATGAATGATATTTTTCTAAAAATAAAAAATGTAAAATAAATAATATTATTTAAAATATTTGTTTGCCTTATAATATAAACTTTAACGAAAATTTTCAAGTTCTAAATGATAGATGTGTTAATCATGAATAATGTACAAACTCAAATATGTAGGTACTTAAATTATATCATAAAAATATTTAACTAAATTTAACTTTAGTTAAACTAATATTAATTAAAACTTCAAAGGTAAAAGGAACCTTCCACGTTATAAATGCTTGGATAAAATTATTGTTAAACTTAAATATTTAAAGCTTAGATGAGCAAATATGAATTTCGATCAACAAAAATATTATTTCCTTTAAGGTTGAGAGCAAATAATTAATGTATAAATTAATTAACTATTTAGCAATTAAAAGTATCCAATTCAATTTACAAATTAAGCAAAATAGTTATTTTATAGTATTAAAACTTAAATTGGTAAAACTATAAACTTAATTCAATATAATAAAACTATATTAGATAAAATGCATTCTAAAATGAATGAATGGTATTAAGTTTTTGTTTCTTTTCACATTTATTTCAACATATGATAGCTCTCTATATATTTTTTTTATTAAATTATTTTGGTAAAATATTAAGGCAACATTAGTAATTTAGACTTTGCAACCGTTTTTGTTTTTTTGAAATTTCTAAAATACCAAACGATTTAACTTTTTAATTTATTTAATTAGAAAAGATTTTTGTGATTTATTTGTTTTCAGTGTTAGGTAAAAGAAAAATAAGTTTAAATCACAATAACGCTTCTATGGACTTTTCTGGAGCAGGCTTTTGTCCATAGAGTTAGCTAAATGAGATTAGTATTTATTATTTTCAAGAACTTATCTTTTTTAAAATTTAATTTTTATAGAACATGATTTTTTAAAATTGTGTAACCCTTAATCTAAATATAGGTGCAAAGTGCGTACCTTAAAACTAGTATATTAATAATACGTGAATAGGAGTAGCTAGAGACAAAGAAAAAACCTTTTTATTTTGTTTTCCACCCGGTGTTTAGTTTTTGCATTGGAGCCCGACTATATATCCGGATTTGCGCCTTGTAGGGTCCCTTTCTGGGGGAAGGGCTTTCTACAAAGGATTTTTCCACTGAGGGCTCGAACTCGAGACCTCTGATTAAGAAAAGAACAGTCTCATCCACTACACCACATCCTTTAGCACTAACAAAGAAAAAACCTTAAAAATAAGCAATCGTACATAAGGATCCCTTTGTTTGAGGTATTGGGAAATCCCAGCATAAAATTTTGCATAAACTAATGCAGTATTTGGTTTACTACATAAGAAAATATAATCTCTCTGTATATATATATAGCTTTATTCAGTATTTGGTTAACGATCATTAAAAATACACATTCATTAGATTATTATGCTGATATCTTATGTATTGTCTTATACCGAGACAATTAATGTATAAATAAGAATATATTCATAATATTTCAAATATTTATTCACCTTGTAACAATTTTACATTATTATTCATCATAAATAATTTGTGCGTAGTTGCCTCTAGTCTCTACCATACAATAACTGGTTGTTGAAGCAAACGACTTTATGAGAAGTGAGCAGTGGAATTTAATGGCCAATGACGTAAACAAGTGTCAAAGGTGGCCATAATATAAAGGTTACAGATGGGAGAAGCAGGCGCTGCCGCTGAGTAACTTGTTGCCACGTGTTGATTAAATTCTCTTTTCCCAGTCTCAATGTTTAGCTCCAGCTACCAAAATTAAATTAGACATTTTTCCACTTTCTCACTTTTTAGCATTCGGTATTTGCTTTAAGCTTCAACTCATATTTAATGAGGACTATTATAAAAGTAGAGTTGTTAAGAATAATAACTTAAACATATAATTAGTATTAATATCCGCGTAATGTGCGGTCAATATTAAGGATATTAATTATTTTAAATTTTATTTGTATTTTTAGTTTACTATATCATATTTAGTTAATAGAATGCCAACTGCATCTTAATTCTTAATATATATTTCATTAATTAAATCTCTATGAAATTAAAGCAAAATAAATCATATATTCATCTTATAATTTTGTATTTCTTATTTTTCATTTCAATATCTATCATTTAGTATTATTATATTATTAATATAATATTTTATTAACATGTCACTTGGCTTAAAATTATTTCCCACTACTCCTTTTAATATAGAATAAATATTTCTTTTTATAATTACTTTTAAAATATTATTCAGCTGTTCACCATTCCTTAATTTTTACAAAAATTTCAAAACTATCTTGTATATTATTTACTCAATTAATTTTATTTTTAAAATTAATTTAACGTGTAAAAATTCTGCTATTATCTCTATTCCCATCATGGTACATCTTTCTTTACTCTAATACTATGATTAGCTTTTTCATTTTGAATTTTACATATAACCAAAAACTTTCGAATATAAAACTAAAATTAAGTATAATTTTTCCCTAAATATAAAAAGATATTTCACTTTACTATTTTATCATAAAATTATTGATATTCTTAATAATTGTTATTTATATAGGAGTATTACATTATAAGCAAATGAAACTTTTATATTTAAATTGTCACTCACTATAATATTTAAATTAAATTATAATTTTAATCTTCCAAAATATAAGCAAATACGTTAGTTTACTATTTTATCATTAAATTACTAATATTGTCAATTCAATTAGTGCCGCGAACTTGGAAAGTTTCCTTCCAAGATTCCTAACTGCTAAACACACGAAAAATAAAACTCAAATTAATTTCATTCATAAAATACCTATCTTATATGAGATGGTCACCTTCATTTATGTAATTTTGCTCAAATTCATTTAGAAATCTCATGATTAATTTTTTTTTAAAAATATTTTATCTTTCCATTATGAGTCCAAAATTTTATATAGATTTCATTGGATTTTTCCTAATTTTAGGTTTTTATCTAAAAGTGCCGAGTGTTTTTTTTTCTAAAGCACCACTTGACTTAATTACAATACTGACTATTCTTAGCCAGTTTGAGCGAGGTCGAACTGTAATACCTTGGTGGCGAAGGAACTTAGCCTGAGTCCTAGTTCGAGCTAGGTCGAACTATAATACTTTAACGGCGAAGGTACTTAGCCTAAGTCCCCATTCGCGCGAGGTCGAACTGTAATAATTTGATGGTGAAGGCACTTAGCCTGAGTCCGGTTTCGAGTGAGATCGAACTGTAATACTCTGACGGCGAAGGCACTTAGCTTGAGTCCTAGTTCAAGCGGTCGAATTGTAATACTCCGATGGCGAAGGCATTTAGCCCGAGTCCTAGTTCGAGCGAGGTCAAACTATGATACTTCGACGGCGAAGGCACTTAGCCCGAGTCCCAGTTCTAGCGAGGTCGAACTTTAATACTTTGATGGCGAAGACACTTAGCCTGAGTCCCAGTTCGAGTGAGGTCGAACAATAATACGTTGATGGCAAATGCACTTAGCCTGAGTCCCAGTTAGAGTGAGGTCGAACTGTAATACTCTGATGGCAAAGGCACTTAGTCTGAGTCCTAGTTCGAGCGAGGCCGAATTGTAATACTTTGTAGGCGAAGGCACTTAGCCTGAGTCCTAGTTCGAGCGAGTTCGAACTGTAATACTTTGATGGTGAAGGAACTTAGCTTGAGTCTTTAGTTCGAGCGAGGTCGAACTACAATACTGTTAGACAAGCACAGGCCTATCTTAGCTCCCGGTGACCTGCTTCGGGAGACCTTTTCGAACCGTAGCATGGGGAATGTCCTCTCTCTGGCAAAGGCACTTAGCTGAGTCCTAGTGCAAGCGAGGTCGAACATTAATACTTTGATGGCGAAGGCACTTAGCTTGAGTCCTAGTTCGAGCGAGGTCGAAATATAATACTTTAACAGCGAAGGAACTTAGCCTGAGTCCCAGTTCGAGCGAGGTTGAACTGTAATACTTTGATAGCGAAGGCACTTAGCCTGAGTCCTAGTTTGAGCGAGGTCGAACTGTAATGCTTTGATGCCGAAGACTCTTAGCGTGAGTCCTAGTTCAAGCGAGGTCGAACTATATGATTATCTGTTTGACCGTGGTATTTAGGTTGCTTCAAGGTAATTTTCGATTCCTCGTTTGCAGTGCCTTTACGCCGATTTCTGGCCTGACACGATATGGAGGATGAGGGGGAGCCAAAATGGGGGGTAGCTTCTTCATTGATTCCGGTTTGAGTCAAGTTACCTTCTTGGCGTCTCTTTTGCTTCGATCCAGGAAAAACTAAGTGTTTTCACTAGGAAAGCCCCACAAACGACACCGAATTATTTGACTCAAAAGTTATTGAATACTTTTCGAGCAAATCAATCAATATAGATGAATGGGTAAATCATAGTCAATCATAATCAATACCAGATCGAAAGACAAAAGATTTAATAGAAATAATAACTGAGAGATTTTATTCATCATCGAAATTCATCCCGGCTCCTCTTGGAGAGGTCCAAGAGATTACAATTTAGTTGTCTTCTTCGACAACTGTTGAATGTGAAGAATCTCCCTTTCTTTATCCTTTTGGGCTCCCTCGCATCTTTCGGAGTCTCTCTCTCTAGATGTTCTTGTGCTGGTGGATGATAGAGAATGATGGAGAAGCCCCCAATTGGTTCGAGTCTTCTGTTATCTATTTATAGTCGAAGATGTCTCGTTCATCACATCTTATCTCGGCCGGGTCGAGGGGGTAATTTCCCCTCATGGAGGGGTCTCGTCCTCGATGCTTGTTCCGTGATTACTGCGGATCAGACGAGGTCGAGTTCGTTAGCCGCCACTACAGGATAGTTGGGACGGGGTCATTGCTGCCGTGGTCAAGTGGTCAGATTTTGACCACTAAAAAACTCACGCGAGTTGGTCAAGACAGTATCATCGTACAAATTTTTGTTGAACGTATTTTAAATAAAACGTGAAAAATGTAGAGTATCTATCAAAAGGGACAATATGTAATTAAGACCAAAGCACTTGGTAATAACCAAAATATAATCATTAGGCACTCTTTGCAGCTATATGCTACACATGTAACTGGTACAAGGAAAATCTTATATAGCTAGGAACATCGACTTTGTCAATTTCCTTTGTTTGACAATTGAAACCGCCTCTTTATTTTCTCTCCATATTCTCCAACTTGAAACCATAACTCAAACACTTTAATCTCCATTCTCCACACACACACACACACACACACACACATATATATATATATATATATATATATATATATATATATATATATATATATATATATATATATATATATATATATATATATATATATATATATATATATATATATATATAGATAGATAGTTCATAGTTGTAAAGCGTATAACCCAACTGGCCTGGCTCCAAAGCTTTGTTCTTTCTACTCTCCAAGGTAATCTCTCAGTTAGTTCATAGTTTACTTCTTTTTTCCTTATAATTCTCTCAGTTAGAATCTCATGCACTTTGTTTGAGCCTCTCTTTACATTTTATCTTGAATTATTACTGCTCAGTGATATTTAAGAGTTTTGTAATACAGGTTCTTACATATATGGTCTTGGCTTGTAAAGTTGCAATTACAGATAGAACCTGAGCTCTGCTGAGTTTTAAGAAGAATGAAGTTTGGCAAAGAATTTAAGGATCAAATGGTACCCGAGTGGATTGAAGCTTATATGGATTATAGCCAGCTCAAATGCCTCTTGAAACAGATCAACCGACTCAATCTTAGTTTTCAACCTCACCACATTACTCAGAGGAAAGTTGATATTGAGAATCAAGAAAGCGAAAGCCAACACAAACATTCGACAAATGGAAAGTTCTGTATACCAGCAGAACTTAGAGAAGATGAGAAATCATTTTTCCAAAAACTGGATAATGAGCTTGAAAAGGTTAATAGCTTTTACAAAGACAAAGTGGAAGAAGCAAAGGGAGAAGCAGCTGCATTGGCCGAACAAATGGATGCTTTGGTTGCTCTCCGTAAGAAGGTGAATGAATCAGGTACTGCAGCATCCTCAAAGGTGACTTCTCCAAGCAAGGCATCAAGTGTAGGTAGATCCCACTATCACCTTCTCTGTGCATGTTCCATCATGCGAAGGCTTCTTGATCATGAATTATGGTGAATACAAATAGAATTGAGAGCCTTAAGTGGAAATTCTACCATAATCTTAGTGAACAAATGCATAGTTCTCTATTCGTAGATTATGTCCTAGGATTAATTAGACACGATAATAATAAGGATAGATTAACATTGTATATTCGATTGCTATGTATTAGGGAACCTAAGATCATGAGTAAGTAGATCAACTATTGACAGCCTATGCACCACTTATTATGAACCATATTGCAGCAGAAACCTAGAAGATGTACACAATTTATGTTCTTTAGTTATAGCCTTCTTTTTTGTACACCTTTTGCGATTGTTTGTACCCCATTTTGCAGTGTCTTGACTAACTTAGCCTCCACTGAATAATATTTCACTGAGATGGCGCGGAATGTTGCAAAGATTGACACACAGAATGTTTCTTAAAGTACTTTTGGCGACAACATTCAGCATATGGCAACACAAAAAATATTGTTGACAAAATCCTTCCTTCTTGTAGTGGCAGCGAAACAGTTGTGGACATTCTAATTCCAAGCTTCTATTTCATAAGATTAGTTTTGCGCTCATTGGATGTCTAAATGCAGAGAAAGACCAACTGGACTTCACAAAAGAAGTGGACATGTCTTGTGAGAACAACATTAAACCAGCTTCTTCGAGCAATAATGAAGATCCTTCCTTAAAAGAACATGGACGAACTCCCTCAGACGTTCTTGAATGTGTCAAAATTCAAAATACATCTGATGGTCCAATATCATCGGTAGAAAAACTATTACTTGGTACCACAGAGAAAGAGTGTAGCTTCAGTCAAGAGGAACTAAAGGAGGTTCAAGAAAAGTTGAAAAAGGCCTTTGTTGAGTTCTATCAGAAACTTCGCAGCCTAAATCAGTACAGGTTCTAAATCTAAGATACATTTTGGATTCTTGTCTGCGTTTATTCTGACTCTTTTTTTCAATTGATGAAACAGTTTTATGAATCTCTCAGCATTTTCTAAGATCCTGGAGAAATATGAAAAGGTCAGACACTCATCAGGTGCATATTTAGCTTTCTGAATAAAACTTCAATCCCGGAGCAGGTTTAGAAAGTTACATTCTGTGGTCAATCATGGTAACAATAGTAGTAGTATTTTTGTTACCACTAAATTACCATAAAGTGCATCACTGGTTGACTGCAGATTACTTCAAGAAAAGCAATGAGATCTTACATGAAAGTCGTCGATAACTCCTATATTGGAACTTCTGATGAGGTCTGTTTCATCACTAAATCAAGATATTTTGATTTATTTTCCATATAGCTCTTAAGTATTTAGGTAAAAGAAGTCTAGTTATATTCACCAATAAAGATTCACTTAGTTTATTTTTTCATGTTCTAGGTTACTAGTCTTTTGAACAAGGTGGAAGCAACATTTGTCAAGCACTTTTCCAATTTTAAGCAGGGGGATGGCATCAAATTATTAAGGCCAAAAAGAAAAGAAGAGAACCACCGCGTACGATTTCTTTCAGGTGGAGAACTGCTCCTTCTTCTTTTCAATTTATGGTTTTCTGAATTTAGGTTCTATTATATCCTTTGTGCTCATTGTGTAGGATTCTTCTGTGGATTCTCAATTGCTCTAATTATTGCCGTTGCGTTAGTGATGCAAACAAGAAAGTTACTGGACAAGAAGGAGGCCACCCTATACTTGGATAGCATTTTCCCCCTTTACAAGTTAAGAAAATTTTCAGATCTTCGGTTAGATTGAAAGAATACAGCTAGATTCATCTACTTATGACCACCTCAGTTTTCTCTGACATACATACACCTTATGTTTTGTTTGCAGTTTCTACGGTTACATTATCTTACATATGCTCCTTGTTGCTGCGAATATATACTTGTGGAGGTGCTATCGAATCAACTACTCGTTTATACTTGGATTCAAGCCAGGAACCGAGTTAGACCATAGAGAAGTTTTCGTTTTAGCCTCTGGTCTTTCAGTAGTTGTACTCACAACTTTTCTGGTACACCTGCATATCAGAATGGACTCGACAATCCAAGATCACGAGACATATGTTGAACTGCTTCCTTTAGGATTACTCATTGTGAGATTTTAGATATAAGTTAAAATGCCAGTTGAGCACAAGCATATATAAGTACAATTTATCCAATCATCAATCCCTTATTCAAATGCAGGGTTTGGTTCTCATATGTCTCTGTCCTTTTAACATCATCTATCGTTCAAGCCGTTTCTTCCTTATTCGAAGTCTATTCCATTGTATTTGTGCTCCTTTCTACAAGGTGATTGATTCTACTAGGCTTGACTTCTATTTATGTTGGACAACATCTTAATTATGTCGATATTCTTAATCTGCAGGTCAAAATGGTTGATTTTTTCTTGGCAGATCAGCTAACAAGCCAGGTGTCTTACTTAATAGGGTCATCGATAGGTGATATGGATCTTGTTTTTCTTTATTTTTGGATTTCTGACCTTTTATCTACATCTGCTTGATCTCAGACACAAGCCATAAGAAGTTTTGTATACTACATTTGTTATTATGGTTGGGGAAAAGCATTGTCTCCAGGACGAAAAATGTGCCACGTTAATGATGTCTACGTTATCTTCTATTACATTTCAGCTGCCATACCTTTTTGGTTTCGCTTCCTCCAGGTATAATTAACATTTCGCCATTATTAACCTCTACATTAGCTTATATATCTGTTAGAAAAGAGAACAATGTAGAAGATGTTATATTCTAAGTGAAGAAGAAGATGAAGGGAAGAACACTTTGTATTTTGGGAGAGGAGTTGTTTTCATTCAACTTGATGCAAATGTCACAGAGGGCTTATTTATAAGTGCTAATGGAGCACCCTAGAACCATTCTATATAAATCTTATCATCTAGAATACAAAAGATTATTCTATAGTTTCTACAAGATAAGATTTATCTCCTAGGAATTACAAAGAGAATTCTAGACATTGCACATGCTAGATTATCCAAGACAATTTTAGAACAAGTACCATCTAGATAATTCTAAATTGTTATTATCATTGTTATTATTATTATTATTAACACTCCCCCTTAATTTTGAATTATCTTCTGCACCCCAAGACATGATCTCAATCTTCGAAAGTCTTCAAACTTGAGCGACTTTGTGAAGATATCGACAACTTGATCATGAGTCTTCACATATATGAGCTCCACTTCTTTATTGGCAATCCTCTCCCGGATAAAGTGATACCTTGTATCAATATGCTTGCTTCGTTCATGGTACACCGGATTCTTAGCAAGTTCTTGAGCGGATTTGTTGTCAATATAAATCTCCGTGGCTTCATCTTGTGGCAAATTGAGCTCCTTCAATAATCTCCTTAGCCAAATACCATGACATGTACATGATGTTGCTGCCACATATTCAGCTTCACAAGTTGACAGAGTAACAATATCCTGTTTCTTAGAGCTCCAACAAATAGCACATTTACCCAAGAAGAATAAAAATCCGGTTGTGCTTTTTCTATCGTCAACATCTCCAAGCAAAGTCGCTATCACAAAATCCCACAAGCTTGAAGTTACTAGAAGATGAATAAAATAACCCAAAATCAATCGTACCTTTTAGATAACGAAGTATTCTTCTAGCACACTTTAAGTGGGTAGAAGTAGGAGCTTCCATGAAGCGACTTACAACTCCAACCGCATATAGTATATCTGGCCTTGTACATGTCAAGTACCTTAGACTTCCCACAAGCCTATTGAAAAGAGTAGGATTCACCTTTTCTCCATCATCGAACTTTGACAACTTTAATCCACTCTCCATTGGTGTATTCACGGGATTGCAATCAAGCATGTTAAACTTCTTCAATACCTCCTTTGCATAGCTTTCTTGGGAGATAAATAGGCTTTCCTCCATTTGCTTCACTTCTAAACCCAAGTAGTATGACATGAGACCTATGTCCGTCATCTCGAACTCATGGGACATTGCCTTCTTAAAATCTTCAAACAAACTTGGGTTATTTCCCGTGAAAATAAGATCATCAACATAAAGACAAACAAGCAATATATCTCCATTAGAATATTTGATATAAAGAGAATATTCACTAGGGCAACGAACAAATCCACTTTCTTGAAAATATTTGTCAATGCGGCTGTTCCATGCCCGTGGTGCCTGCTTCAATCCATATAATGCTCTTTTCAACCTCAAAACTTTATCTTCATGACCTTTGACGACGAAGCCCAATAGTTGCTCAATGTAGACTTCTTCTTCAAGATAGCCGTTCAAGAAAGCCGACTTGACATCCAACTGATAGATCTTCCACTTCATTTGTGCCGCCAAAGAAATAAGCAAGTGAATCGTCTCCATGCGGGCAACGGGTGCATAGACTTCCTCATAGTCCACTCCATGCCTTTGCTTGTAGCCTTTAGCCACAAGTCTTGCTTTGTATCTCTCGACCTCTCCTTGTGCATTTTTCTTTGCCTTGTAGACCCATTTCACTCCAATTGCTTGATGTCCTCTGGGAAGAGTTGTTAGCTCCCATGTGTTGTTCTTCTCTATTGCCTTGATCTCCTCTTCCATAGCTTGTCTCCATCATTTGTCCCTGGCAGCTTCTTCAAAGTTTACTGGTTCACTTTCAATAAAGATACAAACTAAATTACTACAATCAAAGTTAGTAATTCTTTCAGTATTCTCAAGAAGATCCACCAAAGTTCTCATTTTCTCTCGCCTTTCTCCATTTTCTGTAGATGAAGGAGATGCAACATTAGTTGGAGAAGGCGGTGGAGTTGGATCTTGCACAGGTGCATCATGCTCTTGTTCTTCTTCATCTTCAAAATATGGAAGAAAATCATATGTCCTTTCTTCTTGAGCTTCCCAATTCCAAGCTGTTTCTTCATCAAATTCAACATCGCGGCTCACCACCACTTTTTCATTCGTTGGGTTGTACAACTTGTACCCTTTTGAGCTTGTGTCATAGCCAATGAACACATGCTTGACACTTCGATCATCAAGTTTGACTCTGCCTTGTTGTGGCACATGAGCATAGGCTATGCTCCCAAAAATTCTCAAGTTCTTGACACTTGGCTTTCTTCCACTCCATACTTCTTGAGGAGTTTGATCTTTCACATTCTTCGTAGGAGACATGTTACTCAAATAAAGCACAAGAAACAGCCTCGGCCCAAAATTCCTTGGGCATATTTTTAGCTTTCAACATACATCTAGCCATGTTAAGAATGGTTCTATTTTTCCTTTCTGCAACTCCATTTTGTTGCGGTGAATAAGGTACCGTTAGAGGGCGACGAATTCCATGAGATTCACAAAATTCATTAAATTCTCTCGATGTAAATTCGCCTCCTCTATCGGACCTTAAGGCTTTAATTTCAAAGCCAATCTCCTTTTCCACCATTGCTTTAAAATTTTTAAATGCACCAAATACTTCTGATTTTTGCTTCAAAAAATAAACCCGGGAATGATTTACTTCTGATAAAGAGTAAGAAATATTTACTCTTACCAAAAGAAGGTGGAGTGATTGGTCCACACACATCCGTATGAACAAGTTGGAGTGGCTTGGTTGCTCTTGATGTGGCTTCCTTTGGAAAACTCCTCCTTGCATGTTTGCCAACAAGACAAGCTTCATATAACTGATTGGGATGATTTATTAAAGGCATCCCGTGCACCATATTCTTTTCTCCCATTGATTTAAGTGACTCAAAATTCAAGTGCCCAAATCTCATATGCCAACACCATGATTCTTCTTTCACATTTGCATTCAAACACTTTGCTTCAATTGTTTTAAGATTCAAAGAAAACAATCTATTTTTGGACATATGAACTTTAGCAATTAGAGTGCCACTTGAATCTCTAAGCCAAAGATTCATGTCTTTCATATGAATATCATACCCCTTTTCAAGAAATTGTCCCAAACTCAAAATATTATTTTTCAACTTTGGCACATAGTAAACATCTTTGATTAATTTGTGACTACCATCTTTAGAGGAGATAAGAATCGTACCTATTCCTTCAATTTGGATATTTGAAGTATCTCCAAATGATACATTGCCTTTCACCCTTTTGTTGAGCTCCGTGAACTTGTCTTTGTATCCGCACATGTGGTTGCTCGCTCCATTGTCCAAATACCATGAACTACAATCATCCTTGTCTTCTTCCTTGAGTGCTAACAATAATGTTGGCTCTTCATCTTCCTTCTTGTCTTTAACAAGGTTGGCCTTCTCTTCAACATTGGTACGACACTCCCAAGAATAATGGCCAAATGTATGACAATTATAGCACTCAACTTCATATTTATCATAACTCTTTTGATTTGTTTCTTGATGCTAGCCACGTCCTCTTCCTCCACCTCGACCACGACCTTTATATGTTTGTTTGTTTTTCTCTTCAATGTTGAAATTCCTTTCATAACTTCTTCCTCTTCCACGACCGCCACCGCGTCCTCTTCCTCGTCCACGGCCTCGATAGCTCTTTGCGCCTCCATCGTTCTTCAATGATGCCTTGGTTTTAAGGAGTTTCTCTAGCGGCTCTTCTTGCCTCCTCTTGATCTTTTCTTCGTGGGCTTGCAAAGAACCTTCTAGTTGCTCCACCGTCATAGAGTCTAAATCTTTAGACTCCTCAATAGCACATACCACAAAGTCAAATTTAGGTGTTAGGGAGCGAAGGATCTTTTCTACCACACGAAAATCTTCAATTTTCTCTCCGTACCTTTTCAATTGGTTCACAACAGCCCGCACTATGGAACAATAATCCGAAATATATTCGGATTCCTTCATTTTTAAAGCTTCAAAATCAGCCCTTAGAGATTGAAGCTTCACCTTCTTCACTTTGTCAACTCCTTGGAGAGATGTTTGTAAAATCTCCCAAGCTTCTTTTGAGGTGGTTGCATCGTCCACCTTCTCAAACATGGTATCATCCAAACATTGATGGATAAAAGAGAGGGCTTGTTGATCCTTCTTCCTTAATTTTGCCAAAGAATCCTTGTCATTTTGAGGCAAAGTTTCCTCATTGTCGGGTTCCTCAAACCCTTCTTCTACAATCTTCCATGCATCTTGAGAGCCAAGTATGGCTTTCATCCTTATACACAATTTTTGGTAGTTCTCTTTTGTAAGACGAGGAAATTGGAAAGCAAGTAGGCCGTTGCCATTATTTGCCATGGCTCTGATACCACTATGTTAGAAAAGAGAACAATATAGAAGAAAGGTTATATTCTAAGTGAAGAAGAAGAGGAAGGGAAGAACACTTTGTATTTTGGGAGAGAAGTTGTTTTCATTCAACTTGATGCAAATGGCACTACAAATGGAGCACCCTAGAACCATTCTAGATAAATTTTATCACCTAGAATACAAAAGATTATAGAGTTTCTACAAGATAAGATTTATCTTCTAGGAATTACAAAGAGAATTCTAGACATAGCACATGCTAGATTATCCAAGACAATTCTAGAACAAGTACCATCTAGATAATTCTAAATTATTATTATCATTGTTATTATTATTATTATTAACAATATCTGCATGTAGTACTCAATGGACCAAATTAATGTACAGTGTATGCGACGATTAATTGAAGAGAAAGACATGAAGCATGGATTCAACGGTTTCACCTATTTCTCAATGCTTCTATCAGTTGTCTTTCAGTCAACATTCAGACTGCGGAAAAAAATGACTTGGAAAGTATGGGCTTTGGCTAGCTCGGTTGTTGCAGCTCTGGCAAATATATGTTGGGATATCAGGATGGACTGGGGTCTTCTTCAAAGAAATTCAAGAAATTTTCTTCTGAGAGACAAGCTTTTACTTCCACATAAAAGTGCATATTATATAGCAATGGTAAAGTTTCTAAGTTGATGAAACACAACGCCCCCCCGTCTCTTTTTCTGTTATCTACTAATATTTTCTTGCACGTACGTTGGACGTAGATTCTTGAAATTCTCCTGAGGTTTGTATGGCTGCAACTAGTATTGAATTTTGACATGCGCCCACTACGTGGAAAAGCCATAACAAGCACATTTGCCTGCTTGGAGATTCTTCGTCGTGGCATTTGGAACGTCTTTAGGTAAGTTATTGTCACTGAGCTGATATTTGGAGTTCAATGGTATACCTTTTCTTCTTTCTCACCACTTGTGTTTTCTAATAGATGAAGGAAAAATGGATATGTTTTAAGTTATGATTTGTGTCTCAGATTGGAGAATGAGCACCTAAACAATGTTGGTGAGTACCGTGCATTCAAGTCACTCCCACTGCCCTTCATTACATACGACGAGAAGGTTGACAAACATGAGTAGAATGAGTCTTTAAAGTCTTCTTAACATATGTTCTGTTTCATCAAAAGATGAATCTGTAATAGATCACCCTTTCCTATTAGATAGAGTGGTAATGCATACATTTTCAAGTACTGTTATGTGCACTTTAACTGGATTCTGCAATCTATTTAGTACCAGTACACTCATCTTCAAAAAATGGTGAGATATTTGCGATTTAAGTGATGATGGTGATGATGGATTTATGGGCATGTGGAATAGGGGGGAGAAGGTTAAAAAAGAGTTTTGGAAAATATTTTTCCTCTATTTTATAAGGGACATATTTTCCTCCAATTGGAGGAATATGAGTTGATGAGTACAATATTTTTCAAAATATTTAACCCAACCAAACATGGAAAATTAAAAAATATTTTTCCCAAACACACCCTTGGTCTATTTAATATTTATAGCACATCATTGATTTGTCACGGCCCAAAATTGACATGTCGTTATGGCGTCTATCGTGGAACTAGGCAAGCTAACTCTTCTACCAAAACAACCCGATATTTAAATTTAAATATTTCTTCAAGCTATTTAATTAATAAAACTTCCTAATATAAATCTGAATAACAAAGTACGAAAAAGAAAAGTCTAATATCGGGGTGTTTCTTCAAGCTATTTTTCCTCTTTTTTTAAGCACCCAAGAACCTAATATCCTAGATCCGCCACTATTTGTATACGGGTGAAACTGAGCTCGTTGGACACATCAGTTCTCAATGAAGTAAACAAAGGAGAGACATGACCGCAAGGAATCGAAATCAGGGCAAGGAGCCCTCGAGTCGGGTCAGGACAAAACACCTGCCCTCCGTTGAATCGGGGCCAAGCCCCCAAGTCCGATCCGAATCCCAAAAATTCAGAGAGCATTTTTAGACAATCGAGCACGACTAATAAAGGGTCATGATATCTGTGCCCTACCAGATCACGGTATGAATCTTGCCCCGTATCGACAGAAAATTAATGATTAGCTAAACGGAAGATTTTCACCTTTATAGAATTGTAGTTACGGTAAAACTCTCCTACTATATAAAGGTGAGTCTAACTATTCATTAAACACTTTTTAACACGCATATCAAGGCAATAAACTGTTATTTTTCTCTGTTCCAAATTATATTAATCAAGTTCTCTATTACCGTGAGCCCAGGACTGAAGGTAGGAACTTCATTAAGCTATTACCAAGTTTGGGGGGTACCCCCTATTGTTTTTGTAATTTGTTACGTCTTTTATTTATTTAATCTAATGGTATTAATCGTTTGTATTGAATTAATCGAAATATCCTTAAAAATACTTATAAATTTAATTGTTATCCATTTTTAGGGTAAACAGTTTAGTGCCCACCGTGGGGCTAAGGAAAATAGTGGCCATTGATATAAATTTTCATAATGCACTCTGCTTTACTCTTGTTCTTTGAGATTTTAATTTTAGGTAAATTTAAGAATATTAAACTCTCAATCTACTCACTTGAACGTTGATGATGAGTCTGGCTACCATGGCGAGAACACCAATATAATGCCCAGCAACGGGGTTCCCCACTGTTGATCCCAATGGAGCCCCGACCCTATCGATGCCAACTCCCATGTGGCTATTGATGCTAACTTGACCATCGACCTAAAAAACAATGATTGTTGAGGAGCTAGATCGGTAGCCGGGGGTACGCACGATGGTGAAGGCGATAGGATCAAGTTGCGGGTGATTATCAAAATATTACGAGCTTAACAAGTGGTAATATCCCAATTACATAACCAAAGCCACTCTCCCAATAGAGTTGATCCCGAACCATTCCAAGAGAACACTAAAAAAATGAACGAACCTCGGAAAGGCACGGTGAAGCTGAAATCGGAGCCAGCCCCGAAATAATAAAGATGCTCGAGGAACTTAACAAGTGGGTGGAATCGAGGGAAAGGAAGATCGAAGCAAATGACAAAAAAAAATGGAGACCTATAACTCTAGGGTTGATCAGATCCCGGGAGCACACTAGATATTGAAAGGCCCAGATTCCAAGAAATTTGTCCAAAAGACTTTCCCTCCGTGCGCAGCCCTAAAACTAATCCTGAAGACGTTCTGGATGCCTAAAATTTTGAAGTACAATGGAACAACTGATCTAAATGAACATGTGACCTCCTACACGTGCGCCATCAAGAGGAACGACTTAGAAGATGACAAAATCAAACCAGTTCTTCTAAAAAAGTTCGGAGAGACCCTACCAAAAGTATCTATGATATGGTATCACAATTTACCCCTTAATTCTACTGATTCATTTGCTATGCTTGGAGATGCCTAAAGTATGCCTCACTTTAAATTTCCTTTCTTTTTTGAGTGTTTCGAGTCCTACTCTCCCTTTTTAGTTCCTCAATTGTTTCCTTTATGTCTACAACCACTACTATTATTTATAAGACTATGATAAGAATCAATTAAAATATTTGCTAAAGACATAAGTTCTTTCGAAGAGTAAGACTTTAGATTTCTTTGAACATCTAGATAGTTTACCTCATCATCGTCATTTTCATCATTGTAGATATTTCCATTAGGACAAAGATTGAGTCATACTCAGCTGCTTCACTTTCCACAAATATCATGGAGCAATCACCTTGATCATCTTCTTCTTCTTTAGATTCACTAGAAGAGTTTTCCCATGCAGTAAGAGCTCTTCTCACAACATTGTCAGCGATATTTTTTGTCTTGAATCGTTTGCGAGGAATCGAGTTCCTCTTAGCTGCTTTGTTAGTGTTGTGTTTATATTGATCTTGCTTGAGGAGAGAGAATCCTTGATAAAGTGTCCTACCTTATCGCACTTGTCACACTTCCTTTTTTACTTACACCCGCAAAAGGGCATAAGGGAATTTTTCCAATTAAAGGACAATTGAAATGGAATTATTTAATTAAAAATCAGAGTCACCACTTGGGAGATTTATGGTGTCCCAAGTTACCGGTTCAAATCCCGAATAGAGGAAAGTATTGACTCTGTATTATAGTCCGCGAACCAAAAATTCGGGTAAGGAATTTTATTAACCCGGGATAAGGTGTTAGGAATTTTCGCGTTCCGTGGTTCTAGCACGATCACTCAACTGTTAATATTGATTTAATTATCTGATTTTAAAATACTTTTAAACCTATGTTCATTTTTAACTTTACAGTCGCTTTTATTCAATTATATATTTTTAGGAAGATTTCAACGCTATTCAAAAAAAAAGTCTTGAACCGCGTCACATAAATGCACATGCGATCCTCGACACACTTCATCTAACATTGTTGAGATTTGAATTTGGATTACATAAACGTGCACCCGAGTTTGGAAGGCAAATTATTACAATAAAGCGCCTAAAGCAACTACACATTAGCAATTTTGCGAGGGCCACAAAAATTTGCTAAATGGCACGCCTCAATTTTTAAGGATAAACAAAATTAATTAAAAGAGGGCCATGCAATTGTAATTTTTGTTTGGCACGGCACACATCAAATTATTCTAACCATGTTTCTAGATTAATTATGAGGGCCATAGCTATTTGTGTTGTTAAATGTGTCGCACCTCAGCCAATCTATCCTTTAAAAAAATAATAATTAATTAACTAAAGAAGATTTTGCCGGACTTCTACTTACTTAAACAAAATTGCAATCCGATTATTTCACTAGAACACCTTATAACAGAGAACTAAGAGCTAAAATAGAAACTACTTCGTGCATCACTGAAACAGGCCCTTTTTCTGAAAATTATCTAGCCTTGGGCTTAAGCGAAACCTAATCCTTGATAAAGGGAGGCACCCACGGGCCTGTATTTGACATACCCGTGACTAGGCCTACGATGCCCAATTTCCAAGCCCCGAATTATTGAGCTAAACCCAAATGCGATTCAACACAGCATCAACATGGAAAATAAAGTCGAGTGAGAAATTTAATCTATGGCTTAAAACAATTGACGCAACTTAGTTAAACTAAAATTCTTATATTTATTTTTAGCAAGCATTTGAATTAAGCCTGTCATATGAAATGTCCAGCAATAACAAATTTAGATATTGGGTTTGGCAGGCGAGCCCAATGTGCTCAATGTGCTATCTTCTTTTTTAAATAGCCTAGAAGGCTAAGGCTTCATGTAACAAAGACTTGAAAAGACCAAATTGGAACTTAAGACCCCATATCGAGTCACATCCAGAACAAAACTGAACAGGCTATTCACTCACTAAACATTTTTAACAGGGAGTGCAATGATAACAAGCAACAGAGATTTCTTCATTCATTTTAATTCCTAAACTAACCTTTACAAGAAAACATGGGGTATTCAAGTTCATAGACTATTTAAGTAGCAATGCCAACTAAGTATAATGATGCAAAGTTCTCCAAATTGCAGAATAAAATTCTGGATAGCACTTCATCATTACATTTCCAAATCTCAAACCATAAGAACACTAAACCAATATACTCAAGATATATTTCCTTGCAGCATGTCTAACAGTGCATTCATATATTAGTTTTCATTTAACATTACAATGCCAATGTTTTGAATCCAAAACTTATTCTAAATAAACAATCGACCTTAAACCACTAAACATGAATAAATAGATCAACATACTCGAGAAGACTAAAAGGTTGCAGAACTAAGGAACTTAAAGACATAAGATAGAAAAATCCAAAAACACATACAACAATAACCAGTATTTTATTAAAATCTCAACTAAGATTCTCAGATCTTTACATGGATTCACTTAATAACACTAGTTTGAAGAAAAATACATGGGAATGAAAAGTCAAAGGGAAAAAGTGAGAATCAGCAGTATCAAGTGTGCAGAAATCAGCACCAGCAAACAGAACAACCCAGATTCAATCAAAATCAATTATGAATTCAATCAAGAAGAAAGAAGCCAATCCAACAACTTAAACCATATCTTTCACTAACCAAGCTTAAACCATTTTTAACCTCAAATAGAATCAGATGTTGTTCAAAAATAAAAAACATCAATGCTTAAAGCAAAAAATTCAACGGATTAGGGTTTTCTCCAATTTATCAAGTCGTTTCTGACTTTCAGAATTTTCTATCTCTTCTATCTCTATCTTTGTAATCTCTTTCTATCAATTCCCTTAAAATCTTGTCTGTATATCCTGTCTCTTGTGTGTATCCCCCTTTAAACCTATGATCTTCAGCCTTTAAATAGGCACTGATCTTAGAGCCTTCCCCATTACCAATTCGATTCTCTATTTTTAATTATCCAGTCAACTTAGTGTTCTCTAAATTAATCAGTTAGTGCAGTCCTACAACCCTTCCATTTATTAGCGTCCATCTAATTTAATTATTGACAAATTCTCCTAAGTTTGGACTACCCAAATTATCCCTTAATGACCCTGCTATTACTCTTGAAGTTATCCCTGAACCAAAATAGATCATTGGTCAATTTTGACTCAACTGTCCAGGCCCAAATGAGTCAGAATGGACCCAAAGCCCAATTCACAAGATCAAAAATCTACTCGGCCTAAACTAACAATTATCCAGTTAGCAAGTTGTAGACACCAAATATCATGGGAAAATTAAAACTTTAACATAAATGATTTACGTAGCTAAATTTAACAAAACTAACAATTTTAATTAATCTGATTGTACACTAACTACACTAATTAGTAAAAAGACTCAAAATGTGAACACATAAATTCTGGAAGAAATGAAAATGATTCAAGAAGAGAAGAATAAGCAGAAAATAAAAAAATAAACAAAGAAAAGATTAAATAGAAGGAAGAAAAAAATACCTTTAAAAAGAAAATCGGAAAATGAAAGGGTACCCTGGGTCTTTAAATCCTCTGATTTTCAATCAAACCTGATGTTAATCGTGTGTTCTTACAAAGGACACAAGAATAACATCGGTGTAAACATGAAGTTTTACCAAAAACTTGACATGGGATTTTTATGGTTAATTTAAGATCCAAGATTTGATAATTTCCAGGGTGATTCGAGGGAGTATATTTGTAGATTCAGTATAAGGGGGTTGTGGAGGTTTAAGGGTATTAATTTAGTAGGGGATGAAGGCGGCGACGCCATCAGATGCTGATAGGGAACGATGGCGGATGCTAGGGTTCATCCCTTTAAATCAAAATTTGAGAAGTCCTAGGGATGTTAGAAGGAAGTGAAGTAGGGATTTGGAAAGATGGGGTTGTGGTGGTTTTGGGGTGTATTTTTTAGGCTGGTTGGGGCTGGCGTCTCCACCGAAAGGCGGCAGGGAATGCTGGCAACTACTAAGGTTTACCCATCTCTGAAGAGACGAGGTGGGAGAGACGAGTGAGAGGAGGGGGGTTTTGAAGGGGGTTAGGGTGCGTTAGGGGCTTATATATGGATGGGGGAATCGATTCCAGGCTGTTCGATCAAATGAGATAAACGACTTGGATCAATCACTTAATAGAAACAACATCATTTCTTTTAGTACAAGACTGAGTCGATCTCAAATAAAACAGGTTAGATTCAGGTTAGGCGGGTAAGGGGCAAAATCTTAGCCGTTGGATGAAGTCAGATCAATGGCTCAAATAATGGATGACAAACGACGTCGTTTGGATTGTAAGGAGTGGACCGAATATTGGGGCGGGTATGGGCCCCTTTTGGTTGGGTTTTGGGGGTGGGCTTTGTATTTTAATTAAATGTGGACCAACTGGATTTCTTATTCTTTGCCTTTCATTTTTTCAATTTTCATTCTTTTTCTTAAATTAAAAATAAACCTGAAACTAACTTTTAAAAATCGTCCTACTAAATAATATTAAAAAGTCAAAATATCATTTAGTCTATCTAATTAAATACAAATTAAAGGAAAACTACTAAAATTCAAGACTAAGATTAAAAGGCAAAATAAATTATTTTTGTGATTTTTTTCCATTTTTATAAAACACCTAATTATTAAACAATTCCAAAAAGCCAAATTAAGATATAAATGCAAATGCAACATATTTTTTTTGTATTTTTTCATTAAATAAACATGCACAGATAATATTCAAACAATAACAGAAAATATCACAAAAATGCACAGAATTGCAAATAATGGAAAAATTATTTTATTTTGAATTTGTGGGGGTAATTCATATAGGGCAAAAATCACGTGCTCACAATACTTATGACGTAGGTTATGCCTTTTGGCTTGCTACAGCTCTCCCTTTTTGGAATGCCTCAATTTCTTATATTAAAACCACAAAGGCTTTAATTTAATTTTATTTATAATTCAAGTCACAATATTAATATTTATGTAATTTTAAAGAATTTTATATTCATTGAAATAGATACACACGCAATGTATGTATCCTATGACAAGCTAAATAAATAAAAGGAAAGTGCAAAAAAAGAGACATGTACATTTCATATTTGGGATATAAATTACTTTATTACGTTTTTCCACTCGGTTCCGCCCGCATTGGAGCTCGACTATATCCGAATTCGTACTGGATAGGGCCCTATTCGGGCGGTAACGCTGTGTACCAAGGATCCATGAGCTCGAACCCAAGTCCTCAGGTTAAGGGATGAGCAACCTCATCCACTGCATCACATCCTTTGGTGATTACGTCGATGTAAATTATACGCATGGATTTGAGCAATTTTTCTTTTTCCGGCACAATTATGAAATTTTAGCATGTAACAACATAATAGTGGTATAGTTATTATTTGTAAAGAACTTGATTAGGTGAATAATTTTTGCACTGTCGAGTCCTACACCTAGTTGACTTCGCTCGACTCGGGAATAGGTTTCGGTTCGTGTAATTACTATGCTACATGTTCCTTCCCTTTGCTATAGGAAAATGAGATATTATTTATCTCCCTTGCTGCCGGTTGGTAACCTCTTATTTGTTTAATTCCCTCGGAAGTTGGAAACTTCAGTAATTGATGATACATCGACAACACGACCTTCATCTTGTGCAGCCATGGTTTTTATTGGATAATATTGTTGCCCATATCGTCGTCAACTACGTCGAAAAGGGTCATCTTCATAACTCCTCTACATTCACGAGCAACAAGATCTCTCCTCGGATTGTTACACTTGCCAGATTGAACATGCAAGGAATTTTATGTCCAGAATGATACTTTCGGTCAACTTATCTTGTTCCAACACTCTCTACAGGATAATATTGGTCGAACTTCCTGATCCACCAAAACACCTTTAGTTTTAAAACCTAAGACATTTAAAGAGATTGCCAATGTATCATTGTGCAACAGTAATAGTCCATCTGCGTCTTTCTTTCTGAAAGTAATACCATCCCCGGTGACTTCTGGTAGTCATTACAGTGGATTACTGATACCTTCGTCTTATTTGGCGCTTAAAAAGTCACACCATTAATCTTGTTTTCCCCCGAAAATCATGTTGATCGTCAAATGTGGAGGATCTTATATTACTTTTGAAGGTTCAACATTATAAAGATTGCGGCCATAATAGTTTTTGCCCCGTTAATTTAAGTATTCTCTAAGATGACCATTTTTAGTAATGTCTTCATCTCCTCGCGCAGATGCCGGCAGTCCCCTATCCGGTGGTCGTTAGTCCCATGGTATTTGCACCATAAATTAGGAACCTTTTTATTGGGATCAGATCTTATTGTCTTCGGGAACCATGCTTCATTAATGTTCCTTACAGCCGATACTAGCTCCACTACGCTGATATTGAAGTTGTATTCAGAAAGCCTGGGGTAGAAACACTGGGAACCCGACATTTTCCATCCCTACAGTGATCTATTATTCTATCTGGGATTAGCTCTCCTTTCAGTTCCAAATCTATGATGACCCGGCCTGTCATCATGTGAGTTATCACCCCGTTACACCCGTTATATTCTTATTGATTCTAAAATATGCATGTTTGGAGAGTTTGAGTCAATTAGGATCGAGTTTGGTTGGAAATGAGACAAATAGTCTCTTAGAAGAAGGAATAGTTGAGAAAAGTCAATTAGATGTTGACTTGTGAGTTAGAGAGCTCGGAATCAAATTTTGATGATTTGTTCAGCTCCGGGAGGTCAAATATGATCTAGGAGAGCGATCGGAAGTAAATTTGGAGGCCCGGTGTAGTTTTAGGGTTGAATTGGCTAAAGTTGAATTTTAGCGATATCCGATCGATAGGCGAGATTTTGATCCGGGAGTCGGAATGGAATTCCGACTGTTGCAGTAGCTCCGTTAGGTGATTTTGGATGTGCGTGCAAAATTTCAGGTCATTTGGAGGTCGTTTGGTCGGGTTTTTGATCGAATGTCGGTTGCGGAAGTTTGAATGAAAACTTAGGCTTGAATTTGCTTGGATTCGATGTTTTCCGTGTTTGAGGGCGTGTTTTTATTATTGGAACAAGTTTGCATCGTGTTATGGGGTATGTTGGTGGTTTTCGTTGGGGTCCCGGGGGCCTCGGGATGAATCCGGGGGTCCAAACGGACCATTTTTGGCCTTAGGTAGCAGCTGAATTGCTGCATAAGTGCAGCAGACATTTGTTCTTCGCGATCGCAATGGAAGTCACGCGATCTGCGAAGGTTTCCGGAAAGTGTTCATCGCGTTCGCAATGGGTCGAACGCGAACGCGAACGCGAAGGGTCAGGATTTGGAGGCATCGCGTTCGCGAGAGGTCAGGATGCGTTCGCGTAGGTTTGGGGGCATTGAGCATCGCGAACGTGGCAGGGAGCACGCGTTTGCGTAGAGTAATCCTGGAGACTGCAAAATTGTTCATCACGAACGCATGGCCAGTGTCGCATTCGCGAAGGGTTAAATGTCTGGGCAGATTCTTTAATTACAGAACATTTCATATATGGGTTTCACTCCTAGAAACCCCCATTGTTGAGCTCTAGAGTGAGAAAGTGATGGGAATTACTGGGAGATCATCGGGATATTGTCGGAGATAAGGTTTGTGGTTTAATTTCACGTTTTTATCATGAAATCGTCCTATATTTTACTGAAATTGGATCAAATTATGGGGAAATTTAGCCTAAGCCAAGGCTTTAGTAAAATATCGATTTGAGTGGGCAAACGAAGTCCGATTTTGAAATACTTTATATGCATAGACTCATATTGAGACGAGGGTTCCGAATATGTAACTTTTGTAATTTTTCGAGAAGCACACCAAAAGTCGGGTTTTGACAACTTTGTGGGTTTTGATGCAATTGGGTTATTTCGAATGGGTTGAGTAAATTTGGCATATATTAATGTATTCTTATTGATTTTGAGCAGCTTTGGCATCCGAGGAGATTGATTTTCGAGGCAAGCACAAGGAAAGCTAGGACTTCTACCGGTTCGAGGTGAGTGGTGGTAGTAAATAATGTACTGAGGGTTTGAAGCCCCATACTTGCACTATAGTACAGTGCTATGTAGAGATGAGACACGCGTCATGTGACGGGCGTGGTGGCATTGTGATTTGGGGATTGGACTTGGTCCTTCCCGACTGATAACGTATTGTGTAATATGACTGTGACTAAGATTATAACTATGTAATTGGGCTAGTAGCCATGTTTGGTGCCTTGTGTCGATCTGTAGAGTATTAGGGGAGCCAGTAGAGCTAAGCGACCCTTATATCTTGCTGGATACATACACTCAGCCGTAGTTATAACTGTATGGCATATCATGAGCCCGTACTAGATGTGTACCTTGGGAGAGACTATCTAGGGTGGAATTCCCTGTTCTAGCTGAGTGGGCCTAAGAAGCCAAGTCTATACCAACTCAGATAGGGTCAAGGACCCACTATGAGATGTTATATTGGGCCTGAGAGGCCAAGTCTATACCGACTGAGATAGGGTCAAGGACCCACTATGAGATGTTATATTGGGCCTGAGAGGCTAAGTCTATACCGACTAAGATAGGGTCGAGGAACCACTATGAGATATTATATATATATATATATATATATATATATATATATATATATATATATATATATATATATATATATATATATATATATATATTGGATCGGGCCGCACGCCACAACGTATATATATTGGATTGGGCTGCACGCCGCAGCAATATATATAATGGATCGGGCTGCACGCCGCAGTAGTATATATATTGGATCGGACTGCACGCTGCAGTAACATACATGTGGATCGGACTGCACGCCGCAGTATCATTGCGCTTGGGCTGTAGGAGCCCTTTCGAAGTTTGAGTCTGCACACATTCTCAGTGAGCGTTGGTGTATATTATGGGATCGGGCTGCACGCCGCAGCAGTATAGTTATATATGTATATAAATATTTGGATCAGACTGCATGCCGCAGTAATGTATGTGTGGATCAGGCTGTACGCCACATTATCATAGCGCTTGGGCCTAGGGAGACCCTCCGAAGTTTGTATACACCCCCAGTGAGCGCCGTCGACGTTAAATGGAGTGGGCTGCGCGCCGCAGCGGTATATGTATTGGAGCGGGCTGCACGCCGCAGCATTATACTTATCCATATCCTTATACATACTTAAATACTTATACATTATAGACATATGTATATATCTTCATACATTGAGATGGATGTACACCGTAGAAGTACGAGTGAGAATTTGGTTAGTGTGAGACCTTGTTGAGATAGATGTGGACTGGAGATCAGAGTACTCACTGTAGTAATGACTTACTTGTGGGGGGTTTGCCTTAGAACTGTTTAGTGATAGTACAAGAGTTCTTACTTTCAGTTATTGCTTATTATTATTACTCACTGAGTTGAAATATACTCACCCCAATCCTCTGCACTTTTTGTGCAGATTCACAGGTGCCCGAGAGTAGTTGAGTTGTTGTAGCTGCTGATCCTTATCTACTTTTACGGAGACTACGAGGTAGATGCCGGCGTCCGCAGAACCTGTTTTCTCCTTCCTTATCATTTTGATGCTTTCATCTTACTTAGACTTGATTGTTTTAGGATGTTTATTCTATAGAGGCTCTGACTCATGACACCACGATTTGGTTGGGACCGTATTTTGTATGCTTTTACTATTGCATTTATCATATTGACATGAACAATTGTTGTTTAAATTCAACTTGGTTAATTAGAATTAATAATTGGCTGGTTTAAGAGATAATATGGTCGGGCTTGCCTAGCATTGTGTTGGGCGCCATCACGACCGGGGTTTGGGTCGTGACAAGTTGGTATCAGAGCCTAGGTTAACAGGTCTTGCGAGTCATGAGCCGATTTAGTAGAGTCTCGTGGATCGGTACGGAGACGCCTGTTCTTATCCTAGGGAGGCTACAAACTTTTAGGAAAGCTTCAAATTCTTGAAATTCTTATCGTGCGTACTTGATTCAGCTTGAGGTATGATTTATGAAATTCCTTCCTCACATTGGTGTGCGCACTCGAGTGCTTAGTGATAAATTTGCCTTGATAGCTTATGATTCCCGAATCGAGGGACGAGATATAATCTCTATGAGTTCATGTTGGGCCTGTCTGGAGGACTTAAGGCCGGATCCTTGTCTATGACTTGAGCACCAAGGTACTAATTTCGCGAGCCGGTATTATGAAGTTCATACGATCGGTATTGATCTTAATTGTGAAAATGGTAGTTTGATAATAGGAGAGCTGTAAAGTATTCGGTTCTTATTGTGATTTGATATGTAGCCCTCGCTAAATATGTTCATTGCATCTTAGCGGAAATGTAAAGTGCACTACGTGTGGTAGTATGAGTTCAAACTCAAGAAAACTGAATTGGTCGTGCTATGAGTATTGTGGTGAAAGGTATTTGACATACGTTATGATTTGAGCAGGTGCATCGCACGTTTATGTACTAACTTTGATGATATAATTCGTGTTGTAATGAGATTTATGTTGTGGATATGCATATTGATGTTTTGTCGAGTTGCCGATGTATTGTTAGGATGGTTTTGGTGATTCTCTAGCAGGTGGATAGGCCAAATTACAAAGGAAACTCTATCAAAATTTTTGGAATCATTTAAGACTTAGAAAAGATTTTGTTACCTAAGGAATGGGCTTAACTGTTGCGTGTGAATGAATACAAGAAGTGCAAAAAAATTAAGATTTCTAATAATCCGAGTCTCCGCCAAAGCTTGTAAATGACTCGAGTTTAATCTCATTGTAACATTGTGGCATCATTTGAGTAAGAATGCTATGAGTGGCTGAAAGCGCTTTGATGTATGGCTCCGAGCTAAGTTGGGGAGGTTGTTATTGATTAACTGATTGCACTGTTGTGTGCTATGTGGTCTTGTCTCTAGGTATGTTGGGAAATTTTGATAAAGGTTATGGTGCTTCGTAGATGTGAAGAAATAATAGGATGTTTTGAACTTATGTTGGTAAAGAATGTTCGGTGCATAGAAAAGAAAGATAGCTAATTATGTCTATATGTAATCATGTTCTGCGGTGTCAGAGTTCTAGTAAGGCACGAGTGATTTTGTTCAATAAGGCAGTTGAATTATAACTGTTTAAGGGTGAATGACGCCCGAGAATAACCTTGTGGTGTTCAAGATTTACGCTTGTAACAGTAAGGTGTCTTAAGACTGTGTACGTGGCTAAAGACTGTGGTTTCGTTAGAAGAAATCAAGACTTTTGTTATGTTATGTGGATGATGAGATTCTATGTATCTATATTGGAGAGTAATGATAACGAATTCAAAATTGCAGGAAGTTCTTCAAGGTAAAGTGTTGTAGGTTATGGTACCTCTAGGAAACATCTGAAGGAGTATTCAGCGGCCTGTGAGTCTTAGATGGTGTGGTCTTATGTACGAGTCTCGTGTGGTAACATGAGTTGATGTATTATGGTGCTACATTAAAGGCTAATATTAAATTAAGGATGGATCAGAAAGGAAACTGGGTAAATGGAACAACTTGTTAGTAAACTGGAACAGTATGAAAAGGGCACGAGTAACTCCTAGTGTGTGTTCGAGGTAATGAGCCTTGCAGTTATGGTGCAACAAAGCTCTTGATGTACTGGCAGTTTCGTAGCTCGATGTGGGTAAAAGGACTCAGTCCTGGCAGTTAAGCTTATGCAATAAATGGGAGGAAAGAGTTGTGATGTGTTTTATCATGGTTTGAAAATGAGTATATTCCTATCGGTATGTGAAGCATGGAATGTGTAATGACTTTTATCCTATATGGGATCGTGAAGGTCCTCAACTAGTTGAGTGCATCGATGTTCGCGGCGTAGGAGAGGGATAGAAATTCTCCATGTATCTTGGTGCAGTATGGTATGTGCGATGTGTTATGGAAAGATGATAACGGCATGTTCAAGGTTTGAGATCGGTTCATATTATATGGGAAGTTATTAAAATCCCCAAGCAGCGTGGGCAGCTGCAGATAATCTGAGAATCAATCTTCCTGGTGATTAAGGAAAATGGTACTGCTATTCTAGTAATTCGGCAGAGTATATGGTCAAAAGGGCCAGGTAATGTAAACTGATAATATTTAGTGGTATTGTGGTATCTTCTTTGTTGGATTGACGGTGAAGATTGAGTTGTTGATGGCATAGGAAAATTTCTGAATGGCTTTCGTGGTATGAAGGGATGCTTGATGTGTGTTATGTATTCGTACGATGGAGTGTGGAATCAGGCATAGTGATTCATGTGTTATATATGTGTTGGAGACTAGAAGTTCTCTTAATCCGCCTACGCTGTGGTGGTATGCCGTGTGTATCGACACCGTTTAGCGGTTATTGGAAATTGGAAGCACTACTCGTTACTTGATATGATGAATCTGAATAATGATATATGATTGCAGACTGGTTGTCATAAGTCAGGTTGTCTAAACTAATGTGATATGGACTATATCGAAAAATGTCACAAATTGCATAGCAGAGCGCATCAGATCATGCTCTAGCAGGGTAGAGGTACCCTAGGGCCAGCGGACGGCTAGTAGGTATTGCTTTGTCAGTTGGGCCTTCATGGTGGATGTTAGTATAGAGGTATCTACCATTGATTCAGTTCCGGTACTGATGAACTTTGTTGGATACGTTTAATGTGGCCGAAATTGAGGCTATACATATGTTTGTTGCAGGGAGCAACTTGACTCGATGTGCATTCCCTTTTTCTAGATTATGCGTGGATCGGGTGGCACGCCGCCACAGGTGTAGTATCTGGATCGGGTGGCACGTCGCCACAGATATGTTATCAGGATCGGGTGGCATGCCGCCACAGGTATGGTATCTGGATCGGGTGGCACGCCGCCACAGGTATGTTATTAGAACGGGTTGCGCGCCGCAACAGTGTGATGTGGAAAATATAGCTTCCTATATGCTACCTTGTATACAATACTTCCTAGCTTCTGAGGAATAGTCCGTATTGGGTATCGCTCGGAGAATAGCACATCGGTTGTGTCCATTCAGGATTGGATAGCATATATTAAATGTATCACCGCGTGTGTGATCGATTGCTTGAATATGTGCGTGGCTGACCGTTCTGAGCATGATGACTTGAGGTGCTTCAGGAATAATAGTGTTTGGATAGAATCATGAGCTGTGGCAAGGCCACGTGATGTTATGATCTTTCGATGAGGATTCAGGTACTCTAATTCTATGATGTGAGACGAGATCTCAGTTATGTGTTGTGATGGTATTGAGGATTTTGAATTACAGCTCTTTGTGTGAGTCAGTTGTCATGATTAGAGTGTGTTCAGATCATTTTTATTGGAGCCTGTGTTGTGCTCGTCGCGGCTTAGGTCGGTGTTGAGGTGTCATATCACCAGTGTGGTATGGTATAATCGAAATGATCGCTGGAGTCATTAATGAGTACGAGCATATTTGATCTCAGTTTGTTAGAAAGGTAATATCGAGGTTTGGCTCCGAAATCTATTGTGGAATCAGTTAAAAAAGGAAATGGATTCATAAATGGTTGACCCGAGAGATGGGTTTGGTATATCACGTGCTTCAGCTGCCGTGGACAGAATATGAAGGTGATGGAATAAGACTCTATCTAATGAGAGAGGTTTTTCTACTAGTATTTGGTCGTGGTGGCCATTATTATGATTAGAGACCATCGTCTCGAGCGATTGGGTTGTTGATACATCATGTGATCTCACCCGGAGTGGCGAGTATGGGTCTTTACGATTGGTTCGGGTGTACTCTGAGTATAGACGTGGGATTCATATTTGATATATGATTTCGGAAAGTGCAATGTGGTTTATGGTTAACATGGACTGTAGGAATTTCAGCTATACTTGTATCAGACTTATATGAGATAGGGTGACGTGGGATCACCCCGAATATATGCTTGGAAGGGTCATTCAGCTATTGGGTTACTTCTAGTACAACTCTGGGTCTGCTTGAGGATGAGCATTTTCTTAAGTTGGGGAGAATGTGATGATACGACCTGTCATCATGTGAGTTATCACCCCGTTACCCTCGTTATATTCTTATTGATGTTAAAATATGCATATTTGGTGAGTTTGAGTCAATTAGGATCGAGTTTGGTTGGAAATGAGATAAATAGTCTCTTAGAAGAAGGAATAGTTGAGAAAAGTCAAATGAATGTTGACTTGTGAGTTAGAGAGCTCGGAATTGAATTCTGATGATTCGGTCAGCTCCGGGAGGTCAATTATGAGCTAGGAGAGCGATCGGAAGTGACTTTGGAGGTTCGGTGTAGTTTTAGACTTGAATTGGCTAAAGTTGAATTTTGGCGATATGCGATCGATAGGCGAGATTTTGATTCGGGAGTTGGAATAGAATTACGACAGTTGCAGTAGCTCCTTTAGGTGATTTTGGATGTGCATGCAAAATTTCAGGTCATTCAGAGGTCGTTTGGTCTGGTTTTTGATCGAATGTCGGTTGCGGAAGTTTGAATGAAAACTTAGGCTTGAATTTGCTTGGATTCGATGTTTTCCGTGTTTGAGGGCTTGTTTTTATGATTGGAACAAGTTTGCATTGTGTTATGGGGTATGTTGGTAGTTTTTGTTGGGGTCCCGGGGGCCTCGGGATGAATTCGGGGGTCCAAACGGACCATTTTTGGCCTTAGGCAGCAGCTGAATTGCTGCAATATCTGCAGCAGAGTTTTCTTCATCGCGTTCGCGTGGGAGGTCACGCGTCCATGAAGGTTGCAAGAAAGTGTTCATCGCGTTCGCGATCGGTCGAACACGAACACGAAGGGTCAGGATTTGGAGGCATCACGTTCGCGAGAGGTCAGGACGCGTTCGCGTTGGTTTGGGGGCGTTGAGCATCGCGAACGCGGCAGGGAGCACGCGTTCGCGTGGAGTAATCCTGGAGGCTGCAAAATTGTTCATTGCGAACGCGTTGCCAGTGTCGCGTTCGCGAAGGGTTAAATGTCTGGGCAGATTCTTTAATTACAGAACATTTCATATACGGGTTTCACTCCTAGAAACCCCCATTGTTGAGCTCTAGAGTGAGAAAGTGCCGGGAATTGCTGGGAGATCATCGGGATATTGTCGGAGGTAAGTTTTCTGGTTTAATTTCACGTTTTTATCATGAAATCCTCCTATATTTTACTGAAATTGGATCAAATTATGGTGAAATTTAGCCTAAGCCAGGGCTTTAGTAAAATGTCGATTTGAGTGGGCAAACGGAGTCCGATTTTTGAAAACTTTATATGCATAGACTCGTATTGAGACGGGAGTTCCGAATATGTAACTTTTGTAATTTTTCGAGAAGCGCACCAAAAGTCGGATTTTGACAACTTTGTGGGTTTTGATGCAATTGGGTTATTTCGAATGGGTTGCGTGAACTTGACATATATTGATGTATTCTTATCAATTTTGAGCAGCTTTGGCATCTGATGAGATTGATTTTCGAGGCAAACGCAAGGAAAGCTAGGACTTTCACCGGTTCGAGGTGAGTGGTGGTAGTAAATAATGTACTGAGGGTTTGAAACCCCGTACTTGCACTATACAGTGCTATGTAGAGATGAGACACGCGTCATGTGACGGGCGTGGTGGATTGTGATTTGGGGATTGGACTTGGTCCTTCCCGACTGATAACCTATTGTGTAATATGACTATGACTTAGATTATAATTGTGTAATTGGGCTGGTAGCCATGTTTGGGGCCTTGTGCCGATCTGTAGAGTATTAGGGGAGCCAGTAGAGCTAAGCGACCCTTATATCTTGCTGGATACATACACTCAGCTGTAGTTATAGCTGTATGGAATATCATGAGCTCGTACTAGATGTGTACCTTGGGAGAGACTATCTAGGGTGGAATTCCCTGTTCTAGCTGAGTGGGCCTGAGAGGCCAAGTCTATACCGACTGAGATAGGGTCAAGGACCCATTATGAAATGTTATATTGGGCCTGAGAGGCCAAGTCTATACTGACTGGGATAGTGTCAAGGACCCACTATGAGATGTTATATTGGGCCTGAGAGGCCAAGTCTATACTGACTGAGATAGGGTCAAGGACCCACTATGAGATGTTGTATTGGGCATGAGAGGCCAAGTCTATACCGACTGAGATAGGGCGGAGGAACCATTATGAGATATTATATATATATATATATATGTATATATATATATATATATATATATATATATATATATATATATATATATATATATATATATATATATATATATATATATATATATATGCATCAGACTACACGCCTCAGTAATATATATATGGATCGGACTGCACGCCGCAGTATTATAGCGCTTCGGCTGAAGGAGCCCCTCCGGTGTCTGCACACACCCCCAGTGAGCGCACTATATATTATTGTATCGGTCTACGCGCTACCTTCAGAGTCTGAGTCTGCACACATTCTCAGTGAGCGATGGTGTATATTATGGGATCGAGCTGCACGCCGCAACAGTATAGTTATATATGTATATATATATTTGGATCGAACTGCACGCCGCAGTAATGTATGTGTGGATCGGGCTGCACGCCGCAGTATCATAGTGCTTGGGCCTAGGGAGCCCCTCCGAAGTCTGTATACACCCCAGTGAGCGCCGTCAATGTTAAATGGAGCGGGCTGCGCGTCGCAGCGGTATATGTATTGGAGCGGGCTGCATGCCGCATCATTATACTTATCCATATCCTTATACATACTTAAATACTTATACATTATAGACATATTTATATATCTTCATACATTGAGATGGATGTACACCGTAGAGGTACGAGTGAGAATTTGGTCAGTGTGAGACTTTGTTGAGATAGATGTGGACTGGAGATCAGAGTAACTCACTGTAGTGATGACTTACCTATGGGGGGTTTGCCTTAGAACTGTTAAGTGATAGTATAGGAGTTCTTACTTTCAGTCATTCCTTATTATTATTACTCATTGAGTTGAAATATACTCACCCCACTCCCCTGTACTTTTTGTGCAGATTCACAGGTGCCCAAGAGCAGTTGAGTTGTTGTAGTTGCTGATCCTTATCTACTTTTGCGGAGACTACGAGGTAGCTGCCGGCGTCCGCAGAACCTGTTTTCTCCTTCCATATCATTTTGATGCTTTCATCTTGCTTAGACTTGATTGTTTTAGGATGTTTATTCTATAGAGGCTCTGACTCGTGACACCATGATTTGGTTGGGACCGTATTTTGTATGCTTTTACTATTGCGTTTATCATATTAACATGAACACTTGCTGTTTAAATTCATCTTGGTTAATTGGAATTAATAATTGGCTGGTTTAAGAGATAATATGGTCGGGCTTGCCTAGCATTGTGTTGGGCGCCATCACGACCAGGGTTTGGGTCATGACAAAATCTATCCACCGAACGTAAACCTCTACCGCATCCTTCGACCTTTTGTATGGAAAAAACTGACCTCTTGAAGACCGTCGACCTGTATCAAAATCATCCTTTGACTTATCTTTATTCTTCTCCGGTCCCGACCTTTGGTTGATGCCCGAAAAATCGAGCTGATCATCCTCAGTTCTTATCTTTCGCTCGTACCTATTGTGAACATCTTCCATATTGTTGCTTGGAACTCGAGCAGACTTTGTTGCAATTTTCGGCAAGTGTCAGAACTTCTCGAATTCAGACCTTTAGTAAGAGCTGACCATTGTCCTATACGACCAGTAGCATCATCCTTTCCTTCTAAAATCTGGTCACGATTTACCATAGCAATTTGGACTCACCTTATGCAATCCTAAATACGTCGGCCTTTCAGGCATGTACTTTTCTGGCCCCAACACCGACCTTGATAAAAGAATACGCGATCATCTCCATTAAATCTATTGATTACTCGGGAAAAAGCGAATACCATGCCAAGGCCCCTTTTGTAAGGGTCTCCCCGAATTTCTTTATTAAGACTGACTCAATCTCTTGGGGAGCTAAATTGTTCCCCTTCACTGTCGTTGTATAAGTGGTGATGTGCTCTTGAGGATTCGAAGTCCGTCATATTTTGGCATGTCTAGAATTTTGAACCGCTTTGGGATCAATTATAATGTCGCGCTTGGTTTGAACATTAATGAAAATGATTCAAGAAGAGGAGAATAAGTAGAAAACAGAAAAATAAATGAAGAAAAGATTAAATAGAAGGAAGAAAAGAAAAAACCTTTAAAAAGAAAATCAAAAATTGAAAAGGGAAGCCTGGGTCTTTAAATCCTCTGATTTCAGTCAAACCTGATGTTCATCGTATATTCTTACAAAGGACACACGAATAACATCGGTCTAGACACGAAGTTTTACCAAAAACTTGACCTGGGATTTTTATGTTCATTTTTTATCCAAGATTTGAGGATTTCTAGGGTGGTTCGAGGGAATATATTTGTAGATTCAGTATGAGAGGGTTGTGGGGGTTTCAGGGTGTTAATTTAGGAGGGGTTGAAGGCGGCGAAGCCATAGAATGGCGGCAGGAAATGATGGCGGATGCTAGGGTTCATCCCTTAAATCAAAATTTGAGAAGTCCAAGGGATGTTAGAAGGAAGTGAAGTAGGGATTTTGAAAGAGGGGGTTGTGGTGGTTCTGGGGTGTATTTTTTAGGCTGGTTGGGGCTGGCGTCGACACCGAAAGGCGGCGGGGAAAGGTGGCGCCTACTAAGGTTTACCCATCTCTGAAGAGACGAGGTAGGAGAGAGAGTGAGAGGAGGGGGTTTTGTAGGGGGATTGGGGTGCGTTAGGGGCTTATATATGGGAGGGGAATCGATTTTAGGCTGTTCGATCAAATGATATGAACAGCTTGGATCAGTCACTTAATAGAAACGATGTCATTTCTTTTGGTACAAGACTGAGTCGGTCTCGAATAAAATAGGTCGGTTAGGTTAGGTGGGTAAGAGGCAAAAGCTTAGCCGTTGGATGAATTCAGATCAATGGCTCAGATAATGGATGACAAACGACGTCGTTTGGATTATAAGGGGCAGATCGAATATTGGGGTGGGTTTGGGCCCGTATTGGTTGGGTTTTGGGTGTAGAATAACTTGGGCATGGTATTTTAATTAAACGTGGCCCAACTGGATTTCTTATTCTTTGCCTTTCATTTTTTCAATTTTCTTTCTTTTTCTTAATTAAAAAAAACCTGAAACTAACTTTTAAAAATTATCCTACCAAATAATATTAAAAACTCAAAATATCATTTAGTCTAACTAACTAAATACCAATTAAAGGAAAAACTACTAAAATTCAAGATTAAGATTAAAAGGCAAAATAAACTATTTTTGTGTTTTTTTCCATTTTTATAAAACACCTAATAATTAATCAATTCCAGAAAGCCAAATTAAGACAAAAATACAAATACAACATATTTTTATATATTTTTTGTATTTTTTTCATTAAATAAACATGCACAGCTAATATTCAAACAATAACAAAAAATATCACAAAAATGCACAGAATTGCAAATAATGGAAAAATTATTTTATTTTGAATTTGTGGGAGTAATTTATATCGGGCAAAAATCACGTGCTCACAGCACTTATGACATAGTTCATAACCTTTTGGCTTTCTAAAGCTTCCCCTTTTGGAATGCCTCAATTTCTTATATTAAAACCACGGAGGCTTTCATTTAATTTTATTTATAATTCAAGGCACAATATTAATATTTATGTAATTTTAAAGAATTTTATATTCATTGATAGATACACGCGCAATGTACGTATCCTATGACTAGCTAAATAAATAAAAGGAAAGTGCAAATAATAAAGACATGTACATTTCATATTTGGGATATAAATTACTTTATTACGTTTTTCCACCCGGTTCCGCCTACATTAGAGCCCGATTATATTCGGATTCGCACTGGATAGGGCCCCATTCGGGCGGTAACACTACCTACCAAAGATCCATGGGATCGAACCCAAGTCCTCTGGTTAAGGGATGAGCAACCTCATCCACTACATCACATCCTTTGGTGACTATGTCGATGTAAATTATACGCATGGATTTGAGCAATTTTTCTTTCTCCGGCACAATTATGAAATTTTAGCATGTAACAACATAATAATGGTATAGTTATTAATTGTTTGTAAAGAACTTGATTATATAAATATTTTTTGCGCTGTCGAGTCCTACACCTAGTTGACTTCGCTCGGCCCGGGAATAAGTATCGGTTCGTGTAATTACTATGATACACGTTCCTTCCCTTTACTATAGGAAAATGAGATTTTATTCATCTCCCTTGCTGCTGGTTGGTCACCACTTATTTGTTTAATTCCATCGGAAGTTGGGAACTTTAGTAATTGATGATACATCGACAACACGACCTTCATCTCGTGCAACCATGGTTTTCGCAGGATATTATTGTAGCCCATATCGGCGTCAACTATGTTGAAAAGGGTCATCTTCATCACCCCTCTGCTTTTGTGAGCAGCAAGATCTATCCTCGGATTGTTACGCTTGCCAGATTGAAGCCGCAAGGAATTTTATGGCCAGAATGATACTTCCGGTCAATTTATCTTGTTCCAACACTCTCTATTGGATAATATTGGTCGAACTTCCTGGTCCTCCAAAATACCTTTAGTTTTAAAACCTAAGACATTTAAAGTGATTACCAATGTATCATTGTGCAATAGTAATAGTCCATATGCGTCTTCCTTTCTGAAAGTAATACTATCCTCAGTGACTTCTGGTAGTCAGTACAGTGGGTTACTGATACCGTTGTCTTATTTGGCGCTGAAAAAGTCACACCATTAATCTTGTTTCCCCCGAAAATCATGTTGATCGTCAAATGTGGAGTATCTTATCTTACTTTTGAAGGTTCAACGTTATAACGATTGCGGCCGTAATAGTTTTTACCCCGTTCATTTAAGAATTCTCTAAGATGGACATTTTTAGTAATGTGTCCATCTCCTCGCGCAGATGCCGGAAGTCCCCTATCCGGTGGTGGTTAGTCCCATAGTATTTGCACCATAAATTAGGAACCTTTTGATTGGGATCAGATCTTATTGTCTTCGGGAACTGTGCTTCCTTAATGGTTCTCTCAGCTGATACTAGCTCCACTACACTGATGTTGAATTTGTATTCAGAAGCCTGGGGTAGGAGGAGTCCTGGAAACCCGACATATTCTTGCCCTACAGTGATCCGTTATTCTATCCGGGATCAGCTCTCCTTTCAGTTACAAATCGATCCACCGACTGTAAATCTCTACCGCATCTTTCGACCTTTCGTATGGAAAAAATAGACCTCTTGAAGACCGTCGACCTCTATCAAAATTATCCTTTGACTTCTCTTTATTCTTCTCCCAGTCCCGACCTATGGTTGATGCCCGAAAAATCGAGCTGATCATCCTCAATGCTTATCTTTGGGTCGTACCTATTTTGAACATCTTCCATGTTGTTACCTCAAACTCGAGCACACTTTCTTGCAATTTTTGGGAAGCGTCAGAACTTCTCGAATTCAAACCTTTAGTAAGAGCTGCCCATTCGTCCTATACGGCCAGTAGCATCATCCTTTCCTTCTAAAATCTGGTCATGAACTACCACAGCAATTTCACTACCAGAAAATGGGCCTATGGGAACACTTTTTTGGTAACAGTTCACAAACCGTTGCCATAGAGGTGATATAGTAACGGTTCAAACCGTTACAATAGAATTCGGTGGTATCCGCACGCTTTACACATCAAACCGTTGCCATAGAGTTTTGTGTTGCAACGGTTTTGTTAACCGTCCCAATAGACTTATATATAGCAACGGTTTTAGAAAAAAATTGCTATGGGAACGGGTATTCAATTCCCTCTCGTTTTTCTGCTGAAATTTTTAGCAGCCCGCCAAACTAATAAGTGACCTGTCATTTTTTTTTTAATTTTTAACAATAATTAAAAGTTAGCTCCCCAATATCGATACATCCAAAGTCCCAAACTTAGTACCCCAGTATCCAAACTCCCTCATCACCAGGGCTCCCTCATCGATACAACCCAAAATCGTGCCTCTTTGATCTCTTTTCTTTTTCATCTAAGATTAATGGCCAAGTTTCAACTAATACCTCTTTATTAGATCACCATAATCATCAAACCCTAGAGTTCCCAAAGCCCAAAACCCCAAGGTCTTTCCGGCAATTTGTTGGCGCTGCTCCGGTACTTCTCCGACACTCCTTCCCCAAATCTCCGAATTGGAAGGTCTTTAAATAGTTCCAGTATCCCTATGGCAACAGTTTGATAGTCTATGGGAACGATTTTTCAACCGTTACCGCAGACCAATTTTTCAGTAGTGTTTGGACTCTCCTTATGCAATCTTAAATATGTCATCCTTTCATGCATGTACCTTTCTGGCCCCAACATCGACCTTGATAAAAGAATACACGAGCATTCTAATAAATCTATTAAGTACACGGGCAAAAGTGAATACCATGCCAGGGCCCCTTTTGTAAGGGTCTCCCCGAATTTCTTTATTAAGACTGACTCAATCTCTTGTGGAGCTAAATTGTTCCCCTTCACCGCCGTTGTATAAGTGATGATATGCTCTTGAGGATCTGAAGTCCATCATATTTTTGCATGTCTTGTATTTTAAACTGCTTCGGGATCAATGCTAGTGTCACGCTTGGTTTGAACATTAACTAGGTATATTTCTTTGAGTCTGGTCCTTTTAACACTAGTGGTGCGCCCGAAATTTAATCCGTTCGGGCATTTATTTCCTCATAAATAAGATGAGTTCGATTTTAAAGGGATCATTTTCATTGTTATTATCGGATCCGCTACCATCCCCCAGCCCTATCGAAGCTAACTTCACCCATCGGGATGTTGTTGTTGACTCTCTGCATTGTTTGATTTGAGGGAGCACTTGGAGGAACTAGACCTCGTCCATTCGTATTGTTGGAAGAACCCGACAACGCCTTTAATGTTTTTTGTTGCTCTCTCGCGATCCTTGTTGTTTCAACGACGTGCTCGTCTTCAGCATCATCTAGAGTTGCTTCTCCAACATGTCGCATATATTGCCGCCATGGAGTGACGTGTCCTCATCCCCTCGTTGCAGGTATCACTCCAAGAGCACCTCGTACATTGCAAGCCATAATCAAATTTCTGGACATTCATTGGGAAATTGCTCTACCCACTACAATACGAAAGGCTTTACTTTTGAATGCACCATCATTATACATTTATCATTTATTCAAAGATAATTTTATTATTTATTACAAAGACATTAAAGGAGTGATGTGTAGATAATGGGTAAAAATGTTATTGAGCTTTTAGATGGACATTTTGGTAATTTAACTTTATATCAAAAGTTTTCCTACTTTTAATTTAGTACTAGTCTTTATGCTTGTGCGATGCACGAAATATCTTGTGCCATATAAAAGATCCCGTTTATGTATATTCAATACTTATGATCACTCTATATAATTTCCTAATATTTAATGATTCGAGTATATGGAAGTCATATTTCTTTAAGATACATTAATAATAGAGAAAATAGAGAATAAAAAGTCATTTAGTTATTTCTGCCTTCCATGATATTACTTACAAAATTTTGTAGCTAAAATTAAAAATCTTAACCACTTAAATATTATAAAAACATATGTTGTCGCTAAAAATATTCTTCAATTTCATTCTTGCAAAAAAAAAAAAAAAAAAATCTTGAAAATTTATACAACAAATAGCTATTATCAAACCTAATGTAACATGAGATTGGAAAACACAAGTATGATTTAATACATTCGTCAAATTATGAAATTAAAATCTAATAGAAGAACTTTAATAGATTTCTGATAATACTAATAGAAGAATGATATTATATGGCACATACTTGAGTGAATTCATTTTTTTTTTTTACTGTAGTTCATATGTATCAATGACGATGCAATCGACTCATATCAAACTGAGACTCATTCAGCAAAAGGTTTCCGTTGTCTATTCATTCTTCATTCACTAAAAGTGAACTACAACATATGCTAACCTTATGAATATTTCAAAAGCCACAACGTTGCAGACAATAAGTCCAAACTGAAGGATCTTGCTCTTCTCGTCTCTCGTTTGGAATGCCATCATAATTCAAGTTCATGATGCAACTAACTTTAATTTATTCCATCACTTGGCTTATTGATGTCATGAGTATTTATGAACTAAGTCGAAATTGCGCTTACTTCTTAGGAATTTCAACATAAACGCTTGATCTCGAACAAGGTTGGAGTAAGTCATCTTTCATGCAGAATCTATATTCAAGGTCCTCTATGTGGCCATTCGAATATAAGCTTGCAAGTATGGTAGTTGATACACATGTTTGTTTTTGTTGAATTTGGATAGAGTTTGGGAAGCCACCGATTTTCCAGAAAAAGATAGATGATAAACATTGTTAAGATGGAGATTCTTGGACTACTTTGTTGGACATATATTGGTTGTAGTGAACGTAACCAGACAAACATGAGAAACATTGCCAATTTGATTTCTTATCGCTTTTTCCTACGTGAAGAATAAGTACCTTCTCCAAAATCTGTACCGTTTAAAGAGTTGGAATCCATTACAAATTTGATATAGTGGCGGAGAAATTTTGGTGGAAAAATCTTGGTTGACTTCAAATTCATAACTAATAGCCGAATTCCTAAATGTTCAATTTTATCCATTAAGGTTTACTACTTTCGATTAAATAACTGATTTTGAATAGCTAAAAAAATTGTTTGATTTTTGCATTCTCGTTTTATTTATCCTCGTGTTTAGAATGAAAAAACAATTGGGTTGTTTAGGCAGCGGGACTTATAAATGTGATAAATCTCCTTTAACTTTTATCTTAAACTTTGAGTTAAAGTCTTTCTATACCTTTCTAAACCAAATAGGATCAACTTTATAGGGTCCATATATTATAGTTTAAATCAGAAAAGAATTCTATCATTAGTTAATTTACAATTAGATCCTTAAATTATATAAATATTTAAGGGCATAAAAGTCGAATAATAATTTAGGGATATTTTAGTCCTTCAATATTTAGCGTAAAATATTCGTGCTTTTATAATAATAATAAAATAATATAAATAGATGATGATATGATATGATAGACTTGTATAACCTCTTTCCTGTTAGTTTTTGTTGGGAAATCATCAACATTCGTCTGCTCTTTGCTATTGTACTTGCATACCTTTTGGAGAAGTGGGTCTTGTGGGCTTTTTTGATTGATAGTCGATGAAGATGCCTTGTTTTGAATAGAAGAAACGATTCTATGACAGAAGCAGTCATCAAAAGGAGTAAAGGACCTCTGAAGGACAAATTTTCCTATAAGCCATTAACATCATTCATTCTGCTGGTAAGTTGGAGAAAAGAGAGGAAGAATAAGAAGAAAAAAGAAGAAGATACCTTCAACTGAACACCTGAATTGTTTTCCCTTTTGACTCCCTCAAATTGTTTATTTTTTACACGTTTCAATTTAGTTAATCGTAACACATACTTAGGTTTATCTTGTTGATCTGTCTTTCTTTTGCGGTTCTCTAACTTATGCTCAAGGACTTAAATTTGGAGGAGTTTGCTAGGAAGAAATTCTACTATGTTATAACTTCAATATGTACATTTTACATGATTGAGAATTCATCATGAAGTCCATCTAATTCTCCTTTAAGGCTATGTTGTTGAATGATCAAAACTGAGGATGTTACTGAGAAATCAGAAGCAGAAAGAATATCTCCAATAGGACCTAACTCTGGACACTCCTCCCAATCACTCATCCCTACTGTTAACACAGAATTTACCCTCCCACCACGTCCCACAATAAACAAACCATATTGCCCTTCTAATGACCTTAATGTAGAAAATGTTTGTCCTGAGTTGACAAGGTATTTCTCTACATACGCAACACGTCCTCCAGCAACATGTTTATCGTAGAATTCTGCAAAGCATTCATCATCAATCTTCATTTCTTCCAAATGTTCAGTGGTATTGGATTTTGCTCTACCAACTCTTGATGACACACTATCTCCCGCAGCCTCTACTAGAAACCTGATTACTGTCAGTTTTACACCAGGGTGTCGCGCCACGCGCCCTGCATAGACAAGTGCTTCCCTGTCATCTTTGCCACCAATAAAGATCACTGCTGCATTTAGGGAAATCGATGATCTTGATATAACGGTTTTTCCAAGACCCCTCTCTACTAAGATCCCCACAGAACAAGGTGCATTCCGAAGAACCTACACGAAAATGTCATATGTCAAACAAATAATTTGGAATATCCAACTACCCGTAGATATAAAAGTTACGACCTAACATTATTTAGTATTACAAGTCTTTGCTTTAATGTGTTTTGCACACTACTTAATGGGGATAGATATCTTTCATTTAGTTCCACTACAATACAGATAAAGGATCTCTTGTTGATGACTATTAAGTTTGTTTGTTATTTTTCTGGAGTGAGGCTATTATGTTAGGATTTAGTCTTAGATTGCTAGTGGTTAATGTTGAGTTCTCACTACTCTTTCATTCCTCTTAGCTAGTGGTGAGCTTTATCTACTGGTTGTTATTTTGCTTTCCATCTATTTATTCTTGGTTCTTGTGATGCTTTTTTTTCGATGGTTTTTATTGATGGTAATGATATATTTTCTCTTTTCATCTTCTTGACCCGAGGGTATTTCAGAAACAGCCTATCCCCGCAATAGGGGTAATGTCTCTGTACACACTACCCTCTCCAGACTCCACTTGTGAGATTTCACTGAGTTGTATTGTTGTTTGTTATTTTTCTAGTGAAACAACGCTTTTAGATGTGGTATGGAATTAAGTACAAGGTTTCATGTGTATTAGTTGTTTATAATTTTTAAGAAAGAAAAAAATTAATAAGCAGTTGATGTGTGTGGCGTACCTTGCGGTTGATATGGCGGAAGCCAGAATGACCGACATGGAGTCTTCCATCTTCCTCTTGATTCTTATGAAAAGGAAGTATAACAAGATGTACCAAGAGGTCCTCAGCAAGAATGTTAATATCTTGGTGCATATTATTGATGGTTGAAAGTGCCATCATTCTTTGTAAGTTAATGCCTTCACAATCCTCACTTAAATAAGCAAGAACATCTTTGGTAATTTTTTCTCTCATTTCAACCACTGTAGGATCAGTTAATGTCACAGCATCAACTCCAACTCCAACTCCAACTCCATGTCCTTGTGTTAATGTTGCTGCTATTTTATCAGTTAACTCAATCATATCAGTTAAGTAAACCATTATTCCAGGATTTGCTGGCCCTCGAGAGATTTCCATGAAATTAGTTGCCGAGAAAATATTCTGAGAACTACGAATGCAGAGTAGTATTCTAAGCTCATTCATCGGATTAAGCCATTGAAGTGCCATTCTTTGTGTTGGTGACCGTTTCCTTGCACGTTCAATAATTTTTGCGACCACCACTGGGGTGTATATTATGGTAAGAAAAGTTACAAACACCAAAACAATACTTGTTGACATACTTATGATATTCATCTGCATATGAACAAAAAATAATCTTGATGATAACATATGTATTGAGTTAATTTTATGCATGATTAACGAATTTTTTCTAGTAACGCAATAAATTCAAAAACTTTTTTTTGGGGTCATATTAAAGTAACTAAACTTGATTCAATGTAATAATAGTCACTAAACTTTATCCACTTTAACAGTAAAGTAGCAAAATTATATTTTGTCTAATTAAAGTAATTGTACTTTACCCACTATATAGTAAAGTCACATTGAATGTTTGCAATATAACTCGAAACCCACCAATCAAGGTGACTTTATGTTATAGAAGGTAAAACTTATATAACTGACTTTACTTTTATTTTTATAGTGAATGAAGTTAATGTGACAATGAATAGTTTAAAGATTACTTAATATGAAAAAATAAATTTGCAACTTTACTGTTATAGTGATAAAGTTCAACGATAGTATGTGGTAAGCAACCCAACTGATGGTAAGCAACTATTACTTCCAACCAAGATCTTGTGAGTTCGAGTCTCTCCAAGAGGAAGGTGAGAAGTACTTGAAAGAAAGGATGTCGGGGGTCTATTTGGAAACGGTCTCTCTATACTAGGGTAGGGGTAAGGTCTGCGTACACGCTTCCCTCCCCAGACCCCAGTAAGTGAGATTATACTGGGTTGTTATTGTTGTTGTTGTTGTATGTGGAATCAATTCACCGAGAAAAACAATAATGTTTGAATAAATAATAATAATGAAGAAAAATATGTTAAAAACTTACGCGGTAGGCATTAATAGCTAAATAAACTTGAAAATGGCCCTTGATATTGAGTAGCAACCCAGTGGCAACTGATTCTGGCCAATGAAATCCTAGCATTAATCCAGAAACCACAGAACCAAGTACTTTACCACCTGTCGCAATTAGGAAAGGAACGATTATTTTTGCCCATGTAGCAATCTTGCCAGCCTCAAATTCTGAAAGTTTAGCTTCTGTCCCAACCCAAAAGAAAAATAATGGATAGAATATAGTCCTAAATATATAGTTAACTTTTCCAATCATCATTTTTGATATTCTCCCTTCTCTTGGCATAAATAGTCCAACCAAGAATGCACTCAATACTTTACTGAAACCAACAATAGGCGACATGCTACAAATTGAGATAATAAAAGCAAGTGCCACAACTAAATGTGACCCTTTCATTGGTTTTCCTTCAGGATTTTCATTATTCACCCATTTCATAACTGAAGGAACTACCTTTGATGCTAACAACGTTTGAAACACCAAAATAGCCATCATCTTTAGCATCATTTTCACACTTCGATTTTGAAAGTTTTCATCCGGATCGAATATGAGAAATCCAATTGTGATTAATAATATCGAGACAACATCAGAATGTATTCCAGCTTCAACAATAAATCGACCTATGTCCGATTTACCAATTTTTAGGTCAGTGATTAATCGAGTTAATAACGGAGAATCTGTTCCAGCAAGAACAATTGCTAAACATGAACTGAATACAGCATTTGATTGTATAGAAATATGTAGAAGTGGAGTGATGAGGCAAGCAAAGACAAATGTAGTTAGGACTCCAGAATATGCAACTTTTGCCTCTGGGAGTGTCAATTGAAGGAATATATTGGGATCAATTTCTAACCCTACAACAAACATGTGACACACCATAATTGCATCCACAATATAGTTCAAAGTTTGTTGTACTTCGTTGTCGTTTAAGAACCTGTTACGCACGAATTCAAGATTACTAAGTAGCAACCCTACCTGCATAAAAAATATTAGATGTCATTATTTTGAGATCAATCACAATTGGGAAATTAAAATAAGTAAAATCGGAGTCACGTATATCACTAGAAAATTGTTTAAAAAGATATGCAAAATTTTATTAGGACGGAATAAAAATAATTAAGCAGTTTGAGAACGAACAAATCTTAATTGTTCCTAAAAGGGGAGTATATCAAATGCTATTGTTTCATGGCAGACACTGACTCAGCAAGTCGCATCACAGCTAAGGCCAGGGGATTTAATCGAGGGTTTCAAACGCATTCAAGCAATTGGTATCTGATTGAAAGATAGGAAGTATAAACTCACAATGGTTACTTGCTGAAAGCAATAATGAATTGGCCCATTATTAATTCTATGACGTTTTAAACCCTAATTAATTTCGGTTCATAATGAATGAACTCCGGGATGAAAAAAACATATCCACCTTTTATTCCGACTCGATCCGCCATGTCACATACTATTGTGTGTATGGGACTAGGTTCTGATACTATCCCCATAAGAAAGGGTGCTAGCACCATTATAATCTCACTATTAGGGCCGAGTTTCTTATTCACAAGCATAAGAATGCAACCCGTAACCCGTACCTCAAAGGGAAGCGAAAATCAACTCGGATCTATTAAACCTACTCACTATCATATATTTTCATTTATGGGTTATTACAAACTATCATAAAATGTATCATAAGTTAACATCCGTCTTTATTATGGATGCTTTTAATGTGTCACCTTTATAAAAGGCCAAATTGACATGGTCGATATTGCGATGTGAAAATCTTTACTTAGAGATATCGAAGAAACATATATCACAAGTGTAATATGTCATAAGTCTCACGTGAATATTCTATCATAACAGACATTCAAGAATCGGAATATGAAATAAATATGAAATTTTTATGTAACAATTACATGACATAGAAGATGAAAAGGTTAGGGGGTAGAGAGAGACTTACAATGGATTCAGCCATTATACGAGGTTGGGAAAGAGGGCGAAGCAGAAGGTGGACACAGTTGCATAAGAACATGGCTAAGAAAAAACCTAAGAGGTAAACAGACATAGATGCAATTCTAATGGTAATCTGATTCTGGCATTCCACTTTCGTGTCGTTCTTCTTTAAGAAATCCATTTCTTTCTTCTTATCCTTTTTGCAGATAATTAAATCTTGTAATCTCTGTTGGATTGAGTTCAATTAGTAGATGAATATATCAAATTCTTTCCCACTTGACATACACATTCGCAGAAAGAGAAGAATGAATGTGGAGCTACGTACTATATTTAAATGAACATTCCTCAATAAGCGGGGCTCCTCTTGCTCTCACACTTAACTAATCACGTGGGTTAAGGTTGTTAATATGTCTCCTAATTACTAGCAAGTACCAAATGCAACCATCCTATTTTCTTAATATATAGATGTCACAATAAATAATTCCAATGACAATTTCGTTATTAAATAGAGCTCTAATTATCTTATTTGTTTTTCAATGTTAGTCCTAAATTATTGGTTGAATACATAGAGGTCCCCAAAAGTTGACACAAAGTTTCATTTCAACAACTCAATTAAGGTCATGACTTACTTGACTCCTTAAGCTTATCAGCTCAATTAAATTTGCATTTGTTACTTCTCGTAATAGTATTGCGACGCGAGGGTACCGTTTGGAAACTTGGGTATAATTATAAGATCCACATAATTGCATGTAGATCTTATTAGAACTTAAAAATTTTACAACTTTAGCATTATTAATATTAATTATTATTATAAATTTAATTTTTATTAATCTGAATGAAAAGACGGTGAATATTTTTGTAAAGATATTCTCTGCCCTATCTTAATTAATAAATTTATAAATAAATTGACTGATATAAGCAACGCCTCTATCTTAATTAATTATAAAGATAAGAATATAGGTACTATAAAAAATATGATAAATTTAAACATTAATATGAACAATAGAATAAAAGAATAGAAGTAAATAAAAAAATTACTATGCGAACAAAAAACCTATTTTTATTTATAATGTACTATAATGGAAGTAACATACAAAAATATGATAATTTTAAGTTATGGGTAATGCAATACGGACAAGAAATTATAGATAATTTTAGGAGATTTGAGAAATATCTGCATTTCTTTAATATTCTTTTAGTGATTATATATCACTTTTTGTCACGACCCAAACCCTGGTCGTGATGGCGCCCAACACAATGCTAGGCAAGCTCGACCAATTTATCTATTAAACCAGCCAATTATTAATTCTAATTAATCAAGCTATACTTAAACAGCAAGTATTTATATCTAAATGATAAACGTAGTAGTAGAAACATACAAAATACGGTCCCAACCAAGTCGTGGTGTCACAAGTCTGAGCCTCTACAGAATAAACATCCTAATACAAATAAGTCTAAGCAAGATGAAAGCAACAAAATGATAAAGAAGGAGAAAAACAGGTCCTGCGGACGCCGGCAGCTACCTCGTAGTCTCCGCAAAAGTAGATATGAGTAAGCAGCTACAATAACTCAACTGCTCTCGGGCACCTGTGAATCTGCACAAAAAGTGCAGGGGAGTGGGGTGAGTATATTTCAACTCAGTGAGTAATAATAATAAACAATAACTGAAAATAAGAACTCATGTACTATCACTAAACAGTTCTAAGGCAAACCCCCACAGGTAAGTCATCACTACAGTATGTACTCCGATCTCCAGTCCACATCTATCTCAACAAGGTCCCACACTAACCAAATCCTCACTCGTACCGCTACGGTGTACATCCAACTCAGTGTATGTAGATATATATACATATGTCTATAATGTATAAGTATTTAAGTATGTATAAGGATATGAATAAGTATAATGTTGCGGCGTGCAGCCCGCTCCAATACATATACCGCTGCGGCGCGCAACCCGTTCCATTTAACGTCGACGGCGCCCGATCCAATATATATACCGCTGCGGCGTGTAGCCCGATCCAACATATATAGTCCTACGGCGTGCAGCCCGATCCAACATATATAGCGCTGCGGTATGCAGCCCAATGCAATATATATAGCACTGCGGCGTGCAGCCCGATCCATTTAACGTCGACGGTGCTCACTGGGGGTGTGTACAGACTCCGGATGGGCTCCTACAGCCCAAATGCATTAATACTGCGGTGTGTAGTCCGATCCACATGTATATATTACTGCAGCGTGCAGTCCGATCCAACACATATACTGCTGCGGCGTGCAGCCCGATCCAATACATATACTGCTGCGGTGTGCAGCCCTGTCACGACCCAAATCCGGTCGTGATGGCGCCCAACAATTAAGCTAGGTCAGCCAGACCAACAATTACTTATCACAACGAATATTAGTCCCAAATGGACATCCCAAGAAGAATATATGAGTCAAAGAACTCCAATAATAATAATAATGAACAAAATACTAAGAAGTGCGAAAACAACTAACACTCCCACAGATTCGGAGTCACAAGTCTAGAGCCTCTAACAAAACCCAACAGAAGTAGAGAATACTGTATGGAAATATTCAAGTCTGAATATAAAATAATAACTGGAAAGAGGAGGAGAAACTAGGTTATGCGAACGTCGACAGCTACCTCAGCAACTCGGTGTGACTCTGCAAACGCTGGAAAAGCTTGTCTACTGCTCCTGAGTACCTGAGTCTGCACACAAAAGGTGCAGGGAGTAGGGGTGTGTACTAAGTACTCAGTGAGTAATGAATATATAAAAGCAGCTGAAAGTAGGAAATTCAAGAATAAATAGGGACTCAAAATATGTAGAATTAATTTACTCTCATAAATGGAAGTCATGTGCCACACAAGATGTACCATAGGCTTTTCTGTATTGTAACACTCTACTAATTCGAGCTCACTCAGTCAAGGATCACGTAAGACTTTATTTTAATTGTAATGTAGACTATGGGACATGTAGGATACAATTTAGATAATAATGACTACACCTCCCTAAGTACTTTATTACATACACATTAACACTTTAAATCCCACAACCCAAGCTTCACAAAATAATAGCATTAAACTCCTAATTTTTTTAAGTGCAAACAAGAAAGGATCTACCACTATAAAGGAATAAATGTCTCTTTATATTATATACACAAACTTATTTTTTCTTTTTTTCCTTTTTCTAATTTCTAACTTTTGTCTTTTTAGGCAAATTATTTTTTTTCACTTCTTTACAAGTGGTTCTCACATATTTTTTTTCAAAAACAGTGCATATTTCTCTATTTTTTCTAAATTTTATTCAAAAATCCAACCATACATCCACTTAGCTTCTCATAAAATTTTCAAAGTGCTTAAGAGAGGATTAAGGTTCAAAAAGATGTTCAATTCAAATAAAGAGAGTTAGACTTATAATATAATTTTCAAAGAAATAATATTACATGCACAAAGGGGATAAGTAGGATACACAATAATTAGGTGGATCAAAAACATATATCGGGTTCGATTAAAAAAAAATATCTATATTACTTCCTAGACTGAACAAAACTATCATTTCGCTAAGCATACACTTGGGCCAAGTTCTAGACATTAATTATAAGCACAAAATTTTCAACAAATAACTCACACACATTGACACATAACTCACTCAAAATTGGATCTATCCCGTCTCTCTAATCAATGCAGTTAAGTAAAATCAAATATTTTAACCACTTTCACATATGTCAAGAAGGCATGACAAGAAAGTTTACCTCTAATAAGCACTAACACACAAGAATCTTTATTCCTAAGAAATAAAAAACTATCAACAATTGGTTAAAGCAAAATCCTTAAAAAATAATCGTAGCATAAATAAAATGTTACACCCATATTTTTGTACGTAAAAGTACATCGTAAGTTAGTTGATGTATGCTCGAAAATTTAATCATCTTTGAAAGTACATAAAATAAGTTAACTATGTTACCTTGGAGGTTACAAATATTTAAGATCATAAATTTCAAGCATCAAGAAGATTGGAAGATTTAGAAGCTAAACAAATCGAAGAAAATAAATTTCGTCGAAAGTCGGCAAGTTGGAAATATTATAATCCGTACTTTTGGAGTGATACTAGGGTTATTAACATGATAAGGAGGTGATGTTATAATTTATTTTAGTCGTATTATAGTCATATTTTAAATTTTAAAGTCAAACGAGTTATAAATTACAAGTCGACAAAATTTGTCGCAAGTAACATTCATAATTTATTCAAAATTTAAGTCTAATATTACTGAGCGTTTCACTCAATGTCCTTCAAATTATGGAGTGATACTTCCACCAAATTTAATATCTATGAGTCTACTCTGCAATATAACTTTCTTCTATACAACATCAGAGTTGAGAAATATTCGCGTTTTTGCAAGGTTGTGCAAGCAGCTCCCTTTGGGACCCATAAGGTCGGTTGAGGATTGTCTTACTATATAAAGTTGCAGCCTTCATCTCTAAGACTCACTTTGACCCAAATCAGACCTTAAAACACTCTCTTGACCTCCTAAATACATCCTTAGGGTTTTGAAGAAATTTCATCATCCGCAATGCAAAATCAAGATGCGAACACATCAATGCAATCCTTACGACACAGTTAAGACGTTGCCATCCCCCTTTCTCTTATAAATCATATATTGGAAAGCGATACATGTCTAATGAAGCTTGTAACCTCTGTATTTTAGTTATACAAATATAATCAAGGGTGTTTATCAAAGAGAACAAGGTTTGGAAGCAAGAATAGAAGAGATATATAGGGTCTTCTTTTTGTTTTCGACATGATTTGGTTTAGCTATGTTCTAGCCTTTCTTTTTTATATTTTAAGTTTTCTTCAAGGTAAATATCAGGATGTATTGTGTATTTGTATATTATTCAATTACATATGTGAATTATGGAAGGAAATAGTCTAAGTTGGAATTTCAAAACACAACAAAAATAAAAGGGCAAATAGCCCATTTGGCTTATGCCATCTGGACTCTTGATTGTTCCATTGCTTTGATGTTTTTATGTATACCTAACCCCCATATGATCCTAACAGATTCATATAATATTACAAAGGCTTAATTATTATATGACTATTCTTAAATTGTTCCTAAATAATATCTAGATTTTCATGTCACAAGTTAGCAACTATGAGCCAACATTACGTTCATAATTCTGTCTTATCGATCGTTTGAAAATATTATGGATAACTGGAGCTCCTTTGATTTTATGTTATAATATTTGCCGAGTATCCATTCCCGTGTATATTGTGGTGCTTGATGTTATTTTTGGGGATCATCTAGTTTTAGGAGAAACTTTGCTGAAATTTTTTGGAAATTCCAAGGGTTGGACAAATTTTGAGTTCCTTAGTTCTAAGTTGATCATAGAGGGATCCTAATAAGTTAAATAACCATAGTATCTCATGTACATACATAGTTTCTGAGGATAGGCTCCTCCATCTAACTTATGGACGACGAGCGTCATATTACATTTGTGATGCCATTTATAATTTCCTTCATGATATCTTGAGTCCATATGATGTTTCCACATGTGCTATGCTTCAAAATTATTACATTTATTATTGTGGGGGGGATACAACTGTAACAACCCAGCTAGTTTCTTTGAGAGTTAGAGCCTTGATCCCTTATCAACTACTTCCCCCGTATCATTTTCTGCTATTGTGACTTACCGGGAGATTTTGTTTTGGTCTTTGGAGTATTTTGGGATACTTGGTCCCTAAATGGAAAACTTAAGTCTTAGGATTTGGACCGCAGCCGGAACTGTATGAACACAACTTTGGAATGGAGTTTCATTGATTCTGTTACACCGTTTGGGTGATTTTGGGCTTAGGAGCATCTCCAGATAGTGTTTTGAAGGTCCATAGTTTATTTAGGCTTGAAATGACGAAAGTAAAATTTTTGAATTTTTAGATTGGTCATGGAATTTTTGGTATCGGGGTCAGAATCTGATTCCAGAAGTAGGAGCGTAATGTTGATTATGAATTTTTTGCAAAATTTAAGGTCATTCGGTCGTGGTTTGATAGGTATCAGCATTGGTTGTGAAAACTTAGAGTTCAAGTTCTTTAAGTTTGAATTGGAGGGTGATTAGTGTTTTTAGCGTGTGTCACGACCCGGATTCCCCACCATCGGGATCGTGATGGCGCCTACTCGTGGTAGCTAGGCAAGCCAATTTAGTCATAATCTTTTCATTAATAAAAACCATCATGTTGTCATTTTATTAACAAGAATAATAATAATAACGTTAACTGCGGAAGTCTACTTTCATAAATTTGAATATAAATGTGAAACACTCAAAATAATCTGCTGCTACTGCCGCTCAAAACCTGGACCTGTGCAAAAATGCACAGAAGTATAGTATCAGCATAACCGATCCAATATGCTGGTAAGTGCTCGGCCTATCCCGAAAAAGTAGTGACAAGGCTAGGACCATACACTCACATAAACCTGTGCAATTCTATATACATATATACCAAGTTAAGCAGTAAAAAAGGGAAGGGACATGCTGAAGGATACACCACAGTCAAATATAGAACTTATCCGTAAAGAAATATAACAGAATAATGACACCGATAACGAGAAACACCGAAAGTTTCCACATATGAACACAATACACCAGTCCATACTCTATTATGGTGCGCAACTCGATCCTCAATATATTACATGGTAGGCGAACCACACGATCTCATTTCATAATACACAAGTGGTCGGCGTGCCACACGATCCCAATTCATAATATGTAAGTGGTCGGCGTGCCACACGATCCCATTTCTTTCAAAACAATACACAACCAATCCCAGCAAGGGAATAACTCAAATAATATTAAGTCCTGGCAAGGGTGCAATAATAATAACTCTCACAATCCGGCAAGGGTAATACCTGTGAGCACGTGATTTTTGCACCGGACAAATAATTCCAAAATTAAAATAAATATATTTTTGAGTGCAATTACTTGCTTTTGTTTGAAATTAGCTATACTTTGTGTGTTTGAATAAATAGAAAATAGAAAAATCAAAAAATTAGGCTAGGTAATCACTTTGTTTTAATTAACTAGTTTTAAGAAGAAAATCATCAAAAAATAGTTTAAATAGAGGAAATTAAGGAAAAATAGTAGAAAAATTGCAAAATATACTAAATAATTAGAGTAAGTAGGAAATTAGGTTTTATAATATTCCATAAAATAAAAAAAGAAAAAAAAGTATAAAAGAAAATACATAAAAATGATTAAAATCAGAAAATGCAAAAAATAGAGGGTGTATTAAAATTGGGCCAATAATTGTAATTGGTGGCCCAATCTGCATTGGCCCAAGGGCTAGGCCTGATCCGTGAAGGGAGATGCAATCTCAGCCGTCCGTTATGCTTGATCCGATGGCTGAGATAATTAGCGGAATTCTTTTAATTAATTAAGTAAATAGGATTGATCTTAGTCGTCCGTTCAGGTGATCTGATGGTCGAAACCTCTGATCTCACAAATACCCAAACGACGTCGTTTTAGTAACGTTGCTGAGGACCGTCGATCTCCATCAAATGGACGGCCCAGATTACCTAAGATACCCAGCCTATATAAGGCTTTGGTCTGAAATTTTGGCCATTTTGTGAGAAAACCCTAACCCGGCCGCCCCAAGCCCCTCTCTTCTCTCCTCTTCATCTCTTCTTCAACAGTAGGAAACCCTAGCTGGCCATGGTGGCCACCACCCTCCACGGTGGTCGCCGGCCCCTCTAACCTCTTTTTCTCTTCTTTTCCTTCTTCCTTGCCCTCTTCTCCATCAAAGATCCAGAAAACAGACCCTTTCTTTCGAAACTCCGGTCGCCGGAATCTTCACCGGTGACCACTCAAACAACGAATTACCGCCTCAAACCAACGCCAATCGATCCCCCGTCACTTGATCTATCCAACCATACCACCCACAACCCTCGAATATCCCCGGAGCTTCTCGAATATCCAAAAAGGTGTCGCCGGAAACCTAACTCCGGCGACTTGAAACTTCAACCCTCTTCAAAGACCTTAACTTTACCCTACCCAAACATCCCCACAAACTCAAAAACCCTAAAAGGTTTCATCTTGAAGACAAACAACGGAAAACAGAAAAGAAAAATGAGAAAAAAAAAAGAATAAAGAAAAAGAAACAAGGAAAAGAGAATGAAAAAGAGTCTGGGGAATAAAGAAAAGAAGGAAAATAGGAAGCTCAGGGGACAGGCCCTGCAAGCTAAGTGCCCTGTCCCTTATCTGCTTTCTCTGTTTGATTCTGTTTTTATTTTGCATGCTTCTATGTGATTTTTCTGATTCTTATTTTTGCATGTTAGTTTAGGATTTTCTTGCTGATCTTTTGTTTCTTTTCTTTCCTGTTCTTCTTCTCTCGTTTCACATCTTACATCCCGCATATTCTAGTCTATCTCTCTGTTTTCTCTAAGTTTCGAAATCATATGACTATATCTATTAGTATTAAGGTTTTTGAACTTGTCCATCTCTTTCTGCTTTGTTTCGATTATGTGCTTTAAAAGATATGTCTTTTCTTCTTTATCTTCTTGGTTGGTAGTTTTTGAGGTTCAAAAGCATGACTTTGATTATTCACATGTTTAGTTGTTTAGTCGTTTGCTGTATCTATCTCGTTTGTCTGCTTCTCTGTTTGGACTCCTGTTCTGATATCTTTCTTTTGTCTCTGTCTTTGTCCTCTGTTAGTATTAGGTCTTTTCTTCTTGATTGATATTAGATAACTTCTTTAGTCTGAATGATTCTTCTCCTCTGTTTATTCTCATGTTTAGTTTCCGGGCTAGGATTAGTTGTTAGTTTCATGCCTAAGTTTGTTCTACTTAGCTTTCCCTGTTCCCTTTGCTTAGCGTGATTCTAGGGTTAGTGCTTGAAAATGATTTCTGAATACCATTATGTTAAAGTCCCTTGTGTTTATGTCTAATTGAACCATGTTGATTGTTTCATGAGAATCTATGCTTATATGTGTAACTGTGCCACGAACCTTAAAGGTTCTAAAGTTTTTCAAATGTCATATGACTTGAGCTAGGAGTGATTAGGTCAGAACTAACATGGATTCATACTTTATCACATGTAGTCTAATAATATGAGTTAATGGACTGAAATTCAACCATATCAATTGTTTCCTCTGAGTTTGGGTTGATTAATCCATTTTAATTGATCATGTGTGTTTCTGTGTACAATACATGTTGGTAATGATTAAGTTTTTTGCTAGTTCTTGTTGATTATGAATGTCTGATTAACTGGTTAGACCTTAGGGGAATTGGTTATAGCTGTTAGTGCTAAATGGTTAGTTTTGAAGTAGATTAAAACTGAAAATCACAAAAAACAGGCTACAAATTAAATAGGTTATAGAGGGTGGTCAATTTTGCAATTGACCTACTTTGTTAGGGCCCACACACTGGCCAACACTTAAAGGTGGCTAATTGTGTAAGAATGGGCTAAGTCTGCAAAGGCAGACTTGCCCAGGCTCTGTTTGAGCCCTGAACTTTAGGTGGCTAGGTCTGCAAAGACTTTAGCCCATACCTATGTTCAGTAATTGGGCCTCAAATGCTCAGGCCAAGTCTCAACTTGAGACTGGCCATTAGTTAAATAGTCTGAAGGCTTTAATTAAGCAGGCTAGTCCTGCAATTAGTTTAATTAGCCTTAAATGAACAAAAATAGGTTATTAAGAAATAATTGGCCTAAGAATGGTCAACCTTGCAAAAGGTTGACCAACTCTATAAGGCCCTAACACACAGTCCACCTTAAAAAGGGGCTGGTTGTGCAAAATGGCTAAGTCTGCAAATGCAGACTGGCCCAGGCTCTCTTTTGAGCCCTGAACATTAAAGTGGCCAAACCTGCAAAGGTTTTGGGCCCAACTGTTCAGCAATTGGGTTTAAGTACCCAAGCCAAGTCTCAACTTGAGACTGGCTAGTTTTTAAAGAGTTAATAAAGCAGGCTAGTCCTGCAATTAGTTTAAAGCTGAAATAATTGGTCTTAACTAATTGGAGTTGAGCTAAAATAGGTTAAAATTGAAATAGTTCTTAATAGTAGACCTGGCCAGCCCTTAAATACCAAGGGCTGGCTATTAGTTAAATAAGTCCCAAAGAAGCTGAAACTTGACTTAGGCAGGTCTGGTAAATCAGCAAAGCCTTTGAGGGCATATAGGGAACTTGAAATAGTATTTTGGTAAATAGTTTAGAACCCAAGAGGGTAAGGGAGTCATTTGTACCCCTGATTTCTGCAATTTTGCAGAGATTTAAGGGTATAATGGTCTCCCTAAAAAGGGAAATCAGTAAAAATCCCAAACCCTTAGGGCTACATTGGTAAAAAACCATAAAAAGGAATCTTTAGAACCTTCCAGCACATGCTGGAAGGATTTCTGTTAACTGAAATGGGGCTAAAGTGTACATTGGGTAATTTTAAGAGGGGGAAAGTTGGGATTTTATCCCATACTTTCTCCCCAAGTTTCAGCCCTTTGCCCAACTATAAATACATCCTAAAAAGGGGCTGATAGGGGGTTCCAATTTTTTGAATCTGAAATTCATTTTAGGCTGGCTTTTGAATACAAAATTTCAGAGTAAAAATAGCAAGATAGCAGCGGTGTTTCTGGGATTTTTCGAGTGAAGATACATTGATTTCAATTTGGTTCATTGGTTTTCTTTGCTTGGTCATTTGCCTGGATTGCTACTTGTTTGCTGTTGCTGGGTTTTCTATTATTTTGCTGTGGTTTTTCTTTGTGGATCTTCAATCACTGTTGCATTGCTGTTTGGATCTACTGCTGTTACTTATCTGCCTAGCCCCCTAGAACTCATTGGTTTCCATTGTTCATCCAGGTACCTTTTCTGTTCGAATGGAGCTGTAATGATTGAATTGCTGAATGAAAAATGAAGTTCAAGCGTCAAATTATCTCTGTTTTTATACCTTTATTTTATTCTTTTCGTTTATAGTTTAGTATAGTTTGATCTGAATTTTATGTAGTGTAATATGTATAAGTATAGAAGAACACAACAAAAATAATGTAATAGTTAGTATATTAGTGATAGTAGTAGTATAATAGTAGTAGTAAGTAGTAGATCACTTAGCTAAGTAGATAAAACTCACTAAATAGTCTAAATAACCATGGACTGAATTGATAATAGCTATATTGAACGACTCACATAGCAAGTCGGATCTGCGAATCAATAATCTCGATTAGTCAGGGTTAAAATAGAAACAATTAAAATTGAAATAATAACTCAATTAAAATTGGTCTATGAATATCAAATAGGCTTAACTCATATCAATATCAGTAAGCTAATCACACACTGGGATGTTGAATGGGTATAAGTTAAGGTCAATCCAGTAAAACAACCATGTATATAGACATCAGTGAATCACTCGATTTGGATACTCGGGTCCCCTTGAAATAAGTAGTCGGTTTGTTTAAGTCATGTCTTCATATAATTAAATCATCTTGTGTTAATTGCTAGTTAGATAACTTTCCATTTTTAAGTATACCGGCTCTTTAGAGAAATAGGAGTGTAGAAGTAATTAGCATTCATATGCATCTAGTTATTTTAGCTTTAAGTTAACAGGAAATGAATTGTACAAGGATTTTTACCTTCTGATAAATAAAAAATGAAATTGATTTAGTTTTGTTCTTTAATTCTTAGTATGTTTTATTGTTATTGTACATTTTGTATTCTGTTATTGGTACATCAATTAAGTCTGGGCCTGCCTAATGGTGTGGGCCTGGACCATGTTCATATTGCTGGGCTGGCAATGGTATGCCCAAATCAGGTCTGGTTCTTTAATAACCTGGACCTATTGTTAATGAAATAAAGCCCATTCTGGAAATCCAGGCCCCAATAAATAACAGAAACTCGACAGGGCCTGGAATGCTTAGTATTAGGAATCGAATAAGGAAAAAACCATATAGAAAAATATAGTCAAAAATTAGCATTGAATCCTTAAAATAAAAAGGGATGAGCCTCGCCCGATGTCAAACAACGGGGCCCCCCTCTAGTAATAACATAATACAATTAGACTCGGGAAGACTACTAGTTAATTCCATAGTCTTACCCAAAACAATTAAAAGCCGATAGACTACTTTAAGGCACGATTTTAATATACCTTCCATTGAATGAGTGTGCACTTGGTGTGACTCAAATCCAAATCTCGGCAAAGCCGAAATACACCGAAAGCCATAGGCGTACTGGTTGCGGTATGACTCGAGGCGTATTTTCGCAATGCCACAAATTCTATAAAAATACTACTTAATGTAAAAAGTACTATATGTTGTTAAAATCTGTGATTAAGTCAAACAAGAGTCGGGAACGACAATTGAGCGACCGTGCTAAAACCACGGAACTCGGGAATGCCTAACACCTTCTCCCGGGTTAACAGAGTTCCTTATCCGGATCTTTGCTTCGCAGACATTTTTAAGAGTCAAATTCCTCGGATTCGGGATTAACCGGTAACTTGGGACACCATTATCTTTCCCAAGTGGCGACTCTGATTAATCTCAATAAAATCCCTAATCGATTGTCCTTTAATTGGAAAAACTCCTTCCCTTACGTTATTTTATCCGTTTCGGATATCTGAGTGTCGGGGTATACCCTACAAGCGTATTTATATGCTTATTTTCCAAAATGGGGTAGTAAAAAAGGAGGTGTGACAGCTCTGGCAACTCTGCTGGGGACCCCAACCCCGAACTTCGGTTTCAGGGTTTAAGAACTCGAGCTCTTTAGAATTGCCGTTCGCGATATTGTTTGACTTTATTATATGATGCTATGTGCTTTATCGCTTTGGTATTATGTGGATTGTATATAAAAATTGTGCCGAAAACCTTTCTCTCTTCACCCTCGGGGATGTGCTTACTGGTTGAGACTCCCCTTTCTGTTAAAGTCACCCCAAATTAAGAAAATAGAGGCCGGATAAGTTACAAAGCCGATTGACTCCGCGAGTCATCGGTACGTAGCCCCCTCCTTGATTCGAGTTGTCCGCTCGGGTACACGGTCTAGCATCCCATGAAACTGTAAGATTTTGAACATAGGTCTAGGACGATTATTTGCATCATATCTGACTTAGGGGACTTAACACAGGGGTTGGGTCCGTCTAGGACAGGTGACCCGGTATCGGAAAAGACCGAGCATGTTATGTGTTTCATTTTTATTGTCCTTGATCGTTATGCGGACCGGTGGAAATCCCGAGGATAGAAAAATTATTTAAAAAAAAGAGAGGAAAATAGGAAATAAGTATCCGAAAAATTTGGAAAATCTGAAAAAAAAAGGTGGAATAATTTTTTTGAAATTATTGGTCAAATAATCTGACCGAACTACGCAGGTTTGATTCTCGCCATTAGGTGGGATACGTAGGCAACCCTTAAACGGGTCCAACCACACTTTTTCAAAAAAGGACCAAAAAGATTTTCCTTTTCAAATAATCGAGGTGATTGCTATTTTTGAAAATGGCCGAATGTTCCGAAAGAACGCCGGAAGGCCGTTTTGGCAAAAATGGCCACTTCGAAAACCATATTTCTTTCAAAAAATGAAAACTTGCATTAAAAAAGATTTTTCTTTTTTTCTTTTTTCTAAATAAAATCGCCTTAATAAATGTTCAGGACGAGCACAATGATGAATGAACATTTCTCCTTAAATAAAATCCCTTTGGAGATGAAACTGTGGTGGCAAGACATGGGATCAGATGGTCAAGACTGGGTCAAAGGTTAGTTGAAAGATCTTACGGGGTTATTAGACATAATCCCCCGAGGCGACGTGATTAGAGCGTTGGTCACATTTTGGGATCCGGCACACAATGTATTGCATTTCCCAGATTTTGAACTCATCCCTACTCTAGAGGAAATTACTTTCTATATCGGGAAGACCGAGGTTCCGTAAAAAGGGAAATACCCGGTATCTCCAAGGACTGTAACGGTGCATCGTTTTCTGGACTCTTTGAAAATTGCCAGGAATGTTCACAACGAAGATCTAGCCAATGGGTTTTGATCCTTAAACTTCATCTATAGTAGGTATGGACACATCGGGGGGTTCAGTGACCCCACGAACAAGTTATGCAGCAAGTCCAACCGAGCAAAATGGGAGGAGTACCGGAGGTTTGCATTCTTAGTGGCATTTCTCGGAATTGTCATATTTCCGAGAAAAGATGGACATATCAGCATAAAGGTTGACGGGGTAGCTAGCACACTGATAGTACAAGACAATTGTACTCCAGCCCCAATGATTGTAGCTGACATCTACCGTGCTCTGACTGCGTGCAAAGCGGGAGCCAACTTCTTTGAAGGGTGTAATTTGATCTTGCAAATTTGGTTAATTGAACATCTATGCCATCATCCTTCGTTCTCAAGTTATGGTTCGGCCGAACGAACATGTTTGGAAGAATTTTGTACTAGAACAAAAGAAGTAAAATTGCCGGAGGGAGTCAAAGATTAGATTGTGTATCTTCGATCATTAACAGATAGCCAGATCGATTGGACGTATGATTGGCTACCTCTTGACGAGGTAATGTATATGCCGACGGAAGGATCGCCATTTTTTATCATGGGTTTGAAAAGCATCCAACCTTATGCCCCATACAGATCCCTGCGACAGTTGGGTAGATGTCAAATTATTCCGAGAGACGGGGACCTCAGTTTGCAAGCTGTAGAAATTGGTCCGGATGGGCAATTCCCGGAAGCAAAGATCCGGCAAATCTGGAATGAGTGCCAAAACTTGAAAATTGACACTTGTGTGCCGAATAGAGCTAGGGGAAAAATGTCGTCTGGATACTCCACATGGTACCGATGAGGTGTTGAGCACGAACGTCTTTCGAAAAGACCTCACTTGCAAGATTTGATAGAGCAATCCAAGGAGAATCAGAACCGGGCGGCCAAGGAAAAAGAATACAAGGCCAAAATCAGCTTGTTGGAAGATAAATTGAGAAATCTCCACTTTGAAAGTGGTTGACAGGCAGCATCTGATGAAGGAGAGTAGAAACAGCTGAAGAAAGAAAACGAAATGTTGAAGGCTCAGATTGCTCAAATGAAAATTGCATCCGAGACCCCGGTCCGCTTAGCCCGGGATGAGAAATTAATTGAGATTCTCCGGCGCAAAGTAAATGACTACAGCTTTGACTTGGACAAGGCTGAAAAGGAATTAGTCAAGGCTCAGAAGCAAATAGACATAGATGCTGAGGAAAGAGCTAAGTTGGTTCGGCAATTACAAGATAAGCACGATTTTGAGGTAGCTCAGCTTAGAAAGAAAATAATTTCAGCCACGGTTAAAAGTAACAAGATTATCAAGGATCTTGAAAAAGAGAGAGAGCATTGTTACACAACTATGGCTAGATTAGAATTGGAGCTGCAGGAAGTGCAGAAAGATAACCAACATACCTTGGATACTCGCACTGAACAAATAAGCCGATTGTTGCAAGAAAAGGGGGTCATTCGAGAGAAGATTGTTCGCATTGCCCAATACATCACCCGAAAGAGTCAACTGTGTGAAGATATGTCTTGAGGAACCTTTGTATCAGCAGTGAAGTTCTTCGTGCAACAAGTCATGTCTGACCTAGATAGGCTCCAAAGGGGATTAGCATATAGGCCCGCGGCAAGACCGAACGATGTCTCGCGAGCACTAGGAGCATTAATGTATTCATAAGGCATGCATAATCTTTTTATATTTTTCTTTTACAACATCACCTTGTAATCAATTGTTTTGAATTATCAATGGAAATCAAGTGTTGTTATCAATTCTTTTGCTTTATGTCATTTCTTCTAAATTCGATAGGCAAATAAATAGGAACATAATTATAAAAATGACAAGAAAAAAAGAGAGAAAGAAAAAATTAAAGGAAAAAAAAGGAAAAAAAGAGAGAAAAAAGAATTGATTGGTTCAAATGAGCAGCGGCCGGGATGATGCATGACGACTCGAGGAAAATGTGTTTGTTTTAAAGTCGTTGCATTTTATTCATGCGCTAACAACTAATGGGTGTTGATGCTTGTGAGTTCAGATTTTCTTGGCAACTGGCATTCTGGCTACCCACCCCTATAACACAAGATACAAGAAGATGACGAAAGATGTGTCCCAAGAAATTGAGGCAACTATCGTAGATCCTGCTCATGAAGAGGAGATTGTAGACGTAGCAGGAATGAAGGAGGAAATGTACAAATTGAGGCAGCAGATGGCCGAAATGTACCAGGCCTGGTCTAGAGGTCAATCACTGCCAGCTTACCCTGCCAACCCCACATACATCCCTCCAGCCAACCCCAATCCTGAACCACCTACAATGAACTCATCCTCCACATACCCTGATTACCCTCGCTATTATGCATCCACCTCCCAAGTAACACCACCTCCAGTAAAACAAGCACCACCTCACATACCCCAAGTTGCTCCAGTGTATGTGGCACCTTCGCCCGCTGCTATGCACAAATCCTCTAGTGAACCGATGTTCCACATACAGGATCCTCATTACTACCCTCCAGAACCAACTTTCCGACAACATGAGTCTCATGCTCCGCTGATAGAAACAAGTGAAGAGAGAATTGCCAAGAATGCAGGGCAAGAAGAGATGGCCAGAAAAGTGAAAAGTCTGGAAAATGCCTTCCGCCGTATGCAAGGATTGGGAGGGCAAGTGAGTGTTGCCTACAAGGACTTATGTCTATTCCCTGAAGTGCAACTTCCCGTGGGATTCAAGTTGCCAAAATTTGATATGTATAGCGGACACGGAGATCCGGTGGCCCACCTCAGGGGATACTGTAGCAAAATGAGAGGTGCAGGAGGCAAAGATGAGCTATTGATGGCGTATTTCAGCCAGAGTCTAAGTGGTTCAGCTTTAGAGTGGTATACCAGACAAGATCATACAATGTGGTTCGTTTGGGATGATCTTGTGCAAGCCTTTGCAAATCACTTTCAATACAACTTAGAAATCATACCTGATAGACTATCCCTTACAAAAATGGAGAAAACGCCAGGGGAAAGCTTCAGGGAGTTCGGTTTCAGATGGAGGGAGCAGGCTGCAAGAGTAGATCCACCCATGAAGGAAGGAGAGATGGTGGATTGTTTCCTACAGGCTTTGGAGCCTACATATTACGGTCATTTAGTGTTGCGATTGGGAAAAGTTTCAATGAAGTCGTGAAGATGGGAAGCTTTGTGGAGGAAGGTTTGAAAACAAATAAAATCATGAGTTTTTCGGCCATTAAGGCCACCAATCAAGCAATACAGACTGGAAACGGAGGAGCAATGGGAAAGAAGAAAAAGGAAGAGGTCACAACTGTAGAGAGCAGGCCATGGAACCGTAACCCGCATCACCACCCACTAAGACCCTACCACCAACACCCATCAAACCCATCAACCCCGTATAACCCACCACCACTATCCTACCCGCCAACCCCATGCAACACATCAACCCCGTATAACCCACCGCCACCATCATACCCACCAACAGTCCCACACTACCACCACCCACAAGCCCAAGCCTACTCACCACCACCACCACATGTGTGGAGAGCCCAAACCCCACACAATGTTTATGTGACGACCCAAAGGGTCATCACTTGTTTTATTAATCATTCCGAGCTTTTGAGGTCTTGAAAACCTCATTTATAGTTGCCTCGATTTGCGTGCACAGTCTGGGCACAAAGCTGGAAAATATTTATGTTGAAATATGTGAAATATGTGAAAAAGTTGAAGAATTTTGATATTAATATTGATATGGTTGACTTTGGTCAACATTTTTGATAAACGGACCCGGACCCGTGATTTGACGGTCTCAGAAAATCCGTAGAAAAATATGGAACTTGGGCGTATGCCCGGAATTGAAATCCGAGGTCTAGAACCCCGGTAAAAGAATTTTTCTGTTAAGTTGTTTTCTGAAAATGTTTAAGGAAAATGAAACTGAATTTTTGATTAAAAAGTACTGTATCGGGCTCGTATTTTGGTTCCGACGCCCGGTACAGGTCATATATATTGGTTAAGCGCTTCTTGTAAAGTTTGGTTGAAAACGGACGTCGTTTGACGTGTTTCGGCCTTAAATTGGAAAGTTTGGAAATTATGAAATTTTAAAGAATTCTTGAGTTTTAAGGCTCAATTCATCGATTTTGATGTTATTTTAGCGATTTGATAGCGCGAGCAAGTTCGTATGATATTTTTGAGTTAGCGTGCATATTTGGTTTGGAGCCCCGAGGGCTCGGGAGTGTTTCGAAGGTGGTTCGGGGTGTTTTTAGACTTAGAAAACTGGCAGATTTTCTGCAATTTTTACACAGACATTTTACTCTACGCGATCGCGGCCTTGTACACGCGATCGCACCGCCTTGTCAAATTACTCCACGCGATCGCAGCCGTCTGCACGCGATCGCGAAGTTTCCTGTCCTTCTTCAACGCGATCGCAGCCGTCATCACGCGATCGCGTAGCGTTCCGTTCTCCTTCAACGCGATCGCGACCCTGTTCACGCGATCGCGTAGTACAAATAAGCCACCCCAGTGAAATTCTTCTACGCGATCGCAGCATTAACCACGCGATCGCGTAGTGTTGAATATTTGCCTTCCGCGATCGCGACCCAGTTCACGCGATCGCGTAGAACAAAATCGTTGCCCAGTGAATTTAATCCCAAAACAGAACAGAAACGGGATAAAAATCCCATTTCTGTTCAACTCTCTTCTCCACAACTCCTTGGACGATTTTTGAGCGATTCTTCATCAAACTTCTTGGGTAAGTGATTCTTAACTCGTTTTCTTCATTTTCCATCAATATTATTTGAATTCCTAAGCCAAATTAGGTGTAAATGGGTAGAAAAATTGAGAATTGAGTATAATAAGGGTTTTCAAAGAATTTGCGATCTAGAACTCGTTTTGGAGTCGAACTTAAGAACAAATTATATATTTGAACTCATGGAGTATTGGGTGAACTTATTTTGGTTCGAAACTTGAGTTTCGATTATGTGGGCCCGGGGTCGATTTTTACTATTCCGGGGCAGAATGTTGTAAAAATCATATTTAGCAATATGAACTAGTTTGTTAAGTAGAATTGATGATATTAAATCAATTGTGTATAGATAAGATTGGATTGGAGTCAAATTCGAAAGGAAAAGGCATTGCTACGGATTGAATCGTTCGTAAACTTTCGAGGTAAGTGTTTGTTCTATCCTAGCTTGTAGGAATAGGAATTCAGTTATGAATAAATTGTTGATTAAGAGTTATTGGTGTTATACCGGTAATGAAGATAAATTGTTGAAATTATTATCAATTATTGGTTTAAAACCGGTAATTATAAATATTGTTGATATAGAGATTATTGGCTAAATGTCGGTAATATATATATTTATGAATTGGGATCGTGTGGCGCGCCGACCACTTATATATTATTGAATTGGGATCGTGTGGCATGCCGACCACAAAGTGACTTAAATCTTGGCATTGGCCATAGTTGCCGGTAGCCTATTGATATATTTGGGAGCGGATGGTACGCCTACCACAAGATATAATTATTGATATAGTTGGGAGCGGGTGGTACGCCTACCACAAGATATAATTACTGTGATAGTTGGGAGCGGGTGGTACGCCTACCACGAGACATGAAATGAGAGAGGAATTGAGACATGAAAGTAAGATTTATTCTGTTGATTAGATTATTCTGGATATCGTGAGTTAATAACTGTTATTTCAGAGCAGAGTATTTCCTTATAAATATATTGTATATATATTGCAACTGTACAGGTTTATGTGGGTGACTGGCCTTAGCCTTGTCACTAGTTCGCTGGGTTAGGCCAGGCACTTACCAGCACATGGGGTCGGTTGTGCTGATACTACACTCTGCGCTCTTTTTGCGCAGATACAGGTTACGGACAGCAGCAGCGGCAGTAGCGACTTGTGGATTTTTCGACTACTGAGACTACGAGGTAGCCTTGCAGGCGTCCGCAGGACCCGTTGTCTCTTCTATCTATGCTTTTCGTTCTGTTATCTCATGTAATCGAGATAAACAGCTTGTATTTTCTTTCGGACAATTATGTGTATTATTCTTAGAAGTTCGTGAGTATTGTGACACCAGTCTTGGGTAGTGTATCATGTTTGGGTTTTCTTTATCATATTTGACTAAGTCTTCCGCTAATTTTGATTATTCCGCTGTAATTTATATGTTTTTAATAATAAGTCATAATAAGAAATTGGTAATTAATGGAGATGTAATTAATATTTGGCTTGCCTAGCTTCCATTTAGTAGGCGCCATCATGACCCCGATGGTGGGAAATCCGGGTCGTGACAAGTTGGTATCAGAGCACTAGGTTGCACAGGTCTCACAACTTACGAACAACCTTAGTAGAGTCTGAAGGATCGGTACGGAGACGTCTGTATTTATCCTACAGAGGCTACAGAGTTAGGAAAATATTCCCTTTATTCTTTCCATTCGTGCGACTTGATCTTTTAAATATTAATTGAACTTCTACTCTGTTCTTCCACATATGGTAAGGACACGTGCATCCTCATCTACTGACTAGCAGCCCGAGGTCCCAGCAGCGGCAGCTCCCGCTAGGGGTAGAGGCCGAGGTCGAGGTCGTCCTAGAGGATAAGGTAGGGGCAGAGCTCAGCCCCGAGCAGCAGCACGAGTGGCAGAACCTCAGGTTCATATCGAGGAGGAAGTTCCAGCCCCAGCAGCTCCAGTAGGCCCAGCTCAGGTCCCAGGAGGAGCTTTATTTTCACCGGATCTTCAGGATGCTTTGGTCCGGATAGCGGGTTTTATGGATCATATCACCAGAGCAGGTTTATTACCGGTAGCACCAGCCACTTCTCAGGCTGGAGGAGGTAATCAGACTCCCTGCTACGCGCACTCCAGAGCCAGTAATTCCGCAGGCTCAAGATCCTGTGATTCAGCCAGCGGAGGCGGTTCGGCCTATTATTACGACTCCGTCTAATGATGGTGCAGCTATGTCTGCTGATGCGTTGTGGAGATTGGACAGGTTTACCAAGCTGTTCACTACCACATTCAGTGGCACTCCTTCAGAGGATCCACGGGATTTCCTATACAGCTGCCACGAAGTTCTCCGTACTATGGGTATTGTGGAGACTAATGGTGTGGATTTTGCTACTTTTCGGTTATCCGGTTCCGCCAAGACTTGGTGGAGAGATTATTGTCTAACCAGGCCAGCGGGATCGTCATCTTTGACTTGGGAGCAGTTTGCGGAATTATTCTTGGAGAAGTTCCTTCCAGCAACTCAGCGGGAGGTTATGCGCAGACAATTTGAGCGTCTTCATCAGGGTTCTATGTCTGTCACACAGTACGAGACTAGGTTCGTGGACCCTGGCTCGTCATGCTATTATCATACTTCCCACAGATCGGGAGAGAGTGAGGAGGTTTATTGATGGCTTGAATCGGCCAATTCGGCTACAGATGGCTATGGGGGCAGGAACTGAAATCACTTTTCAGGAGGCGGCTAATGCAGCCCGCCGGATCGAGATGGCTCTGTCACAGGGAGCGAGACATGGATCGGATAAGAGATCTCGTAATTCGGGTAGATTCAGTGGTACCTCGTCTGGAGATAGAGATTTTTATGATAGAGGCCATCCTCCTAGGCCTTATCAGTCAGCTCTTCAGGTTTCTCATGATGCTTCGGGTGATCGTAATTCTCAGCCACGCTACTCTGATCAGCAGCCTATCAGTGCACCACCACTTCGCCATTTTCAGCAGTCGAGGGCTTGTTTTACGTGCGGTGATCTTAGGCACATTGCAAAGTATAGCCCTCGAGCTTCTGACAGATCTCACCAGCAGGGTTCTCGTGCCATGATTCAAGCCCCAGTTCCCTCACAGCCTACCCAACCAGCTAGAGGCGGAGGTAGAGGACATAGAGGTGGAGGTAGAGGTCATAGAGGTGGAGCTCAGACCGATAGAGGTAGAGACCAGCCAGCAGCCGATCGTCCTAGAGATATTGCTCCGGGTGGTGGGGCACAGCCCCGATGTTATGCACTTCCCGCCAGACCAGAGGCTGAGTCTTCTGATGCAGTCATTACAGGTATTATTTTGGTTTGTGATAGAAAGGCATCAGCATTATTTGACCCTGGGTCTACATATTCGTATGTGTCTTCCTATTTTGCACCATACTTGATTCAGCCCAGTGATCCACTGAGTATTCCTGTTCATGTGTCTACACTAGTAGGCCACTCTATTGTGGTTGATCGAGTTCATCGGTCATGTATTATAGTAATTGAGGGTCTCGAGACCTGTGCTGATTTATTACTCCTAAATATGGTGGACTTTGATATTATACTAGCCATGGATTGGCTATCTCCGTATCATGCTATTTTAGATTGCCATGCCAAGACTGTGACTTTAGCCTGCCGAATTCGCCTCGTATAGAGTGGAAAGGAATTTCAGGTCATACTAGTCGTAATGTTATTTCTTATGTTAAAGCTCAGCGTATGGTTGGAAAGGGATGCTTGGCTTATTTGGCCTATGTCCGTGATTCTAGTGCTGAGGTTCCTTCTATTGACTCTGTGCCTGTGGTTCGCGAATTTCCTGAAGTATTTCCTTCAGACTTGCCGGGTATGCCGCCCGATAGGGACATTGATTTTTGCATTGATTTGGCTCCAGGCACTCAGCCCATTTCCATTCCCCCATACCGTATGGCTCCGCCAGAGTTAAAAGAATTGAAGGAACAGTTGCAGGATTTACTTGAAAAGGGTTTCATTAGGCCGAGTGTTTCGCCGTGGGGTGCACCTGTATTATTTGTAAAGAAGAAAGATGGTTCGATGAGAATGTGCATTGACTATCGACAGTTAAACAAGGTGGCTATCAAAAATAAATATCCACTTCCGCGAATTGATGATTTATTTGACCAGCTTCAGGGTGCCAAGGTATTTTCAAAGATAGATTTGAGATTTGGCTATCATCAGCCGAAGATTAGGGCATCCGATGTCCCTAAGACAGCGTTCCGCACTCGGTATGGACATTATGAATTTCTGGTCATGTATTTTGGGTTGACAAATGCTCCAGCAGCTTTTATGGAATTAATGAATCGGGTGTTCCAGCCATATCTAGACTTGTTTGTAATAGTCTTCATTGATGACATATTAATATATTCCCGCGGTCAGGAGGAGCATGCGCAACATCTCAGAGTGGCCTTGCAGACTCTGAGAGATAGCCAACTATATGCAAAATTTTCAAAGTGTGAATTTTGGCTAAGTTCAGTTGCATTCCTGGGTCATATTGTGACGGCAGCAGGTATTCAGGTTGATCCGAAGAAAATTGAGGCAGTCAAGAACTGGCCTAGACCGACATCAGCCACGGATATTCGGAGTTTCTTGGGGTTAGCGGGTTATTATCGCCGATTCGTAGAAGGATTTTCGTCTATTGCAACCCCACTGACCAGATTGACCCAGAAGGGTGTTCAATTTGAATGGTCCGATGAATGTGAGGCGAGCTTTCAAAAGCTCAAGACAACCTTGACCACAACGCCGGTATTGGTTTTACCCACAGGTACGGGACCTTATACTGTTTATTGTGATGCTTCCCGTATTGGGCTTGGTGCAGTGTTAATGCGGGATGGCAAGGTTATTGCCTATGCTTCGAGGCAGTTGAAGATTCATGAGAAGAACTATCCAGTGCATGATCTAGAATTGGCGGCGATTATTCACGCATTGAAGATCCGGAGGCATTATTTGTATGGTGTAGCATGTGAAGTATACACCGATCATAAGAGTCTTCAGTATTTGTTTAAGCAGAAAGAGTTGAATATGAGGTAGAGAAGGTGGCTAGAGTTGCTAAAAGACTATGATGTTACTATTTTATATCACCCAGGTAAGGCCAATGTGGTGGCCGATGCATTGAGTAGAAAGTCTGCCAGCATGGGTAGTCTTGCATATATTCCGGTCAGTCAGAGACCATTTGCTCTAGACGTCCAGGCATTAGCCAACCGGTTCGTGAGATTGGACATTTCTGAGACTAGCAGGGTGTTAGCCTGCACGGTCGCTCGTTCTTCTTTATTAGAGCGTATCCGTGAGAGGCAATTTGATGATCCTCATTTGCGTGAGTTGAGAGATACAGTACATCGGGGAGGTGCCACACAGGTAAATCTAGATGATGATGGGATATTGAAATTGCGGGGTCGAGTTTGTGTGCCCAATGTCGAAGGGATTCGAGAGTTAATCTTAGCGGAGGCCCACGGTTCGCGGTATTCTATTCACCCATGCGCCGCGAAGATGTACCAGGACTTACGTTAGCACTATTGGTGGCGCAGAATGAAGAAAGATATCGTTGCGTATGTCGCTCGGTATCTAAATTGTCAGCAGGTGAAATATGAGCACCGGAGACCTGGTGGTGTATTCCGGAGGATTGAAATTCCCGAGTGGAAATGGGAGCGGATCATAATGGACTTCATTACTGGACTTCCTTTGACTCGGAGGAAATTTGATACTATTTGGGTCATTGTTGATAGGCTGACCAAGTCAGCACACTTTATTCCAGTATCTGTCTCCTACTCGTCGGAGAGGTTAGCGGAGGTGTACATTAGAGAGATTGTTCGTCTCCATGGAGTGCGAGTATCTATTATCTCTGATCGGGGTACGCAGTTTACCTCGCGGTTCTGGAGAGCGGTCCAGCAGGAGTTAGGCACTCAGGTTCAGTTGAGTACAACATTTCATCCTCAGACGGATGGCCAGTCCGAGAGGACTATTCAGATTCTAGAGGACATGCTTCGAGCTCGTGTTATTGATTTCGGAGGCTCGTGGGACCAGTTTCTGCCATTAGCAGAGTTCGCGTACAATAACAGTTACCAATCTAGCATCCAGATGGCTCCGTATGAGGCGTTGTATGGTAGGCGATGTCGATCACCGGTTGGATGGTTTGAACCGGGAGAGGCTCGGTTGTTAGGTACAGACTTAGTTCAGGAGGCCTTGGATAAGGTCAACACTATTCAGGAGAGATTACGTTCAGCTCAGTCCAGGCAGAAGACTTATGCGGATCGTAAGGTTCGAGATGTAGATTTCATGGTTGGTGAACGAGTATTGCTCCGAGTGTCGCCTATGAAGGGCGTGATGAGGTTCGGGAAGAAGGGCAAGCTCAGGCCCTAGGTATATTGGTCCATTTGAGATTCTAGACAGAGTGGGAGGGGTGGCCTACAGATTAGCTTCGTGCATCCAGTTTTTCATGTATCTATGCTTCGGAGATACTACGGCGATCCCACACATGTGTTAGACTTCAGTACTGTCCAATTGGACAATGATCTATCTTACGAAGAGGAGCCGGTAGCCATTCTAGACCGGCAGGTTCGACAGTTGAGGTCGAAGAGTTATCCTTCTGTGCGTGTTCAGTGGAGAGGTCAGCCTCCTGAGGCATCGACCCTGGGAGTCCGAGTCTGATATGCGGAGCCGCTACCCACATTTGTTTCCTGACTCAGGTACTTCCTTCTTTTGTCCGTTCGAGGACGAACGGTTGTTTTAGAGGTGGAGATTGTGACGACCCAAAGGGTCATCACTTGTTTTATTAATCATTCCGAGCTTTTGAGGTCTTGAAAACCTTATTTATAGTTGCCTCGATTTGCGTGCACAGAGTCCGGGCACAAAGCTAGAAAATATTTATGTTGAAATATGTGAAATATGTGAAAAGGTTGAAGAATTTTGATATTAATATTGATATGGTTGACTTTGGTCAACATTTTTGGTAAACCGGACCCGGATCCGTGATTTGACTGTCTCGGAAAATCCGTAGAAAAATATGGAACTTGGGCATATGCCCGGAATTGAAATCCGAGGTCTAGAACCCCGGTAAAAGAATTTTTCCGTTAAATTATTTTCTGAAAATGTTTAAGGAAAATAAAACTGAATTTTTGATTAAAAAGTACTGGTATCGGGCTCGTATTTTGGTTCCGACGCCCGGTACAGGTCATATATATTGGTTAAGCGCTTCTGTAAAGTTTGGTTGAAAACGGACGTCGTTTGACGTGTTTTGGCCTTAAATTGGAAAGTTTGGAAATTATGAAATTTTAAAGAATTCTTGAGTTTTAAGGCTCAATTCATCGATTTTGATGTTATTTTAGCGATTTGATCGCGCGAGCAAGTTCGTATGATATTTTTGAGTTAGCGTGCATATTTGGTTTGGAGCCCCGAGGGCTCGGGAGTGTTTCGGAGGTGGTTCGGGGTGTTTTTGGACTTAGAAAACTGGCAGATTTTCTGCAATTTTTACAGAGACATTTTACCCTACGCGATCGCGGCCTTGTACACGCGATCGCACTTCCTTGTCAAATTACTCCACGCGATCGCAACCGTCTGCACGCGATCGCGAAGTTTCCTGTCCTTCTTCAATGCGATCGCAGCCGTCTGCACGCGATCGCGTAGCCTTCCGTTCTCCTTCAACGCGATCGCGACCCTGTTCACGCGATCGCGTAGTACAAATAAGCCACCCCAGCGAAATTCTTCTACGCGATCGCAGCATTGACCACGCGATCGCGTAGTGTTGAATATTTGCCTTCCGCGATCGCGACCCGGTTCACGCGATCGCGTAGAACAAAATCGCTGCCCAGTGAATTTAATCCCAAAACAGAACAGAAACGGGATAAAAATCCCATTTCTGTTCAACTCTCTTCTCCACAACTCCTTGGACGATTTTTGAGCGATTCTTCATCAAACTTCTTGGGTAAGTAATTCTTAACTCGTTTTCTTCATTTTCCATCAATATTATTTGAATTCCTAAGCCAAATTAGGTGTAAATGGGTAGAAAAATTGAGAATTGAGTATAATAAGGGTTTTCAAAGAATTTGTGATCTAGAACTCGTTTTGGAGTCGAACTTAAGAACAAATTGTATATTTGAACTCATGGAGTATTGGGTGAACTTATTTTGGTTCGAAACTTGAGTTTCGATTATGTGGGCCCGGGGTCGATTTTTACTATTCCGGGGCAGAATGTTGTAAAAATCATATTTAGCAATATGAACTAGTTTGTTAAGTAGAATTGATGATATTAAATCAATTGTGTATAGATACGATTGGATTGGAGTCAAATTCGAAAGGAAAAGGCATTGCTACGGATTGAATCGTTCGTAAACTTTCGAGGTAAGTGTTTGTTCTATCCTAGCTTGTAGGAATAGGAATTCAGTTATGAATAAATTGTTGATTAAGAGTTATTGGTGTTATACCGGTAATGAAGATAAATTGTTGAAATTATTATCAATTATTGGTTTAAAACCGGTAATTATAAATATTGTTGATATAGAGATTATTGGCTAAATACCGGTAATATATATATTTATGAATTGGGATCGTGTGGCGCGCCGACCACTTATATATTATTGAATTGGGATCGTGTGGCACGCCGACCACAAAGTGACTTAAATCTTGGCATTGGCCATAGTTGCCGGTAGCCTATTGATATATTTGGGAGCGGGTGGTACGCCTACCACAAGATATAATTATTGATATAGTTGGGAGCGGGTGGTACGCCTACCACAAGATATAATTACTGTGATAGTTGGGAGCGGGTGGTACGCCTACCATGAGATATGAAATGAGAGAGGAATTGAGACATGAAAGTAAGATTTATTCGGTTGATTAGATTATTCTGGATATCGTGAGTTATTGACTGTTAATTCAGAGCAGAGTATTTCCTTATAAATGTATTGTATATATATGTATATTGCAACTGTACAGGTTTATGTGGGTGACTGGCCTTAGCCTTGTCACTAGTTCGCTGGGATAGGCCAGGCACTTACCAGCACATGGGGTCGGTTGTGCTGATACTACACTCTGCGCTCTTTTTGCGCAAATACAGGTTACGGACAACAGCAGCGGCAGTAGCGACTTGTGGCTACTGAGACTACGAGGTAGCCTTGCAGGCGTCCGCAGGACCCGTTGTCTCTTCTATCTATGATTTTCATTCTGTTATCTCATGTAATCGAGATAAACAGCTTGTATTTTCTTTCAGACAATTGTGTGTATTATTCTTAGAAGTTCGTGAGTATTGTGACACCAGTCTTGGGTAGTGTATCATGTTTGGGTTTTCTTTATCATATTTGACTAAGTCTTCCGCTAATTTTGATTATTTCACTGTAATTTATATGTTTTTAATAATAAGTCATAATAAGAAATTGGTAATTAATGGAGATGTAATTAATATTTGGCTTGCCTAGCTTCCATTTAGTAGGCGCCATCATGACCCCGATGGTGGGAAATCCGGGTCGTGACAGTTTACCACACCCAAAACACATACCCCACCTCTAAACCCTACAGAAACCAAAACAGACCCAGGCCTAACTCAGAATGGAGAAATAAGGCAAGGAAAACATTCACCCCATTGGGGGAATCATATACCAGCCTTTATCATAGATTGAAAGAGTTGGGGATGCTGAGCCCGGTTGCACCTAAAGTTCCAAACCCACCCCCGAAAAACCTTGATCCATCTGTTAGGTGTGAGTATTGTTCGGGAACACTGGGCCATGATACTGAAAAATGTTGGCAATTGAAGAATGCCATTCAGGATCTTATTGACGATCGGAGAATTGAAGTTCAAGCTCCAGAAGTTCCAAACATCACCCAAAATCCACTGCCAACTCACCATGAAACACACATGATAGAATTGGTGCAGGGTGATAGCAGTCGGAAGCCGTCTCAGTCTGTGATGATGATAAAGGCAAGTGGAAGAACAGAAAAGGAAGCCGTGAAAGAAAAAGTGATTGTTGAAGAACCAGCAGAAAAGCCAGTAGTGATGGAGGGTTTGAAAGTTGTAGTACCAGGCATAAAGCCGATTTTGACTGTGAAAGGCGTGAGTGTGGAGCCAGTAATCATAAGACCGGTGGTGCAGATGCCGGTAGTGAGCACACAGACTGTACCTTGGAATTACAACAAGGTAGCAGTGGTTTATAAAGGAAAAGAGGTGTCTGGGGAAATTAATGAAACCCACGGTCTCACTCGGTCTGGGAGGTGCTTTGCCCCAAAAGAGTTGAGAAGAATGAAAACAGTGAAAGAGAACCAGTTAAAGAAGCCAGTGTCAGAGGAAGAGGCGGAGGAATTCCTCAAAAAGATAAAGTCACAGGATTATTCTGTAGTTGAGCAGCTGAGGAAGACCCCTGCGCAGATATCTTTGTTATCTTTGTTAATACACTCAGAAGAACACAAGAAGGCTCTGATGAAGATACTGAATGAGGCTCATGTTCCAGAAAAGATATCAGTTTGCCACCTGGAAAAGATTATCAGCAAGATCTTCGAGTCTAATAGGATCACATTCTCAGATAAGGAATTGCCTGTTGAGGGGACCGAGCACAATAAGGTGCTTTACCTTACGGTAAAAAGCGAGGAGTCGGTAGTGACCCGAGTGTTGATAGACAACGGATCAAGCGCTAACATTTGTCCGCTGTCGACTTTGGGAAAGCTGAACGTCAGTCCGGACAGAATCCGGAAGAACAGTATAAACGTGAGAGGATTTGATGGTGGAGGTAAAAACACATTGGGAGACATTATTTTGGAGGTGACCATCGGTCCTGTGGATTTTACTATGGAATTCCAGGTGCTCGACATTGCTGTGTCATATAATTTGTTGTTAGGCCGACCCTGGATCCACGCGGCCAAGGCAGTACCATCGTCTTTACACCAGATGGTCAAATTCGTGTGGGAGCAACAGGAGATTGTGGTACATAGGGAAGAAAATGCCTGCAATATGGTGACACCGTTTGATGATACTGACGGAGATAGGGGTCCTTGGGTCTACCAAGTGATAGATGCCATTGCGGTGAACAGAATTGCTGAAGGGGAGAAGTTGCCGATCCCTATGGTGGCACCAATTGCTGTGATGGTGGCCAAGGAAATGCTCAAAAACGGGTTTGCGCCAGGAAAGGGATTGGGCAAAGCATTGCAGGGAGTTATTCAACCGGTTCAGCTTCCAGAAAACAAAGGTACTTTCGGCTTAGGGTTCAAACCCACCTTTGCCGACATCCAGAGAGCCTCCAAAGCCAAAAAGAACTGGACCTTGCCTAAGCCTATACCCAAACTATCCGACACCTTCATCAAGCTTGGTACAAAATATCGGACATCTGCTGCGACAAAGTACATCGAGACCCGACCTGATGAATAAATGCTGAGTTTTGAGAAGATGTTTGGGGATGTGAATATGGTTGAAGTGGGGGAAGGTACAAGCAAAATGGATGTGCAGTTTGTGGGACCTGGAATCATGTTGAACAATTGGGAAGCCACTCATTTCCCTATCAGGAAGGAGTCTTGGTAGTTAGCTCCGAAATTTTATCATTGCTTTCCCAAAATTGTTATTTTTATAGTTCTCCCATCCCCCTCATGAAAAGAAAATCAAAATGTATCCCGAACTTTGTTCATTCTTTTTATCAATGAAATGTAGTTTTCCTTTTCTTCACTTTTTGCCTTATTTTTTTTTATTTTTCCTTTTGTACAGTTCTGCATGTGTTGATCTGATGCCATGTCATGCGTGAAGGATTCTAGACCCAGTTCTGACAATCACATTACCATACAAGAAATTGAGGAAGATAGTGAGATAGAATGTGAGGATGAGGAAGCCCTGGAGGAAATAAGCAAGGACATGAAACAATATGAGGAAAAACCCAAACCGAATCTGAGTGATACGGAATCTGTAAATTTGGGGAGCGAAGATGATGTCCGAGAAACAAAGATTAGTGTACATTTGGAGGCACCCCTCAGGGATGAATTGATAAGGTTGTTACATGAGTTTAAGGACATTTTTGCCTGGTCCTATGATGACATGCCCGGACTTAGCACTGATTTGGTGGTACACAAGTTGCCTATCTATTCTGAATGCCGGCCGGTAAAGCAAAAGTTGCAGAAATTCAAAACGGATATTAGTGTAAAGATAAAAGAAGAGGTAAATAAGCAGTTTGAGGCAAAGGTCATACGAGTTACCAAATACCCCACCTGGTTGGCGAATGTCGTGCCGGTCCCAAAGAAAGATGGAAAAACCAGAGTGTGTGTGGACTACAGAGACCTCAACAAAGCCAGTCCGAAGGATGACTTCCCATTGCCAAACATTCACATATTGATCGACAATTGTGCCAAGCATGAAATCGGTTCATTTGTGGATTGTTATGCCGGTTATCACCAGATCCTGATGGACGAAGAAGACGCTGAGAAAACTGCCTTCATTACACCTTGGGAACGTATTGTTACAGAGTAATGCCGTTTGGATTGAAGAATGTCGGGGCAACTTATATGGGGGCAATGACCATAATGTTCAACGATATGATGCATCAAGAAATTGAAGTGTATGTGGACGATGTCATCATAAAGTCCAAAAAGCAACCTGATCATGTGAGAGATTTGAGAAAGTTTTTCCAAAGACTCAGAAGGTACAATTTAAATCCCAATCCTGCGAAGTGCGCCTTTGGAGTACCTTTAGGGAAATTACTGGGGTTTATAGTGAGTCGGCGAGGTATTAAACTAGATCCATCCAAAATCAAGGCTATCAAAAGTCTACCTCCGCCGAAGAACAAGAAGGAGGTAATGAGTTTACTAGGAAGGTTGAATTACATTAGTCGATTCATTGCTCAATTTACATCAACGTGTGAGCCGATCTTCAAGTTGTTGAAGAAAGATGCAGCAGTGAAATGGACCGAGGAGTGTCAGGAAGCCTTTGACAAGATCAAGGAATATTTGGCCAATCCTCCGGTGTTAGTCCCTCCAGAACCAGGGCGTCCTCTGATTTTGTATCTGACAGTGCTTGATAATTCCTTTGGTTGTGTACTGGGTCAGCACGATGAGACAGGCAAGAAAGAACAAGCCATATATTACCTCGGTAAGAAGTTTACATCCTACGAGGTGAAATATACTCAACTTGAAAGAACTTGTTGTACGTTGATCTGGGTAGCTCAGAAATTGAAGCATTATTTGTCAGCATATACCACATACTTGATATCACGACTGGATCCTCTGAATTACATATTTCAGAAGCCTATGCCTACAGGAAGACTTGCTAAATGGCAGATTCTGCTCACAGAATTTGACATTATCTATGTGACTCGTACAGCAATGAAGGCACAAGCTATTGCAGACCATTTAGCTGAGAATCCGGTGGATGATGAGTACGAACCATTGAAGACGTACTTTTCGGATGAGGAGGCAATGATTGTCGAGGAGATGGAGCAAGATGAGAGACCAGGATGGAAAATGTACTTCGACGGGGCCGTCAACAGCAAAGGCGTTGGTATCGGAGCGGTACTCATTTCAGGTACGGGTCAACACTATCCCGTCACGGCTCAGCTCCGATTTTTCTGTACCAACAACATGGCCGAATATGAGGCGTGCATCTTGGGATTAAGGATGGCAATTGATATGGGCATTCAAGAGATTTTGGTTATGGGTGACTCGGATCTTTTGGTACATCAAATCCAGGAAGAATGGGAGACACGAGATTTGAAATTGATACCTTACCGGTATTGTTTGCACGAGTTGTCCCAAAGATTCCAGTCTATAGAGTTCAAGCACATCCCAAGAATGCACAATGAGATCGCGGATGCTTTGGCCACACTGTCCTCTATGTTGCATCATCCCTGACAAGACATATATAGATCCACTCCAGATCCAAGTCCGTGATCAAAATACCTATTGATTTGCTGTGGAAGAAGAATCGGATGGAGAACCGTGGTATCATGATATCAGGGAATACCTGAAAGCTGGCAAATACCCGCGACAGGCCACCGGAGACCAGAAGAGAACCATCAGGCATTTAGCTAATGGATTTTTCCTCGGTGGAGGAGTTATATACAAAAGAACACCAGATCTGGGCTTATTGCGATGTGTGGATGCACAACAAGCAGATGAAATCATGATTGAAGTACATGCCGGAGCCTGTGGACCCCACATGAGCGGATATGTCTTGGCAAAGAAGATTTTGAGAGCTGGGTATTATTGGCTCACCATGGAGCGTGATTGTATCAGGTATGTAAAGAAATGCCACCAATGCCAGGTACATGGAGATTTGATCCACTCCCCGCCTTATGAGTTGCATACAATGTCTGCACCATGGCCTTTCGTCGCTTGGGGCATGGATGTTATCGGCCCGATAGATCCAGCCGCATCCAATGGGCATAGGTTCATTCTGGCTGCGATTGATTATTTCACCAAGTGGGTTGAAGCGAAGACATTCAAGGCAGTAACGAAGAAAGCGGTGGTGGATTTTGTGCATGAGAATATTATATGCCGATTTGGAATTCCCAAGGTGATCATCACAGATAATGGAGCCAATCCAAACAGTCATCTCATGACGGACGTTTGTGAGAGATTTAAGATCACACGCCGCAATTCCATACCTTACAAGCCAAAGGCGAATGGTGCAATAGAAGCGGCGAATAAGAATATCAAGAAGATTCTATGAAAGATGGTGGAGGGATCCAGGCAATGGCATGAAAAGCTACCCTTTGCTCTCATGGGTTACCGCACGACAGTGCGTACTTCTATCGGAACCACACCTTACACACTGGTGTATGGAACGGAGGCTGTTATACCCGCAGAAGTAGAAATACCGTCATTACGGATCATAGCTGAAGCTGGGATAGATGACGATGAATGGGTAAAAGCCCGGTTGGAACAATTGAGTTTGATTGATGAGAAGAGGTTGGCCGCAGTTTGCCATGGGAAATTGTATCAACGAAGAATGGCCAGAGCATACAATAAGAAGGTACGACCTCGAAAGTTTGAAGTCGGACAACTTGTATTGAGGCGTATCTTACCGCATTGGGCCGAGGCGAAAGGAAAGTTTGCGCCAAATTGGCAGGGACCTTTTGTGGTATCACGGATGTTGTCCAATGGGGCATTGTATTTAACAGATGTTGAAGGAAAGTGCGTAGAGACTACTATCAATTCAGATGCAGTCAAAAGATACTATGTATGATTCCTTTTCAATTATGTGTTTTGTATGTTGTTGTGATTTTGGAATTGAAATGACGAAGGCGTTTTATTCCCTATCCAAACACTTTATCCATTGATAACCCCTTTGATCCTTAATGAATATATTCTTTCATATCCCTCTCTCGGAATCACTTTAGCGCAATAAGACCGAAATTGACAAAAAAAAATGATGAAAAAATGATGAAAAAAAAAGAAAAAAAAAAAGAAAAAGACAAAAAAAAAATCGGGAAAAAGTCAAAAAAGAAATCCATCTAACTAATGAAGTTGGATGAACTACGTCTGACTTGATCCCGAAAGGGTACGTAGGCAGCCTCTCTGAGGTTCAGTCAAAATAAAGAAAAAATCCAAAAATTCCCCACATATTGAAACTGGGGCAGAAGTTATGTTTAATAATTCCGAGAGTTGTAAATATTGTTGAACCTTCGTGAGATTTTGAGCCTTTATACCTTTCTTTCTTAACCCATCCAAAAGCCACGTTACAATCCAAAGAAAGACCTTCTGATCAATTCTGAAATGATAACGAATGCAATGAAGGAGGAGCGAAACATCGGATAATACCCGTGGTACAGGAAACAAAATACAAAAAAGGAAAAATGAAAAATGAAAAAAATGAGAGAGTCTCATCGGTGAAAACCTTAATCGGCACTGTGAGGCGATTGTGAGTTTGAGAGAAATAAAATGAGAGAGTCTCATCAGTGAAAACCTTAACCGGCACTGTGAGACGACTGTGAGGTTGAGAGAATAAATGAGAGAGTCTTGTTGGTGAAAACCTTTCGAGGCACCGTAGGGCGATCATGATGATTACCAGAAAAGAGAAAAGCAAAAAAAAAAAATAGTATCGGTTGGGTTGGAAACAATTCGGAGACAGAATAATGATTGGAACGAATTGGGTCAGAGTTTAAATACATGGCATGGTCAGCGGAATCAGCCAGCAAATACCCAGATAAGTTCTATCATCTCTCCAAAACACCCTTACCCTTCTTTCATTTTTTCTGCATTTCATTGCTTACCTTTTGAGAGCTAACTACCAGCTCCTGATAACGAAAGCTGAAACAACACTGGGTCAGAAAGAAGGAAGAGTTGGGAAGGAAATAAGGAAGCTTGGCAAACATGGCCAAAGGAAAAGAAAACAAAACAAAAATGGAAAAAATGAGAAAATACAAAAAAGAGTCTGCAAGGGATAAGCAGTTGAAAGTTGCACAGCATGAGAAAAGTAAAAAGAAGAAAGCAATAAGAAGCAGGGACGGCAGATGCCAGTTGCCAGTAGTTTATATTTAATAAATTTTGTTTCATGCAGGAACAAATTGTCACTCATCTCTTTAAAGTGAATGTGACCAATGTGAAAAATAGAAAACGGAAAAAGAGAAAGTTCGCCGAATAAGTGGAGAAATTCACAGGCAAGAGATAATTGGTAAAAGAAAATACCAAAAAGAGGAAGGTAGCATCCTTTAAAATCCACTCCCCAGTCCTCAGGCTGCGGGAATATTTTCTGCATCGCATTGCATGTTTAATTTCTGTTAGGTGCCCACCTTAGAATACGGGAATATTTTCTGCATCGCATTGCACGTTTAATTTCTGTTAGGTGCCCATCTTCGAATACGGGAATATTTTTCTGCATCGCATTGCACGTTTAATTTCTGTTAGGTGCCCACCTTCGAATACGGGAATATTTTTCTGCATCGCATTGCACGTTTAATTTCTGTTAGGTGCCCACCTTCGAATACGGGAATATTTTTCTGCATCGCATTGCACGTTTAATTTCTGTTAGGTGCCCACCTTCGAATACGGGAATATTTTTCTGCATCGCATTGCACGTTTAATTTCTGTTAGGTGCCCACCTTCGAATACGGGAATATTTTTTGCATCGCATTGCACGTTTAATTTCTGTTAGGTGCTCACCTTCGAATACGAGAATATTTTTTGCATCGCTTTGCACGTTTAATTTCTGTTAGGTGCCCACCTTCGAATACGGGAATATTTTTCTGCATCGCATTGCACGTTTAATTTCTGTTAGGTGCCCACCTTCGAATACGGGAATATTTTTCTGCATCGCATTGCACGTTTAATTTCTGTTAGGTGCCCACCTTCGAATACGGGAATATTTTTCTGCATCGCATTGCACGTTTAATTTCTGTTAGGTGCCCACCTTCGAATACGGGAATATTTTTCCACATCGCATTGCACGTTTAATTTCTGTTAGGCGCCCACCTTCAAACACGGGAATACATTGCTGCAAGTTATGGTGTATGTAGCTAAAAGCCCACACTGGGGCAGAAAAAGAAAAAAAAAGGAAAAAGTTTGTTGTTTTGTTTTGAGCACGTTTCAGCTTGAGGACAAGAAGTACCATTGAAAATCAAAAAAAAGAGGGGGAAAGAAAGAAAAGAAAATCAACAAAAAAAAGAGTCGGCATCAAAGAAAATCAACAAAAAGAGAGTCGGCATCACCGAAAATCAAGAAAAAAGGAAGAAGAGCAAAAGCTAGATTAGGAACAATTGTAATTGTAGGATCATAGCTTAGAATAGCTTCTTCATTTTACATTTCTCCCCCCCCGGTGTAATAAGGAGTAAGTCAGCAGGTCTCAACAGTGTCAATGCAACAGTGAGTCTGGTAGTTTTTAAAACTGCCGGACCTTCCCGAACTACACTGACCTGATTCCTGTTTAGCCCAGGATATGTAGGCAACCTCTAAAGCAGAGGGTGCGGTCAAAAGGTTTTCAAAAATGCTTTTACGGAACGTGCCAATGTGCAAAAATCTCTCATTCCTGCTCACTTTTCTTTGCACTGAAACTCTTCGTGTTCCCGAGCAAAGAGGGGCAGCTATGAGCACGTGATTTTTGCACCGGACAAATAATTCCAAAATTAAAATGAATATATTTTTGAGTTCTTTACTTGCTTTTGTTTGAAATTAGCTATACTTTGTGTGTTTGAATAAATAGAAATTAGAAAAATCAAAAAATTAGGCTAGGTAATCACTTTGTTTTAATTAATTAGTTTTAAGAAGAAAATCATCAAAAAATAGTTTAAATAGAGGAAATTAAGGAAAAATAGTAGAAAAATTGCAAAAAATACTAAATAATTAGAGTAAGTAGGAAATTAGGTTTTATAATATTCCATAAAAGAAAAAAAGAAAAAAAAGTATAAAAGAAAATACATAAAAATGATTAAAATCAGAAAATGCAAAAAATAGAGGGTGTATTAAAATTGGGCCAATAATTGTAATTGGTGGCCCAGTCTGCATTGGCCCAAGGGCTAGGCCTGATCCGTGAAGGGAGATGCAATCTCAGCCGTCCGTTATGCTTGATCCAATGGCTGAGATAATTAGCGGAAATCTTTTAATTAATTAAGTAAATAGGATTGATCTGAGTCGTCCGTTCAGGTGATCTGATGGTCGAAACCTCTAATCTCACAAATACCCAAACGACGTCGTTTTAGTAACGTTGCTGAGGACCGTCGATCTCCATCAAATGGACGGCCCAGATTACCTAAGATACCCAGCCTATATAAGGCTTTGGTCTGAAATTTTGGCCATTTTATGAGAAAACCCTAACCCGGCCGCCCCAAGCCCCTCTCTTCTCTCCTCTTCATCTCTTCTTCAACCGTAGGAAACCCTAGCTGTCCATGGCGGCCACCACCCTCCACGGTGGTCGCCGGCCCCTCTAACCTCTTTTTCTCTTCTTTTCCTTCTTCCTTGCCCTCTTCTCCATCAAAGCTCCAGAAAACAGACCCTTTCTTTTGAAACTCCGGTCGCCGGAATCTTCACCGGTGACCACTCAAACAACGAATCACCGCCTCAAACCAATGCCAATCGATCCCCCGTCACCTGATCTATCCAACCATACCACCCACAACTCTCGAATATCCCCGGAGCTTCTCGAATATCCAAAAAGGTGTCGCCGGAAACCTAACTCCGGCGACTTGAAACTTTAACCCTCTTCAAAGACCTTACCTTTACCCTACCCAAACATCCCCACAAACTCAAAAACCCTAAAAGGTTTCATCTTGAAGCCAAACAACGGAAAACAGAAAAGAAAAATGAGAAAAAGAAGAATAAAGAAAGAGAAACAAGGAAAAGAGAATGAAAAAGAGTCTGGGGAATAAAGAAAAGAAGGAAAATAGGAAGCTCGGGGGACAGGCCCTGCAAGCTAAGTGCCCTATCCCTAATCTGCTTTCTCTGTTTGATTCTGTTTTTATTTTGCACGCTTCTATGTGATTTTTCTGATTCTTATTTTTGCATGTTAGTTTAGGATTTTCTTGCTGATCTTATGTTTCTTTTCTTTCCTGTTCTTCTTCTCTCGTTTCACATCTTACATCCCGCATATTCTAGTCTATCTCTCTGTTTTCTCTAAGTTTCGAAATGTTTCTTTTCTTTCCTGTTCTTCTTCTCTCGTTTCACATTTTACATCCCGCATATTCTAGTCTATCTCTCTGTTTTCTCTAAGTTTCGAAATCATATGACTATATTTGTTAGTATTAAGGTTTTTGAACTTGTCCATCACTTTCTGTTTTGTTTCGATTATGTGCTTTAAAAGATATGTCTTTTCTTCTTTATCTTCTTGGTTGGTAGTTTTTGAGGTTCAAAAGCATGACTTTGATTCTTCACATGTTTAGTTGTTTAGTCGTTTGCTGTATCTATCTCGTTTGTCTGCTTCTCTGTTTGGACTCCTGTTCTGATATCTTTCTTTTGTCTCTGTCTTTGTCCTCTGTTAGTATTAGGTCTTTTCTTCTTGATTGATATTAGATAACTTCTTTAGTCTGAATGATTCTTCTCCTCTGTTTATTCTCATGTTTAGTCTCCGGGCTAGGATTAGTTGTTAGTTTCATGCCTGAGTTTGTTCTACTTAGCTTTCCCTGTTCCCTTTGCTTAGCGTGATTCTAGGGTTAGTGCTTGAAAATGATTTCTGAATACCATTCTGTTAAATTCCCTTGTGTTTATGTCTAATTGAACCATGTTGACTGTTTCATGAGAATCTATGCTTATATGTGTAACTGTGCCACGAACCTTAAAGGTTCTAAAGTTTTTCAAATATCATATGACTTGAGCTAGGAGTGATTAGGTCAGAACTAACATGGATTCATACTTTATCACATGTAGTCTAATAATATGAGTTAATGGACTGAAATTCAACCATATCAATTGTTTCCTCTGAGTTTGGGTTGATTAATCCATTTTAATTGATCATGTGTGTTTCTGTGTACAATACATGTTGGTAATGATTAAGTTTTTTGCTAGTTCTTGTTGATTATGAATGTCTGATTAACTGGTTAGACCTTAGGGGAATTGGTTATAGCCGTTAGTGCTAAATGGTTAGTTTTGAAGTAGATTAAAACTGAAAATCACAAAAAAAAACAGGCTACAAATTAAATAGGTTACAGAGGGTGGTCAATTTTGCAATTGACCTACTCTGTTAGGGCCCACACACTGGCCAACACTTAAAGGTGGCTAATTGTGTAAGAATGGGCTAAGTCTGCAAAGGCAGACTTGCCCAGGCTCTATTTGAGCCCTGAACCTTAGGTGGCTAGGTCTGCAAAGACTTTAGCCCATACCTATGTTCAGTAATTGGGCCTCAAATGCTCAGGCCAAGTCTCAACTTGAGACTGGCCATTAGTTAAATAGTCTGAAGGCTTTAATTAAGCAGGCTAGTCCTGCAATTAGTTTAATTAGCCTTAAATGAACAAAAATAAGTTATTAAGCAATAATTGGCCTAAGAATGATCAACCTTGCAAAAGGTTGACCAACTCTATAAGGCCCTAACACACAATCCACCTTAAAAGGGGCTGGTTGTGCAAAATGGCTAAATCTGCAAATGCAGACTTGCCCGGGCTCTCTTTTGAGCCCTGAACATTAAAGTGGCCAAACCTGCAAAGGTTTTGGGCCCAACTGTTCAGCAATTGGGTTTAATTACCCAAGCCAAGTCTCAACTTGAGACTGGCTAGTTTTTAAAGAGTTAATAAAGCAGGCTAGTCCTGCAATTAGTTTAAATCTGAAATAATTGGTCTTAACTAATTGGAGTTAAGCTAAAATAGGTTAAAATTGAAATAGTTCTTAATAGTAGACCTGGCCAGCCCTTAAATACCAATGCAAGGGCTGGCTATTAGTTAAATAAGTCCCAAAGAAGCTGAAACTTGACCTAGGCAGGTCTGGTAAATCAGCAAAGCCTTTGAGGGCATATAGGGAACTTGAAATAGTATTTTGGTAAATAGTTTAGAACCTAAGAGGGTAAGGGAGTCATTTGTACCCCTGATTTCTGCAATTTTGCAGAGATTTAAGGGTATAATGGTCTCCCTAAAAAGGGAAATCAGTAAAAATCCCAAACCCTTAGGGCTACATTGGTAAAAAACCATAAAAAAGAATCTTTAGAACCTTCCAGCACATGCTGGAAGGATTTCTGTTAACTGAAATGGGGCTAAAGTGTACATTGGGTAATTTTAAGAGGGGGAAAGTTGGGATTTTATCCCATACTTTCTCCCCAAGTTTCAGCCCTTTGCCCAACTATAAATACATCCTAAAAAGGGGCTGATAGGGGGTTCCAATTTTTTGAATCTGAAATTCATTTTAGGCTGGCTTTTGAATACAAAATTTCAGAGTAAAAATAGCAAGATAGCAGCGGTGTTTCTGGGATTTTTCGAGTGAAGATACATTGATTTCAATCTGGTTCATTGGTTTTCTTTGCTTGGTCATTTGCCTGGATTGCTACTTGTTTGCTGTTGCTGGGTTTTCTATTATTTTGCTGTGGTTTTGCTTTGTGGATCTTCAATCACTGTTGCATTGCTGTTTGGATCTACTGTTGTTACTTATCTGCCTAGCCCCCTAGAACTCATTGGTTTCCATTGTTCATCCAGGTACCTTTTCTGTTCGAATGGAGTTGTAATGATTGAATTGCTGAATGAAAAATGAAGTTCAAGCGTCAAATTATCTCTGTTTTTATATCTTTATTTTATTCTTTTCGTTTATAGTTTAGTATAGTTTGATCTGAATTTTATGTAGTGTAATATGTATAAGTATAGAAGAACACAACAAAAACAGTGTAATAGTTAGTATATTAGTGATAGTAGTAGTGTAATAGTAGTAGTAAGTAGTAGATCACTTAGCTAAGTAGATAAAACTCACTAAATAGGCTAAATAACCATGGACTGAATTGATAATAGCTATATTGAACGACTCACATAGCAAGTCGGATCTGCGAATCAATAATCTCGATTAGTCAGGGTTAAAATAGAAACAATTAAAATTGAAATAATAACTCGATTAAAATTGGTCTATGAATATCAAATAGGCTTAATTCATATCAATATCAGTAAGCTAATCACACACTGGGATGTTGAATGGGTATAAGTTAAGGTCAATCCAGTAAAACAACCATGTATATAGACATCAGTGAATCACTCGATTTGGATACTCGGGTCCCCTTGAAATAAGTAGTCGGTTTGTTTAAGTCATGTCTTCATATAATTAAATCATCTGGTGTTAATTGCTAGTTAGATAACTTTCCATTTTTAAGTATACCGGCTCTTTAGAGAAATAGGAGTGTAGAAGTAATTAGCATTCATATGCATCTAGTTATTTTAGCTTTAAGTTAACAGGAAATGAATTGTACAAGGATTTTTACCTTCTGATAAATAAAAAATGAAATTGATTTAGTTTTGTTCTTTAATTCTTAGTATGTTTTATTGTTATTGTACATTTTGTATTCTGTTATTGTTACATTAATTAAGTCCGGGCCTGCCTAATGGTGTGGGCCTGGACCATGTTCATACTGCTGGGCTGACAATGGTATGCCCAAATCAGGTTTGGTTCTTTAAGAACCTGGACCTATTATTAATGAAATAAAGCCCATTCTGGAAATCCAGGCCCCAATAAATAACAGAAACTCGACAGGGCCTGGAATGCTTAGTATTAGGAATCGAATAAGGAAAAAACCATATAGAAAAATATAGTCAAAAATTAGCATTGAATCCTTAAAATAAAAAGGGATGAGCCTCGCCCGATGTCAAACAACGGGGCCCCCCTCTAGTAATAACATAATACAATTAGACTCGGGAAGACTACTAGTTAATTCCATAGTCTTACCCAAAATAATTAAAAGCCGATAGACTACTTTAAGGCACGATTTTAATATACCTTCCATTGAATGAGTGTGCACTTGGTGCGACTCAAATCCAAATCTCGGCAAAGCCGAAATACACCGAAAGTCATAGGCGTACTGGTTGCGGTATGACTCGAGGCGTATTTTCGCAATGCCACAAATTCTATAAAAATACTACTTAATGTAAAAAGTACTATATGTTGTTAAAATCTGTTATTAAGTCAAACAAGAGTCGGGAACGACAATTGAGTGACCGTGCTAAATTCGCGGAACTCGGGAATGCCTAACACCTTCTCCCGGGTTAACAGAGTTCCTTATCCGGATCTTTGCTTCGCAGACATTTTTAAGAGTCAAATTCCTCGGATTCGGGATTAACCGGTGACTTGGGACACCATTATCTTTCCCAAGTGGTGACTTTGATTAATCTCAATAAAATCCCGAACCGATTGTCCTTTAATTGGAAAAACTCCTTCCTTACGTTATTTTATCCGTTTCGGATATCTGAGCGTCGGGGTATACCCTACAAGCGTATTTATATGCTTATTTTTCAAAGTGGGGTAGTAAAAAGGGAGGTGTGACAATACTCATATATATATATATATATATATATATATATATATATATATATATATATATATATATACACAACCATCCTGGCAATGGATTAATCACAATTATGTTCAATACTTTCATCTTTTACTTAACAATAATTATCATTCAAGCCAACGCTCCAAAAAATTATTATTTTATAGCTCATTCTCAGACTCTTCACATTTGTAGCAATTTATAATTTAGCTTAGAAGAGTTCCAAATTATCTCACAAATATGTATAAACAAGGATTCACAGTCATGCTAGACTCTGGTGTTTTACGGTGCGCAACCCGATCCTCAATATATTACATGGTAGGCGAACCACACGATCTCATTTCATAATACAAAAGTGGTCGGTATGCCACACGATCCCAATTCATAATATGTAAGTGGTCGACATGCCAAGCGATCCTGTTCCTTTCAACACAATACACAACCAATCCCAGCAAGGGAATAACTCAAATAATGTTAAGTCCCGGCAATGGTGCAATAACAATAACTCTCACAATCCGGCAAGGGTAATACTCAATATATATACAACCATTGTGTGCCCAGTGTCAGCAATTGCGAAGGGGTCCTGGAATCCGTAGTGACACCATTTGCCATCATATCATCGCTTTTGCGAAACCCCGAAATTTGCATTTGGGATTGTAGCAGGGATGTGTATTCTTCACTTTTGCGATGGATTTCTCACATTTGCAGGGTTCAAAATTGCGAGCCCTAGATCGTAATTGCGAAACTTGCAACTGGACAAAAAGCTAAGGGAGGAGATTCTTCTCCTCATTTTCATAATTTTTGAATCCTAGGCTCAGTAGGAGGCAATTTTAAAGAGGAAATTCCATCTACAAACTTTGGATGAGTGATTCTAATCTATTTTTTAATCATATTCCATCAATTTATCTTAGAATTTAACATCAAAATCATGTGAATCAAAGTGAAAAAGTGTAAAACCTTGTCAAGTCTTTGAAGAATAAGAAATTGAGTTTTGATAGTCCATTTGGACTCGAATTTTGAAACCAATCATATATATGAACTTGTGGGGTCATGGGTAGTCGGAATATACCATTGGACTCGAGTTTTGACAGAGCAGGTCCCGAATTGACTTTTGTTGACTTTTTAGAGAAAGTGTAAAGATCTTAGCTCTATCTATTGTAATTAATTTTCCTAGCATTGTTTGATGATATTAAGTTGATTTTGATTAGATTCGATTGGTTTGGAGGAGAATTTTAGAAGAAATGTCCCGGTTGATCTTTGATTTGGTTACGGAGCGAGCGAGGTAAGGGATGGGTCTAACCTTGATTTGAGAGAATTAGGAACTATTGAAGTGTATGTTATATGAATTACGTGTGTAACAATGTATATACGAGGTCACGAGTGTATCTACGCCATAAAAATGATGGTTTCCATGCCTTCTCGTATTTTATGAATTATCTTATTTCATGCCTTAATTGTTGCATGCCTTAGTTGCTTTCTATGACGTAATTTGTTATTTGTCATTAATCATTCATATATTGAATTTTTCGTCCCTTTCATGACTTCGTGATTTATTACTACTTGCCTTAAATGTCTTACTTGTACACGTTAATTGTCACGTACTTGACTTATCGTGTTGCTTTTGTATTATTTGTATCATTCCTTTGCTTAGTACACGATTTCTTTATCGCTTTGCTTTCATACCGTTTGATTGTAGATATTCTTGTTAATTAAGCTATTGGATTGATTATGTTTATTGAAATTGTTTGTGGATCGGGTTGCATTCTATAATAATTGTGATATAGTAGAATAAGGGAGGATTACGACATCGATTTTGATGGTGGAATTGTTGTTGCACACCGTAATGGCTGTATATAATGCTTGATAGTTATAAATGATAAGACGGTGCAATAAGGGAGGATTATGACATTGATTATGATGATATGGTAGGATCGGATTGTGCGTCTCAACGGATTGTATACGTAATTGTTGATATTGATACATAATGCTAAGGTGAAATAAGGGAGGATTGGGTGTGTACGGTGGGATCAGCTTGCGCGCCGCAATAGACTATATGTGTTGTACTTGTTATTGTTATTGTGTTGGTTTTCCGCATTTTTATATGAACTTACGAGGTCCGTTATTCTAGGTTCTCTGATTGCCAGGATTGAGTTCATTTTCATAAATTAACTGCATTACTTTTATTTTCATTCTTTCTTCCCTGTTGTTGTTGTTATTATTATTATTATTATTATTATTATTATTATTATTATTATTATTATTATTATTATTATTATTATTATTATTATTATTATTACTGTGTACAGGTTATTATATATGACCCGCTTTAGCCTCGTTACTACTTCGTCGAGGCTAGGCTCGACACTTATAAAGTACATGGGGTCGATTGTACTCATATTATACTCCGCACTATTTTAGAGTTAGTCCTAGCAGTGTTTAGTAGATTTGCTCGGATCTAGTGCTCGATAGAGACTGAGGTACAGCTGCACAATATTCGCAGCTCTGAAGTTCCTTTTACATAATCTTAGATGTTTATGTCAATTCAGACAATTATGCTTTTATTCAAACTATTATTTGTAGCACATTAGACACTTGTGTATTCGTGACACCAATTGTGGGATTGTATTTTGATATCGTCATTTATTAGTCTATTTACTCTGTTTCAGTTTATTCAGCTTATTAGTTTTATTTGATTTGAATTGTTAAAAATGGTTAATAACTATATCTAACGTTAGCTTGCCTAGTGACTGAAATGTTAGACGCCATCATGGCTCCGAGGATGGGAATGCTGCGCCGTGACAAATTGGTATTAGAGTACTAGGCTGCCTAGGTCTCACGAGCAATGAGCAAGCGTAGTAGAGTCTGGAGGATCGGTACGGAGACATCTGTACTTATCTTTTAGAGACTGTGGAGTATTAGAAAACATTTTACAGCTTTCTCTCTCTATCGCGTGGTTTCATTCTACCATTGATGATTGAACCATTCTATTCTTGTCCTCTTGCAGATGGTGAGAATACACACAACATCTGTAGCTGTATAGGAGCCGAAGTCCCCTGTGGCAGCTATTACAAGGGGAAGATGTCGAGGTCGAGCCAGAAGCTGAGGCTGAGGTAGAGCTCAGCCTAGAGCTCGAGTAGCAGAACCCGTAGTGGAGCTTCAGATTGATCACGAGGAGGACAACTTAGACCGAGCCCGTTAGACCATCTTAGATCTTGGAGGTATTCATAGCCACTCTAGTGCTTCATGACACTCTAGTCCGTTTGGTGGGCCATAAGGAGAGTGTGGCCCGGATCAGTACATTTTTTGTGGCACTAGCCATCTTTTGGGCCAGGGAAGGAGCACATATTCTCGCTACTCACACTCCCGAGCAGGTGGATCCCCTATATCAGACCCCAGCAACCCATCCAATTGGGATAGTCCCGCTGGTTGTTGCGGCACAAGTCAGTGATAGGCCCGCTATGTCTTCTGAGGTCTTATTGAGGCTGGATAAGTTCACCAATCTCTTTCATATTCATTTCAACGACGCACCTTCTGAGGACCCACAAGATTACTTGGACCATTGCCATGAGGTATTGCGCAATATGGGTATTGTTAAGACTAATGGGATCGATTTTGTAGTGTTCCAAATGGCCGGTTCAGCCAACAAATGATGGAGAGATTTTATGTTGACTAGACCAGATGGTTTACCTGCACTTACCTGGGATCAGGTTTTACAGCTATTTCTAGGGAAGTTCCTTCTTTCACTCTGAGAGAGAATTATCGGAGGCAAATTGTCACGACCCTAGTTCACCAAATCGTGAACCTGTCATGACGGCACCCAGCCTTCGCGACTAGGTAAGCCTAACACGATGCGGAATATACATTTTCATGAAATAAAAAATAAGGTAACAACAGAATAATGTAAATGAAATGTAATAAGTGCCGCTCGGCACATACACTTCGCCAAACACACCTAAGCAACATACTACCAAGACCCGAAAACCCACGAGCAACACAGACTAAGAAAGAGTACAACTGTGGCTCTATACATCAAGAATGTCTATACAACGAGAGTAAGGAGAAATAACTACTACCACTAGTGAGAATAGAAGGGGACTCCCCGGATCCGCGGACGTAGCAGATCATACCTCGAGTCTCCTGAAGAACTACTAGATCACCTGAAATGTGCCTGATCTGATATACCTGTATCTGCACAACAAAAGTGTGCAGAAGAGTAGCATGAGTACACCATGGCGATACTCAGTAAGTGCCAAGCCTAACCTCGATGGAGTAGTGATGAGGAAGGTCAGGGCCCTACCGAGTGATAAGAACATAATGATAATAACAATAATAAGAAATTCTTAAGTAACGATGAGTCTGAAATAGAAATAAATAAGTAATTTCTGCAACCGTCTACAACTAATCTACAACAAGTAACCAACACAACGTAAACTCAATCAACAAGTCCATGACCTGTGGGAATTTAACCCACAGCCCCTCTCTATATCCAGCAACTCAGGAGCTACGGGAATTTAACCCGCAGTCCCAATATCAGTATCTCTGGGTCTCCGAGAATCGAACCCGCAGCCCGTATCTCAATATCTTAGGATGTGTCTCAATATCTTAGGATCTCCGAGAATCAAACCCGCAGTCCACATCTCAATAAATATATCAATAAAGTTCGGGTCTCCGAGAATCGAACCCGCAGCCTTTGGATCTCCGGGAATCGAACTCGCAGTCCTCATCTCAATAAATATATCAATAAACTCTGGGTCTCCGAGAATCGAACCCGCAGCCCTTGGATCTCCGGGAATCGAACCCGCAGTCCACAAACAATACAACTCTGGGTCTCTGGGAATCGAACCCACAGCCCTGGGATCTCCTGGAATCGAACCCGCAGTCCACCAACATGAATAATAAAAGAAACGCACAGAGAAAATATAATATGCTTAACTACAACTTCACCGAAATCTAGTGCCTACGATTATCAAGAAGTTCAAGTAAGACAATTAGGCAACTAGGCAGATAAATCCTATCTAATCATGCTTTCCTAATGAATATCAGGTAAAAGTCGTAATTTAATCAACTAAGAACAGAAATATCACAAATTGGAATATTCAAGTAAAGTGAGTTACAACAACCAACGCATGTACACGCCCGTCACCTCGCATACAAGGCTTTTCAACTATCACATAATATCCTAGGGGTGAAGGTTCCCCCACACGAGGTTAGACAAGCCACTTACCTCGACTCCAGTACAAACTGCTAAGAGAAAACTCTCTTGCCGCGAATGTCGGCCTCCACAGGTGTAGTATCTGATACAAATCAATAGAATCACATCAAAATAGGCCAATTGAGCATTACCCAATCAAAACAATTCAAAATACACCAAACCCACAAGTTGCCAAAACCCGACTTTTGGTACGCTTGTCGAAAAATTACGAAAGTTACATATTCGGAACCCTCGTCTCAATACGAGTCTAATCATATAAAATTTACAAAAATTCGGACTCCATTTGCCCATTCAAACCCTTGATTTTCTAAAATTCAAGTCTGTGGTGAAAACCCCTATGATATATCCCAAATTCCTCCAATTTCATGAGAAAATTTTATACTTTATCAATACAAATCCATAAATTGAGTCCATTGTTGATTACTTGAAGAAACCCATTGAATTTCCCTTAAAAATCGCCCAAATCGCCCCTTAAGCCGAGCCCTCAATGTTTTGAAATGTTTCTGAAATTTCTAAGTTCTGATATAATTAAACCCTCTGCGATTTCCGCTTCTGCGGAAAGTTTCCGCCTCCGCGAGACCGCTTCCGCGACCATTTGGTCGCTTCTGCGAACCCCAGGCCTAACTGGCCCATTCCGCTTCTGTGAGCCCAGGGACGCTTCCGCGCGTCTGCTTCCACGATCGAACCGCTGCTCCTGCGACGAATCCCGCTCCTGCGAACCAGAGTCCGCTTCTGCGGACTCGCATAAGCGATCTAGCATCCGCTTCTGCGGATTTCCCAATTCCGCCTCTTGACCGCTTATGCGATCTCACCCTCGCACCCGCGATGCCCGCCTCAGCGGACAAAGGTCCGCCCCTACGAACAAACCCACCTCAGCGCTCCTTTGTCCACTCCTGCGGACTCGCCCATGCGCCCTATTTTCCGCAGGAGCGAAAACAATAAACTCCTAAACCTGCAATTTCCATGTTTTCTTCCCGTTTACCCATCCGATAACACCTCGAGGCCCCCGGGACCTCATCCAAACATACCAACACATCCTAATACCTTATCCGAACTTGTTCCAATGATAAAAACCTGTCCTTAAACACAGAAAACATCGAATTATAGCGGATTCAAGCCTAAGTTTTCATCTAAACTTCCGAAATTAACATTCAATCAAAAATCCGACCAAAAGACGTCCGAATGACCTAAAAATTTGCGGACATATCCAAAATCACATAACGAAGCTACAAACATTGTCGGAATTCCATTCCGACCCACGGATCAAAATCTCACCTATCGTTCGGATTCGCCAAAATTTCAAACTTCGGCATTTCAAGCCTAATTGAGCTACAGACCTCCAAAATACATTCCGAACGCCCTCCTAACCCCGAAATCACCTAACGGAGCTAATGGAACCATCATATTTCCGTTTCGAAGTTTTCTTAAGACTGTTCCGACTAGGGACATTTTCCAACTATAAAGCTCCTATTTAGGGACTAAGTGTCCCAAAACACTCTAAATTCCAGAACCGACCCTCCCGGCAAACCACAATAGCAGAAATAAACTTAGGGGAACAGTTAAATTGGGGATCGGGGCATAAATTTCAAAAATGACTGGCCGGGTCGTTACATCTTCCCACCCTTAAAAGATTCGTTCGTCCTCGAACGAGCATAGAGAACACACCTAAAATGGTAAAGAAATGGGGGTATTGGCTGCGCATATCCTGCTCGGTCTCCCAAGTTGCCTTTCTGGCCGGCTGACCCCGCCACTGGACATTTACTAAAGCGATGTTCTTTGACCTTGGCTTCCAGATTTGCCTGTCCAGGATGGCCACTGGCTCCTCAACATAAGGCAGATCCTCGAATAGCTTAGCAGAAGTGAAACGCAACATGCCTCAAAATCTCAAAGGGACAATGAATCTCGGACTCAGCTAAGCACGTTAGCCTGATATAATCTGAAAATATTCCCACTTGTTCAAACAAATAAGTCTTAGAGCCTAATTCCAACATCCGGAATTCTATGTCAGGCCTGTTTTTATCAAGAGATCGCTCAATTATTCCTCACACGCCGTTCTCAAACATGGCTACATAACTTTGCTAGATTCTTACCTTGCAACACAGAATCAACAGGACCACGATAATACTTTATGACCAATTCACCCAAAATTTAACGAATCAGATGCTCCCTTTGCACCTAATGATCTACATAGGGCTTGTTCTAACTTTTACAACACTGACACGAGGGAAGAGATATGTCGATATCCATAACCAACTACTGAATCAACAATTCATAGGGTCTATACTCCTAACAAGATCCATTACCTCGTCCTAAACCAGAGAATGATCTTTTTCTCTATAATATACTTCATACCATCGGTTTGCACTGACCCCAAATCCCATATCCTCCTCTCACCCAGTACGAACTGGTCAGGCGATAAGCCATCTCAGACATAATCAAAAGTCCTGCAAGATAACACAATGTGCCAGTAGGCTACTAATTCGTACGTGATACAAAGGAAGGCGAACACTAAACAGAACTATTCAACTCTCATACTAACATGGACCTCCTCAAAAAAATAGGAAACAGAACACATAAAAGCAAATATGGACATTGAAATAAACATCACACCGTTGCAGTGTGCAACCCGATCCCAACAATATACCCATGGCGGCGTGCCACCCGATCCAAACAATATAACCATGGCGGCGTCCCACCCGATCCAAATAATATAACCATGGCGGCGTGCCACCCGGTCCAAATAATATAACCATGGCGGCGTGCCACCCGACCCATATATAATACTCACACAAGGAGCCATACGTCGAGGTGAATAGCTCATCACATCAAAATACTGAATATCGGTCATGAGCACACTAAGGTGCATAATATCGTTCACAAGAAATATATAGCGTTATAGGCTCCAAACTCAAGCACAATTGAGGTGCGATACAAAATCTAAGTCTCAAGAGCCATCATGCTCATATAACATCACCGCTGAGTGGAACTTCAACACAAAAGGAATTTACCAAGCCATCTCACAACTCGTACGGCATAATATATCTTTACATGAATTAACTAACCACGAAATAAGACCGCGACTATCCCTCTATAAGGAGCGCATTGCTTAGATTAACACAACTGGCCTGACGTAAGGCTCACTTCCACATTTAAATCTGTCCACCGACCTTAAGTCTATCCTAGTCGTTCCAAGCTAAATCAATAATATTTCACAGGTCTATAAACCAATAAGCAGAGTGCCCTCCAGGCATAAATTCCCAAATGGATGATACCACCAAAATCCTCATACCTGGTTTAAATTTCTAACCAATCAAGTGACTACATGTCACACCTATACAATCTTCTTGTGGGACAATCTCCCACCATCTTCCGATTAATTAAACGGGCCTGCACATTCAAACGACCGGCTGCACTAACACTGAAAAATGATCAGGAGTCCCTAACCGGGATGTAAAGCCTTTCTCACAGAACACCGATCTCAAGTGATACTGATGTTAATACCCATCTTACTCAAACACTGAAACTCCTTTCCTGGTCATCCGAGCTCTTTATATTACATTCATTGACCAAACTACGACCTTGGTCCTTACTTCAAATTTCATACCACTCACTACACCTCACGTGCCGATATACGATAGATACGATTTCCATCACAACTCTAGAACTGACGATAGGCTAATACTTCATCACATAAGACTTTCCATTTAACTCACTTTCAGGAGAACTATAGCAACATACATGCGAATTCTCATAACCATCGAATATGCCAATCTCTAAGTAGTGGTCCAAGCCACCATAACCCTTTCCGAGATCCGCCTACTCATAACAGGCCCTAACAGAAGAATACTTCAGAATAACATCAATCACTGCGGCCGACAAGTCTCAAATGCACCACCACAAATCACATACATAACTCAATCACGTTGCATGAACCGATCCTTGACACCGATATGCCAACTCAACTATGGCTAATCAATTTACTTTCTTCCAGTTTATCTTGGATTGCCTTACAAATGTTAATATCTCCCTTCGATACCTAACTTATTTCAACCGCACTCACCCCGAGTGACCTTAAATCATGAGGCCATGCTATCTCAAGAACGAAGACCATTTCATGTCTCTTAAATACTACACCACAAGTCAAAACATCATAGAACGTTTTGTGCCCTTCTTCATAAGTTGCTTCAAAAATTTGACTCCCAACTGTACTTATAGTCTCAGTATTATCAGGCACCCCACCTTACCTCTTGAATTCATTAGGATCGCTATTGAGAGCCATCCGGCCCTGACTTGCCCCAGTACGCAACCAACTCTACTGAATTTTTATAACATATGAATACCCTCTCGATAAAGCCCCCAGCGGAAACACTTCCATCGCAACCTGCACCTATACGAGGCGTAAATCATGAATCTTCCCTCAAGTTTGAACATGAGCCAGTAAGGCCAACCATAACATGCATTCAATAATACATATACTCAAATTACCACACATGGTCCTTTCCCGTGGCTGCAATAACCCATTAACACACTAGTATACAGAATTTACGCAAGCAATTAACCATGCGACCCAATCGTAAGCGATGGGACTCTCCCATTTAGCTCAAATCCACTATTACACATCTCTCGAACACATTAGAACCATTCCATCAGTCATTTACTCTTATTCAACTGCAATTCACTTGATCCAACGAACATAACCACCTGTGCTCAATTAGTACTCCGACACTATAGGGTATGACTTCATCCCAATACAACCAAACATCTTCCTGCTCCATGCATCGAGCATTCTTTACCAACGACAGCTTAAGACATGCTGTGGTTCTCACACATCTATGAAGCACCATGTAGCCTTTGTCGAAGTTTTTCCCACTGATAATGAAATGTAGAATTATTATGGACATAGGAACATCGAAAGTCCCAACGTCATACCATACAAAACTCAACTCTTACTCATCAGCAAGTTTCAAAGAACTCTTGAATAGCACTTAAATACATCGCAGGCCAAATCTGATATGACACATGACCCATAATTTGATCGTTGATAGTGAAATCCTTTCACTTGGCACGAAGCCATAAGATACATCTTGCTAATCCATGACACTATCCTTTAACATTCGTACGTCTTCATCATAAGACAAGGCCAAGACATTCGTTTGGTATATGTCCTTCTTAAGATAGTTAATCTCATTTTCCCCAGTATCTCTACTGGCTGAATCCTTCGCAAAATAGATATCTCATATGAACCATATAGTCTTTATTACCACCAACTATCTTTAGATCTACATCCACCTTGTGATTCTACCATTACTGTGACGATTAGCCAGTAAAGTAAACCTGCTCAAGACCGTACTTGTCAACCGAATGTAAGAACCTAGTGCACCCCCATGTGCACAATTGAAGATCTCTCAATTCTCTTGCATTATCGATATGGATGACACGCGGTAACAATGGTTGAGTAAATTCTTGACTCCCTTGAAGTCCCTCTGCAGCGTCACGAACCGTCGGCACATACTTGAAACCGAGTGCGCAAATTTCAATAGACGAGTGGATGCAAAGATCATATGACATAGGCTCCAACTGAATAAATGGCGCACAAGAAGGAATTCAAATAATTGAAGAGTTTCCTAAACAGTTACATAGCCCCTCGTAGATACATACAGATGTCTCCATATCGATCAGCAAGAATCTAAGTAATCGGTTTGTGTCCTGTGACTCCTACGAACTTAGAGCTCTGATACCAACTTGTCACGATCCTAGTTTACCAAATCGTGAACCTATCATGACGGCACCCAGCGTTCGCGACTAGGTAAGCCTAACACGATGTGGAATATACATTTTCATGAAATAAAAGATAAGGTAACAACAGAATAATGTAAATGAAATGTAATAAGTGTCGTTCGGCACATACACTTCGCCAAACACACCTAAGCAACATACTACCAAGACCCGGAAACACACGGGAAACACAAACTAAGAAAGAGTACAAATGTGGCTCTATACATCAGGAATGTCTATACAACGAGAGTAAGGAGAAATAACTACTATCACTAGTGAGAATAGAAGGGGACTCCCCGGATCCGCGGACGTAGCAGATCATACCTCGAGTCTCCTGAAGAACTGCTAGATCACCTGAAATGTGCCTGAACTAATATATCTGGATCTGCACAACAAAAATGTGCAGAAGAGTAGCATGAGTACACCACGGCGGTACTCAGTAAGTGTCAAGCCTAACCTCGATGGAGTAGTGACGAGGAAGGTCAGGTCCCTACCGAGTGATAAGAACATAATGATAATAACAATAATAAGAAATTATTAAGTACGGATGAGTCTGAAATAGATAAAAATAAGTAATTTCTGCAACCGTCTACAACTAATATACAATAAGTAACCAACACAACGTAAACTCAATCAACAAGTCCAGGACCTGTGGGAATTTAACCCACAGTCCCTCTTTATATCCAACAACTCAGGAGCTACTGGAATTTAACCCGCAGTCCCAATATCAGTATCTCTGGATCTCCGGGAATCGAACCAGCAGCCCGTATCTTAATATCTTAGGATGAGTCTCAATATCTCAGGATCTCCGGGAATCGAACCCGCAGTCCACATCTCAATAAAATATCAATAAACTATGGGTCTCCGTGAATCGAACCCGTAGCCCTTGGATCTCCGTGAATCGAACCCGCAGTCCTCATCTCAATAAATATATCAATAAACTCTGGGTCTCTGGGAATCGAACCCGCAGCCCTTGGATCTCCGGGAATTGAACCCGCAGTCCTCATCTCAATAAATATATCAATAAACTCCGGGTCTCAGGGAATTGAACCCGCAGCCCTTGGATCTCCGGGAATCGAACCCGCAGTCCATAAACAATACCACTCCGGGTCTCTGGGAATCGAACCCACATCCCTGGGATCTCCGGGAATCGAACCCGCAGTCCACCAACACAAATAATAAAAAAAATGCACAGAGAAAATATAATATGCTTAACTACAACTTCACCGAAATCTAGTACCTACGATTATCAAGAAGTTCAAGTAATACAATTAGGCAATTAGGCAGATAAATCCTATCTAATCATGCTTTCCTAACGAATATCAAGTAAAAGTCGCAATTTAATCAACTAAGAATAGAAATATCACAAATTTGACAATTCAAGTAAAGTGAGTTACAACAACCAGTGCATGTACACGCACGTCACCTCACGTACAAGGCTTTTCAACTATCACATAATATCCTAGGGGTGAAGGTTCCCTACACGAGGTTAGACAAGCCACTTACCTTGACTCTGGTACAAAACCGCTAAGAGACAACTCTCTTGCCGCGAATGTCAGCCTCCACAGGTGAAGTGTCTGATAAAAATGAATAGAATCACATCAAAATAGGCCAATTAGGCATTACTCAATCAAAACAATTCAAAATACACCAAACCCACAAGTTGCCAAAACCCGACTTTTGGTACGCTTCTCGAAAAATTACGGAAGTTACATTTTCGGAACCCTCGTCTCAATACGAGTCTAAGGATATAAAATTTACTAAATTTGGACTCCATTTGCCCATTCAAACCCTTGATTTTCTAAAATTCAAGCCTAGGGTGAAAACCCCCATGATATACCCCAAATTCCTCCAATTTCACGAGAAAATTTCATAATTTATCAATACAAATCCATAAATTGAGTCCATAGTTTATTACCTGAAGAAATCCCTTGAATTTCCCTTCAAAATCGCCCAAATCGCCCCTTAAGCCGAGCCTTCAATGTTGTGAAATATTTCTGAAATTTCTAACTTCTGATATAATTAAACCCTCTGCGATTTCCGCTTCTGCGGAAAGTTTCCGCCTCCGCGAGACCGCTTCCGCGACCATTTGGTCGCTTCTGCGAACCCCGGGCCTAACTGGCCCATTCCACTTCTGCGAGCACAGAGACGCTTCCGCGCGTCCGCTTCTGCGATCGAACTGCCGCTCCTGCGATGAATCCCGCTCCTGCGAACCAGAGTCCATTTTTGCGGACTCGCATAAGTGATCTAGCATCCGCTTCTGCGGATTTCCCAATTCCGCCTCTTGACCGCTTCTGCGATCTCACCCTCGCACCCGCGATGCCGCCTCAGCGGACAAAGGTCCGCCCCTACGAACCAACCCGCCTCAGCGCTCCCTTGTCTGCTCCTGCGGACTCGCCCCTGCGCCCCATTTTCCGCAAGAGCGAAAACAACAGAACCAGAACTCCTAAACCTGCAATTTCCATGTTTTCTTCCCGTTTACCCATCCGATAACACCCCGAGGCCCCCGTGACCTTATCCAAACACACCAACACATCCTAATACCTTATTCGAACTTGTTCCAATGATAAAAACATGTCCTTAAACAAACAAAAAACATCGAATTATAGCGGATTCAAGCCTAATTTTTCATCTAAACTTCCGAAATCAACATACAATCAAAAATCCGACCAAAAGACGTCCGAATGACATGAAAATTTGCGGACATATCCAAAATCACATAACGAAGCTATAAAAATTGTCGGAATTCCATTCTAACCCCCGGATCAAAATCTCATCTATCGTTCGGATTCGCTAAAATTTCAAACTTCGGTATTTCAAGCCTAATTGAGCTACAGACCTCCAAAATACATTCCGAATGCACTCCCAACCCCAAAATCACCTAACGGAGCTAATAGAACTATCAGATTTCTATTCCGAGGTCGTATTAACATAGTTCTGACTACGGGCCATTTTCCAACTATAAAGCTCCCATTTAGGGACTAAGTATCCCAAAACACTCCAAACTCCAGAACCGACCCTCCCGGCAAACCACAATAGCAGAAATGAACTTAGGGGAACAGTTAAATTGGGGATCGGGGCATAAATTTCAAAAAACGACCGGTCGGGTCGTTACACAACTTGAGCATTTTTAGTAGGGTAGTATGAATGTTACCCATTACAAGACTCGATTTGTGGACCTAGCTTTCCATGCCATTATTTTACTCCATACTGAAAGACAGAGAGAGAGTGAGGAGACTCATTGATGGGCTCACTTTCAGTATCGGACTACAGATGGCCAAGGAGAATAGAGATAATATTTTTTTCCAAAAGGCTATAGAGTTTGCTAGACGGATCAACATGGTTCATGATCAAAAGAGGGGGCCGGTGTCTGATAAGAGGCCTCGTCATTCCAATGGTTTCAGTGGTGCCTCTTCTAGAGTCAAGGGTACTTTTGGTAGAGTCCTAGGCTATTTCGGTCTGCGCTTTTGGCATCCCACAGTGCTTCGAGTAGTCGTGGTCCTTATGTATCTCATCTTAGGCAGCCAGCCTACAGTGCACCATCAGCTCCTACTAGTGTGCCTCCAATCCAAAGCTACCACCGTGGTTATCTGGCCCATTCATATAAGTTTCAACTTCAGCAGATACAACAGCAGGAGGGGTGTTTCAAATATGAATGTATTAGTATTATTAGGATTGTCATGACCCAAACCGATGTACCGCAATAGGCACCCAATACCTTACTCGATCGAGTACCAACTTAATGTATCTTTCGTGTCATTCTATCATTGGTAAATGAACATAAGTAAAGCATGGGGGAACAAAAACTTATACATATGACATATTGTCCTATAAGACCAAAATAATCGTTTGTACACTAAACAAAGGCCGATAAGGCTGTACTATTTTTTTTGTACATGACATATGTCTACAAGCCTCTAAGAGTACATAAATATTGTAAAGTTTGGGACAGGGTCTAGCCTTACTAATCAATACACATCCCAATCATATTGACCACATAAGCAACTCCGGAACAAATGGAGTGTACCAACACCTTCCGCTGAGCTGATAGCCTACTTGGAGATCTCAACTTGTCTATCGGGACCGATGGGCATAAAATATAGTGTCCCCAAGCAAAAGGGATGTCAATACAAATGATGTACCGAGAATATAAAGAATGAAATCAGTACACAATAGACATGAGAAAACAATGGTGAAAAAGACTCAAAATGTAAGTATGAATAAGTTTGTGAATCATTTAATACTTATAATGTCATGCATATGTGTATAATTCATACCATGTATGGGTATATGCGTTCATAACATCATCAGGCCTCTAAGGGCATCCCATCATATCATCTCGACCATAGTGGGCAAATCATCAACGTATACTAGCTGATCACGTGGTGGTGCGTATATAACACCGTAACCTTTTTTCATATACCATATACATATATATACATATATACCCGTATATAACTCCATCTGGTCATGGGTCAATGTGCATGAATGCAATGCATGAGAAGTATGCTAATAAAATCTCTTGGAATATCATAAAACCATTATATCTTTGAGTAATATCATGAAGTAATTTTTTTCAACTTAGATATTTTTTTGAAACTCATAAATAGATGATAGAATAATAGGATACATGAGAATCAAGAACATAAGCATCTCTAGAATGTCTATGAATAGAGATGTTTATCGACGTTGTGCATTTTTTCGTTTTGTATGTATCGTATAGATCGTGCCAAAAGGAAATAATGGAATCCTTAACATACCTGAGTCGATTCTCTTGACAATCCCTCTAACACACGTCAATAACAACAACACGTCACGACTGATTAAAGTAGGGACAAATCCGTTTAATATTCTTGAGAAACACTATGCCGTACTCCCCTTAGATAAAATCCTGTTGCTATTATGTAGTATAACTTCGGATAAAACAATTTGCTGAATCAAAATCATGTCAACCTATCTCAGTTTGTAAATGATTTGTATGAAATATTGTTTGAGAATTTCCATCCGTTCCTACATATATAAGCATCTAAATTTGTGATTTTGAAGGCTTTTTATATAAGTGGGTGTGGGCCCCACACTTTGTATGACTAAGCCTTCGTGCTTGCTGCCTCTTAGGGAGTTAATTCCTTATCTAATAATTTCTTAATTATAAGTTAATCTCCCACTTAAAAATTCGTACCGTGACGACCCAAAGGGTCATCACCTGTTTTTCTCATAAGTTTTGTGCTTCCGAGACCTTGAAAATCTTATTTCATATTTCTTCGATTTGCATGCGTAGTCTAGGCGCATAGCCAGAAAATTTTTCTGTTGAAATATGTGAATTCTGTGAAAAAATTGAAGAATTGTGATATTAATATTGATATAGTTGACTTTGGTCAACATTTTTGGTAAACGGATCTGGACCCGAGTTTGGTCGGTCCCGGAAGGTCCGTAGAAAAATATGGGACTCGGGCATGTGCCCGGAGTCGAATTCCGAGGCCTAGCGTCCGAGATATAAATTATTCTGTTAAATTATTTTCTAAAATTATTAAGGAAAAATGAAAATGAAAATGAGTTAGAAAATAAAGGTATTGGGCTCGTATTTTGGTTCTGACACCCGATATAAGTCTTAAATATGCGTTAAGCGCTATCTGTAATGTTTGGTCGAAATCGGACGTCGTTTGACATGTTTCGGACCTAAATAGCTAAAGTTGGAAGTTATGAACTTTAAAATGAAATTTGTGAGTTTTGGGGTTTGATTCCTTGATTTTGATGTTATTTTAGCGATTTGATCGCTCGAGCAAGTTCGTAAGATGATATTGAGTTAGAGTGTGTGTTTGATTGGGAGCCCCGAGGGCTCGGGAGTGTTTCGGAGGTGGTTCGGGGTATTTTTACACCTAGAAAGGTTGGCATATTTTCTGCAATTTTTGCACAGTGGTTTAGTTCTACGCGATCGCGAGACTCATTCACGCGATCGCATTGCATTGGTTTTCCCTTTTCCGCGATCGCGTAGCTTTGGCATCTTCCTCAACGTGATCGCACATCACTCCACACGATCGCGTATAACAAGTTCCTGGACCTAGCAATCCCCTTATACGCATTCGTGTCTGCGTCCACGCAATCGCAATAGCTTACCAGTTTACCCCTCGCGATCGCATCCTTAGTCCCGCGATCGCATAAGATAATTTTGCCCAGCAAATTGTAAAAATTAAAAACAGAACCAGTGATGGGATTTTATAATTTTTACACGACCCTTCTTCTCCCCCAAGCCCTAGGAAACCACTAACGCCCCCAAGATTCAAGAGCCTTTGAGTAAGTGATTTTTCGCTTATTTCCTTCACTTTTCTTTCATTAATTAACTAGTTCGCGTTCGAGATGACTAACCGTTTCTGATCAACGCGTTTGCGAAGGTTCTTGTCATTGAACATCGCGTTCGCATGAATGCCTTCGCGTTCGCGAAGGTTCCTTTCATCCTGCATCGCGTTCGCATCCGGTACATCGCGTTCGCGTAGCTTTGGCTACTGAACCATCGCGTTCGCGGTTCCTCTATCGCGTTCGCGAAGAGTGTTTCACTGGGCAGATTATTTGTCCATTTTAGCTCATTTTTATCTTGTTTTCACTTGGTTTCTTCACCATTACTTCTAAATCACATACCACCTATAAAATAGAAGTAAATGGTGTCAAATACACGATTTTATTGCTCAAACATAGAAAAAGTATAGATTTAAAGACAAGATGAGTCGGTAAAATACCAACTCATCAAACCTCCCAGCAATCCGATTGAAAAAGCCCAAGATGAGAATTCGGGGAAAAATGATGCGCTTTGGGGCTGAAGATATGAACAGGTTCTACCATTTGCCAGACCACGACATGACTCCATTCAAAGAAAAAGATTGTGCTTCGGGAGAGTGGTTGGTGTCTAAAATATGCCCAGGTGCAATCGTTCCATGGGTAGCTGATAATAAGGGGGATTACATCAAAAGGATTTACTGCAGAAGCAAAGATTTGGTTGGCTATCATATGCAGTCGTATCTCCGGTCTCTAACATATGGAATATCCCTATTACTCGAGCTCAAATGGTAGCCTGCATCATTGATGGCATTCAGTTAAATGTGGGCGGGATTTTTATAAATGAATTTCACATTTATATTCAAATCTATGAAAGTAGACTTCCGCAGTTAATGTTATTATTATTATTCTTGTTAATAAAATGACAACAGGATGGTTTTTATTAATGGAAAGATGATGACTAAATTGGCTTGCCTAGCTACCACGAGTAGGCGCCATCACATTCCCGATGGTGGGGAATCCGGGTCGTGACACATACTTACCCAATTATCCATAAAATTAAGAATTATTCCAAATTACTTAAAATACTACTTATTTTTAATACACCTTATATACCTTACTATCATGGTTATGTACTACCTTGTATGGCACTAGTCTATAAATATCAGATATTATACTCCAGACCGTATTTTATCCCAAAATATCAAACTTTGACGAAATTTATTTTCTTCGATTTTCTTACCCTCTCACCTTTACAAATTTACTCATCACTTATTTTAAATATCATAATGCTTATAATCTCAAAATAATCTCATTCCCGAACTTACGTCGAACTTGAACGTATGAAAATGCAGGATGTATATCTCATTTTTCGAGCTTCCGTCAAATTTTTATGGCATACTTTCACATACAAAAACATGGGGTGTAACAAGGAGGTACTACCCAATATTGTTGAACAACATGCCACAACAGAGTTCTCGTGCCATGGTTTTGGCACCGGTTGCTCTACCGCCCACTCAGCTAGCTAGAGGCAGGGGTCAGGCAGTTAGAGGTGGAGGTCAAGCTGTTAAAGGTGGAGGTCAGGCCATTAAAGGTGGAGGCCACCCGCTAGAGGTCGTCTGAGAGATAGAGGTTAGGTTAGTGGGCCTAACCCTAATTTTATGCATTCCTTGCTAGACTTGAGGCCAAGTCATCTGACGCCATTATCACATGTATTGTTCTAGTTTTCCATAGAGATGCTTCGGTTCCATTTGATTCGGACTTTACTTATTTTTACATGACATCCTATTTTGCTTCATATCTGGTTGTGCCTTTTTTGAGTACTCCTATGTATGTGTTCACACTAGTGGGAGATTCTATTGTTGTAGATCGTGTCTATCGCTTATGTGTGACTACTATTTGGAGTTTTGAGACTAGTGTAGATCTCCTACTTCTTGATATGGTAGAATTTGATATTATTTTGGGCATGGATTGGATGTCGCCTTATCATGCTATATTGGACTGTCATGCCAAGACAGTGACCTTAGCCATGCCAAGATTGCCTTGATTAGAGTGGAGAGGGACTTCTAGCTATTCTACCAGTAGGTTTATTTCTTATGTGAAGGCTCAGCGTATGGTCGAGAAGTGATGTCTAACTTATTTGGCCTATGTTCGTGATTCTAGTGCAGAGGTTCCTTCTATGGATTCAGTGCCTATTGTGCATGCCTTTCTAGAGGTGTTTCCTGCAAATCTGTCGGGATATCTCCCGACAGATATAGTGACTTCTGTATTGATTTGGCTCCGGGCACTCAGCCCATTTCTATTCCATCATACCGTATGGCCCCGCCTAAGTTGAAGGAACTAAAAGAGAAGTTGGAATAACTACTTGATTAAGTGTTCATTAGACCTAGTGTCTCGCCTTGGGATGCACCCGCGTTGTTCGTGAAAAAGAAAGATGGTTTGATGAGGATGTGTATAGACTATCAGCATTTGAACAAAGTCACTATCAAGAACAAGTATCTATTGGTGATGATTGGTGACTTATTTGATCATCTTCAAGGTTCAAGATATTTTCGAAGATTGATTTGACGTTTGGCTACCACCAATTAAATATTAGGGCATCAGATGTCCCTAAGACAACTTTACGAACTCAGTATGGGCATTATGAGTTCCTAGTGATGTCATTTGGGTTGACAAATGCCCAGCGGCATTTATGGATTTTATGAACTAGGTGTGTAAACCCTATTTGGTTTCTTTTTTTATCGTATTCATTGATGATATCTTGATCTACTCCTCCAGTCGGGAGGAGCATGAGCAGCATCTTCGATTGTACTTTAGACTCTAAGATATAGTCAGTTTTATGCTTAAAGTGAGAGTTTTGGTTAAACTCGATCTTTGTAGGGCACATTGTATCGACCGAGGGCATAAAAGTGGATCTTAAGAAGATTGAGGCAGTTCAGAACTGGCCTAGACCTACTTCAGCTACAAATATTTGGAGTTTCCTGGGTTTGTCATGTTATTGTTGCTGATTACCATTGCAGCCCTATTGACTAGATTGACCCAGAAGGGTGCTCCATTCAGGTGGTCAAATAAGTGTAGAAGAGTGCTTTTAGAAGCTCAAGACTGCCTTGACTACGGCGCCAGTATTGGTGTTACCCACAGGTTCAAGATCCTACATGGTGTATTATGGTGCATCGCATATTAGGCTTGATACATTATTGATGCAGGATGGCAGGGTGACTGCATATGTGTCATTGCAGTTGAAAGTTCATGAAAAGAATTACCTTGTTCATGACCTAGAATTGGCGGCTATTGTTCATGCTCTGAAGATTTGGAGGCATTACCTATACGGCATATCATGTGAGATTTTCACGGATAATCGGAGTCTACAATATTTATTCAAGTAGAAGTATCTCAACTTCAAGCATCGGAGGTGGTTAGAACTATTGAAAGGCTATGATATCACCATTTTGTATCATCCCAGGAAGGCTAATCTGGTGTCGGTGCCTTGAGTAAAAAGGTTGTGAGTATGGGTAGCCGTGTTTATATTCCAGTTGGTAAGAGGCCTCTAGCATCAGATGTTCAGGCTTTGGCCAATCAGTTTGTGAAGTTAAATGTTTCGAAGCCCAAACGTGTTCTAACTTGCACGGTCTCTCAGTCTTCTTTGTATGAGCACATTAGATAGTGTCAGTATGGCGACTCTGATTTGCTTGTCCTTAAGTACACGCTATGGCATGGTGGTGCCAAGCAGGTTACTATTAGAGATGACGGGGTGTTGTGGATGTAGGGTCGAATTTGTATGCCCAATGTAAATGTACTTTGAGAGTTGATTCTTAAATAGGCCCACATTTCCAGGTATCTCATTCATCCGGGTGCCTCTAAGATGTATCAGGACTTAAAGAAACATTATTAGTGGAAGAGAATGAAAAAGGATATATTTGCATAGGTCTTACTAAGATGTATCAGAACTTGGCACAACATTATTAGTGGATGATAATGAAGAAGGATATATTTGCATATGTGGCTCGTTGTCTGAAGTGTCAACAATTAAAGTACAAGCATCAGAGGCCTGGTGGTTTGCTTCAGAGGCTGGAGATTCCAGAGTGGAAGTGGGAGCGTATTACCATGGATTTTTTGTGCTCCCACAGACTCAAAAGAAGTTCGATGCAGTATGGATCATTGTGGACAAGTTTAGCAAGTTAGCACATTTCATTCTAGTAGCAGTTACCTATTCTTTAGAGGGATTGATTGAGATATATCTACGAGATTGTCCATCTTCACGGTATGTAGGTGTCTATCTTTTATGATCAAGGTACGCAGTTCACCTTGCACTTTTACAGGACCGTAAAGCTTGAGTTGGCATACAAGTTGAGTTGAGTACAGCATATCACCCATAAATGGACGGACAATCTGGCGCACCATTCAGATATTGGAGGATATATTTCACTCTTTTGGTACAGATTTCAAGGGTTCCTAGGATTAATTCTTGCCACTTATGGTGTTCGCCTACAATAACAGCTACCAATCGATTATTCAGATGGCTCACTATAAGGCATTATACGGGAGATGATGTCATCTGCCAGTTGGTTGGTTTGAGTCGGGAGAGGCTCGGCTTTTGGGTATCAATTTGGTTTAGGATGCCTTGAAAAAAGTCAAGATGTAGGATTAACTTTGCATAGCTCAGTAAAGCATAAGACTTACATCGATCATAGAGTTCATGATATTGCATTCATGGTTAGAGAGAGGGTTTAGCTCCGAGTTTCACCCATGAAGGGTGTGTTGAGGTTTGAAAAGAATGGAGGGTTAAGCTCTATGTATATCAGACCTTTTGAGATTCTTCAAAGGGTAGGTAAGGTGGCATACAGGCTTGCATTTCCACCATGTTTATCAGCGGTCCATCCGATGCTCCATGTGTCCACGCTCCGAAAGTATCACGATAATCCGTCCCATGTGTTAGATTTTAGCTTAGTCCAATTAGAGAAGGATTTAATTTATGAGGAGGAGACATGGCCATTCTAGCCCGACATGTTTGGAAGTTGAGGTCTAAGAGTTGTCCTTCAGTTCGAGTGCAGTAGAAATGTCAGACGATCGAGGTTGCCACGTAAGAGTCCGAGTCTGAGATGCGGAGTAGATAACCACACCTTTTCACCACTCTAGGTACTTTTCTATGTCCATTAGAGAACGAACATTTGTTTTAGATGTGGAGAATGTGATTACCAGATAGGTCATATTGATATTTACCCTCTATTCTTGTATTCCGAGACCTTGATTAGCTCCGTTTAACATTTCTCGATTATGCACAGTCCGTGTCTCATTTCGAAAAGTTTTAATGTAGAAAATTAAAGAAATGTGAAATTTTGCCTTAAAAATAACTTGAGTTGACTACGGTCAATATTTTGTATAATAGACCTAGATCAGTATTTTGACAGTCCAGATCGACTTGGGTGTATACACGGAATCGAATCCGAAAATCCGTAACTTGATTTAACGTGATTTGTTGAAAATAGGTTATTTGAAGGTTTAAAGTATTTCTGTGTTTGACTGCAGGTTGGCTTTGTTTTTGTCAGGTTCGTTTTTTTATTTCGGAACTTGGAATAAGTTAATTTCACTATTTATGACTTGTCTACAAATTTTGGTGCTAAACGGAGTTGAGGTGACATAATTCGGATGCCTTGTTCTAAATTTACAAGTTCTTGAGTTTATTTAAAAATTTCATACATTTTGATGGTCGATTCGCAGTTTTAGTTGTTAGTTTGGTGTTTTGATCTTTCGAGAGAGTTTGTATGATATTTTTAGACTTGTGTTAATATTTGGTTTGGAGTCCCGAGGGCTCGGGTGAGTTTTGAATGCGTTACGGAGTGTTTTGGAGAGTGTTAGAGTTGTTGGCGTAAGTTGGTGTTGTAGGCCTCACAATTAAGAGGCTAGAAGTTGCATTTGCGACTTATGGCCTGGCCTGTTAGGTTGCATTTTCAAGCCTAGTGTTCACAATTGCGAAGGGGGTCTAGAATCAACAGTGATCGCATTTGAGATTATAAGATAACTTTTGCAAAATCGTGCGATTCAAAGTTAAAAATTGTAAAACCTTTTCAAGTTTCTGAAAGATAAGAAATAGTGTTTTGAGAGTCGATTTGGACTCAAATTTTGAAACTAATCACATATATGAACTCGTGGGGTCATGGGTAGTCAGAATCTACCATTGGACCCGAGTTTTGATCGAGTGGGCCATGTATTGACTTTTGTTGAATCTTTGGAAAAAGTGTAAAGATCTTAGATTTATCTATTTTAATTAATTTTTCTAGCATTTTTTGATGATATTAAGTTGATTTTGGGTAGATTCGATTAGTTTGGATGCGAATTTTAGAGGAAAGGCCCCGATTGAATGTTGATGTTGTCGTAAAGTGAGGTAAGTGTTAGGTTTAACCTTGATCTGAGGGAATTAGGAACTCTTGTACTGTATGCTATGTGAATTACATGTGTTACGGTATATGTGTGACGTGACGAGTGTATATACACCATCAAAATGATTGTTTCAATGTCTTCTCGTATCTTATGAATTATCTCATTAATTTTTACATGCCTTAAAGCTTTATATATCGTAATTTGTTACTTGTCATTAATTATTCTTGTATTTAATTGTTCGTCCCTTCCATGACTCCATAATTTATTGCTACTTACGTTAATATTCTTACTTGTACACTCTCACGTACTTGTCATGTCTTGTTGCTTTTGTATTATTTGTAGGATTCATTTTCTTAGTACATGGCTCCTTTATTGCTTTGCTTTTATATCATTTGATTGTAGAGATTCTTGTGAATTAAGCTATAGGATTGATTATGTTTATTAAAATTGCGCGTGTATTAGGTTGCACACCGTTATGGATGTGATATAGTGGAATAAGGGGGATTATGACATTGATTCTGATAATATGGTGGGATCGGGTTGCGCACATCAAGGATTATATATGTAATATTTCATATCGATAAATAATAATATGGTGTAATAAGGGAGGATTATGACATTGATTATGTGATAAGGTTGATCTGGTTGCGCCACAACGGATTATATACGTGATTCTTGATATTGGTAAATGATGACAAGGTGAAATAAGGGAGGATTGTGTGTATGGTGGGCTCGAGTTGCGTGCCACAACGAATTATATATGTTTTGCTCGTTTTTCTTATTGCGTTGGTTTTTCACATTTCTATATGAACTTACGAGGTCCTCTAGGTTCTCTGATTCCAAGGATTGAGTTCATTTTCATAAATTAACCGCCTTACTTTTATTTTTTGTTTTCTTTTCTTGTTATTATTATTGTTGTACAAATGTTATTGTAAGTGACCCACTTTAGCCTCGTCACTACTTCGTTGAGGTAATGCTCGGTACTTACAGAGTATATAGGATCAGTTGTACTTATACTACATTCTGCACATTCAGTAGATTTGCTCGGATCTAGTGCTCGAGGAGACTTGAGGTACAGTTGCACAATGTTCGCAGCCCTGAAGTCCCCTTCTATGTAACCTTAGTTGTATATGTCGATTCGGACGATTATGTTTTTATTCAGACTATTATTTGTAGCACTCTAGATGCTCGTGTATTCATGACATTATTTGTGGGATTGTATCATTATTAGTCTATTTACTCTATTTCAATTTATTTAGCTAATTGTGGTTTTCATTTGATTTGAATTGTTTGGAATGTTTCATAACTATATCTAACACTAGCTTGCCTAGCGAGGAAAATATTAGGCACCATTACTGTCCGAAGTTGAGAATTCCGGATCGTGGCATTAAGAAACGGTATTGGAAGACTATGTTAACTCTTTCTCTTGAGAAAAATAAATTAAGTTAATATGCCTATAAAATTTTACCATTAAATCAAAAGTAGCAGGATTATCTTCCCTTGGTTTTGTACTTTATGGGTGTGTGTGGTTTTTCCTTAGAAAACATTTTTTCATGAAATATATTTTCTTAGAAACTAAGTGATTTTCTTACTTATTTTTTGGGTATTTGGTTAAAGTATCATGCCCTATTTAGAAAATATATGATTTATGAAAATACTACGGGAGACAAAATGGATAAGGACGAGGGAGGGTGGTTAGTCGAGGTCTAGGGATCAGGGGTGGGCGATGGTGAGGGTAGAGTAGGGTAAGGGGTGTAGGGTGAGGCTAGGAATGGATTAGGGGATTGGGGTGGGGTGGGGTGGGTAGGGTGGGATGAGGTGGAAAAGGTTCAAAAATAGTTTTGAAAAGTTTTTTCGTCATTTTTAGCTAATCAAACGTGAAAAAACTGAAAAAATATTTTTCTTTAAACTAACCACAGCCTATGCTTCGGAAATTTTCTTCTCTTTTCTCTTCGTAACTTGCATAATATGACAACATGTTTCAGTGAAATAGAATCGAAGATAATACAGTTGTTGTAATTGGATGGTTTAATAGTGTTTCAATATCAAAGTATGAATATATGGAAACAAGTGTTTAGTGCTTGTAAGTTTAATTGGCAATTTTGTGGTTGAATTTTTTTTAAAAAGACTCCAAAACAGAGCGCTCCTTACAAGTTTAAGAAACTGAGCATCGACAATTTTTTTTTTTTTTTGAGAAATTGGAATACTTATATTATTAATATACTAATAAACAGTAGTCATATTATATTTTGTAGCGATGCCACTTAGGGCATTCTGGTTTTCAAATTCAGCTAGCTTAGTACATATATTATTCGAAATTAATCTAACGTAGTTGTCTTCGAGGAACTGGGTTTCCACAAAATGGGGTGGAGCTGCAAATCTCAAAGCATGGTTTAGACAGGACACTTTGGAAACGTCCTTTACCAAAATATGAGCATCAGCCACCTGCAGTCACATATAATAGTATTGTACGTTCGATAACCATATTCAAAACATTGAAGCGCGTCCATAGAATTTATTTCTATTTCCAGAGGCCATAGTAGAAAATCACATGCAAGTTGAAGGCCTTGTTGTAAAGCTAAAAGTTCTTCTTGGATATGAGTAGCAGTATGTGTAAAATTATTGAAGCCGACCACCAAGCTACCTGAGCTATTCCGATGACTTCACCAAATCCACAACAGATTTTACTTGCATTAAAAGCCATGTCTGTATTAAGCTTATACCATCGTCAAATTTAGTCTAACAAAAAAATGGTTTATTTCTTGAAATTTCTTGAAAGTTATAAGAGTTTATTGACTTTCTTTATAATCTAATTTACATAGAAGTATATAACCGTAAATATAAAGAGTAATAAATTAATGCACAAGTGATGCTTAATTATCTTATCCTAGTAATTACATGCCCAATGATTTGTTACTAAAACGGATAACATAAATTATAACATAACTTTTGAAAGTCAATGAGTGGAACATCAGACTTCACTAGCATCGCTAGTAGTTTGAGGAAAAGTCATGCAAATTGAAATTACTAGAAGATAAAGTACGTTAAAAATTTATCTTTATCGAGTGTTTATATCATACGCCAATGAATAAATGACATGCATGTGTTTGTATATAAACTTAGCAGTCTCACTTAATAATTAATTAATATGTAATTTTACTTTATTAAATTACTTAATTATAATAAGTTAATATGATTTGATATAAACTTCCTTAGCACCACCCCACTGCACCGTATCCTTCAAAACCAACAAGTGAGGATCATCAAACTGGCGAGCCTTGATACGCTCTAACAGTGAAGATCGTGCCACAATGCAACCAAGAACACAGAGGGGCTCCGAAACATCCAATCTCACAAACGGGTTGTCTAAAGTATGAACATCCATGGTTAGTGACATCTCTACTACCGGTAAATATGCCAAACTGCCCATGCTCTCTACTTTCTACTCAATGCATCGGTCACTAAATTGGTCTTCCTCGGATTATGCTATGATGATATCATAATCTTTCAACAACTCTAACAATCTCCCCTGCCGCAAATTAAGGTCTTTCTGGTTGAATAGGTGCTAGAGACTCCAATCGCTATAGACAACACCGTACAGATAACGCCTCCAAATCTTCAATGCATGAATAATAGCTTCCAGCTTTAAATCATGATCATGGGAATTCTACTCATGAACCTTCAACTTCCGAGACGCGAAGTCAATCACCCTACGCGCCAAGCCAAATACACGATGCGTCACAATACACGGTATAATATTCTGAGCTTGTAGGCAACACTAATACTAGAGTTGTGGTCAATGCAGTCTTGAGATTCTAAAAGCTTAACTCACACTCGTCAGACCATCTGGAAAGAGCACCACTCTGGAAACCCCTCCACGAACTAGCGATAATAACCTTTCAAACCTAAGAAACTCCGAATCTCTGTAGCTGAAGTCGTTCTGGACCAGTTCTGAACTGCCTCAATCTTCTTGGGGTCCAATTTATGCCCTTGGAAGATACAACATGGCTCGGAAAGGAAATCGAGTCTAATAAGAACTCACACTTTGAAATCTTAGCATATAATTGACGATCCCTCGGAGTCTGAAGTACGATCCAAAGATGTTGCTCATGCTGATCTCTAGTGCTGAAGTAAACCAAAATGTCATCAATGAAAACGATTACAAGAGAATCCAAATAGGGCTTGAACACCTACTTCATCAAATCTATAAATGTGTTAGGGCATTGGTTAAACCAAATGACATCACTAAGAACTCATAGTGACCATACCGAGTTCGAAAAGATGTCTTAGGGACATCCGATGCTCAATCTTAAACTGATGGTAGCCAGATCTCAAATCAATCTTCGAAAATACTTTGGAACCCTGAAGGTGATCAAATAAGTCATCAATCCTCGACAATAGATACTTGTTCTTGATAGTGACTTTGTTCAACTGCCGATAATCTATACACATCCTCATTGTTGCATCCTTCTTATTCTTCACAAACAATACAGTGCACCCCAAGGTGAGACATTCGGTCTAATGAATCCCTTATCAAGCAAATCCTGCAATTGCTCCTTCAATTATTTCGACTCAACTGGGGCCATACATTAAGGTGCGGTGGAAATAGGTTGAGTGCCCGGAACTAGATCAATGCAGAAGTCAATATCTCTGTCGGGTACATCCCTGGCAAATCTGTAGGAAACTTGCACACAACTAGTACTGAATCCATGGAAGGAACCTCTACACTAGGATCGCGAATATAGGCCAAATATGCTAAACACCCCTTCTCGATCATACACCGAGCCTTCACATAAGAAATAACTCTGCTAGTAGAATGGCCAGGAGTCCCTCTCCACTAAAATCTAGGCAACCCTGGCATGGCCAATGTCACAGTCTTGGTGTGATATTCAAAATAGCATGATAAGGTGACAACCAATCCATACCCAAGATAATATCAAAGCCCACTATGTTAAGAAGTATAAGGTCTACCCTAGTCTCAAAGCTCTCGACTAGTGTGGCTGCTGAAGCTGAGACTGACCCTCACGACCTGGATAACCAGTGTGATAGCTCTAAATCGATGGTGCACTGATGGGAGCTGAAGGTGCACTATAGGCTAACTGATCAGGACGAGGCCCATAAGAACCACGACTTCCTGAGGCACCATAGGCTACCTGAAGTGCTGACTAAATTGGCCTATGAGGATGGACTCTACCAAATGAACCTCTGTCTCCAATTGAGACACCACTGAAACCATCAAAATGACGAGGCCTCTTCTCAAATTCCACATCTCTACCCTGACCGCGAATCATCTTGATCCTTCTAGCAATATCTACGGACCTCTAGAAAGAACCCTCGTCTCCTTGGCCATCTGTAGCCTGATACCAAAAGTAAGTCCATCAATACATCTAATCACCCTTTCCCTATCAGTAGGAATCAAGATAGTTGCATGAAGGGATAGGTCCACAAATCTGGTCCCGTACTGGGTACAGTAATGCTATCTTGTTGAAGGCACTCGAATTGCATGCAGTACTCCCATCTCCCAATAAAAAGAATGAACTTCTTCAAAACCGTTGTAAAATTGATCGTAAGTGAGTGGCGATGAACCTGCTGGTCTGCCTCGCTCATAGTCCTACCACCACCTCTTGGCAGAACCGGTCATTTGATATACTAAAAAGTCGACTCCATTGGGCTCCATAATATTTATATTGCGCAACACCTTATGGAAATGATCTAAATAATCATATGAGTCCTTGGAAGATGTACCACTAAAATGAGTAGGAAAGAGCTCGTTGAACTTATCCAACCTCATCAATCGATTAGAAGACATCGCGAGCCTTTCCCCGGGCTGTGTAGCTATAACGGGCTGAAAAAACTCCAACTATTGGAATTGACAGAGTCTGATATAGGGGAGATATCTGCTCCAGAGTGTGAGTGATGGGAATCTAAGCTCCTCCCCCAGCCTGGGAGACAACTGGTTCTATAGGAAATATTCTGGCCTAGACCACACTCTCCATGAGTCCAACTAGGCAGACTGGAGCGTCTTGAAATACGAGAGTAGTAATGAATCCCTCCGAGACCTGAGTGGGTCTAACTGGTGTGGTTTGAACATGGATCTCCTCCTCATGCTCGATCCGAGGCTCTGCAATGGTGTTGATGCACGTGCTCTAGGCTATGCTTAGCCTCTGCCTCGACCCCTACCTCAGTCCCAGCCCCTACACTTAGTAGTGGTTGCAACAGGGGGCTGTAGCTCTTGCCCCGTTGTAGATGTTGTATTTGTCCTCACTATCTGCGAGAGAACAAGAACAAAATGGTTTAAACTTCAGTAATAGATTAAAGTCGCACGATAGAGAGAGAAAGAAGTGATTTTTCCTAAATCCCTATAGCCTCAAGAAGATAAGTACAAACGTCTTTGTACCGATCATCCAGACTCTAAGCTTGCTCCTAAGTCATGGACCTAGGCAACCTAGTGCTTTGATACCAATTCGTTACGACCCAGAATCCAACCTCGGGCCCGTGATGTCATTTAACATTCCACTTGCTAGGCAAGCCAATATTAGCCAATTACTTATCTAGTTTTAACAATTTAAAACAAAATAGTAATGATAAAAAACCATAATAGTCTGAAATATATGTGATAAATACCATATAGTGTGTCTAAACATCTCCCAGAAATCTGGAGTCATGAATACATGAGAATTTAGAGTATTACAAATAAAGTTCGAACAAAATACAACTGTTTGAAATAAGGTAAACAGTAAAGACAAAATGGAAGGGGAATTCAGGGACTGCAAAAACCAGCAACTCTACCTCAAGTCTCATGTTGATAGCCAGTCCGAGCAAGATCTCATCTACACGCTACTGGGACCAAGATCAGTATATACACAAAAAGTACAAAAGTATATCATGAGTACAACCGATCCCATATATTCTGTAAGTGTCGAGCCTAACCTCGGTGAAGAAGTGAGAGACTATGACAAAACACTCATAATAAACATGTACGATAAAGAAAGACATAATACATAAATAAAACTAACGCATGCAGCTCATATAACCGTACCCGTAGATCAACTACAAGAGGCTCCTAGAATAGCATAATCTGAAATCTCGTATCATAATATCGAGAATAAACTTTACAACCACAAACAACTACAACACATCAGATCTGTTGCGACGTGCAACCCTATCCTAATAATTAATATGATACCATGATCCGATTTTTATTATCATACTATATCATTATTCATTCATATCATATTACGTCCTTATCTCTTCATAGCATATCATTTCTAGTTCTGATCCCCCTATATCAATTTATTTTAATACCGTCATGGCACGCAATCTGATCCTCCAATATCAACTTATCAACATAAACAAATCAATATCAATATTTTTGTAATATTAATATAAAGAAAGATAAAACATGCGGAACAATAATAAACTACCAAAACAAACGGAGAATAACCAATCCTTCAAATAACCCAAACCTTGACAAAACAATAATACCAAAATAGCTAGATCACTCGCATAAATAGAATAACATAATAAAGTACTTCAACTAATATAAGAGAGGTAAAAGCAAGAAGAACATGGGACAACGAAAATATACAACTTATACAATTAGAAGCATGTAGCAGGTAAGCAGATACTGGGTGAAAAATGTACAAATCGAAACAAGTAACAACTAAACAACAATAAGAGCTAAGACGTGGATAATAATTAAGAACATGTAGCAACTAAAGCATGTAACAAGAGGTAACAGAGAATAAAAGAAGACATGGAATTAAACAGCCCAATCATGCATGTTTTAACCCCATGACAGTGCATATATACTTGTGACCTCACATATACGCTATTTTTTATATAATTCACATAACAAGTTGACCAACAAGTCCTAATTTTCCCAAGTCAAAATTAGGCATAATATTACCTTTTTCTACAGTCAAATCAACACTCAACCACGACCTTTTCTTTAGAATTAGCCTCCAAACCAATCAAATCTATCCAAATATGGTTCATATAATTCAAAATAAGCCTTAGAAACTACCAACGAGTGAAAAAGATTCAATCTTTAATGAGTTTGAAAAAAATCAACAAAAATCAACCCCGGGCCTGCTTGGTCAAAGTCCGAGATTCAGACTAAAATTCGATTACCGCAATTGGAGGTTTAAATCTTAATTTTGCAAACCCTAGTTTCAACCATGAAATTCATAGATTAAAGGTTAGAAATCAATGGGTGATTATGAAAATACATAAAAACTAGTTAAAAATCACTAACCAATGAAGTGGGGATGAAAAATCTCTTCAAAATTGCTCCTAGGCCGAGCTCTAGTTTTTAAAAATAGTGTAAAATGACAAAATCCTAAATTAGAGTTTTCATTTAACTGGATGGCACGTACTCTTCGCGTTCGTGAAGCACCTGCCGTATTCGTGAAACATACAGGCCCATTGGCCTTCGTGTTCGCAAAGGCTATTCCCCAGCCAAGCCTTCGTGTTCGTGTCCCAGGGTCGCAGATGCGATGAATACCATAACCTGCCTCCCCATCCATCCCAACATTACGCGTTCGCGAGGGGTTAGTCGCGCTCACAAGGGGAAGTACCCCCAAGCCATCACGTTCGCGACTCACCTTTTGCGTTCGCGGAGAGTAACCAACCCCAGCCCCAAACTTTCCCTTCGCGTTCATGGAGACTAACCAGACACCAAAAGCGCACTTCCACAAGTTCAAAAATGGTCCGAAGCTTATTCGAAACTCACACAAGCCCCTCAGGCTCCAAATAAAATATGCACACAAGTGTAATAATATCATATAAACTCATTCACGCGATCAAAATACCAAAATAACATCTAGAATCACGAATCGGACATCAAATGGAGGAAATTCAAAAGAAAACTCAAGAAATCTAGGATCACAACAAACGTCCGAATCCTATCAAACCAACTCATAATTATACCAAAATTTGCAACAAGTTTCAAATAGCAAAGCAGGCCTATTCCAAGTCCAAAACTAAAATCCGAGCCAGATAACCATAAAAACAACTTATGGTTAAACCTAGGGAATTTTCAAACATTCAAATTGTAACCTTTAGCAAAACAAGTCAAATCAACATACGGACCTTTGAATTCAAATCCAAGTATATATCCAACCCCAAAATCACAATACGAACGTATCAGAATCATTAAAATACGAATCCAGAATTATCCAAACATTGACTATAGTCAACTCAAGTTATTTTTAAAGCCAAAAATCACATTTTCTTTAAATTTTTACGTAAAAATTTTCTGGAAAACAACACGGATTGCACAATCAAAAAATATCAAGTAAAGCTAATAAAGGCCTCGAAATACGGATGTAAGGGATAGTAATCAAAACGACCTAACAAATCGTCACAATATTATTGCTTTATCACGGTGGAAAATCCCCCAAAACGAAATTAGCATCAAGTATTAAAACTTCGTGCTTCCTATTATCAAATAGTCCTTGTTTTTCAACATCTAGGATGGCGTTGAGCCATCTGGTTAGATTACAGCTTCCAAAGGTCTACTAAGCACAATATCTTTAAATTTCCACCGATAATTGGCTACATTCATAATTCTTTAACTTTCAATTATACACAATACACTTTGTAATGATTTATGTTCTTTCTAAATGAAGGTTATAACATTACACTACATACTACTTTCCTGAAGATAGTTAGTCATCTCTATACGCCTGATATTAGGTTTACAATAATTCTGTTTAATCATTTTAACTTATTAAATATCGCTTTTTAGCAAAGTGATTAAATGAACAAATAAATAACCTACAACTGAGAAAAGATATTTATATTTCAAAAAATGTTATACACAAGATTTTTTTTTCTTTTTCTTTTGTCTTTTTTTCGCGTGGAAAAGAAAAGAAAAGATCATCCAATCCAATGAAGAGAAAAGAAGATTAAGGATTTCATCCAAATTGTCTCTTTCATATTTTGCGACCTTTCTTCTCTTCTCTCCACTCCTTATCTTTTGGAACTTGGAGGGACTATATTTTCCTATGCAATCCAAAATTATATATCTGTGGATAAGATTTTCAATATAACAAATTCTCTCAACTCATTTCTTCTCTCATTGTATAAGAAACCAACAAGTTGCACTAGTACCGTATGCAATTAAATCTCTCGGATAAAGGTACTCGGTTTTTCCTTTATTTTTCTTCAAGAAGTCACTCAAACTAATTTTGGTTTTTTGTTTAGTGATTCTTGAATATTTTTTATTGGGTTGATAGTTAGTGTTTCTACTGGGATGATTTTGTTAACTTTTATCTTGTTTTCCCAGTTCTCTGTGTTGTGTTTAATATTTTCTTGGTCTGACATTTTCTTCTTTCCTTTTCTTTTTTTGTTTTGAGAAATTGGTTTTTTGTAGAGTGAGTAATGCTTGTTTGGTTGATTGCAGAAATGGGTTAATTTGGAGTTCAACAATTTCTTGTGTAAACTCTTTGCCGTGTCTTCTTTAACTGTGGGGGGGGGGGTCCTTTTCTTGTGTTATACTAGTCTTGACTGATTGATCTTCAAATTAGTTGATTTTTGGTAATTTCCGTGAACTTCGATTATCCTATTGTTGTTGATTAATTGTGTAGTTTGTGAATCACGCTTAACACGAAAAGTTACTAGAAAGAAAATTGTTAAGATCATAGTCCTGCTCATCTGAATTATTTTTGTCAGTGGACATGACTCTTCGTAAAAATCTGTTTGTTCTTGTTTTGGCTTGAAAGAAGAATATGCATGAATCCCCAAACTCAGGTGTAAATGGGTATAATTTGCAAGAATATGTTTATTCTAGTATTTCTACTACAGATTGGAGGAGGATTAAGTTTTGAATCCCCAAATTTAGGAAATCACAGGAAGAGTATTACAGATATCAGATATTAGATCAATTCTATATCTCCATGAAATGCTTGCCTTTCATTCAGTGGATTCTCTAGTTTAGATGCTTCATATTTTGTAGAACTTGACCAAGTGCAAATGATAAGTCTCTAGAACTGGTGCATTTTCAAGCTTTATCTGAAACTTGAAATCAACCTTGAAAAGAAATCTCACTATTATTAAAGATTCTAAAAGCAATATTCATTTTCAACAGTGTGGGACAAATTCCGCACTTAGCTGGACTGCACGACCTGAATAACTGTTCGGAAATATGTTTGGGACGGTGCACTGAAATTGTTGACTACATTTCATTGGCCTGTATGTATAATGGACTTAACCTACTAAATAGCAGTTTATGTTGGTTACTTGCTTCACATTGATCCACTTCAATTCTTAATTGCTTATATACTTCCTGAGTGTGAATCTTTTGTCATTAGTAGGCCTTGCTTTAGGTCAGTGTCAGTGAATTACCCAGTGGAAAAGGTCGATAATCATATCGTGTTTAAATTCTTGCACTGATCCCCTTAAACACACTTTCTCGTGATATTTCCCGCAGTCTGTTAGCTTCACATTTTTGTTACTGTTGTCCCTTCAGGGACATCTGATAATGTATCTATTTAATTTGTTTGTGGAGCTTCCAAAGTAAGCCTGTTTACATATTTTCTAAAGCAAATTGAGGACACCAATATTCACTTGGCAAACATTTTCACATTTTCAGGAAATTACATGGATGATTTTGGAAAAGAAAAGCAAAACTGTGAAACATATCGCAAGAAGTCGGGTATGAGGACCCTTATCAGAAAAGAGTGGCTGCATGCATCACCAATCAAGGTACATTTAATGTGATAACATGTTACTCAATTCTTCCAATTTGTATGACACCCTTCAAATTTTGAAACATTTCAAAATGTTTGATATCATACTATTTATTACGACTCTCACAACTTTCAAGAATTCAAATCCATTAATTTGACCTTAAATGTTGATATGATGTTTCCCTATCTGTCTAATAGTTCATTTACCTTCATTATCACTATTATAACATACAAATTAGCATCTTAAACTTTGTGCCCAATAAAATGCCGACAAGGTAAATGAAACGTTGGAGAATCATATTATGCTGTAGATTCTCTACTTTTTGGCATACTACTTGTATACGGGAGAGTTTTCCATTCTTAATAAAACTAGTTACATTTAAAAAGATCTAAAAACATCAGTATACCAGAGGGCGACCTGTTTGTTTCCGAAAGTTTTTCTTTCTTTTTATAGTTTACGATTGTGGTAGTGCATCTTTGTCTGTGTTTGTCCTACGCATGCTGCACACTATCTAATCTCTAGGTTGATATCATCATAACACTCTATAATTTTTAAGTCCTCAATCTGCGCCACCTAACATGTGAAGTTAGCAGTCTATGTCAGTTGACTTGTCAAATCAACTGGCAATATTCAGCTCACCAGTAGTCCGTGTCAGTTGACATCAAGGTATCGACCCACTTTAACCTGGTGAGAGCCATTTCATTGCAGTCAGAGCCACATCATTAAAAATCATCACCTAGTGTGGAACCAGCTTGCGACATACTTGTTTTTGTCAGCAATTTGATCAGGCTGGCAGCATAAATGCCTTTGATTTCTGTTATGTTCTACTGATTCACAATAACGCTGTGGCCAAGTTAGTCTCATGATAGTGCCATATCAATTTTATTTTCAGCAACACTTTCCAGTTTGAGTTGCCAATACAAGTTGTTTTACGTTAAGGGTGCATCTTAAAAATCAAGAAAATCTATTAGAGAATTTTGTAGAATATTCTTAATGATTATCTCATTATTGAAAATCAAGAGTCATAGAACTTTGTGAAAATAATTCCTAATGATTATGTCAGAATAATCAGAAATCCCAACAATTAGGTTACTTTCCCTTTATCATGTTACTCAACTCCTATAAAAGGAGCCCTCTTATATCTTATTAACTTCCAATTTCATATAATAGTTTTCTCTCCTTTACTCCCCCACATTGCGCATCTATATAGAGTCACTTAGTACACGGTCTACCCATTTCGGGTAAACATATGAAGGGGATTATTGCAGAATGTTTTGAGCTGGGGGAAGACGGACACTTCCACCGGCATATGTTGGTAATTCTAGCCTATCTCCTGTTAAAAATCCTTGGATTTGCTAAGAAGAAGGCATCACTGGTTCTATCCAAACAAAATTTGAGGTCCTCTTCAAGACGAGGACATATAATTGTGCTTTCTGTGCCACTAGCAAGCCTTTTAGAATGTAGAATAGTTTTTCCATTTTTTTGGTTTTATTCTTTTCCTTCAAGTCTTCCTTTGGTATTTTGATTCTGTACATTCTTTCCCTTCTCCTGAAAAGAATGATGGTTTTCATTATATATAAAACTGACTCCAAAAGAAATTGTCTGTACTGTAAATATGATTATATGTTTGTATGATTGCCTGCGGTGTTAACAAGGTCGAAGGATGTCCTTTTCTTTTTTTGGAGAAGCACGATAGAAATAAATGGAACCGCAAATAATATTGCTTGAACAACAAAATTTTTGTCATGGGTATTGAATTAGGGAGTAATAGAATGTAGGACTGGGGCTTAACCTGATAGCAAGTCCTAACACAGGGTTGATGTTTCTTTTATTGATTCTAAATGCGGGGTTCCTTTTTCATTTTTCTCTAATAGTCCTCTTACCTAGAGTATTAGTTTCAGTACCACATGAAGTTGAAACATCAAAATCTGAAGCTAATTTATTAGATTTCATTCTTTACAGGTAACTTTTACAGCTATCTTTGATTTAAAAACAATTTTTTTTTTAAAAAAAAAAGGATGATTGCTCTGCTGTTGTGGTTCAAGATCAGTGGTTGTTGCTAAAATTTAAGAGCCTTTATGACTGCAGGAAAAAGATCCAGACGATAAGATGCCACTGCGACCAACACCTGAATCTGGCCTCTGCGCCTTTTGTGTGAATGGTAATAGCTGTAGAACTGTTCGCTCAAGAACAAAACTGATGAACACTGTTTTAGAAAGAGGGAGGCCCAAGGAAGCCGAGCTGATCTTTGATGGTTTGATTAAAGGAGGGCATAAACCATCTCTAATTACATACACTACCCTCTTAGCGACTTTGACAGCCCAGAAGCGTTTCAATCACATCCATTCCATTATATCTGAAGTGCAAGAAAATGGTATGAGTCCAGATCCAGTTTTCTTCAATGCTGTTGTTAATGCGTTTTCTGAATCTGGAAACATGGAGGAAGCAATGAAAGCCTTCTTACAAATGAAGGAGAGCGGGATAAAGCCTGCAATCAGCACTTTTAACACTTTGATCAAAGGGTATGGAATTGCTGGAAAGCCTGAAGAATCTATAAAGATAATGGAGTTAATGTCGCAGGAAGTTAATGTGAAACCAAATCTGAGGACATACAATGTACTTGTTAAAGCATGGTGTAACAAAAAGAATTTTGCTGATGCATGGAATACGGTGGATAAGATGATAGCTTGTGGTTTACGACCGGATGTTATCACTTACAATACGATAGCAGCAGCTTATAGTCAAAATCATCAAACTGAAAAGGCGGAAAGAGTGATTTTAGAAATGCAAAGGAACCATGTGCACCCTAATGAAAGGACTTGTGGCATCATTGTATCTGGATACTGTAAAGAAGGTAAAATAAAGGATGCCTTGAGGTTTGTGTACAAGATGAAGGATCTTGGAATACATCCTAACCTTGTCATTTTCAATTCACTGATCAAAGGCTTCCTTGACATGTCAGACAGAGACAGTGTTGATGAGGTTAGTATTGGTATATCTTTTGATTAATAACTATTAACCTTCTATTGTATGTCAAAAAAAAAAAATCTAATGATTATTGGCAGATTAGATGCCACTGCTCTTCGCTTTCCAATAAAAGTATAAGTAGGGGGACCAAAGTAACTTCCTCTTTCTTTGATGTTTAACATAGCATTTTAACTTATAAGAGTGAAAGATTGATATTCTATAGCTTTGGGGGAAAAAATAGGTAGAGAAATTGTATTCGTAAATGTTGGAAATGTCGAAGTGAATGTATAGAAACCCAAATATGAGGCACTTTCAACTTCTTCTTTTTTGGAGTGACGCAATGGACACAAAAGCAAAACTACAATTTCGGAGACTGCAAATCAGATGAAATTATATCAAACTAACCCAATAAGAAGACACCTGGTTTAGTGAAAAGTTGATACAACAAGCTTACCTAGCATTTGGAGATTAGAGCCACTGACCTCAATATCCTTGCACCTCAGCCTTATCACTTTAGCAGGGCCTCTGTGGCAAATTTTGTACCCCTATATTGGGACTCATATAAGGCCCCATTTTAACAAGTCCCGTTTAAACAGAATACAGAAAATCAGGTTATGAATTGTTCCTTCTTGGAATGATGGTAACTTTTAGACTAGCCAGAATGAAAAGCCAACTTCAAATTGAAACCATGGTGTAGGGGTTTTAGAAGAGGTATTTTTCTTTTTCTGTCATCTCATTTCACATTGTAATAGAAAGTGAAAACGCCCTCTGCAGGCTAGTAAACTAGAAAAAAGGAAAGAGAAAAAGGGTGGAAAAGCATACTGAAGGGAAGTCAAAGATATAATAGAGTTTGAATGACTAAAGCATTGTAAGCCATGAAGAAAAATAAAAAGCTGAGAGAATAGAAAGTCAAAGATTCAAGCAGAGTTTGAACAACTGAAGCCTCTAGTAGTTTGGAGCTGAAAGTTGAAAGCAACATTCGTAAGTTGCTTGCTATAATAGCAATGCTTTTACATAATACAAGAAACTTGAAACATCAAGCAATATCTTTAACTAACTGAAAATTGTCATAAAATTATGCAAATGAGGCAACACAAGTATTATTCTTGTTGTACAGGCTGACAATTTTCATTACCCAAATGATATCTGTATTGATGTACTTACAAATGCTGTTTGAAGTCTTCTCTCTCTCTCTATGTATATATATATATATATATGTGTGTGTGTGTGTGTGTGTGTGTGTGTTAAGAACCACTTCACAAGTACATTTTCCACTTGAAATGTTAGCATAGATCAGTACAGTCTAGGAGACAGGACACTAGTTAGACAGCACAAACGTGGCTGAATTTTACATTTATATGCTTTTTTAGGAATGTAGAACTTTTGCATCTTTTTCTGTTTCTCTTCACACGCTTGACAAATTCAAATATTTTATCGAATATGATGTCCACTAAAACGATTTACTCTCCATCAATTTGATCAGGTTCTTACATTAATGGAAGAGTTCGGCGTCAAACCTGATGTCATTACTTTCAGCACCATCATGAACGCCTGGGGTGCTGCAGGATATATGGCTAAGTGCAGGGAGGTCTTCGATGACATGGTCGAAGCTGGCATTCAACCTGATGTCCACGCGTATAGCATTTTGGCCAAGGGTTACGTTCGTGCAATGGAACCAGAAAAAGCAGAAGAAGTCCTGAATACCATGGTTAAATCTGGGAACCTTCCGAATGTTGTGATTTTCACTACTGTAATTAGTGGATGGTGCACTGCTGGTAGAATGGATTGTGCAATGAGGATCTTCAAGTGGATGTGCGAGTGTGGGATATCTCCTAATCTGAAAGCTTTTGAAACTCTGATATGGGGTTATGCAGAAAATAAAAAGCCTCGGGAAGCGCAAGAGGTAATCCAAATCATGGAAAAATTCAACATTCAACCAGAGGAAAGCACTCATATGCTTGTTGCAGAAGCCTGTCGTGGTGTCGGATTAGCTGAGGCAGCAAATGGAGTGGCCAACTCAGTTGAAAAGCAAAACTTGACTAGTAAAGTTGATATGGAAGGTGAGGCAGAAGTGGAGAACTTGGAAAAAGTCTACCAGAAGAATGCTGTCCATCATTTTTATCCCAAATTGTTGCAGATACCCAATGAACTAATTAATGAACCAAAGGGACCAGCAAGTGCAGCCAAAAGAAGTCGTATGGTGCTAAGGGAAGCTGAATTTTCATCTGATACTTTGTCTGCTGCGACAAGATCACTGCATATTAGCTGTAAACTTGGAATGCGGGCTCCTGTTGTTTGCCAGAGACAATTTCAAGTGCAGCTTTGTGCATCTGGTCAGGTTGGAAACTCATGTACAGCTGTGTTCTTGAACTGAAGAGAGAAAAGTGGTTGTGATTAGTGCACCTGAATGCAGCTGGTTGTGAAAGTAATGTGATTAGAGTCTTGTACATATAAAGAGTGACTTCAAATTGCTCATCTTTCCGAGTACATCTGTATCCGCAGGTTTTGTAAAGCTTTACTGATCATTTGACTCAAATTTCTTGCTGTCCATTGTATCTGCAGCTGTAGAAATCATATTTGGATATATGCAAAGTCCATTTGTAAATGCACAGTTGATCCTCTGTACTCTTTACCTCCATGAATGACTCCTTTGTAAGGGGCAATTTTATGTTGTTTGAAATTTTACTGAGAACTATGTCTTTGTTTTATTCTTGGTTTTGATGAGAGGAAGTGGAGGGGCAATGCTATACATAATCCCAATCACTCCATTTGTCCCACTTCATGTGACACTTTCTTTTTTACTCTGTTTCAAAAGAATGATACTTTGTTTTTTTAAACTTCCATTTAAGTTTAGCATCCCAATTAAAATTGGGACCCTTACATTACTCATTTAAATTGAAAGTAAATCTGAAACCTACATCACCGCAGCACCACTTATTTAAAAAGATAATTTTGATACTTAGTATATATTTGGTTGTCTTCTTTAGTTCTTAAATTTTGTACTCAGTCAAATACCGTTGCATAAATAGGGATGGAGAGAGTGACGTTTTCCTTGACTTGTTTTTTGGATAGAAATCTTCCTATTTAATAAGATTTAGAAAGACTAATAGCTTGTTTGGCCAAGCTTCTAAATCAGCTTCTTTTAAAAAGTATTTTTCTCAAAAGAACTTTCGGTAACAAGCAGTTTGTGTTTGGCTAATTCATTTAAAAAGTGCTCTTGAGCCACAATTAGTCCCGAACTTTTAAAAAGTGATTCTAAAGTGTATTTTTTTCAAAAGTACTTTTGGGAGAATTTAGGTTTTTCTGATTCTCAAAAACTACTTCTGCTTCTATCCAAAAGTACTTTTTCGTCTAAAATCTTGACCAAACACATTAACTTAGGGGGGAAAATACATTTGGCAAAAACAAAACAAAACAAAAAACCATTTTTGGCAAAAAAGAAGCTTGGCCAATCGGGCTATAAATCATTCATCCAACTTTCACTTTGTAGAAACTTATAAAGAAAAACACAAGGAGACCAATGTATCAAAGTCTCTTCTTCCTACAAAGACTGATGTTAAAATGATTTTAACAAAGTCTGCTCTTATGGCAAGCCTACTTGTGGGAATATAATGGGTTTTTTTGTTGTTGCCGCTCTTATTGCAAGATCTGTAAAGACTTATTGCTAAAATTAAAAAAGAAAATGCTATATTTTGATTTTATATTAACTGTTTAATCACAAGTGTTTACGAGACAAAAATTGAATTTTGAAGTTAAATCAGCAGATATCCACCAGCTCAATGTTAACATAATCGGCAATATCAACAGCCCAAGGTATCAATATCCCTGCAGTTTAAACTGCTTCAAGTACAGAATGGAAAACACAAAAATTAGTAAGCATATGCATAAAGAGTTTTTCTTCCACCATAACATATAATATCAAAAATAGAGGCAGAACATCGACTCACTGACAAAATATTTGTTTCAAAACTAGAGAACTAAAACAGATACAAAAACTAGACAGCCTTCATAGTGGCTTATCACATGTTAGATTTATGTTCCATGAATCACTCAACAGTTGAAAAATCAGATAAACTTAAGTAGCTGTCTTAAGCTCAGTAGCTGCAGTGCTCGAGTAAACCGGGTGAAGCACATGACCATCCTTGGGCTCAACATGCACCCATTTGCGCCCACTCAGCTTGTGGCGCTCAAACTTAACACACCCTTCTTTCAAAGCATAAAGCGTGTGATCCTTCCCAATCCCAACATAGTTTCCAGGATGAAATCGGGTTCCCCTTTGACGAACAATAATATTTCCAGGTATCACTCTCTGCGTGTAAAAAAACTGTGTTACAAAAAGAATACTGATGTTGGTAAGAAGGCATGCTCTATATGCAACATTGGAACAGAAAAGTTTCTCCTAAACTGATTGATGCTTCATCCCATTTTTCCACAAGCAGAGATTATTTTACCTCTCCACCAAATTTCTTCACGCCTAGATTCTTCGGTTTTGAATCACGGCCATTCTTTGTAGACCCTGCTGTCTTTTTGGTAGCCCACCTCCTAAACATCAAGCTCAGTCCATCTCCGGAAACATCTTAAATTTGCCCAAAGGAAACATATATCAGCGTTTTTAAACATTTCATCTATTTCCAGAGCATATGCTTTAGCAAAGAGTGCAACAAGATACGTACCCCTAGCGGTATTGTAAGCAGGTGTTCCTGTTACCAGCTCTCTGATATTTAACCTCCTAAACAACGATGCTGCAGCATTCATCATGTAATTCACCAAAAAAGAATCTGGGGTTGAAGAAACGGATTAAGAGTTATCGTTAACTACAACATTAATTCATCTATGCAACAGTATGAGCATTTGCAACTAATCAACTATTTGATAGAAACAATTACCATACAGGAAGCAGACAAGAATTCTATACACATGATAATTTGTAGAAATCACATCATGGGGAGAAGGGCTTACGAGATAGAGAGAGAAGAGAGCGTACAACTCGATATTGCAGGAGAAGGGGAGAGGAGGAAATTTGCAGCAAAGGGGAAATTGGTGGCCGGAGAAGATTGCCCTAATAAGAATTGGGCCCAGTGGAGTTTGACAAAACCCAGTTGTGTGACTTCACAAAAAGGAGACAAAAACACTAATAGACAATATTTAAGAAAATTTTATAACATCCTAGCAACAATATGTGATTAATAAATATAGCAGCTAATTAATTATATCCCTTAATGAAACCTATAATCTTGATCGTAAATCACGATAAAAAAAAATTCAAGCGTTTAAGTTCCTAAAATCTTTCCAAAGAATTAGGACATAAAATCTTCAATAACTCCTATAATCAAGGCACCCTGGACTTCACACTTCCTCAATTTCCTATCATCACCTAAATCACACACACACATATATATATATATATAAAGGTATATACTATATACAATTAAAATACATGGTATATTACATTTATTTAATTGTATTAACTAGGTACATAAATTGTATGTGCTCTATCTTCAAAATATGTGGTATATTCTATTTATCTAATTGGGTTTAGTGAGTATGTACTTTATTTGGATATTATCCAACATTTTGAGGATACGATTATAATATAATTGAGGAACTGTGAGAAAATTTCTTTAGAAACGTATAGTTTTTTTACATAAGTGATAATATATATATATATATATATATATATATATATATATATATATATATATATATATATATATATATATATATCCTTCTTTTTATCCCTAAATAAATAAAAGAAGAGTTGTGCGGTCTTTTAATTTGTAGATTAGTTTATTTTTAGAACTAACAGGAGAGAGCGGGTAAAAGATAAATAAGGATAAACATCAGATTCCTTAATTTGTGCAATCAGTTGTATGTATAACTTTTTATAATGTGCTAATATTGTAAAAGTTTCTACTATATATGGAATAAACTGTAAATGATTTCATTTTCTTAAATAACTTTTTAAAAGTGCTCTCCCGTGTAGTTTTCTCCACAAAGAAAAAGACCAGTACGTAGATATGTAGAAATAACACTAGGTCTAGGTAGCACTCCAAAGGGCTGCTATTTAGAAATTAGTCAGTGCGTCCTAATTTTAGTTTTTAAATTTAATATTTTAGGACAAAAGTGTCTTAAATTATCCTACAATTAAGATTTTTAGTTTAATCTTTCAAGATAAAATAAGTATTGACTAATAGCGAAATAGCATTCCTGAGTGGCTATCTGCGCACTTGCCCCCAATGATCTTCAAACAAAAGGGGAATGTATAGGAATTTTACAATGTATTGTTCCTCTTCTAAGAATTATTTACTCAATTAAAATCAATAATAATAACCCAATAACTTCACTATTGGGGTTTGAGGACGGTAGTACGTACACATACCCCTATCCCAAAAGGAGTAGAGGGGCTGTTTCCGATAGACTCTCGGCTCAACAAGACGAAAAGAGAAAATATATCGGTACCATCAATAAAAACCTTAGAAAAAAATTACAGCATCACAAGAATATATAGATAAAAAGCGAAACAATAACCAGTAGATAAAGTTCGGCACTAAGAGAAACGAAAGAGTTATGTGAACTCAACCACATATAGTCTAAGATAAAATCCGAACATACTAGCCTCACTCTAGTGCGCCGTAGAGATATGCACAACTACGTCCTAACCTACGACCCTAATGTTCGACCTCCACACCTTCTTATCTAGGGTCATGTCCTCGAAAATCTGAAGCCTTGCCATATCTTGCCTGATCACCTCTCCCCAATACTTCTTAGGTCGCCTTCTACCTCTCATTGCACCCATCAAAGCCAGCCACTCTCACCTTCTTATCGGGCATCTTGGCTTCTCCTCTGAACCTACCCAAAACATCTGAGCCTAGCTTCCCGTAATTGTTATTCATGGGGGCCACGCCCATCTTCTCCTAAATATCTTCATTCCTAATCTTATCAATCTTAGTGTGACTGCACATCCACCTTAGCATCCTCATTTATGCTACTTTTATTTCTGGATATGAGAGTTCTTAACTAGTCAACACTCAGCCCCATACAACATAACCAGTCTAACCACCGCTCTAGAAAAATTATCTTTAAGTATTGGTGGAACTGTTTTATCACACAGGACTCCAGATGTTGACCTCCACTTCATCCACCACACCCCTATATGGTAAGTGACATCTTTATCAATCTCCCCATCCTCCTATAAAACGGACCCAAGGTACTTGAAACTGCCCCTCTTGGGTATGACTTGTGATCCAAGCAACGCGGTACAGTGAGCTCGACGGTGAACTTGCACTCTAGATATTCCGTCTTAGTCTCGCTCAACTTCAAAACCTTAGACTTAAGGGCGTGTCTCCAAGCCTCCGGCCTCTTGTTGATGCCGCCTCGCGTCTCTACAATCATAACAATATCGTCAGCAAATAACATGTACCATGGCACCTCCCCTTGAATATGACGTGTTAGTGCATCCATCACCAAGGTAAATAGAAATGGGTTGAGCGCAGATCTTTGGTGTAACCCCATAACAATCGGAAAATGCTCCGAGTCACCTCGACTGTCCTAACCCGAGTCTTAGTTCCATCATACATCTCCTTAATCACCCTAATGTAAGCAACCGACATACCTTTTGCCTCCAAGCATCTCCATAGAACCTCTCTAGGAACCTTATCATATGTTTTCTCTAAATCAGTAGACACATGTGAAGATCCTTCTTCCGATCCCTATACTGCTCCACCAACCTCCTAATAAGGTGGATATCTTCCGTAGTAGAATGCCTCGGCATGAATCCGAACTAGTTGTCTGAAATAGACACGGTCTTCCTCACCCTCACTTCTACCACTCTCTCTCAAACTTTTATGGTGATGCAGTAATTCGATACCCTTATAGTTGTTGCAACTCAAGATATCACCTTTGTTCTTGTACTACAGATCCATCGTATTCCGCCTTCTCTCCTCTGGCATCCTCTTCGTCCTAAAAATAACATTAAACAGCCTAGTTAGCCACTCCAAACCTGCTCTACCCTAACACCTCCAAAATTCTACTGGAATTTTGTTTGGCGCGGTAGCTCTTCCCCTACTCATCTTTCGCATAGCCTCCATAACCTCCACAACCTTGATGCGCCTACAATACATAAAGTCACGGTGACTCTTGGAATTCCCCAATTCACCTAACACAATATCTGGATCCCCTTATTCATTCAAAAGTTTATAAAAGTAGGTCTGTCATCTCTGCTTAATCTGGTTCACCCCCATCAATAGTCTACCGTCCTCGTCTTTGATGCACCTCACTTGGTCCAGATCCCTCGCCTTGTCTATCCTGAATAACTTCTTCTCCCCGCCTTTGTCCCTCAGTTCCTCGTACAAACGAGCAAAAATTGCAGTTTTAGCCTCCTTGACCGCCAGTTTCGCCTCCTTCTTAGCAGCCCTATATCTCTCATTGTTCGCTCTCTTCTCCTACTCGCCAGTGCTACCTACTACTCAATTAAATGGCTTTTGAAATATTTCAAAAGTAGCAGTTTAAATGCTACTATAATATTTATAGCATGTAATGTGTATAATTATTTTCTTCGGCATGACCAGTATGGTGCGTTTACCTCTTGTTTCAATAGGTGTTGTTGCATTTCCCAGTCTCGCCTTGAAAATGACGATACAAACAATATTTCCTCTGTTTCAGTTAATGTGTCTTAGTTGCAATTTAGAGAGATTATTTGATCTTAAATTAAAGATGCGTATAATGTGTCAAATATCCTTGAATTTTATGGTCTTAAATATTATGTGAAAAATTGGAGTTAAAGAATTTAATTACTAAATATAAAAAGACATTCTTTTGTGAAACATACTAAAAATTACGCAAGACACGTGACTAAAAATTGGGTATACTTTCCCACAGATTTCTCTTCCTTAGAGTATCGGATTAGCAAGTTTAGATTTAGAAACGTTCCCTTATTTTTCTTCCTTGTTTCCAAATATAGTTTATTTCTTCAGTTGTCATGACTAATCAAAAATTTCCAACAGCTTGTTGCTCAGAATTCTTATCACCATAATTTCGAATTCTCATTTCACCACCCTGCGCCTAGTAAGAAAAGAAGGAAAACCTAATTAACCTGAACACATTTGGTCTTGAAATATACCAGCCAGTTGATTATGTTATAGGACAGAGGAATTTATTCACAAAAAGGATTAACTCCTTTTGATACTAGCTGATCTTTGGATGTTTGTTACTAGTGTTTAGGAAAATTGTTACTAGCTGACCTTTGGATTAACTCCTTTTGATATCTTCTAACTGAATATTTCCTACTGGTTGTATTTTGCATTGTTTGACCACACAAAATAGGGAAGCCGATGGGGGTAACAGAACCAAAACTAGAAAAAGAAATCTCTTAAAATTGGCCACCGAAAAATGTTAGTAGTTTTTGCCTCAGAAACACTCATCTTAGCTCATGTTGTACAGAATAAAGTAAACCCAAGTTTCATGTTGTTTTCCGACTCTTATTGAACTTGTACAAAATAAAATTACAAGGAAATGTGAATCCACTAATACATCTAAGGAGCATTACAACAAGAGGGACATCCGAATGACTATGAAAAACCGAATTTGGACAAAGCTGACTGGAACAATTCTGAGAAGGCCTGAGATGTACTCTGATCATCAGCTTTGATCTTTAACTGTACTTTACACGACGATGAGTTAACTATACATTCTACAAGATAGGTAGATGGTTCCTCTGCTTTTTGTGCATAGAAGAAGAACTTGAAGTTTGGAGCTTGACCACCGGAAGCTATGCAGTGGATTGAATGGCCTTGCATGTGACGGATAAGTACTTGAGGAGTTGTCATTGCTGCCACTCCTTGCGGACTAATAGAGGTTTCCTGATAGAGAAAAAAAGGTAAAGTATTATGAAAATGAAGGAGATTTAACGAAAAAAGAGGGATGTCGTAATAGTAATGTTCTGATATATGTGCACCTGTGATATTGATATTGGCAGTTGACGCCATTTCTGCTGGAAAGTGTTGGGATCTAGAACAGCTTTAGTATTCAGCTTCAAAATGGGAGACGCGGGAGGAGGGCTAGCTGCAGCAGGCAAACCAAGACCAAGTAAATCATCGATTGCCGAAGTTGCTGATGCTACATTTGGGGTAGATTTGTAATCCACGGAAACAAGATCAGTTTGAGATGGTGCAGCCAAAGAACTATTATATCCAGGAGCACTATATGCAGAACCATTGCGACTAGAACCTTTATTTTCTTCTTTATCTGAAGTACTCAAAAGTAAATCCTTGTCATTTGCCTCGATTCTCTGTGCTGGGACTACATTATCAGTCAGTTCTGCCCCAATTGATAAATTTCCAATTTCCTCAGAGAAGGCAAATGGCCCTCTATGTTCCTTATCGGTGAACATGTAAGAAGGCTGCAAAAATGATTAAGCATGAGAAACATGTTTCATATTTTCACTATATGCAGTAGAATTGAAATTACACTTCTGACTAAGATCATCAAATTATTATACAATTGATATGAGCGAAGAACATCTTGCATACCTTTTGATAAACAACAGAGAGGCTGTTAAACTCATCAAAGATGCGATCTTTAATTTCATTACTTTGTGTATCAGCAAAGACAGAAACAGCTTGCTTTGGAGGATTCACCACACGCTCTGCTACGGAGACATTGTACTGTAGAAGTCTATAGTATAATAATGCCCTGTCATGGACATCCTGCAATAATACTTCCACATCATTAGAGGCACACAAAACACTTCATACTAATATTTGCCAATCAACTACGCCTCATTCACAATTAAGTTCATTCTGTTCTACTCGGGCCTACTTCATTCCAAAACTAAATATATTGTCTTTTTATATCAGTAATTTTACAAAATACAAAAAAGAAGTGATACCTGATGAAAATCATTAACACCAGCAGCTAATGCAGCTCCCAAGGCTTTCTGAGTCTCTGGTGGTCTTCTGAAAAAGCACTTCACTACTGCTGTAAGAAGATGCAGACGAACCTGGCATAGAAAGCCAAGTCTAATAAGCTTATGTATTTATCTTTGTTTTATGTACATACTTTTAACTCTATGAGAACTACATTTACAAATTCCTTTCAATCCATCCGGAAATTCCTACTGTTAGAGGAGCCCACACAAGAAATTCACAATTTTAGTTCATTCATTATCAATCCCACAAGAAAGCTTTGTTGTTTTCATCACTCAAAAGAGGAAAACTGATGAACATGGATGACATGAATGATGCAGATGACATCAAGCTATAGAATCAAGAAATCTCAAAAATTGAAGCAATAAGGAAAGAGGAAACTTGAACAGGGGGGCGCCTTTTGCGATTTTGACATCATCATTTGTACTAAGAAAGTAACTTATTGACTTGCATTAACAAACTACAAGGTAACCGACAAAAGTTGGGGAAGAAATATTTACTCCAAAGCACAAATCATTTTCAAGATTCAGAGCGATCCAAAATGAGACAACTGATTACATTCAGGTATTATGACACTCTTGGCAATGCTCAATAATTAGGAAGATCTAAAAAGAGTATGAAAGAGTACACCAAAAAAAATGAAATAAGAAAAGAGACACAAAAACTTGCATAGGAAAAGAAAAAACTAACACATGATAAAGAAAAATGCAGGTTGATTACCTCCGCAGAGTGCTCCTCTTCCCAATTCTCAACAAGACTCTCCAATACGTATGGAGCATCTTGCATGTCTTGAGCGTATTCCCCTAACATCCAAATAAGAGCTGCCTTGGCTTTGGGTTCCTGGACATTTTTGCTACTAATATTCCCTACTACTGCTATACAATCATGACTCCATTGAGGATATTTCCTAAGGAGATCTTTCACAAGTACCTATATGAGCAATGTCATGGTAAGACCAAACAAGATTAGCAAGACATGAGGTTTCAGGTGATTTTACATATTTAAGGCACTATTCCTCCAATACATAAAAAATAAACAACCCCAGAAAAGGAAAGATCCAAAAAGGAAAAAGGAAAACCAATGAAAATATACCAGAGTTTCCGCGGTCACATGGTCCTTCTCCATTTCCAAAAACTGGAGCAGCCTGTCTACAATAGCATTAACATCATACTGTTGTAATGCTATTTTGCCAACAGCCCTGATTGATTCTCTCGCCATGGGAATGTCAACATTAGCAGCATATTCACATAGCTCCGTCACTGAAGTCAATCCACAAAGATATCAATCAGATTGGCTAATCTAAATATGCAAATTAATGGTTGCTGAGGGCGACAGCTTGAAGTTCTACAAAAGTTGGACAGTAGAAGTCCTTAACAATACTATGTTAACCTACACATCACCACTAAAAAGGGTTTATGGATTTAATCCACAGAATATTTTATATGTGGAGATCATACGCTTAGGATTTACTTGGTTTGATATAAAAGAAAATACGCTCTTTACGAAATGCTACATTTATTATTTAGGCATTTGGTTACATTTTTGCTTTCGTGTAGACAATACCTGCATAACCTATGTGTAATCTCTGGCATTTGGGGCATAGTTGTTTGATTTACTGATAGATATGATAATAATACCAATACTAGATTGGATATAATTTTAACATAGCTGAAGGGTACTACTGAAATAAATCTTAGTCTAATTTATACACACAGTTTTTAAATAATACATTATATATCCAGATTTAATACGACGAACTACACAATCAATAAGTCGAATAGTGCAATGATTTTTAATCATTGTATATTCTAATTCTTACATGTTAATTCATATATAACTTGTCCACGAGCAAAACAACCCCTATACACCATCTATAATGGATGTTGTAATTGAAAAAATATAACAAGTGCCTCCAGATTTATCTTAAATTTTTTATTTGATGTTTTGAATTTAAGGCATTAATTTTGAATATATTACTAATAAAAAGTTGAATAACGGCTCTGGCCACTGTGCTTTTATTCCAAAAGAAGATATGTGCCTAAGCAAAATTCAGCCGAAACTAACTGCTTCTAAAAAATGTTAGGTTAATTTGTGAGGTCTATGTGTTATGTCTTAAGCTGGCTCTAAACAATAAAATAGCAAGTCAAGGCATATTTTAACTGTTAACAAATTATAGACAAAAAGTTAGAGATTACGGATAAAATTATCTTACAAGAAGACTACGAATAAGAAACTAAAATTTAGTAAAAGAAAATTAGTTAAAAAAACATATTTGCATCTAAGTCAAAATTTAAATGGTTTTTTGAACTTGACTGGCATGGTTTTTACTTTATAATTATCATTCAATTGCAGTTTGACCAAATTCCTTTTGATCATATCATTATTTGTTATATATATATATATATATATATATATATATATATATATATATATATATATATATATATATATATATATATATATGCGCCGTTTTACTAAAGCACACGCTTTAGTTATGCTTTGCCTGTTAATGCCCCAACCGTCTTGGCAGTTTTCTCAGCTTTTCACCTTTAACAGGCTTCTACTCAAAGACTTCTACAGAATTTTAAAAAGCAAAGAGAGAAATAAAAAAGTTAAAAATTTCGGATTGATCATGGTACAATCACAACTTCTCGTGGAACGGGAAATACTTCTACTGAATTGCATTCTCTCTGAAAACAAGTGAACGGTGAAATATCCACTAATACAGTCAATTATGCTTTATTTCTGGAGTTTTAGCTACTTAAATTCCACTGTTCTAACAAATTAACGTTCAGACTAGTGTTCGAACAGCTTTAAAAACCTTATTAAACCTATCTAAGTGAAATTATTCCAACTACGCCCATTATTTTGTTCTTGTTTCTCTATCATACTTGTTCTTTAAAATAATAAGGACCCAGTAAAAAGTCAAATTTCTGTAGAAGGGAATTTTGATAACGGTTGTGTCTCCTCGACTATTCCACCCGGTATCTGCTACTTCCTACCAACATAGGTATTGGGTAACTCTGTCTACCAAGGAATATGTTGATAGGAAGAGATCACCTCGACTTTTTATTTCTGCTGAAATTTGCACAAAGGTCTCTAGGATTTGCACCCGCTTCACTGACCACTAAGCCACACCCTAGGGTGCAAAGGAAACTGATACTAGTTGATCTATTCTCATTTGCCTAAGTCTTCGGGCAGAGTTACCCGGTAACTAGAGCTGGTTGGAGGAAGTATATATCCGGTGGAATAGCTGAGGTGTATGAAAGCTGGCTAGGCACCAATTGTTATAAGAGAAAAGCTAATAAGAAGTTATATACCTTCCTATAAAATAGAAGTGAAAGAATAAAAAATAAAATACATTGATGACCAATATAGGTACGGCTTTTTCGGGATAGGAAGAAGCACATTTTATGAAGTCAGGAAGAAGCATATTTTGCAAGAATTTCCTTCCTCCAGATAAATTTGACAAATTTTTGGTGTTAGATAAGGAAAATGAGAACCTGCATCTATTTTGGTAACAAAGTATAATTTAAGAGTTTGATTTGAGAATTATATGGAACTTACAAATTTAGCACTTCAGTTTATATTTACTAATCACTCAAAACATCAAAACCAATAGAATATGTTTTCCACAGCTTTATTTACAGTTTTACTGATTACTGTACCAATTCACTCTTTCTTACCTCTTCTCAAAAAAGAAATACTCTTCTTACCTTATGCCCTTAATTATTTTTCAAAATTATGGCTGATGCAACACCAATAATCCCTTTAACCATTGATCCAACACCAGGAAATAAGGTACACACAAAGACATTTAAGTTGAAAACTTCGAATTAGTTGACTGATACAGATACTCACCAATCTCATATGTATTGCTCTCATTTGCCACAGCAGTCAGCATCTCAAGTTTTAGCTTTTTGACATAAAAAGGCTCATTGTACTGGCAGTAGAAGTGCTTGTAGTCTGCTGAAAAAATATATGGTGCACGCATCACCAGCAGGTGTAAATGGCTTAACACAGCAAATGATTGCTCTGGACCTCCTGAGCTAACTAATGTAAGTAGAGGTGCTTTTATACGCTCATATACCTAAACAGAAGAATGAGTAAACCAAAATTAGAACTCAGTGTTAGTTAATTATAGGATGTGTCAATGATGAAAATAAAAGAAAATTTTGCATAAATAAAATTTTAAATAACATCATTTTGCATTTTTATGCAACTATTAGGTAACAAAGCTGTCAGAACAATATAATAATTAAGTTGAGGCGGTTAGATAGCTAAGTCTGAGTACGAGTACTTGAAGTAATATACTACTTAGTATTTATGGCTTCCCTCAGGTAAATATAGCTACTAACATTGTAATGTGTGCCTATAAGAGGAATCAGATGTGAAACATTAGTTTTCATGCATTAACTCAATATTTCCTTCTTGCTTATCTTAAAGCTCACAGAGAGTAAATCTGATGAAACATTTAGACCAATAGAACGTGGGGATCCAACAACAACAACAACAACTCAGTATAATGCCACAATTGGGGTCTTGGGGAGGTTAGTGTGTACGCAGACATTACCCCTACTTTAGGGTAGGGAGGTTGTTTCCGAATAGACCCTAGGCACAAGAAGATGAAATGCGACAATAGAATAATAACAACATAACCAGAAAGATAGTACCGAGCCACGAGAACGTGGGGATCCCATTTATCTAAAAAATATACACTTGTAACAAAGGTATGTTCCAAGATTGGCATTGTCACAGCATCATTTTCAAGAATGAGCATTTTTGTTCTTTGTTTTAGATCATATCCTTGACTTCATCTGTACGTTTGAAAAGCTAAATCTCAAACTGTATTGACTTTTCATGCTTCTTTTTACATGCACCCCAAAGATTCTCAACTTTTTAAGGTAATTTTTTTTGTTGATATTGAAAAAATCCCTGTTTGAAAGCTATACAACAGAAAGTATAGAGCCCAATTTATAGAAACCAAGATCGGGTGCACAAAAATGGAACTAGAGACAAGAGGCTATTCCTCAAAAATAAAAAGTCATGCTCAAACACCTTTCTATAATATTTCACTTTTTTAACATAACCCACATAAGAGCTAGGGATGACACCCCATGCCATGGATTTTCTCTTCCTTCTTCTAAAAGCCCAATTAAACAGTCCCTCCTTTAATGTACTCAGCATCACCAAGTGGAATTCGAATAAAGATCACACAGCGTGCTGTTATTTAACCGTGCAACCGGAAGTGGTTCCACTTCTTCTCCTGAGCATCTACACATGTTAACGTATGGCACCAGCTTATATTTATGATGCTCTTCTTACTCAAATCTTCAGCTGTTAGTATTAGTCATCTAGCTGTTGGAGACCAGAAGAAGCGAGAAATCACCTCGTCCTTCACCATCAGCAATTTACTGAGAACATGACTTATCTCCTCATTCTGTAACAGTCCTGCATGGTATCTGGTGCTCTATTTGTAAAGTAACTCAATAAGACTTAGGAATTCGCCAATCTCCCAATCCTATAGGTTTTTCTTATAGTTCCAATGAACTCCCCCATCTTGTAACGTGTGTTTAGTTCGAGACCTGTGCATGTTAGGAAAGGCTTATCTTCAACATGTTCCCTCAAGCCCGAGGTACATATGGCCAGCTCTTCGAGTGTCTCAGTAATACAAACAAAAAAAGACGATGGTTTTCTATATGCACTTGAAGCTAATTCTGCTCTCATACCCCGAAAGTAATTTGACCACTAAAGTCTTCCGTCCCATTATAATGCTCCCCCACAATCCATACCAAGATGGTAATGTATATAATCCTAGTCCTTCATCTCCCATCAATGGTACCATGCTTCTCTGTTATGAACTCCCTCCAGAAAGTCCGCACCTCAATCCGAAATCTCCATAACCACTTTCTAAGCAGGGTGTTATTAAAAATTCTCAGATCTTTTACTCCAAAGTCCTTCCCATTTTCTGGGAGCCATGATGGCCTCCCAACTCACTGAGTGGTAATTCCTGGTTACATCTGCATTGTCGGAAAGGAAATTGCTCTTTAGTCTCTCCAACATTTTTGTCTCTCTAACCGTGGTCTGCATTGATGACATGTATGTGAAACTACTTGACAACATGCTCTTGACTCTCCCAATGACCGGATTCCACACTTTTAGGTCCTTGTTCGAACCACCTAACGGCAAGCCAAGGTAAGTAGTAAGGAGAGCTCCAACCTTACAACTAAATACTTGTGCTAGATGTTCAATGTTGTTCAGCTCGCCCATCGATAAAATCACATTTTCTGGAGTTGATTCGGAGACCTGCCACAACCTAAATTCATATAAGTACCTATTGCAGGTATGTCGACTGAGACACTCTACATTATTAAGGAAAACCAAAAGTATTGTTCGGAAATAAAAGATGTGTTACCCTTACGTTGCTCTGTCCATCCCACGATCAATACAGTAAAGCCCCTCAGGAGACCTCTCGATATAGCACAAGCCATCATCTAACTCGCCGTGTTTTATTACCAAAATGAATAACATGGGAGATAACAAATCCCCCTGCCTCTAATCCATGAGCTGTCAAAGAATCACTTGGACTAACAAATGCCCCCCTGCCTCGAACCCATGAGCTGTCGAAGAATCCACATGGACTCCCATTCACTAGGACAAACAATTGACCGAATACATGCAGAATCTGTTCCGTACTCCTCCACTTGTCCTTGACTCTCATTCTCATCATGATGAAGTCCAAGAAGTCCCAATTTACCTGGTCATAGGCTTTCTCGAGGTCCAGCTTGCACAGATCTCCCTTTTTCTTCTAGCATCAACCACTTTATTTACCACCACCTCTAAGATTTCACTTCCTTCCACAAACATATTCGTCTTTATTTGAAAAGCACCTTAAAAATTATAGTATAGATGCTTTCCACCAGACTAATAAGCATGTAGTCCTTGATGCTTGTCACCCCCTCCCTTTTCTCGAAGAGCCCTCAAAGATGCTGATAAGAAATGGAGGGACCTAATCCCATCCTAAAAGCTAGCACGTGAGATGAGAATTTCCCAAGACCATATAAAGAGGCAACAACCCATTTCTGCCACCAATATGGGACACTTAACTCCCCACCCTCCCCAGGCAAGCTTAGAGCGGGACAATTGGAGCGTGGACAACATAACAAGAGGGGGGGAGGGGGAGGGGGGGGGGCAACATTGGGTACATGAATAGGAATGAACCTTAAACAGCGGTTATCATAAACTTACTGAATTTTATATCATCTCCTAAACAAGGCAATTTCGACCAAAAAATTATAAAGATAAGCAAAAAATTAAAAAGAACAGAGCTACCCGGAGCATAGTCAAAAGAATAGTGGAAAAATAAAGACAGCAAATTTAGTCTACTATTTGGTGAGTAGAAACTTTAGCTGATGACAAGTAAAAAGAGATGGCTATGATCATCTACCAGGGAAACATTTTAGCTGAATACTGCTGATGACAAGTAAAAAGAGATGGCTATCATCATCTACCAGGGAAACATTTTAGCTGACTACTAGGATGGGAACCTGTTGATGAATGTCAGCCATAGAGAGTGTCAGTTGTAAAAATAACTTGATTGTTGCCAAGACAACAGCACCATTAGCATGTTGAAGCCTATCTTCAAGAAGATTCATCATGTCAAATATCTCATTATTGTCAGCAGGCACATACTTTGAAACCAGATCAAGAACAACACATTGAGCCCATTCACTGAATTCCTTGAACCTGCAGAATCATGTCTGAAAGATAAGGCAATTCCTCACTAGAAAGTCCAAACAACACTACGGCAGGGAAAGGGAAGCATTACTTCTACTTTTTTCATGGATTTGATGAAAAAGATACTTAAAATGCCACACTGAATTTTCATCATCCATGTAGTGTAACTGCCTCCACAGATTAAAGAATTAACAGGCTCCCAGGAGTCTTACACTATTGCATGATCTTAAGCAGCTAGAGAAAAATATTGAACACCGCAACAAAATGATAAAATATAGAAAGGAGAGCGGGAAGTATAACTACTCTCTCTCAAGTGTCAGCAAAAGATATCTATCCAAAAAGTTTCAGCAAAGAGATATCTTCACCAAGCAGTTTGAGCTAGTTTAGGGCCTGCCTCCTGCCCAAGTCCAAGTACATTAGGCTTTTAGACAATAAACCTTTGTTTCTTCGACAGAACCGCAGTCCATCTTTCCGAGAAAGAATCAGGACTTTAAGCACATTGAAATATTACATTCCCTCCAAAAACAAGTACTCCCTCTGTCCCAATTTATGTGAGCTAGACCTACCAATGTTGTTTTGTATCTCTATGTTGCTCGAATTTGGATGTGGACAACCGATATGGGTGCGAATCTAGAAGTTGGATTTGTCATCACCTTAATCATAGGATGGGATACATATAGGAGTAAGGGTACGGGTATTCAACATATATAAGTATATATTTTGACAAATAATGGAAGGTATTAACTAGAATAGTTAACTTCTCTGCAAATACTTAATACTATATATATATATAAAACCAGTTATTCAATCACCTATATTTCTTGGCCATAGTTGTAGCCAAAGAATCAAATTTAGGTTGATCAAATCCACTGTTGATCAACATCCTGTCCGATCGACACGAGTGCGACAAGCATTTTGAAGGGTTGAGCAAGATAGGTGTTTCCCAATTGTTGGACTATCAATGTCGAAAATCAGATTTTTGAGATTGACAATGATCATTATGTGCTGAGTGAACTTCAAATATAGTATTCACGCTCTAGTTCTGCAGATCTAGGCATGCGAGAGGGTATTAGAATGTCCCACGTTAGTTGAAGGAAAAGTTGTCTTCTTATATGGTTTTGGACAATCCTCAGTCCCCACATCATAAACTAGCATATCAAAACTAGAAATGTCGCAAAAAAGCTGTATGCATCATTTTGTTTTGGAACATTGTAGTATCATGATCCGTGTCAAAATACACCACACAACTGCAAGAACAGTACTTCTATAAAGATTACCTTTTGTTATAACCTAAAAATCAAATATGAAGGCACTCACACAGACTTTCAGTAGTCACACATTCTTCTCCTACGACTGCAAATAATATACTGTGTAGTCCCTCCAGGAAAGACGATGCATAAACAAGTGCATATAACCTCTACTTTTGCAATCAACAAGATTCTTTATTTTTATCTTTATCCAACAAATTCTAAATTATAGTAGAGTCCCAGAAGAGGACAAAGATTTTCATGCTACTGCTCATTCTAACCTGAGCAGATGAAAATATTAAAAATCTCTGCAACATATCAGTAAAAAATCTTTGTTTATAAAGAATCGCGACATATCAGTAAAAAAAAATTGTTTATAAATAATCGCGACATATCAGTAATCTAAGCATGTTAGACTTTACGAATACAGATTTACTATCAACACTTTTTGTTCTATAGCATTCAAACAAGTGAAGCTACTAGCAACCCTCAAAGTCACACATAAACACAAGACCTTCCTAATGATGAAAATCGATAAAAAATGTAAGACAAGAACCAGCATTGCACCGAGTAAAAGTTACATATCAACTTAATTCAGACATGGCTGCAGAAAAGTACATCATAAACTGTTTTTGCCCTTTTGATGAATACACAGAGTTGATTATTCCATACACAGACATGATTGCCAAAAGTACAAAATATAGTGGAGATTTTATCACATGGTTCCGATAAGGTATTCAATCATATGGTTATGACAGCAATTTACCTATTCAAAAGATAATAGATAAGTGGCTTGCTTAGTAGTGTTTCTCTTTCTGTTGATGCTTCCTCAGATTTTGTTGCTTCCAAACCCCAGATTTCCTGTAGGGAACACAAGCAGTTGGCTACAACCTGAAGAAAGAAGAAAGATGAATATGAGTAAATGACAATGCTAGAGATCATGAGATGACTGCTTCTTTTGCACATGAAATTAGAGTTGTTAAATTCTTTCTGGTGATAAATAAAAAGCTTTGACGTTCGATGAAAAGCATTGCATGTTGATGCATGTATATGAAAATAAACCGTGAATGGAAAAGCTTAAACGTATTGAAGACTGGCACAACTCTTTATAATTGTCTGGAGCAAGTGATGGAAGGCTAAGAGGATAGAAATGTCATTATTATTTACTAGTAGTATTCACTATACACATAGCATGGATAAATGACATCTCATTTTTCAAGGCTACAACATCGAAAGTAGCATATACTATAGGTTGGTAAAAACAAGAATTTCAACGCCATATAAATTCAACTGAACAAAAGAACCAGAGAGAAACTTACATCACAGCCTGAATTTAGTGGCAACGCACCCAAGGGGAACACAGAAATGTACTTAACCTTTTGAAAAACATGTTCCTGCCGACATCAATAAACAGCAAAAGGGTTCTCTTTTCTATCGAAAGTAAAGACTAGCTTCCAAAATTTGCAAAACAAAATGAAGCTTTTCAGAATGTTAAGGCTTTTATCTGGTACCAATAAACCCTAAAGACTGTAAGGGACTCAAGCATGGCAAAACAACCACGAATCATGGATCTCGTCGACTCCTTGCATTCTTAAAAGCCTGAACTCCACTTACTTTTGTACTGACTTGGTGGTACTTTACATAAAAGTATTTTTTTCTCATAGAAAAAGAAAACATCCATGGATCGTGGCCTTAAAAAACTTAGAAAGAGTTTGGGAATTTCCCTAAAAATAAGAGGATCAAAAACAGGAAAAAGGAAAGAGCGAATTGCAGCTTTTAACCTTTGACAAGCAAAGTTGGTGTACTTTATTTTTATAAGTTGGTACACATGACTAAAAAACTAGCTCCCCGCGAGGTGTGGCTAGAAGTCGTAATAGTTGGAGTGATAACCCTAGCAACCCAAGTTCGGATCCAAGGAGACACTATGCGGATTCTTTTATCTGCCTAAGTCATGATGATTAGAGTAATGAGGAGGCAACTGTGCTAGTGGGAGATAGCAAGTACCGGCACATTAGTCCAAGTTCGGATCCAAAAAACTAGCGGTCGTAATAGTTGGAGTGATAACCCTAGCAACCCAAGTTCGCATCCAAGGAGACACTATGCGAATTCTTTTATCTGCCTAAGTCATGATGATCAGAGTAATGAGGAGGCGACTGTGCTAGTGGGAGGTAGCAAGTACCGGCACATTAGTCCAGGTACGTGCAAGCAGACCTAGACACTACCCTTGTCCAAAGAAAACAAAAAACTAAAAGAAAGACAATAAGAAAGATGAATATAAAAATGTTTGGAGCACGTTGTTCTTACCATTCAACAAAAGCACACCCCTTGCATCTCTACCCTAATGGGTAAATTCTAGCTAGAAATTAGCTACATACCACGTGACATAGCCGGTGATTAGCCCAATTTTAACTTTAGTCATTTGCAGATTATGCTTCACGTGATTCTCTTGTGACTAGGTCCCACCATCTTAAGGCGCTCGTCATTGTTAAAAAAAACAACAATTCGGGATCAAGTGCCAGAAGGCTCCCGTCCCAAGCTCGAACGAAGATGAATGAACACAACTTTACATCCTCACGGAAGAGTATGGTTTCAAGATTCGAAACCTGTCACCTCTATTAACACACAACGCTCTCTGTTGCACCAAAGCCCGCCTTCTAGTACCCTAATTACTAGTCCAAAAAATCAAGATAAGCATACTCAAATATCTCATCACCAGTCAGTTTCTACAACAACAACAGCAACAACATACCAGTATAGTCCCACAACTAGTCAAAGTTTTTAAAAAGTGAAATTCCTAGAGAACTGCACCCTCATGATAAAGAGACAATGTCACCATCTCCTCCATCCGTTGTGTCTTCCTCACAAATAAACGTTTATTCTCTTCATTACTTCCTTTTTAGCATATCATTTTTTGTTCTCAGTTTATTTACCTAAATTCATACTATAATACATTTTTTTTAATTAAGGAATAGATTTATTAAAATGTTTGGGCATAAGAACGCCAATATACAAGAAGTGCACCAAAAGGTAGAAAACCTAAAAAAGATATGGTTTCCTACGAACGTCACGTAAAGAACTTAATATTTATCCTAATCAGACCTTAGGTTCCCAAATGAAAAAGATCTGTCTAAGATCACCCAATTCTGCAATATTGTAACCTTTTCCTAATCCCATCCAAAACGTCACAACATAAGAACTGCTTCCACGACCATACTATGTTCTTAAATAGACATACATCTAGTTAATATTGATACTGCAAATGACATAGGAATTTGGCAAAAGAAATCACATGTACAACTCAAATACCAAATTGATTTATCTCCAACAGAGTTGAATCAAATAAACAGCAGCAAAAGCCAGGCAAACACAAAAGAAAGATTCATTTGTTAAGCAAACTAGCCATCTATTTCCCGTTGCAGTAGTCTAAACTAGTCATCTGTATTTCCCATTGCAGTAGTCTAAGTTATACATGACTTTTGCCATGAGCTGCAAGGAACTAATTATTGTTTCCCGAATATAGATCTATTTCTCGCAACTTTATAAAAAAACTAAGATTATCAAATTATGCCAAAGTATGCTGCAAATTGTTGGAACAATTATCCATTATGAGATGCATGGAATCCACACCATCTATGCTGAAATGCTATCCGATGTCATAGAGAGAGAGGGAAAAATAAAACCAGGAAAAAGGGAAAAACTATGGTTATATCAAAAAGCGTCTGCAGTTACTTAGTTAGAAACCAAACAGTAGGTAATAATGATTCGAAAAACTCAAGCATAAGAAGTAGCCAAAAAAAAAGGTAGCATGTCGATCAAATTGCCAAACCTGAGCATCTCGATCATTAAGCATCAAACGCTTAAGCGTAACGGGAAAATCCGCATCCATGCAAGTTGATGCTGAGATATGGTACAACTTCAAAACACCAATGGCAGCAACTGTCCTGACATAGCTATTTGAATCCTTCAACCCTAATCCCAAGGGACCGACCAAATACTCGACCAAATTTGTGACCCGCAGAGAACACAAGCTCCTTAGAGCCAAACCGCGAATCATGGGATCCTCATCTTTGCAGTCTTTCTGAAGAAAGTTAATGGTCAAAAGCGCGAGTTCTGGGTTGTTTTTAGCATAGTTCCCAACATAAAGGTAGCACATCTTTTTTAGAACAATATCTGAGGTTGCTGAGCACATAACCATTTCGCTGAAAACAGAAGAAACGTCAATCCCAATTGTCATACACGAGATCACCTTCTTGAACAGCTCCCTCTTTGCATCATCAGTCCCGGGAGCTCGGCTACCTGCCAGCTGCCTAAGCTGCATCTTCAAATCTGAAACTTCCCCTTTTCTGCACCAATTAAAACTAACATCAGCAATTGTATATCCTTTAAACTGTACATAAAATTTCAATTTTTGCCATTCCAAAAGCCCTAGTCTTTATTTACCGGAAACCCATAGAAGCAAGCAAAGCTCATTTTTGAACAAGGACAGTGCCTTATGCAATTATAATAAGATAGAATGTATCAGACAGCGATTATATATAAACAATCGAGTTATTAATACAGTATAATTATGCAAAAAAAAAAAAAAGAGTAGTGATTCCAATTGGAGAACTTTTTAGGTCAATGTGGCAAATACCAACATCATGATCGAAGCTAAGAATCCTATCTTGGTCGTTTATTGAGTAGTTAAGTAGTATTTTCGTCTTCGGAATTCCAAGAATTCAACTATAAACAATTCAATTCATGGGCTTTCTTAAAAGGTCAGGAACAAGACTTCGTAAAAGACAATGAAAAATAGCAACAGTTCACTTGGTGTGGATTTTTCAATTCTCCGTCCAAAAGGGTATGTGAAAAAAAATTACAAAACAAGAAGGAAGAATTATTTACCCGGAAGGCTGAGAAGGTGAAGGAGATCGATGAGTTTGAGCTGGAGGAGCCATTGATTGCACACTGGATCTTGATTCGTTTTTCTCTAAGAAAAATGGATCTCACAGTTATTGGTTATGTAATGAGTACAGCCCAAAGCATCAAAGGGTGTTGTAAGAGTTTTTGCTGGTGTTCTGAGGTTCTCTCTGCTACTGTGATGGGGAAATATCAATATCTACCTTTGTAGCCCTCCAATTTGGTGAATTAACACATTGTAATCTTTATTTAACAGAAAGTTTAGACTCGCTTAGCTAATTTAGAGTTGCTGATAAGTATTTGGTGCTGAAAAGTATTTTAAGTGCTGAATCTGATTTAAAAAATAAGCAGTTACATGTTTGGATAAAAGTGTTGAAATTAATAATATGAAGAACTGGGTATACGAATAGTTTTGTTTTATAAAGAAGTATTTTAGGGATAGAATAGTAAATATTTTGGTCAAACTTAAAGTGCTTATAAGCTAAAATTTGATAAGTTGGGAGAGACCAACTTATGGCTTTTGAATTATTTTTGGTTTATAAGTACTTTTAATTTTACCAAACGCGTAGATAAGCCCAAAAGTGTTTATAAGTCAATTTGACCGGCTTATAAGCTTAGCCAAACACCCTCTAAGCTCTGTTCCAATGAGATATATAACTTGGATATTAACTTTTACAAGATTATTCAAAAATGTCACATAATATTTAAGTAGATGATCTAAAGTAATTTTTAAATCTCATTTACGATTTAATAAAAAATAGTCTCATGTTAACATATTGCATTCAATATTTCACACAAATTAATTCACATTTTAATTTTGTCACATCCCGCAAATAAGGTACTTATATAAATTTAAGAGTTTAATTTTTGTGTACTAATAGGAGACTTTTAGTGCATGCACAAGAGATAGAAAAAAGTAATTTTCTTCTACTCAAATATTAAGTGGTCATATGAAATCATTTATACTACTTATGGCTTGTTTGGATGGTTGTTATGTATCGTTTCATAATATATCGTATAGTACTGTATCATTTTGATGTAAATAATATTCGGATATATTGTATTATTTTTCGTTATTTCATGATGTCATGCACCAATAATATGAAAAATAAATTTTGCAATATTAAAAAGAGTACGATACGAGGTAATATTATTATATAAAAAGGTAAGGTATAGAATAAAATAGGATTATTTAATAATATGAAATGGCAAGATGAGAGAAAAAAAATAAAGAAACGGCGGAGCATACTAAATCGGTTGTTCCATAAAGTGGTGCTTTTTGTCATTACATAATGACGGATTTGACCTACGGTATAATAAAATTTTAATAGCAATTAAAATAAATATTGTATAAAGTAACAATTCGATACGATACAATAGGTAACAACCACCATACATGATGTTAGTAGTTTAACTCCTTACACAATCACATTAAATTAAAATAACATATAATTTTTCTGTCCTAATTTATATGATACTCTTTAAAAAATAATTTAATAAACTTATCATATTACCCTTAAAAATATAATTTATACTCACACAAATATTTATCTAAATTACAAGTCCATAAGTCTTAAATTTTATATCCAATCAAATAACATCACATAATACAATGTGAGACGGAGAACGTAATTATTTGTAATAAGTCAAATTTAATAACCTAAAAAATAAGTAAAAAACTTACTCCTTTACACTGTTATATTTATATAATAAAATGAGAGGCAAAGCCACCATAGTAAGTCAAATGGCAACATAATAAAAAATCACTTGGTAATTTTAGGACAAAGTTAGTTAGGATAGGTTATAATTAGTTTCTTTTTGAATTTAAACATAGATGGAAAGTTTAATTTGAATTTGAAATAATTACAAGCAATATAGTAAAAATATAAAAATCAAATATATATATATATATATATATATATATATATATATATATATATATATATATATATATATATTGAATAGAAGAAAAGTTTAATTGCCAGTTCTATATAATGTAGGAAAAATAATCTAAAAATAGTGATACATTTTATGCAAAATAATAAAAGAAAATATATTTTTGATGAAGTAAAAAATGTAATCTTCTTTGATGTGTCTTCAAAATAAAATAAAAGGAAATTCTAATTAATTATTCCATATAAAATTTTATAAGAAAATAAACACTGGTATATATTTTGAAGGAAATAAGAAATATATATTATTTGTGTTATATTAAATAAGGTATCTATGTACTACATATTATATTCTCTATACATGATAAAAGAAAAGGCAAAGACACCATATTAAACCAAGTGACAACATAGTAAAAAGGCACTTAGCAATTTTAGGACAAAAATGTTATTCTTCATAAGATTAAGCTAAGTGTCAGGATATTATAAAGCCACTTGATAAATTTTATAATTATTCATGAAAATATTTAAGCACCAAAAAAAATAACCAAGATACAATCATAAAGCCAGTAAATAATATATAGAAGTATTATTTATAAATTTTAAAAAATTTAATAAAGTGAATAATAGAAGGCTTCTTTCTTTATAATTTAATAAATTAAAAGATTATAATTTAATAAAAAAACATGGATATTTAAATTATAATTAAAATAATAAATGAAAAAACTAATCAAATATAGCAGTAAAAGAACTATACGTCGGGATATTTATACTTTGAATTAGTTCAAAAAAATAATTTAAATAATATCTCTCAAAAATTTATTGATAAAAAAATTGATACTACTTCTATGAATTCTGTGTCAAGTGTCATCACTAAAATATGTCGAAGTTTAAAATTTTAGGATAACAACAACAAAAGTTTCAAAAAATATAAGAAAGAAAATTAAAATTAAAAAGTTAAACCTACCAATTTTAAAAAATTAATATTTTCTCTCACGTTTAAGAAAAACTAATACTTCCTTTCACGTTTGTTTGGTAGTTTTTTAAAAAAAAAATATTATTAAACCTTTCAATGCAAAAAGAAATTGATATATTCTCCTATAATTTGTAATTTATTTATATACTTAATATTTTGGTTACACATAAACCAAAAATTAGAAAAATAATATAAATCACCTGAAAGTTCAAACCCACGACTAATGTCTTTCCAAATGTTGGCTTGGAACAATAATTTTAAACTTCATTCGTAAAGGAGTCTCAAGTCAAGCAAAGGTGGAAGTCGTACTTTTGAGACTTGCTAAACGAGAAGGGGGATCGAGACATAGAGTTAGGAGAGCTGGGGCAATCTGAGCGTCATAGAAACCTGGAGGACTGCAGGCGCATTAGGGAAGAGGAGGTCGTGGGGGCTTTCCGTAGGATGAGTAGGGGTCGAGCAACCGGGCCAGACGAGATCCCGGTGGAGTTCTGGAAATGCATGAGTAGGACAGGTGTGGAGTGGTTGACTAGGTTGTTCAATGTGATCTTCAAGACTAAGAGGATGCCGGAGGAGTGGAGATGGAGTACAGTCGTTCCCTTGTATAAGAACAAAGGGGATATCCAATGTCAAATTACTTAGCCACATCATGAAAGTATGGGAGCGGGTGGTTGAGGTAAGGGTGAGGGGGATGACGTCCATATTTGTGAACTGGTTCGGTTTTATGTCGGGCCGCTCCACTGCATAAGCTATTCACCTTATCAGGAGATTGGCGGAACAATTCAGGGATAAGAAGAAGAACCTGCATATTGTATTTATTGACTTGGAGAAGGCGTATGACAAGGTCCCAAGGGAGGTGCTATGGAGGTGCCTGGAGGCGAAGAGCATGCTGGAAGCCTACATCACAGCGATCAAGGACATTTACGACCGAGTGAAGTCTAGGGTTAGGACGGTGGGTGGCGACTCAGACCACTTTTCGGTGCTTATGAGGCTTCATCAAGGATCCGCGCTTAGCCCTTTCTTATTTGCGTTGGTGATGGATGCACTGACACGAAATATCCAAGGGGATGTGCCTTGGTGTATGTTATTTAGTGATGACATAGTCCTGATAGACGAGACGAGGGTCGGTGTTAACGAGAGGTTAGAGGTCTAGAGATAGACACTCGAGTCTAAAGGTTTCAAACTAAGCAGGTCTAAGATAGAATACCTAGAGTGCAAGTTTAGCGCCGAGTCGAGCGAAGTAGGCAGGGACGTGAAGCTTGGAGCTCGGGGTCATCATCTTGGGTCAGTGATTTAGGGGGACGGAGAGATCGACGAGGATGTCACCCACTATATAGGGGCGGGGTGGACGAAATGGAGGCTTGCATGAGGAGTCTTGTGTGACAAGAAAGTACCACCGAAACTCAAGGGGGGATTTTATAGAGCTGTGGTTAGACCTGCCATGTTGTACGGCGCGGAGTACTGTCCGATTAGGAACTCTCACGTTCAGAGATGAAGGTTCCGGAGATGAGGATGCTCAGGTGGATGTGCGGGTACACCAGGTTAGATAAGATTAAGAATAAAGCTATCCGGGAGAAGGTGGGAGGGGCCCTAGTGGATGAGAAGATGCGGGAAGTGAGGCTCAAGTGGTTCGGGTATGTGCGGAGGAGAAGCCCTGATGCCTCAGTGAGAAGTTGTGAGCGACTCGCAGTGGTTGGCGTGAGACAAGGCAGAGGGAGGCCTAAGAAGTATTGGGGAGAGGTGATTAGGCACGACATGGCAAAATTGCGGGTCTCCGAGGACATGGCCCTTGATAGGAAAGTTTGGAGGTCTAGTATTAGAGTTGTAGGATAGAGCTTCTAGAACTTTCGTACTTCATTCCCGGGGCTAGGTGATGTTTGGTAGGGCCCTCCGTAGTTGTATTGCGTATTGTATTATGCCCTCTTATGGTAGCTACTGGTAGATATTACTGCATGCCTTGTAATTTATGGTTTTATGTTTAGCTAATTATTTATGCGATTTCTGCTGGAGTCACTAATGTTTTCTTTTCTCCTCCTCTTTTTCTTCTCTTTCTCCTAAGCCGAGGGTCGAGTGGAAACAACCACTCTACTCTTTCGGGTTGAGATAAGGCCTGTATACATATTACCCTCCCCATACTCCACTTGGTGGGACTATACTAGGTAGTTGTTGTTGTTAGTTCATAAAGGAATCGTATCCATATTCTTCTATGCAATAATTATTTATGTGATTTCTTTTTTCAAGTATTCACGTTAGGTCAAGTGGGAGCCTAATAATTTATGTGATTTCTTCTTTCTAAGTGTTCACATTACGTGATTGCTTAAGACAATTGACAATATTAGGATATGATAAGTAAATTTTGTAATAAAATAAGTTCGTTTAGATTAGTGTGGTTAATTTTATAATTGTGAAATGCGCATTTTTAATTACATTAGAAATTGACTTTTTTTAATAGTTTTTGTTGCTACGCTATGTGAAAGATGTAATTTTATAATTATCAACATAAAAATATGAAAAATTATTCAACGAGAAAAATGACTAAATAATTAATTTAAGATTTAAATTTCAAGAGATAAGTAATTAACTTTATTACTAGAAACCAACAAACCCCAATAAGCCATGTCAGGGAAAAAAAGTCTATTGCCCTTAACTCCATCACCAACACATTCTTAGAGCATGTTTGGAAAGCCACTTAGGAATTGGGTTTGGATGTAATTGGGTGTAATTGCACAGTTTGGCATGTTTGTTTGGCTAAGTAATTACTTGGTCATCATGGAATTGGGTGTAATTGGAACGGTGTAATTACACTTTCCAATTCTCAAGGGGGAGCTGAGAATTGGTGGTAATTACAATATGTAATTACAAGGTTATTTTTTATTTTCGTTTCTTTTTATTTTATTTTAATTTATTTTCTTTATAACTTTTTATTTCTATTATTTTAATTTATAATTTTAATTTTAATTTTAATTTCTTTTAAAATTGTAAAATATATTTTTCTTTGTACATTATTTCTCTTTTTATTTCTTGTTATTTCATGTAATTGCTTATATTTTATTTTTATTTATTTTATTATTTTATTTTTTGAAACTTCACCTCCTAATATTATAAATAATGAGCCATTTATAAACTTATTATATAACGAGTGATGTAATTAAAGTGGAATTTCATTGTTGAATGTGGTTATAACCTTATTATGTTTCATAATCTAAAATTATAGTGGAACTTACTATTATTATGTTGGAATTTTACATATGCTAAATAATTTTTTTTAATTTTTAAATTGTGTTACTTACATGGTTCTAATTTACTTATTTTAGTAGTATTGGCTCACTCGCATGTTGTTCATTTTTTAGTTAAAATTGATAGATCAGTTCTGTCAAACATTTCAATAATGTTATGATACTATATTTATAAATATTAATTTATTTTATCAAATATTAATTCCATAATGCTTACAAAATAACGTATATTTTTAATTTTTATACGTATCTAAACTAAATATTATTAATTTAAAATATATAGATAAATTTTTACAATATTAGTTTATATATGATTACTTATTAATGTATATTTATGAAAAATATACATCTTAAATATCAAATATAATATTATTTATACTTATAAAAATTTATAGGCATATATTTAGTATATTAACTTTTAAGTTTTGATAATTACTTAATTTAAAATTTAATCTAATAGTGTAATTACACTTGTACAATCAAACAGTAAACTTGTAATTACACTGTAATGACATTATGACAAACAAACAGGTTATCGTAAACTGGGTAATTACTAAATTGTGTAATTACTACCCTAGTAATTACACCAGTTCCAATTACATGGTGGCTTTCCAAACAGACTCTTAATTTAAAATCCATTATTCTCCAAGTGTCCATTTGATCCAACTATGCCGGTAGATTTTAGCATTCTTATAAATGATGATAATTGTCACGAACTATATTTGAAATGGAATTGTGCACCATAGAAGGTTGCTCAGTCAACCAAAATATTCCCCAATGGATATATATCTAAACATATATTAATGGGTTTGTATAATTATTGGCAAGTTTTGGAGCATTTTTGCATCGATTTGAATTTTCGAAAGGGCGTGGAATGTTGGTTATGGATCTTCGGAGCGAGTTGAGTCTCCTTTCTAATCTTGTAAGAGGAAATTATCCCCATAGGTGAGTAAATTGGTTATGTTCTCCTATTTGTGGGGGCTACGTAGGCACGAGGTGATGAGAGCTTGTGTGTAGCTACTATTATGCTATTGTTCAGGTAGTTTATGACCAAAAAATATGATGTACGTGGATTATTTGTAACCTTATGGACAGCTTGAATTGCTTAAATCCCACCGAATCAGTAAATGAACTCCAAGAAGGACTAAACTTCATTGTTCTTAAATCATTAAAGGAAATTGGCTTTTGTTGGAATAAACATTAATCGATAAATTCTTAATTGGTTGTTTGAGCATGTATTTCTATGTGTACCTGCGTCGCATGTATGATTTGTGAGCAGAGTATTATTTATTTATGTTGATCGTGTCACATGCATGATGCGCGAGCGGAGTAATAGATACATCTATGGTTCGAGCCGTTCAATCCTCAGCAGTGCACAATTTACTTTTATGTTGGATCGGGTCGTATGTGCCACGGTGTTACTTGCGCATGTTTTGCTTAGCAATTTCTCTCAGGAGTAAGTTTCATATCTACTTGAAATATTGGTGAATATCCATGATAATACGTGGGAAAGAATTGTTATTCCATGATTATTTGCATTAATAATGTGTTATTATTGGACCTCCAGTAAGTGTCAAAGTCGACCATCTCGTCTCTACTTCTTCGAGATTAAACATGATACTCATTGAGTACACCTTATTTTCATACTCATACTACACGTCTATGCATTTTTATTGCACATGCACATGCATCTCTAGAGGCCTACTGGGCGTAGCAGTATGGTTAGTATGGAGACTTAGGTGAGTTGCACTTCTCGAGGTGACCCGCAACCAGAGAGTCTCCTGCAGTCTTCTGTAATTATTTTCTGTCTAATATTGTATTTCGGACAGTTGTTATATTTTTATTTCCTTCTTAGTAAATGCTCATGCGCTTGGGACATGGTTTATGGGATGATTTTAAAATATTTTGTATTAATTGCTTATTATTTAATTTGAATTGAAGCAGTTATATTTTTATTTATAAAAACGGAGAAAAAAATCATAGATTTCAAGAGTATTGAAACGAGAATTTAATTAAGTAATTTGGCTGGCTTGCCTGACCGTAGTGTCCGCTGCCATTGCGATCCTTAATGGATTTTGGGTCTTGACGATATGGTATCAGAGCACTAGATTTCTTAGGTCTCATGACCGTCTCAGTTCCCGCAGCCGATCAGGTTTCAAAATACCTCTTGCCCCTCCCCTTCCCCCCAAGCATCGTGTCTGTATCTTTCGAATCGCCACCGACATATTCCGTCAATGCTTCCTGAACTACATACGGCCTAATTCCTGTAAAATCAGGGATATGTAGGCAGCTCAAAAACCAGAGCCCGGTCAAATTCTTTTCAGTTTTGCTGTTTCTGGTCAAAATTGCCATCATATCTTTACCCGACAACTTTTTCATCCTTTCCGGGTAAAGAGGGGTAGTTGTTGATACCCATTTTTTTCCTAAGTATTTTTATACCCAAAATACTTCCAAAATAGCATATTTGTGCATCTATAAGCACACCCATCTATAAGTACTAATGCATCGTTTTTTTTTGTTGATGTCTTGAGCTGAGGGTCTCCTGGAAACAGCCTCTCTGCCCCCCGGGTAGGGGTAAGGCCTGCGTACATATTACCCTCCCCAGACCCCACTTGTGGGATTATACTGGGTTGTTGTTGTTGTTGTTGTTGTTGTTGTATAAGCACACCCAAGAGTTTTGTCACTTATAACAATTTTAATACCAATTTATTGCCTATTTTAATACAATAAAATCCAATAATTATTCCTAAAATTATCATTTTTTATGTATAATTTATTTTATTCTCACATATACACCAAAATATGTTTGATATTTTCAATGCTAAATTGCACACAATTGCAAATATAGCCTATATTACGATTAATGGAATTTTACACTTATAAAATTATTTTTAGTATTTTTAGATTAATGTTTGTATATTATTAATTAGTTCATTGCTTTTAATTTGTTTAAAATCATTTTTTAACTATTTTTGTATAAATTAAAAGAAAAAATCAACTATTTAACACATAGCCATTTCAATTGCAAATATAACAACAATTTAATCCCCAATTAACCCCAACTCAGCCCAAAACTACCCATCCCAATTACCATTTATAACCCGACCCATACCCTTTTCTATCATACCCAAACTCGTTCCTCATTTAACCCGTTTAATCCCAGCCGTTGATCATTTAGATCAACAACTCCCATCTTCACTTACCTTTTTTAATTCAAATGACCCTAAACCCTATCTCATTTTTTCTCGACCCCCGCCTCCGAATCCCCTCATCTCCCAATTCTCTCTCAACTCACCTCAAACCCTAGCTGTCGCCTCTAATCGAAACCCAAATCTATGGCTTCCCAGGCTCATCGTAGGCCTATACTAGCCTCCTATGGCTTTTGCGTGCTCGTTTCTAAAGTTCCAATGACCAGCTCTTGAAGGGTTCCGACCAAGCCTTTGTTCGATGACTTTTCTCTTGTCGTCTTCGACCTTTGTCCGGCCAGTCATGGCTATTCGAGTTTGATCTCTAACTTTCCTGCTCAGATCGATGGTTTTCAAAGCCTTTCTCATCACCTGGGTTTCTTACGAATCCCTAATATCTAAGGTTCCTTCGATTTATTTCAGATCTGCTATGTGTGTGTGAACCTTTTATTCACTTTTCTCGAAGATTCTTTAACTTTTACTTTCAGAAACTCTTTATTCTTCAACTAGGGTTTCATGTTAAGTTATTTCGAATCTCTTCTCTGATTCTTGACATGTTTTACTGTATTTTGTTTGTGTTATTTTCTATCTGAGTTAGCATGTTGAAAACCCTAATTTTTTGAATTTTTGTTTGAGTTTCTTGGTATGTTTGTTAATATTCGTTTGATTTGCCTTTTTTTTAAAATCTAAGTTAGCATGTTGAAAACCCTAATTTTGGGATTTTATTTGAGTTTCTGTTTGTTAATACTCGTTTGGTTACCTTCTTGTATATTTGAGTTAGCATAGTGAAAGCCCAGTTTTTTGGGATTTATCCAAGATTATGAATATGTTTATTTGTTTACATGTTTATCTCCTCTAAATTCGATTGATTTTCGAAAACCCTAGTTTCTTTGGGGACTATTCGATTTCATTGAGACTGTTTGTGCAACTCGTCTGTTGAAATTGCAATGCGCTTCAATTCTCTTGACTATTTTGGTTATGAGTTCTTACTACCTTTCAAACTCAACTATGGTTTTATGTCGACTCTTTGCATGCTTCTTATCTCTTCTCTATTGTTAAACACTAAACTTGACTATCATACTTCGAATGTCTTCTTTTTAGTTACTACTACATGTTGTTATTTCGCCATAACTTGGCCCCACATGTCTATTACTTGTGCACTTTATTTTATACTGAGTCCCTTCTGTGATTGATTAACAAACTCGTGATTAATTTTCAAAACTTTTCCTTTGTGAATTCTAATTTTTACTCTCCTACCAAGGGTTAATTGATTCGCTTTCCTTGTTTGGCCTTACTAAACCATTTCCAAAAACAAGTACAATCTTGTATTTGAGCTTAAACACCTACTATATGATTTTACTACTCCTTTTATGGCAACAACTATTTTGCTTGAAGATTAATTTTCTTTCCTTATCTTGACCCTCTTAGTATCCGTTTGAACAATAGTCCCTTGATTAAAGGGAAGTCATGTGTTAATTGATTCTGACTTGTGATTGTCTCCATGTTTGTGTTTAAATTTTACTTATTACCTTACTCTTCACTCGTTTTCAAAAATTATAAATACCCTACTCTTTTTTTTTTGAACAGACGAACAACTTGAGTTCAAAATACACTTTTAACACTTAAATTTCTCTCTTTCTTTACTATTACTTGTGTTGTTGCTTTAGCTAGCCAGCTGAAAGCCAAGGCTAGACTGTTGGACTCTTGTTTGCTCTACCTTTTCTACACTTTGCTTCTATAATGGTATGTCCTAGTTAATTTACAAGACTCAACAACAACATATTTTCTTTTATTACTCTAGTTTATCATTCCCATCTACTTCTACTCATATTTCTACAGTCTAGATATGTTACTAGCATGTTGTAATATGTTCCCTTTCTCTTGTAAATTAATGTTTGTCTAATTGTGCATTATGTTAGTCATTTGTTATTTACTTGCTACTTTATGAATCCCTAACCCCCATATCCCCTTATATTCCTTGAGTTATGGTTCAGAAACATGGCAATATTTGAAGTTATTGTCCATGGATATGAACTGGACCCTTTGGGCCCTAAACTTTATCAATTTTCCATCCCTATTATCTTACTATGTGTGATGAGTAATAACTTTGGCCTGACAGTATCCCAGTTATTGCTCAGGCAATAGCTTGACATACAGTAAGTCTTTACTCTCTAAATAATTGACCAACAGGTTTGGTCAGGGGTGTGCCCGTCTACTTTATGGCTGGGCATGACCACCAGCCTGCCTGAGTATTTCTATCCTTTTATTGCACTTACACTCTTTCTTAAAACTTAGGTTCTGCCCCTCTTGTGTGAGCCTTGCCTTGGAATCCTTGAGCTCCCTCTGAACTTGGACACATAAGGACTGGCCCTTCCACACTGCACAACTCAATTTTCTGATTAACATCTTGGGTATATGTACTGCCTGGGGTTCCTGAAATTCCTTGGATCTTTGACACACCTTAAATGAGAGAAGGCTTGAAAATCTGGATTTCGGAAGTGGCTCAATCTCATATTATTAGACATTAAGTCTGAATTAGGCTGTCCGGATGTAGCTGATGATTCCTGATGTAATTTTTTGATTCCAATATTTATTTCTTTTGGGTTGTAATAACTTGTATAAACTCGGGGATTTAGTAAAAAGGGGGGATGGGGTTTATTTTATGCACTAAGGGTAGAATCATGCCTATAGGGATTTATTTTGATTTCTGCAACTCACACATAGAAATTATGCCTATAGGATTCACTCTTAATTTCTACAAATTCACGCATAGATATCCTGCCTATATGATTAACATTTAATTTCTGCATCTCCACACATAGAAATTATGCCTATAGGATTAACTTATGATTTCTGCATCTCCATATATAGATATCCTGCCTATAGGGTTAACTTCTGATTTTTGCATCTCCACAAATAAAAATCATGCCTATAGGATTAGCTTCTAATTGTTCTGCAAAGTCACATAAAAATAATGTCCATAAACCACTGCATTTCTGCACATGTAAGCATATTAGGCAAACAGTTTGTAGGTTTAATAATAAAAGTTACATATAGATATCATGTTCATAGAACTTCCGCTAACGTCTGAAGAGGTGTTAAAACCAATAAATGTATAAAAAGCATGCCTATAGGAAAGTTCAAATCTGAATAAAAGCAATGTCAACTGCTGAACTCCTATTGTTCTGTTAAAATTGGTAACTTTTTTTATATAATTAGTTTGCATTATTTCTAAAATCAGTAGATATCATGCCTAGTTCTAACTAACACTTAGGATTAATTAATCAATCAGATCGGTTTTAGTGAACTGCATTCGAGCGAGCCTAATGTATACTTTTCGTCTAAAAATATGTGTTGAAGCAGTCCGCTCATCGTTTTATTTAATTAAGACCAAATCAATACGTGTAAGACATGCTAAACTCTATGACTTTTGCTGATTTATGGAGGCGTATTTGAGCCCTGTTTGTTTATCTGTTTCGGCTCTATTTGCATTACGTATTTTTGATTGACGCCTTAGAATTTTGTCCTTTGAAAACTTCTAAAAGCCCCAAAACCCCCTCCCTTTAGGATTAGTAGTCCATTTACCTCCGGAACAGATAAGACTGGGACGGGTAATAGCATGCATTAAGTAACGATACTATTCTGCGCTTTAGTACCTTAACGGGGTGGAAATGGTAGACATGGAGATGATGATCACACGATAACATTATGCGTACAATTGGGTACCTGTGTTGTGTGGATGATCCATGTGATATATAAACCTAGGACCTCCCTCCCTCTTTGTTATTTTTTTCTAGAATTTTAAAAGTTGTTCAGCTTTTCAGTTTCTCTTCTTTTACTTCAACTCTTTACACCTATCATGAAAAATCTCTGTTTTAATTGTCTGAATTTTAGCATTATTTCTCCCTAAACTTATGTTGCTTTCACCTATTTAAAGTTACTTGCATCAATTATTTGACCCATTTCCCTTTCTCGTGTACCTTTTCTTTAATTACAAAGCTACTTTCTTCCAAATTTTAGCACTTCTAAACCTTTTGTACTTTTTACTTTTTCAACCATTATGTGAAAGTTTCCTCGTTTTGCAACGCTTGCTTGCCTATTTGTTGTTTGAACTTAAAGTCATAATTATAGAATGGTCGGGAACTACACTAGTGGATCTTGAGGGGTGTCTGACACCTTCTCTCAAGACAATTTCTAGCCCTTACCCAAACTTTGGTTTTTCATCTCAAATTCTTTCTTAAGGTGTCCTAATGCACTATAATCATTAGGTGGCGACTCTCCAAATCCAAAATTTAATTCCAAAATTCAATTCCAAATGGAAATAGAATTGTTTTCCTAAATGTCATAAACCAGATATCTCGCTCTCGGGAGGGAGGGAAAGAGGGGGCGTCGACCACCACCTCCAGGCATAAGGACACTAATAAATATTCCTTTGAAAGAATGTTCTGAAGTTGCACATAAATTAAAAATATCATTTAATTTAGGATTTCTCAAACAATACTAAAGAATCATATGTCACAAATTTCATGTAGAAGTGCTTACGCAAGCAAAATTTGCATCAGGTGACATGCTAAATCCAAATTCGAAAGGGAATGTATTTACATGGATACCTACGGCCTTGTTAAGCCTTTAGTCCACAAAATATAATAAATAGTAGTAACAACTTCATAAGCGAATGCATTTCGACCACCCGAAGAATCAAATAAATCTCTTTCAAATTATCTATGGTATTTCACTCATTCTTATTCTCTTGGAGACATACCCAACAACAACAACAAACCAGTATATTCCCATAAAGTAGGGTATGGGGAGGGTAATATGTAGACAGGCCTTACCTCTACCCGAGAGGACAGAGAGGCTGTTTCCAATCGACCCTCGGCGCAGGGAAAAGAAATTTTGCGTTTTATTTATGGTTTGAGCATAACCAAAGACAAAGGGAATAATTATGATGTAACTCCACACTCTCATTTCTGTAATATGGACCTTTTTTCTTCTCTGGTGGATTACACGAAGAAGATGATTGATCTGTGAGGAAGAATTGTCGTAAATAGAAAGGATTTGGGGCTTTCCGTTAGGTTAGAGGGTAAATGTAACGACCCGACCGGTCGTTTTAGAAAATTACGCCTCAATCCCTAATTTAACTGTTTCCCTAAGTTCATTTCTGCTATTGTGGGTTGCCGGGAGAGTCAGTTCTGAAAATTTGAGCATTTTGGGACACTTAGTCCCTAAATAAGAGCTTTGAAGCTAGAAAACGGTCCGTAGCCGGAACAATGTTAAGACGATCTCGGAACGGAAATCCGATGGTTCCATTAGCTCCGTTAGGTGATTTCGGGGTTGGGAGCGCGTTCGGAATGTATTTTGGAGGTCCGTAGCTCAATTAGGCTTGAAATGCCGAAGGTTGAAATTTTGGCGAATCCGAGCGATAGGTGAGATTTTGATCCGAGGGTCGGAATGGAATTCCGACAATTTCTGTAGCTTCGTTATGTGATTTTGGATATGTCCGCAAATTTTCAGGTCATTCGGACATCATTTAGTTGGGTTTTAGATCGAATGTGCAATTCGGAAAGTTTTAAGAAATTTAGGCTTGAATTCGATGTGAATTATGGGTTTTGATGTTGTTAGACGCGTTTTAAGGATTGGAACAAGTTCGAATAAGGTATTAGGATGTGTTGGTGTGTTTGGATGAGGTCCCGGGGGCCTCGGGGTGGTTTCGGATGGTTAAACGGAAGGAAAACATGGAAAATTGCAGGTTGGGCCTTCTGTTCTGTCATTTTCGCCCCTGCGGAAATGGGATCGCAGAGGCGAGGCCGCAGGAGCGGAACTTGGGGCGCAGGAGCGCCTGGGTTCGCAGAGGCGGATCCCATTCCGCTGAGGCGGAGTCGCGGGTGCGGAAGCCTCGTCGCAGAAGCGACCTTGGGTCGGGGAGTGAGAAACGCAGGAGCGGAGGGGAAATCCGCTTAAGCGAGTCCGCAGAAGCGGACCGCTGATCGCAGAAGCGGGAAAGATCGCAGGAGCGGTTGTCCAATCGCGGAAGTGGACGCGCGGAAGCGGTCCTTTTCTCGCAGAAGCGGATTGGGCCAGCCAGGCCTAGACTTCGCAAAAGCGACATTTTGTCGCGGAAGCGGATCCGCAGAAGCGGAATTTTGTCCGCAGAAGCGGAAATCGCAGGGAGTTAATTATGTCAGAAGTTAGAAATTTCAGAAACATTTCCAAACTTTGAGGGCTCGGCTTAAGGGGCTATTTGGGCGATTTTGAAGGGAGATTCAAGGGGTTTCTTCAGGTAATCAATTATGGACTCCAATTATGATTGTTGTTGATAATATTATGCAAGTTTTTCATGAAAATGGAGGAATTTGGGTAATTAATGGGGGTTTTCACCCTAGACCAAAACCTTTAGAAAATCAAGGTTTTGAGTGGGCAAATGGAGTCCGAATTTGATAAACTTTATATGCTTAGACTCGTATTGAGACAAGGGTTCCGAATATATAACTTTTGTGATTTTTCGATAAGCGTACCGAAAGTCGGGTTTTGGCAACTTGTGGATTTTGGTGAATTTTGAGTTATTTTGATTGGGTAATGCCCAATTGGCCTATTTTGATGTCATTCTACTGATTTTTATCAGATACTACACTTGTAGAGGCCGACATTTGCGGCAAGAGGGTTATTTATTAGCGGTTTTGTACCGGAATTGAGGTAAGTGGCTTGTCTAACTTCGTGTGGGGGACTTTCACCCCTAGGATATTATTGTGATACTTTAAATGCCTTGTACGCGAGGTGACGGGCGTGTACATGCGCTGGTTGTTGAACACATACTTTACTCAAAATGTTCAATGAGTGATATTACTGTTTTTAGCTGTTAAATTCGATATTCCTACCCGGTAGTAGTTATAAAAGCATGATTAGATAGAATCTAACTGTCCAGTTGCTTAATTGACTTACTTGAGTTTTCTTGGTAATCGCTGGCGCTGTTCATCGGCGAAGTTATCATTAGGCATATTATATTTCTCTCTGTGTATTCCTTTACTTGCTGTGGTTATGGACTACGGGTTCGATTCCCGAGGTCCTGAGATTTATTGAAATGTGGACTACGGGTTCGATTCCCGAGATCCCGAGATTATTGAAATATGGACTACGGGTTCGATTCCCGAGATCCCGAGATTATTGAAATGTGGACTACGGGTTCGATTCCCGAGATCCTGAGATTATTGAAATATGGACTACGGGTTCGATTCCCGAGATCCCGAGATTATTGAAATGTGGACTACGGGTTCGATTCCCGATATCCTGAGATTATTGAAATGTGGACTACGGGTTCGATTCCCGAGATCCTGAGATTATTGAAATGTGGACTACGGGTTCGATTCCCAAGATGCTGAATTACTGGTAAGGACTGCGGGTTCGATTTCCGGAGATCCCGAGTTATTGAGATATTATTGAGACATGGGCTGCGGGTTCGATTCCCGGAGACCCAGAGGTACTGAGAATGGGACTGTGGGTTCAATTCCCACGGATCCTGGATTCGTTTATTTGAGTTGGTTATTTGTTATTAGCTTGATTGTAGACAGTTTCAGTAAACATCGTAATGTTGTTATTTCGGAAATTATTGTTATTATCTGTTAAACCGTTTATTTTGTTATCATCATATTATTATTGTTTCTCAGTAGGGCCCTGACCTTCCTCGTCACTACTCCATCGAGGTTAGGCTTGGCACTTACCGAGTACCGCCGTGGTGTACTCATGCTACTCTTCTGCACACTTTTGTTGTGCAGATCCAGGTACATCAGAGCAGGCTCGCACTAGGTGATTCTGCAGCTTTCTGGGAGACTTCGAGGTATGATCTGCTAAATCCGCGGATCCGGAGGCTTCCCTTCTATTCTAGTATTATTAGTTGACATTTTTCTTCATTTCGTTGTTAGATACTCTTTACACATAGAGCCACAGTTGTATTTCTCTTTTAGTCTGTGTTACCGTGGGGTTCCGGATCTTGGTAGGGTTTTATTTATTGTGTGATGGATGTATATGCCAAGCGGCACGAATTACATATCTTTTATGTTATTTTCCGCTGTTTCTGATTTAAGTATTTATAACTTATAGATTCCGCAACGTGTTAGGCTTACCTAGTCGAGGGGACTGGGTGCCATCACGACATGTTCACAATTGGTGAACTAGGGTCGTGACAAGTTGGTATCAGAGCTCTAGGTTCATAGGAGTCACGGGACACAGACCGGTTGCTTAGAGTCTCGCTGATCGATACGGAGACGTCTGTATTTATCTACGAGGGGCTATGTAATTGTTTAGGAAACTCTTCATTTCTTTTGGATTCCTTGTCGTGCGACATTTTGGTATCAAAAATCTAAACTCTTGCTTTCTATTCTCTCACAAATGGTGAGGACACGAGCTACTCGCGATGATCAGGTACCCGCGCCCCCTATTGCTGCCGTCAGAGGCCGGGGCCGAGGTAGAGGACGAGGACGCGCCCGAGGTGTAGCCACAGCACCCTCGCGCGCTGCCGCTGAGGTGCCACAGGTAGACCAGGTTGGAGCGCAGGCACCTGGTACACCGACTACAGCTGCTACTACTCCAGCACTACAGGAGACCCTGGCTCAGTTCATGAGTATGTATACCACTTTAGCTCAGGCAGGATTGCTTCCTCTCGTCGCAGCTACATCTCAGGCCGGGGGAGGGGCCCAGACTCCCGCAGCCGTTACACCGGAGCAGCGTGTGCCAGTGGGACAGGTTCCAGATGTTTTGGTTATGCCTCCTGCCGCTCCAGCACAACCCGGAGGTGGACCAGCTGCCTCTGAGGACGAGCAACGTAGATTGGAGAGGTTCAAGAAATATGACCCTCCGGTGTTTAGTGGTTTGGCTTCAGATGATGCATTGGGTATCCTAGAGGAGTGTCATCGTATTCTTCGTACTATGGGGATTGTGGAGACCAGCAGGGTTTCCTTCACTGCTTTTCAGTTTCGTGGGGCCGCTTATGATTGGTGGCGCACGTATGAGTTGGATAGTCCAGAGGAGTCTGCTTCATTGACCTGGACGCAGTTTTCAGATCTGTTTTTGAGGGAGTTTGTTCCACAGAGCCTTAGGGATTCTTGGCGCTCGGAGTTTGAGCGGTTGCGATAGGGCTCCATGTCAGTATCGGAGTATGCTATCAGTTTCACCCGCCTAGCCAGGCATGCACCGGCTTTGGTAGCCACGTTTCGGGAGCGAGTGCGGAGATTTATTGAGGGCCTTGTTCCGCCTATCCGATCCAACATGGCCAGAGAGCTTGAGACAGATATATCTTATCAGCAGGTAGTTAGCATTGCCAAGAGGATCGAGAGTATGCTCCCTAGAGAGCGGAGGGAGAGAGAGGCCAAGAGGTCTCGTGAGTCGGGCCATTTCTCTGGTGCCCGCACTTCATCAGCCGATCGTTTTGGCAGGGGTTATTCCGGTCGACCAGTTCACTCGGCATTGCCCGCAGCCGGTAGTACTCCGGGCCTTCCAGCATCTCGGGAGCCTTATTATGCTCCCCGGTTTCCAGTGCACCTCTCGCGCGGGGTCCGTCCGGGGGTCGGACTAGTGGGGGTGAGGCCGGTCGATCACGACCACCGCATCCTCCCACAGCTTGTTTTGAGTGCGGGGATACTCGCCACCTGGTTGGGGAGTGCCCCGGGCGCAGGAGAGGAGCCCCTCATCAGTCATCACAGCATTCGCGTGGTTCTCAGGGCCAGCAGGCTATCATTCCAGCCCCAGCTGCCACTCCACCTGCCCAGTCATCCAGGGGCGGGGGTCAGGGTTCCAGAGGCCGCCCTCGAGAGGGGGGACAGGCCAGATTCTATGCTATTCCTGATCGCGCTGCGGCTGTTGCATCTGACTCTGTTATCACAGGTATTATTATGGTTAGTCACAGGGAGGCATCGGTTCTATTCGACCCTGGTTCCACTTTTTCATATGTGTCTTCTTACTTTGCTTCTCATCCGGGTGTGCCTCGGGATTCTTTGAGTGCCCCCATTTATGTTTCCACTCCGGTGGGTGATTCTTTGGTCGTGGACCGTGTATATCGGTCGTGTTTGGTTACCATTTGTGATTTTGAGACCAGAGCGGATCTATTGTTGCTCGGGATGGTCGATTTTGATATTATTCCTGGGCATGGACTGGTTGTCGCCCCATTATGCTATTCTTGATTGTCACGCCAAGACCGTGACGCTGGCTATGCCAGGCATTCCACGTATTGAGTGGAGTGGTACTCTAGATCACACCCCTAGCCGTGTTATTTCTTTTCTCAGAGCTCAGCGTATGGTTGAGAAGGGGTGTGCTGCTTATCTAGCCTATGTGCGGGACGTCAGTGTCGACACTCCCTCTATTGATTCTGTTCATGTGGTACGTGACTTTGCTGATGTATTTCCAGCTGATCTTCCGGGCATGCCGCCTGACAGAGATATTGACTTTGCTATTGACTTGTTGCCGGGCACTCAGCCCATCTCTATTCCACCGTACCGTATGGCTCCTCCCGAGTTAAAGGAGTTGAAGGATCAGTTACAGGAGTTATTGGGCAAGGGTTTTATTCGACCCAGTGTTTCGCCTTGGGGTGCTCCCTGTATTGTTTGTGAAGAAAAAGGACGGTTCTATGCGTATGTGTATTGACTATCGTCAGCTGAACAAGGTTACAGTGAAGAACCGGTATCCTTTGCCCCGTATTGATGATTTATTTGACCAACTACAGGGTGCACATGTGTTTTCTAAGATTGATTTGCGCTCTGGGTATCACCAGCTGAAGATTCGGGAGCCAGATATCCCGAAGACTGCCTTCAGGACCCGGTATGGTCACTATGAGTTCCTCATGATGTCTTTTGGGTTGACTAATGCCCCAGCAGCATTTATGCATTTGATGCACAGTGTGTTCAGGCCTTATCTGGACTCGTTCGTGATTGTCTTCATTGATGATATTCTAGTATATTCTCGGAGCCGGGAAGAGCACGAGCAACATTTGAGAATAGTGCTTCAGATCCTGAGGGAGAAGCAGCTTTATGCCAAGTTCTCTAAATGTGAATTCTGGTTGAGTTCGGTGGCATTTTTGGGCCACGTGGTATCGAGTGATGGTATTCGAGTAGATCCGAGGAAGGTGGAGGCCGTGCAGAGTTGGCCCAGACCCTCCTCCGCTACTGAGATTCGCAGTTTCCTTGGTTTGGCGGGCTATTACCGTCGTTTCGTAGAGGGGTTCTCTTCGATTGCAGCACCTATGACTAGATTGACCCAAAGGGTGCCCCTTTTCAGTGGACAGACGAGTGTGAGGCGAGCTTTCAGAAGCTCAAGACAGCTTTGACTTCGGCCCCTATATTGATGTTGCCTACGGGTTCGGGGTCCTATACTGTATATTGTGATGCCTCACGAGTTGGACTCGGTGCGGTATTGATGCAGGACGGTAGGGTGATTGCCTACGCGTCGAGACAGCTGAAGGTGCATGAGAAGAATTACCCTGTTCATGATTTGGAGCTAGCTGCCATTGTTCACGCCTTGAAAATTTGGCGTCATTATTTATATGGGGTTCCTTCTGAGATCTACACTGATCACCGGAGCTTGCAGCACTTGCTTAAGCAGAAGGACCTGAACATGCGTCAGAGGAGATGGCTGGAACTACTGAAGGACTATGATATTACTATTCTCTATCATCCGGGCAAGGCTAATGTGGTTGCCGATGCCTTGAGTCGTCGAGCAGAGAGTTTGGGGAGTATAGCATATCTACCAGTCTCGGAGAGGCCTATGGCGATGGATGTTCAGGCTTTGGCCAGGCAGTTTGTTAGACTGGATCTTTCGGAGCCCAGCCGGGTTCTAGCTTGTGTGGTTTCTCGGTCTTCTCTATTTGACCGCATCAGGGAGCGTCAGTTCGACGACCCTCATTTGCTTGTCCTTCAGGATAGAGTTCGGCGTGATGATGCTCGAGATGTTACCATCGGGGATGATGGAGTCATGAGGATGCGGGGGCGTATCTGTGTGCCCAATGTAGATGATCTTCGAGAGCTGATTCTAGCAGAGGCCCATAGTTCGCGGTATTCCATCCATCCAGGAGCCGCGAAGATGTATCAGGACTTGAAACAACATTACCGGTGGAGGCGGATGAAGAGGGATATAGTTGATTATGTTTCTAGATGCCTCAACTGCCAGCAGGTGAAGTATGAGCATCAGCGTCCGGGTGGATTGATGCAGCAGATTGAGATTTCCGAGTGGAAATGGGAGCGCATTACCATGGACTTTGTATCTGGACTTCCACGGACTGTTAGGAAGTTTGATTCCATTTGGGTTATTGTGGATCGGCTGACCAAGTCCGCCCATTTTATACCGGTGAGCACTACTTATTCATCGGAGCGACTGGCGGAGATCTATATCAAGGAGATAGTTCGGCTGCATGGTATTCCAGTTTCCATCATTTCGGATAGAGGCACTCAGTTCACTTCACGGTTCTGGAGAGCTGTACAGAAGGAGTTAGGTACTCGGGTTGAGCTGAGCACAGCATTTCACCCCCAGACTGATGGGCAGTCCGAGCGCACTATTCAGATTTTCGAGGATATGCTCCGTGCGTGCGTGATTGAGTTTGGAGGTTCATGGGATCACTTCTTGCCACTGGCGGAGTTTGCTTATAACAACAACTACCAGTCTAGTATTCAGATGGCACCGTATGAGGCCCTATATGGTAGGAGGTGCAGGTCTCCCGTGGGTTGGTTTGAGCCGGGTGAGGCCAGGTTGCTAGGTACCGATATGGTTCAGGATGCTATGGACAAGGTCAAGGTGATTCAAGATAGACTTCGTGCAGCCCAGTCTAGACAGAAGAGTTATACGGACAAGAAGGTTCGCGATGTGGCTTTTATGGTTGGTGAGCGGGTTCTGCTTCGAGTCTCGCCCATGAAGGGCGTTATGAGGTTTGGAAAGAAAGGGAAGCCGAGTCCTAGATTTATTGGCCCTTTTGAGATTTTGAGGCGTGTTGGGGAGGTTGCTTATGAGTTGGCCTTACCTCCCGGCCTAGCCGGAGTTCACCCCGTATTTCATGTCTCCATGCTCCGGAGATACCATGGTGACCCGTCGCATGTGTTGGATTTCATATCTGTTCAGCTAGACAAAGATCTGTCTTATGTTGAGGAGCCAGTAGCCATTCTAGACAGGCAAGTCAGAAAGCTAAGGTCAAAGAACATCGCTTCGGTAAAGGTTCGGTGGCGGGGCCAGCCGGTCGAGGAGGCGACTTGGGAGACCGAGCAGGATATGCGCAGCCAGTACCCTCATCTTTTCACTACTCCGGGTATGTTTTCTATGCTCGTTCGAGGACGAACGAATCTTTAAGTGTGGGAAGATGTAACGACCCGACCGGTCGTTTTAGAAAATTACGCCTCAATCCCTAATTTAACTGTTCCCCTAAGTTCATTTCTGCTATTGTGGGTTGCCGGGAGAGTCGGTTCCGAAAATTTGAGCATTTTGGGACACTTAGTCCCTAAATAAGAGCTTTGAAGCTAGAAAATGGTCCGTAGCCGGAACAATGTTAAGACGATCTCGGAACGGAAATCCGATGGTTCCATTAGCTCCGTTAGGTGATTTCGGGGTTGGGAGCGCGTTCGAAATGTATTTTGGAGGTCCGTAGCTCAATTAGGCTTGAAATGCCGAAGGTTGAAATTTTGGCGAATCCGAGCGATAGGTGAGATTTTGATCCGAGGGTCGGAATGGAATTCCGACAATTTCTGTAGCTTCGTTATGTGATTTTGGATATGTCCGCAAATTTTCAGGTCATTCGTACGTCGTTTAGTCGGGTTTTAGATCGAATGTGCAATTCGGAAAGTTTTAAGAAATTTAGGCTTGAATTCGATGTGAATTATGGGTTTTGATGTTGTTAGACGCGTTTTAAGGATTGGAACAAGTTCGAATAAGGTATTAGGATGTGTTGGTGTGTTTGGATGAGGTCCCGGGGGCCTCGGGGTGGTTTCGGATGGTTAAACGGAAGGAAAACATGGAAAATTGCAGGTTGGGCCTTCTATTCTGTCATTTTCGCCCCTGCGGAAATGGGATCGCAGAGGCGAGGCCGCAGGAGCGGAAGCCTCGTCGCAGGAGCGACTGGGTTCGCAGAGGCGGATCCCATTCCGCTGAGGCGGAGTCGCGGGTGCGGAAGCCTCGTCGCAGAAGCGACCTTGGGTCGGGGAGTGAGAAACGCAGGAGCGGAGGGAAATCCGCTTAAGCGAGTCCGCAGAAGCGGACCGCTGATCGCAGAAGCGGGAAGGATCGCAGGAGCGGTTGTCCAATCGCGGAAGCTGACGCGCGGAAGCGGTCCTTTTCTCGCAGAAGTGGATTGGGCCAGCCAGGCCTAGACTTCGCAAAAGCGACATTTTGTCGCGGAAGCGGATCCGCAGAAGCGGAATTTTGTCCGCAGAAGCGGAAATCGCAGGGAGTTAATTATGTCAGAAGTTAGAAATTTCAGAAACATTTCCAAACTTTGAGGGCTCGGCTTAAGGGGCGATTTGGGCGATTTTGAAGGGAGATTCAAGGGGTTTCTTCAGGTAATCAATTATGGACTCCAATTATGATTGTTGTTGATAATATTATGCAAGTTTTTCATGAAAATGGAGGAATTTGGGTAATTAATGGGGGTTTTCACCCTAGACCAAAACTTTTAGAAAATCAAGGTTTTGAGTGGGCAAATGGAGTCCGAATTTGATAAACTTTATATGCTTAGACTCGTATTGAGACAAGGGTTCCGAATATATAACTTTCGTGATTTTTTGATAAGCGTACCGAAAGTCGGGTTTTGGCAACTTGTGGATTTTGGTGAATTTTGAGTTATTTTGATTGGGTAATGCCCAATTGGCCTATTTTGATGTGATTCTATTGATTTTTATCGGATACTACACTTGTGGAGGCCGACATTCGCGGCAAGAGGGTTATTTCTTAGCGGTTTTGTACCGGAATTGAGGTAAGTGGCTTGTCTAACTTCGTGTGGGGGACTTTCACCCCTAGGATATTATTGTGATACTTTAAATGCCTTGTACGCGAGGTGACGGGCGTGTACATGCGCTGGTTGTTGAACACATACTTTACTCAAAATGTTCAATGAGTGATATTACTGTTTTTAGTTGTTAAATTCGATATTCCTACCCGGTAGTAGTTAGAAAAGCATGATTAGATAGAATCTAACTGTCTAGTTGCTTAATTGACTTACTTGAGTTTTCTTGGTAATCGCTGGCGCTGTTCATCGGCGAAGTTATCATTAGGCATATTATACTTCTCTCTGTGTATTCCTTTACTTGTTGTGGTTATGGACTACGGGTTCGATTCCCGAGATCCTGAGATTTTTGAAATGTGGACTACGGGTTCGATTCCCGAGATCCCGAGATTATTGAAATATGGACTACGGGTTCGATTCCCGAGATCCCGAGATTATTGAAATGTGGACTACGGGTTCGATTCCCGAGATCCTGAGATTATTGAAATGTGGACTACGGGTTCGATTCCCGAGATCCCGAGATTATTGAAATGTGGACTACGGGTTCGATTCCCGAGATCCCGAGATTATTGAAATGTGGACTACGGGTTCGATTCCCGAGATCCCGAGATTATTGAAATGTGGACTACGGGTTCGATTCCCGAGATCCTGAGATTATTGGTAGGGACTGCGGGTTCGATTCCCGGAGATCCTGAGTTATTGAGATATTATTGAGACATGGGCTGCGGGTTCGATTCCCGGAGACCTAGAGGTACTGAGAATGGGACTGTGGGTTCAATTCCCACAGATCCTGGATTCGTTTATTTGAGTTGGTTATTTGTTATTAGCTTGATTGTAGACAGTTTCAGTAAACATCGTAATGTTGTTATTTCGGAAATTATTGTTATTATCTGTTAAATTGTTTATTTTGTTATCATCATATTATTATTGTTTCTCAGTAGGGCCCTGACCTTCCTCGTCACTACTCCATCGAGGTTAGGCTTGGCACTTACCGAGTACCGCCGTGGTGTACTCATGCTACTCTTCTGCACACTTTTGTTGTGCAGATCCAGGTACATCAGAGCAAGGCTCGTACTAGGTGATTCTGCAGCTTTCTGGGAGACTTCGAGGTATGATCTGCTAAATCCGCGGATCCGGAGGCTTCCCTTCTATTCTAGTATTATTAGTTGACATTTTTCTTCATTTCGTTGTTAGATACTCTTTACACATAGAGCCACAGTTGTATTTCTCTTTTAGTCTGTGTTACCGTGGGGTTCCGGATCTTGGTAGGGTTTTATTTATTGTGTGACGGATGTATGTGCCAAGCGGCACGGATTACATATCTTTTATGTTATTTTCCGCTATTTCTGATTTAAGTATTTATAACTTATAGATTCCGCAACGTGTTAGGCTTACCTAGTCGAGGGGACTGGGTGCCATCACGACATGTTCACAATTGGTGAACTAGGGTCGTGACAGTAAATTTGAAAACTTTGCTAACGGTGAGCGTAGATTTGACCCGGTAGTATAACAGAAGATAAATGTGAATAATATATCAAATTAGAGGGGTATGTTTGACCCTTTTCCCTTTTAAATACGAAGGCATCGACAATTTGTAATTAATGTAAAAAACATCTTGCTACCCTATTCTTAGTAAAATGACCACCAACTCTTTATACGATGTAAATATTCAAGGATTCTTTTTGCTATGCCTCCGTAATTATGGTACGGATCTAATGCTTCAATTAAATAAAAAAATTGGAAGTAATTTTCTTAATGTAGTACCATTTATGTTTGAAAAAACGACGTCGAAACATTAAAAACGAGCGCAACACAACCTAAACCTATCTTAAACTCATTAGAGCCCCACGAGAGCCCGTCCGAACAAACCAACAATTCCCATAACATAACAAAAACTTGTTAGACGCTTCAAATCACACATAACAACATCAAAACACGAATCGCACCTCAAATCGAAGTTAATAAATTTTGATACTTTCAATTTTCAAAATGCATGTCGAACCTTATTAAATTAACTTGGAATGAACTCATATTTTGAAACAAGTCCCAAATGACATAACGAAGCTATTCCAATTTATGGAGCCACAATTAGAACCCGTATTATCAAAGTCACCTCCCGGTCAAACTTATGAACATTCCAAACCTTTAAATTTTCAACTTTCGCCAAATGGTGCCAAAACCTTCTAGAAATATCCAAATGCAAATCCAGGCATACTCTCAAGTTCAGAATTACCATCCGAACCTAACGGAACCATCAAAACTCCGATCCGAGGTCAAGTACTAAAAAATTAAATTTGGTCAACTCTTCCAAGTTAAAGCTTCCTAGTTAAGAATTATTCTTCCATATCAATTCCGAGTAACTTGAAAACCAAAATCGACGAGTCATATGCATTATAATACATCGTATGATACTATTCAAGACTTAAAATAGCTGAACGGAATGCAAACTCTCAAAATGAATGGCTGGCTTGTTACATCTTCTCTTCCTATAGAGAGAATGCGTAGATGCAGACAAGTTTATGTTGATGTCAATGTAATATATCAATGTGGTATGCTAATTTTTTTTATGTAAAATGCGTTCTCAATTCTATATGCATTGATGATGATTAATAGCTGTTAAACTAGAAAAAATAAAGTGACTACTAAAACAACCAAAAAGAAAATCGAGAAAGACAATTGAAAAGGCAAAGACAAAACCAAGTCTAAGCTAAACTTTTTTTTTTTCTGGTTTGGAGTGAATAGCACCTTTTTCAAAGTTAAAAATTTAAAAAGCGAATTATTAATAATCCAAAACTAAAGGGATATGTTGGCTATTTTAATTTAAACCGTTGAACGTACCGCTAGTGGCGAAGCCAGAAATATTTTCAAGGGTGTTCAAATTTAAAAGAACCAAAAAAAATTTCGACAAAGGGTGTTCAATATATATTTTATAGATCTAAAATTAGTATTTACTTATATAAATAGTATAATTTTTCGTAATATTTTGATGACCCTTTCTAATAGGTGGCTTCACCCGGATTTGCCTATCACTCTCACTAAATGCCTATCACTCTCAAACTATTTACCCGGATTTGCCCATTTGGAAACTAATTATATTTCTACCTAGACAATTTAAAATTATTACCCATAAAATATAATAAGTGGAAAGGAAAAAAAAGCATTAAAAATATATGTTATTCCACTCTTCCTTATTCATTTCTAAGAGAAACAATTCAAAAGCAAAAAAGTTGGTGAAAAACTAATTCTTGCTATTGACTTGAAAAGACATATTTTAATTTTTTTTTATAAACTTACCAGAAAATAGTTCCGCATCTCACACAACATATATTTTATTCTAACTTTATAAATAGCTATATATTTAAAAAGTTGGAAAAATTCAATCAGAAACAAGAAGTTCTATCTTATATTTGAGTGTTTCCTTTCCTCCTTCCTCTCCTCTCATACAAAAGTTAAACCTTCAACACCTTCTTCACCCTAAATAAAGGAGGAAGAATAATACAAGAATTTATTTCCCATGTGGTTTCTCATTGCCTAGTATTTGCAAAGGTAGGTTTTAACTTTTGTGGTATTATTTTTTCTTTTTGTTGTTTCTTGATCAGTTTATTGAAAATAATAATTTTAGCTTCGCAAGGTAAGGGTAAAGTCTGTATACACATTAACCTTCCTAAACCTTACTTATGAAATTGTACTGAAATACTTTATAATAATAATAATAATAATAATAATAATAATAATAATAATAATAATAATAATATCTTAAAATACCTAATTATATTAATATGTGGTACACTATTTTTTTATTTGAACCAAAGAAGAAGACGGATTTGTATTGTATACCCAAATAGTATACAAATATACTATTTTAGTATACAATTTATTTCAACTATATACCCTATTGGTATCATATGATAGTTAAATTATTTTTTTGTTGTATTAAATACATTTAATTGGTATAATATTTAATTTTCTTTTAATAATGATAATATAGTACAATATCTTGAAATACCTTACTATATTAATATGCGATACACTATTTTTTTTATTTTTCTCTTTATGCATATGTGTTATGTAATAGTAGTATAGTTATATAGTTGCCGAAAATTAACTAGTAAACTATATACCATGTTGGTATAGCTATATGTCATATTTGTATCATATGGTAGTTTGAGCATTGTTTTGGTTGTTTTAGCTGCATCTTAAATGAATTCTATTATGAAATTATTTATATCAACATGAGTTGCAATAATACTAGAATTTTTATGTGCAGATGGACATAAATTATGTGTATTAATAATTTTTATAGTTATAGGCAATTGTTAGAACGACCACATACAACTATATACCCTCTTAGTATCCGAAATGAGCAAGTTATTTTGCGAATATTTAACTAGCAATACGAGCATATAATTTTCTCATACTTTTATTGCGTCCTTTAATGTTTTGGTAGAGTAGTATAGTCGCAGATAGTTGTAGCAATATTCTAGAGAAATTATATGCTCTATTGGTATACATATATACCATATTGGTATCACATGTTACTAGAAGTCTTTTTCGCTACTTATACTTTTGTTCTATTTTTAAATATTTTATATCATTTTTATTCAAACTAATATATGTGGAGATTTGATTGTTGCAGATTATATTTTATTGCTCTATAAATGTTGTATTACTGCTAATGGTACAGTGTGTATTGATATTTATAGGGAAGAAGATCAAGGTTTGCATGACAATCACGTGTTGATTCTTAGAATCTAATTATGTAATTTATGTTCAACAATAATCAATGTGATATTCAATGCATTAGAATAAGTGACAACTGATATTATTTCAGTTTACTAATTAAATTTAAAAAATAAGAAAGAAAAATAAAATAAAATAAAAGGTATATTGTACTAGTTATATTGAAAAAAGGTGAACCAATATTTACTATATCAATTATTTTTCTTATTATATAAAAAAAGAATGATAAAAAATAGTGAAAACAATAAATAAAATTAGATTATGAAGAGAAAAAGAATATAAAAGAAAGTTAAATAAAATTAGAAAAGAAAAAAAATAGAATAAAACGGGAAAAAAGGAAAGCAGAAAAGTAAACAAAAGAAAAAGAAGAAGAAAAGAAGCATTGAAATAAAAAAGAATTAGAGAATAAAGAAAAAATTCTCTATAAAAACTATTATAGGTAGGAAATGTAATTAGTTTATAGGTAGAAAAATAAATGAATAGATAAAGGTAAATAGTTTTGTTTTTGTCGGTAACTGTGTCAAACTCCCAAAAAATTACTGTGGACTAACTGGGCTAGGAAGTAATTTCTCAGTACATAAAATATTTCAAGCCCATGAGGCCACAGCAAGTAATTTAACCTTCTTCTAAAATATTCACTGTCTTGGCTTCAACAAATGCGTGCCTCTGAACAAGTACAATGTGACATACCATGCGTCTACTTAAGCTGCCCATTAACTAACAGTTTTCATTCCAAAGAGAACGCGGCGAGGCGTAAGCCTCTATATACTAGGTGTAAATTTTATGGAACTTTAAGTTTTTATATTTTATAAATTAATATAAATAAAATTCTTATTAAAATACGATAAGATTAAATAAAATTATTAGAATTTCAAAAGAAACTATAAAGTAAGATGAAACGATAGTTTGAAAGAAGCGTTGAATCATAACACGTTATGAAGGATGATGTGTTTTTGCTATGTAATATGCAAATTAATCTTTTATTTCATTACCGGTAGAAGACGAGAGAGAGAAAATTAGGACTAACAATAAAAAATATTTATTTATTTATTTTTTTAAAACTTTTTAGAATGTAATGATAGGTTGATTTTGTATTTTTTGATATAAAATTAAGGACTTATTTAGCAATTTTAATTTTAATTTGAAAAGATTATTTTGCGTCATGCCCCAAGCAAAAATTCGCTCAACGCTTAAGGTATGTTCAGAATTATAGGGCTTAAGCGTCACGATATTTTCACCTCCCGAGATCGCTCGAGATATGTTTTTAGTGAGCTCCGTCTTAAGACCGAAATAATCAGGTATCATGTGAAAGCTATTAAAGAAACATTGAACGGCGATAAATCAAACAACAAAAGAGATATATACCAAAAGAGACACAAACGTTTAACGTAGTTCGATCAATTGACCTACGTTCACGGCGGAGATGAACAATCCACATTATTAAAAGAGAGTATAAAATATCGAGAAAATAACCTCACGAAGAGGCAAACACAAGTGATACACTAACACTTGTCTCGTTAAGATTCTCCCCCCTAAACACGTCTCTCAAACCCCATATGACTACATTGTAGATGCTACTGAATAAGAAGAAAGGATCTTCAATTTATAGAAGTCCAACCTTTTTCCTATAAGAAAAAGGACTTGCCAAATATGAAAGAATTATAATTTCCTTCTAAAAAAGGAAAACCCAATTATGGTAAGAAAATCAGGACAAAACCTAACAATTCTCCCCCTTGGCCTGAATTTTCTGATAAAATAAATTTGATCCACCTTCTTCACATAGTCTTCAACAGGCCGTATCTCCAAATCTCCACCGCAATGTTTGTGTAAACGTGAGTAGAACTCCAGTCAAATTTGTTAAATAAAAATTATGATTATTGTCAAATATGTTGGGGCTAGAACTAAACCTGCCAGATGAACCTGTGTTAAACCTCACTCTAATACTACTTGCTAAGACCGAAATAATCAGGTATCATGCGGAAGCTAGAAAAGTAAACCTTGAACGACGATAAATCACACAACAAAAAGAAATCTATCAAAAGAGACATAAATATTTAACGTGGTTCGGTCAATTAATATACATCTAAAGCGGAGATGAGCAATCCACTATATAAAAGAGAGAACAAAATATCAAGAGAACAACCTCACGATGAGGCAAATAAAAGGTGACACACTAACACTTGCCCCGTAAAGTTTTCCCCCTAAACACGACTTTCAAACCCACATATGGCTACATTGTGGATGCTACCGAATGAGAAAGAAGGATCCTCAATTTATAAAAGTTCAAACCTTTTTCTACAAGAAAAAGAATTAGCCAATCATGGAAGAATTATAATTTCCTTCTACAAAAAGAAAAACCCAATTATGGTTAATATATTGTCAATTCCATCTAAAATAGAAAAACCAAATATAGTAAGAAAATCACGACAACTCCTAATTATCACGACCAAATCTACCATGTTCTGATGGCGCCTATCGTGAAATTAGGCAAGTCAACTCTTTTACCAAAACAACCTGATATTTCAATTTAAAGATTTCTTTAAGCTATTTAATAAATAAAATTTCATAAGATAAGTCTGAATAACAAAGTGCGTAAAGAAGAACCCGAAATCATGAGTCACTAGTCATGAGCATCTACTAAAAACTGTCTGATAGTACTAAGACATATACAGTCTCGAAACAACTACTAACATCTATAGGAAGATAGGAGGGAGAAGACCAAGGTTGCTACTGCCATGCAACTACCTTTCTGACTCTAACACATCCACGATGAATACACTCGCTAGTACGTCCAACAACCCCTGGTTCTGCACACATAAGTCCACATCATGAAAACTCTATAAGTAAAATATGCTTTCATATTAGTATGTGAGTGAAATAATCTCGTTTACAAATTCAATTTTCTGTAAGAATGATTTGAAGATAATTTTCAGAATTTTCAAGAGAGGCTCCATGAAAAGTAATAAAAATCATAAATAGTCCCCTGGGCAAAACATCACTCGTATACAGCCCCTCGGGCATAACATCACTCAGAATCAGCCCCTTAGGCAGAACTCACAATCACTCGTATATAGCCCCGTGGGCATATCTTATATCACTCACTCAGGTTACCCGCGCTCACTAGGGGTGTGCAGACTCCGGCCCAAGCGCTATAGCAATCCACCCCGTGGAATATATCAATCAGGCCCTCGGCCTGTCATAATCATAAATTAGTAACAACATGCTGCAGCGCGCAATCGGATCCCATAATATCCTCACAAGAACAAGCTATCGGCCTCACTCTGTCATAAACCTCTTAAGCTACTCGGGCTATCAGTAAAAAAAGGGTGCTCATCGCAAAATAACATTTTATATGCTTCAAAATAGTGTAATAAAGACTGAGTTATGAAATCACTGAACATAGTATGATTTAGTATAGATTTTCAATCAAAATAGTAAGGGGATAATAAGAAAAGGCCCTTAAAGGTCCAAACAGCTTTGGCCTGAGGCCCAAATATGGCATTCAACCCAAATTTATAGGAATTCTTTCTAAAACACATATGTATCATATAGTTTCAGTCAAATACACAACTTAATAGTTGCTACGAGATGAAACAATTCACCATTCCCAACGGTGCACGCCCACACGCCCGTTTACTAGCATGTGTGTCACCTAAAAAGAGTAAAACGATGTGAAATCCAGGGTTTCATACTCTCAAGACTAAATTTACAATCATTACTTACCTCAAACTGGTCAAATCCCTACTCCGCGACACCCTTGCCTCTGAAATCGACCTCTAAACATATCGAATCTAACCAAAAACAATGCAATCAATATATGCCATGGAACCAATTTCACACGAAAAACTATCAATATAGGCCAAAATTCCGAAATTTACCCAATCTCGTCCCCCGAGACCACATCTCGGAATCCGACAAAAATCATAAAACTAGAAACCCCTCTCACTCACGAGTCTATTCATACCAAATTCATCAAAATTTGACATCAAATGGTCCCTCAAATCCCCAAATCAAACTCTCCAATTTCCACGCCTTAACCCCTCAAATTCATCCCTAGTTTATACTAATTACATTCTTAAACAACTAAAAATTACCGTAATTACAAGTATTGAGCTCAAGTAACTTACCTCAATGTAAACCCCCTTGATTCCCTATTCAAAACGCCACAAAAATCTCCAAAACCGGATGAAAAATGTTGAAGAATGGCCAAAATTCGTGAAGGGTTTCTTCATATACCTTCTGCCCAATCATCTCACACCTGCGGCCCAAATTCCCGCATCTGCACGACCGCAGCTGCGGTCCAAGCGCCACACCTGAGGATTTCACTTATCCGCCCAGTTTCCACATCTATGGTCCATTCCCCGCACCTGCGGTCTCGCAGGTCCATCTTTCGTACCTATGGTCCTTCCCTTCCATATCCTTGGTCGCTTCTGTAGCCCTTGCTTCACTTCTGTGGGCCCGCACCTGCGGTCCCCACTCTGCAAGTGCAGTTATGACAGCTGAATGAAATCTTCAACATTTCCTCAAGTCCCATCCTTGATCTGTCAATCATCCAAAATCTACCTGAGGCCCTCGGGACCTCTACCAAATATATCAACAGGTCATATATCAACATACAAACTTAGTTGAATCTCCAGAATACTCCATACAACATCAAAATACCAAATCACCCTCAGATTCAACCTAAGAATTCTCAACTTCTGAATTTGACAAACGATGTCGTAACCTATCAAACCTCGTTTGAATAACCTGGAATTTTGCATACACATCCCAAATGACACTATAAACCTACTCCAACTTTCGAAATTCTATTCCGATCGCGATATCAAAATTTTCACTGCCGACCAAAAAATGCCAACTTTTTAATTTTGCCAATTCAAGCCTAAATCTATCACGGACCTCTAAATCACATTCTAGATGCACGTCCAAGTCCAAAACACCTAACGGAGCCAACCGAATCATCATAAAACACATCCGAGATCGTTTACATATAATTTATCATCCAGTTGACTTTTCCAACTTAAACCACTAAATAGGAGACTAAGTATCTCATTCCACACCGAAACCACTCCGGACCTGAACCAACTAACACGATACGGTGAAATACAGTCGAGGCACCCATAAGGAAGCAAAAATAGGGTGAACAGGGCTATAACAGATGAAACAACTAGCCGTGTCGTTACATCCTCCCCCTTTTAAACACATGTTTGTCCTTGAACAAGTCTAGAAATATACCTGAAGCCTCAAACAGGTGTGGGTATCTCCTGTTCCATGCCCATGCCTCTGGAATCGGCCTCTAAACGTCCCGAATCTAACCAAAAAAAATACAATTCAATCGATATCGGCCAAGGAACCATTCCACACGCAAAACTATCAATTTAGGCCAAAATACCAAAATTTTACCCAAACCTGACCCTCGAACGCACATCTCGGAATCTGAAAAAAATCAAAAAAATATAACCCCTCTCACTCACGATTCTATCCGTACCAAACTTATCAAAATCCGACATCAAATGGTCTCTCAAATCCCCAAATCAAACTCTCTAATTTCCAAGCCCTAACCCCTCAATTTCATCCCTAATTTCTACTAATTACATGTTTAAACAACTGAAAATTACCATAATTACGAGTATTGAGCTCAACTAACTTACCTCAATGTAAACCCCCTTGATTCTCTCTTCAAAGCTCCCCAAAAAGCTCCAAAACCAGATGAAAAATGGTGAAGAATGGCCCAAATTCGCGAAGGGTTTCTTTATATACCTTCTGCATAGGCATCTCGCACCTGTAGCCCAAATTCTCGCATCTGCGCGATCGCAACTGCGGTCCAAGCCGCCGCACTTGTGGATTTCACTTATCCGGCAAGCTTTCGCTTCCACGGTCCATTCTTCGCACCTACGATCTCGCAAGTGCGCTTTATCTTCCGCACCTGTGGTCCTACCTTTCCTTAGCCTTGGCCACTTCTGCAACCCTTTCTTTGCTTTTTCAGGCCCGCACCTGCCATCCTTACTCCGCAGGTGCGGTTATGTCAGCTGAATGAAATCTTCAGCATTTCCTCAAGTCCCTTATTGATCCGTCAACTACCCAAAATCAATCCGAGGCCCTAGAGACCTCTACCAAATATACCAACATGTCATATATCAACATAAAAACTTAGTAAAACCTACGGAACACTCCAAACAACATAAAAACACCAAATCATCCTCGGATTCAAGCCTAAGAACTTCTAAACTTTTGAATCTGCAATGACGCCGAAACCTATTAAACCTCGTCCGAATAACCTGAAAATTTACACACAAAATTAAAATAACACTACGAACCTACTCCATCTTCCAAAATTCCATTCCGACCCTGATATCAAAATTTTCGCTGCCGACCGAAAAATGTCAAATTTCCAATTCTGCTAATTCAAGCCTAAATCTACTATGGACCTTCAAAACACATTCCGGATGCGCTTACAAGTCCAAAATCATCTAACGGATCCAACTGAATTATCAGAAATCACATCCGAGATTTTTTACACATAAGTCAACATCTAGTTGACTTTTCCAACTTAAACCTCTAAATAGGAGCTAAGTGTCTCATTCCACAATGAAACCATTACGAACTCGAACCAACCAATACGATACTATAAAATACAACTGAGAAACACATAAGGGAGCAGAAATGGGGGAAATAGGGCTATAACATATGTAACCACCGACCGGGTCATTACACTAATACTTTACCCTGGGACTTGCCCTGAATTTACCTAAAAAATGCCTTTTAAACACTAGTATTGTATAGTCAAATTATGTTGAAAAAGCTCCAGACCCCTCTACATAGATGTATTAAGGGACGTTGGTTCAAAACTTCAAATGAAGCAAACCACTCTTTATGAATAATGAGGATATAAATAAGAGGTCTGCAACATTGTTTACCCTAAAATTGGATAACAATTGAATTTATATGCGGTTTTAAGGACACGTGATGTAGCTTGGTACAAATTAAGAAGATAAAGTTGTATTGTTATTAACGATGAAAACAATAATGCAAACCACACGAATTGAACAGCCTTGGCCCTTGAGTTAAGTCACCCTTGAACCAAATATGTTTCAACTTGCTTATGAACAAAATAACAAGATAATGAAAGGTTGAAAATGAGAGTATATTGCTTTATATTTCATAAATATGATGTCTTTGCAAATGATGAGACTCCCATTTATATAGTATGAGAGTCCTACTCTAAGTACAATTCTATATGAGGCAAGAAATCCCCTAACTAACTAATTAATCGACCTCCTCTTGATACGTGTCAGGATTTGCAATGTGATCTTCGCCCGATTGCAGATATTTGGTCTTTTTGTTATTTGAATCGATAAGCTTCCCTCGATCTCTATCATGTTCAGCTTCGATCATGGTCGACCTCGATCTTGTTTGATCTTGAACTTAATATGTCTCAGGACCACGAGTTCTTCAACCTAACTTTGCATCATAGTTCAAAATAATATGATACTGGACCTTAACCTATCGCGCTTCAGTCTTGATCAGTCATACAAAAAGGGCAAGCCCATATTTGATCGTATACAGATAGTCCCCTTATTTCTCGAAGAGAAGATGATCAGAAATGACATGAATGTTTCCAATCTCATCTTCGATATGTCGTTATGTAAGCACCAAGTTTGATTGTGATGTCAGAGACAAGTGGGTACTGAAATATCCCATCGGTTTGGTTATCAAGGCATTAAATTCCTATCAGTTGCTGGTCGACCACCATCGGTTCTTAACCACCACCAGTAAGTTATAAGTACTACCACCTTCTTCCACTAAAACTTTACGCTTATAATTTCCCTCATTGTTGCTTCTCTTCAAAAAATCTCTTTGCTCTACAACTCTTGCTCCCAAATCTCTTGAATCTTAAGCAAACCTTATATAATCCTAATTCTCTTCTCTTCTACTTTACAATGGAAAGAACTTCTAAAACCACACCACAAAAGGATACTACCTTTTTTTCACAGCCCATCGGCGACAAAGCTACGACAGAGCCTCCTTTTGAAGATTTTGTTCTTGGGGGTGCCCTACTGTCACCGATTTTAGAATTGAAAAAATCTCATAAGTGTTTGGTTGATGTGAACTAGTGTTGAGGTATATATATGCACGATAATCGATGATCTCCTTAACAAAGTTAAAAAGAAGTGCCACTAGGTCGATAAACATGTTGTGATACTTTCGCTCGAGGAGTCGATCACTACCCATGTGGAGGCTTTTCTAAGTGTTTACACTTATCCTTTCACATTGGGTCCCTTAGACTCTATCACCATAGCCTTGTGTGAGAGGTATGATATGATCCTCAATCTTATCCATCCTTACTTCTAGATAATAGTGATTCTCCTCCGATTCTTCGTGAGAAAATTGGAGGGATGTCCTTTCACCCACGACCACCTTATGCGCCTTTATAGTACCTGACTCTATCAAGGAGGGCTGATTAAGCTTTCTTGCCAGACCGTCAAGGCCCCGTTCTTGGCATAGATGAGTCTCACGATCAAGGTTGGATGGGTCGATTTGTCCGAATAAGGACTTCAGACCTGATCCTTGCTGAAGACATGCTATTTCTAAAGAAATGGAACATGAATCGTGAGTAGTAATTTGTCCTCTAATTTTGTTATTTTACCTCTTATCATGTTTCCTTATCAGTATTTTTTGGTATTGTTGCTGTGACCCAGGTGCCGGATGTAATCCCTGATCTCAAGTAGTGAGTCGAGAGCCTATAATTGCAGAGACGTTACTCTAAGCATGCTTGGATGGAATTGTCAAAGGGTCGATGGGAAGCCTGCAATCATGGTAAGCTTCTTTCTTAGAACGATTATCATTTGGGCTACTTCTCGAGCTTACTCGTCTTTTTCCTTTGTATGATTCAGGAAAAATGTGAAAATGAGGCCCCCATCTGAAGAAGAAATCCTTTCCTAACCACTTACTCCGAAGCAGGACAACGAGAAAAATAAAATAGGCTCCGAGTTCCCCGAACTCGGATAAGAAAAATCCAAAGAAAAGGAAAGCCCGTAAACCCAAGGGGAGCACTATCACTCTATCTTTAGACTTAGTGCGTCAGTTAAGGGATGAGTCTGAAGATGAACAAGAATAGGAATAAAATATGGTAGCATGTGTGTGGGCTACTCAGTGCGTCACCTAAGGGACGAGTCTGAAGATGAAGAAGAATAGGAATCATATCTGGTAGCATGTGTGTGGGCTAGTGTTTCGATACAAAACCCTCCATACCGGAGGAAGTGGGAGCTTTGGTCGAGGTTCCTAAACCAGAAAGAGTTGAGTCCACTTCGTCCCAGGTTGAAATGGTCGAGAGAGAGAGATCGGGGGCGAGGCTTACCGAGTGGTTAAAGATGTTCCGAGGTACGAGCTTGGTGTGATCGATATTTTTGGGTCCCCTTATTTTGAAAAAGCCAAGATCCGTGAGGCTAATATGTTGGAAGGTCGCCCTTGCGATGGACTTTAGGAAACGATCGATATCAATGGCTATGATGGGGTTGTTTGATGCTTTGGGAGATGTCACTGGGCGTGGTGGCTTACCGGTGTCGAATAAAACATCATCCCTCGACACTACTGGGTCTTCGTCAAGCCCAATATTGGTGGACCGATTCTCGGCCCCAAGTGTTAACCCTGACCGTATGCGGAATATAGTGTTTTCCGTACCGGAGGAGACCCGGGTCTTCTCTCCCCCATGAGGATTTCCAACTATTAGAGGTGCTTAGTGACTGAGGAAGACCAATCTGTGATGAATGCAGTGGGAGCTGCTTGCCTATTCAACGAAGCACAATATGCTCTAAATCGGGTAATTTTGAGGGTCATTCCATTATCTCTTTTAAACTTGGAGTCATGAGTAATTCTAACATTTTTTTCCTTGATTGTAGGCTTTGGTGTTACATCATGAGGCTTTCTTTCGAATCCAAGAGGATAGAAACGCTGAGATTTGGGACCTCGCTAAGAAAAATAACATTTACAAGCTTCTTAGTGAGAAGCTTCAGGAAAACTTAGTGATGGCTCGGGATGAGCATGTTGAGATGGCCGAACAGGTATTCCGAGTGCTTCATTATAGTGAAGATGAATTGGGGATAATGACTAACTATTTGATTCTTTATGTACGGAAGAGGCTTGAACAGATCGAGGATCTTCAGAAACAAATAGATGCAATTCGAGCAAAGGCTGAAGATTTCAAGAAGAATATGGATATCTTAGCCTTGGAATAGAAGTTTGTCCAAGCAGAGTTGGAGTCGTCCGAGTTCCAGATCCGGCTTGCAAGAGATAGAACCTCGTCGCAAGCAAGGAAAATCAAGAAACTTGAGTCCGAGTTAAGTAACTTGGATAATGAGCTCGAGGTAGCCAAATCTGAGGTGGCCGTGGACAACACTAAAGTAATGCTATAATGACCCAGTATAAGATTGATGTTGAGGCCATCCAGATGCAGTCCAAAAGTATGGTGGATCATGCAAAATGATAAGCTCCAAGAAACCCTCGAGGAAGTCCATGCTCAGGGTTTCAATATACAAGATGCACTCGAGAATGCCAAAGCAGAGAAAGCTAGGGCTCTAATGCTAGCCTTTCGCGAGAAAGACTCAGATACCTTAAGTGAGTATGAAGGCGGGGAAGATCCCAAGGATGGAGATGCTGCCTCTGATGAAGATCATACAACTTAGGCCTTTAGTTTTTTTTTTGTTTTTCTTTTTCATCCTTTTGAGGCCATTTCGGCTGTTATAGATTTTGTATTAGGCATATGTGGACTTTGTCACAAATTATTGTATAAATATAAGCCTTTACTTTCACTTTCGGTTCTCAATTGTTTTCCTTTGCTTTATCGTTTGTATTCACAAAGGTTGGAATGCCTTAGCATGAAATAATAAGGTTGTGTTCGAGGGTTTGAGCAAACCCCGCCTTTATTTCCTTTCTAGGTTAAGATGTTATCAGGGTCTGATGTTACCAAAGTTTTCTCCCAAATATATCTTAAGTTTGAGATTCTGGAGAGGGTAGCCTTTCGAACCGATTGTGAAATAATTTTATTTTTTGAAGGCCTATTTTTATTACGGATTTTGGACGTCTCCGAACCATGTTAAATTGGTCGTGGCCTTTAAGTTTAGGCATAGCCTAGTGAGCTTGCTTTCCCAGGTTATACATGCTTGCCTAAGATAATAGTCCCAGAGTGGGTATGGTCGTGGACTTTAAAAGTTGGGGATTGCCTAAGAGGTCTTATTCCCCCGACACTCAATTGTTTGATCTGTTCGAGTTTTTCTTTCTAGCGGCAATCCCCGAGTGTGGGAGTGATGAACTCTGGTTATAATTGAACCATGAGTTCGTTTCCATAATAGATTGAAAGTACGGAATTGTAAAGTTGGAAAAAGAATTTCTAAGGCATAAGATAATTGCAAGGAAAAAAACTTCTCTTTATTCTTGTGAAAAATGATCACACATGCATACATGTTTTGTTTCAGGGCTCGAGCAACCTTTGTGGGTACAGTTCGGTTGACCGTTTGGCCTTACAAAAAATCTCACCTATCAAGGCCTCGCTATTATGAAGTAATTTCCTCACAAAAAGTTGACATCCAAGGGCAATGCCTCCCCAGCATTCAAGGTTGACTGTAGAGGAAATTCGGATACTGTTTGTGTTGTCTTTGACACTGATTCGTGATCGACCTTCGACTCTAAGTTAGCATGATCTACTGTTGCCTTGTTAAAAACCTTACCGAAAACCCCAATAGGGACAATAACAGTTCAAGGAAAAAAGAGTGCAACACGTACTTTCAAACCTAAAGCCTTTGTGTCGCTCCTTGTCGATAACCTGCACGTGTTAGTCAAAAAATAGAAAGAATTGAATGGGGTCATATCTCAGAAGTAATATCGTTTAAGATGAGTTACATTCTAATTGTTCGGTAGTTGTTCTCTGTTTATCATTCCCAGCTTATAAGACCATTTCCCTGTGATCTCGTGAATCTGGTACAACCCTTCCTAGTTTGGACCCAATTTCCCTTTATTTGTATTTTAGGTGTTTAATGTGACCTTCCTCAACACTAAGTCCTTGACATTGAAATATCAAAAGTTATATCATGGATTGTAATACCTTTCGATGCGTTTCTTTTTTAGCGGCCAATCGAACAAGGGAGGATTTTTGTCATTCATACAATAGCTCTAGGCTTTTATTTATGGCTTCGTCATTTGATTCCTTTATCGAGTATCAGAATATAATGCTCGGATCCTCAACTTTGACTGGTATTAAAGCTTCAATGCCATAAAATAATGAGAATGGGGTGGCCCCAATACTGGATTTTGAAGTTGTGTGATACGCCCAAAGAACTTCAGGCAGGATCTCTCTCTATTTCCCTTCGGCATCAGTCAACCTTTTCTTGAGGCTTTGGATTATAATTTTTTTGGTTGATTCAACTTGCCATTCAAACTACAGTGATAAGGTGTCGATAAGATCCTTTTGATCTTATGATCTTCGAGAAGTTTGGTCACTTTGTTGCTGATAAACTATTTTCCGTTGTCACATGCAATTTTGGATGGTATTCCAAATCGACATATGATATGGTACCAAATGAAGTCGATGACTTCCTTCTCCCTGATCTTCTGGTATGCATGTTCTTCAACCTACTTATAGAAATATGCAATCATAAACAAAATAAACCGAGCCTTACTTAGCGCTAATGGAAGAGTGCCGAAGATATCCATCCCCCACTTCATGAATGGTCATATCGATAATATTGAATGCAGTAGATCCCCGGGTTGATGAATCACAGAACCTGTCTTTGACATTTATCACATTTTTGCACAAATTCCTTTGTGTCTTTTATCATATTGACCTAGTAATAGCCGGCTTTGATTACCCTTCAAACTAGTGACTCGGCGCCTGAGTGGTTCCCGCATATACCTTCATAGACTTCCCTCAAAACGTACTTGGTATCTCCTAGTCCCAGGCATATCGCTAGCGGACCGTTGAACATTCTCCTGAGTAGTTCCATCTTTGGAAAAGCTAAATCCGGCTTCCTTTGTGCGCCGACTCTCGATTCCTTTGGATTTAAGGGATATTTTTCTGTCTTCAAATATTTTATGTATTTCATTCACCAATCCCAAGTCAATCTTGTGGAGTTTATTTTGGTGTGACCTTCTTTTAGTATCGACCTCATTAGTTGTACGACTTCCCTCGAGTTGAGTTTGTTGTCATCGACTGACGACCCTAATTTTGTGAGGGCATCGACTTCACTTTGATCTCGGGGCACGTGTTACATGTTAATTTTTTGAAACGATGCAATGTTACATGTAGCTTGTCCAAGTATCTTTGCATTCGTTCCTCCCTAACCTCGAATGTCTTTTTCTTTGTTTACCACTAGGAGGGAGTCACATATAGCCTCAATCACCTTTGCCCCCAAGCCTTTGGCTAGTCGAGACCTACAACCATGGACTCATACTTGGCTTCGTTGTTAGTCAATTTTACCATTCTAATAGATTATCTAACTTTATTGCCCATGGGAGGCTTTAGTACGATGCCAAGTCTGGACCCTTTTACGTTCGAGGCACCATTCGTAAACTGGGTCTAAATTCTTTAAGATGTTCCCGAGCTTACCAACAACTCTCTTTCAATTTTGTGTATTTGGGCCAGTGTAAATTCTGCCACAAAATTTGTCAACATTTGGGATTTAATGGTCGTTTCGAGGTTGATATTTGATATCATACCCGTTTATTTAGATGGCCCATTTGGCAAATCGTCCTGAGAGTTCAGGTTTATGCATTATATTTCTTAAAGGGTAGAGTGTAACAACACATATAGGTGGCAATGAAAATATGGTTTTTAGAGGCACTTAGCAAGGCAAGTACCAACATTTCTAGGTGAGGGTATCTAGTTTCAGCCCCACCTAAGCTCTTACTAACATAATAAAGTGGAAATTGCATACCTTGTTCTTCTCGGACAAGGACTCCACTTACCGCTACTTCTGATACTGGTAGATAGAAGTATAGTCGTTCATCCGCCATTGGCATGTGAAACAAAGGGGGGCTCGATAAGTATCACTTGAGTTCGTCTAGCCCGTTAGCATTCAGGGTTCCATGTGAAGTTTTTTTCTTCTTTAACAGCAAGAAAAATCGATGACCTTTATCAAACGACCTCGAGATGAATCGCCCTAGAACTGCAATGTGCCCGGTTAGCCTTTGTATAGCCTTCACATTATCCACTACCTTGATATCCTTAATAGCTTTGATCTTTTCGGGGTTGATCTCGATCCTTGATTGGATACCATGAATCTAAGAAACTTACCGGACCCGACCCCAAATGCACATTTTTCTGGATTCAACTTCATGTTGTATTTCTTCAATATACTAAAGCTTTCCTGGAAATGCTTTAAATGCTCCTCTGCTCGCAGGGACTTAACTAGTATATCATGAATATAAACTTCCATATTTTTTCGTATTTGTTCTTCGAACATTTGGTTTACTAGTTGTTTGTAAGTGGCACCAGAATTTTTTAATCCTAACGGCATTACATTATAGCAGTATGTGCAAAATTTAGTGATGAAAGAGGTTTTTTCTTGGTCGCCCGGGTCCATCCGATTTGGTTGTACATAGAATAGGCATCGACAAAGCTGAGAGTCTCGTGGCCGGCCGTGGCGTTGATCATGCGATTGATGTTAGGCAAAAAGAAAGAATCTTTGGCACATGCTTTATTTAGGTCTTTATAATCTACACACATTCTAAGCTTGTTCCCTTTCTTAGGAACCACGACTACGTTTGCTAACCATTTCAGGTATTTGACCTTCTCAATGGATCCTATTTTAAGGATCTTAGTTACCTCATCCTTGATGAAGGCATGTTTGATCTCAGACTGGGGTCTTATTTTTTGTTTTACCGGGCGGAACTTTGAGTCGAGGATTAGTTTGTGAGTAGTGATCTCTGATGGGATTCCTGTCATATCGAGATGGGACAAAGAAAAACAATCCATATTAGCTATAAGAAATTGAATAAGTTTTTCCTAAGCTCGGGAGTTAACCCCGCATTGTGGTATACCTTCCAATCGGATAGATGTTCAATCAGCATGACCTACTCTATCTCTTCGACCGTTGACTTAGTAGCTTAGGAATCATCGGGGACCGAAAGTTATCATCTTCGTCAATCAATTTCTTGTCCGATAGGGTCGAATATAGCATCGATGATTGCTATTTGGCTTCCCGTTTTGCTTTCTAACATGAGTCCTTTGTCGATGAAAGTGTTAATATCGAAATTACTCCATCGACTCAAACATATCCTTCGCGGTAGGTTGCTCATTGTAAACTGTCTTTATCCCCATTGGTGTTGAAAATTTTTGCACTTGGCAAAGGGTCAAAGTTACAACCCTTATGTTGTGGATCCATGGTCTCCCGAACAGGGTGATGTGTTGCATGTACCCCTCGATTACATAGAACTTGGTATTTTGAGTGGTATCGGCAAACCTATTTCTCTCTTTGTAGTTTCCCAAGCCATGTTGAATCCGTTCATCACTTGGGCAGCATGTACGATCTGGTCATGTAGGCCGAGTTGTTCTTTAACCCTCAACCGAATGATGTTGGCCGAGCTACCTAGATCAATCTGCACACGTTTAACTCTAGTTTTATTTATAAGAACAAGATTTACTAGTGCATCATTTTGAGGTTGTATGATTCCTTCAGCATCCTCGCCGTTGAAAGATAAAGTCCCTTTTGGTAAGTAATCTTGAGTCCATTTTTCTCTTGTGATTGAAAATTCGGTGCTTTTCATCATCAGACCTTGAAGAACATCGACCCCTCCGATGATTATATGGATGACGTGCTGGGATTCGTCTTGTTCATTTGTTTGTTGGAATTCCTATCTCTAAAGTGATTCTTAGCTGGGTCGCTCAGAAATTCTTGAAAATTACTGTTATTGAACAAGTTGGCTATTTCCTCCCTTAGTTGTCAATAATCCTCAGTCTTGTGGCCATGTATGCCATGATATTTGCATATTTGGTTGCAATCCCTTTGTGCTAGATCAGTTTGCAAAGGTCGAGGCCACTTGGTATATTTGATTCGTCCAATGGCCGATACAATGGCAACTGCGTCCACATTAAAGTTGTACTCTAATAATCGTGGTGCTTCTTTGGGACCAATAGATCTATCGAAGCAGTTCTTACTCATGAGTCCTCGTGAACTTTGACCTCGGTCATTTCTCCTCTCATTCCATGTAGAATTTCAGCCAGATCCGCTTCCTCTATGGTTTTCCTTATACGGTTGATATTGATCTCTATTTGACCTTGATTCTCGGTCAATACTCTTGATTATATCTATGGGTATTATATGATAAACTGACCCATAAGGAGCCCTCAGTTGATCATCCTTGATCCTTATCTTCGACCGATACTAATTGTGCACTTCGTCCTAAGTAATAGCTGGGTATCTGATCAAATTCTACTTCAATTGCTGTGAAGCCACTAGACTTTGAACATTGAGACCTTGAGTGAAAGATTGAACATCCCAATCTTCGTTGACCGATGGAAAATCCATCTGTTCCATTTGGAATCAAGACACGAATTCTCTGAGCATCTCTTTGTCCTTCTGCCTTACCTTTTTAAGGTCCGACTTCCTAGTTGCGACCTTAATGGCCCCGGTGTGTGCCTTTATGAAAGAATCTGTAAGTATAGCAAACGAGTCAATAGAATTTGGTAAATTATAATACAATATCATAGCACCCTTCGATAGAGTCTCCCCAAATTTCTTCAGCAAGACGGATTCGGTCACGTCATGGAGGTGATGTGTTCATTTGGATCGGTCGTCCCATTATACTTAGGAATCTCGAGCATACAGAACTTCTAGGGGATTGGCTTTGGAGCCGCACCGGGGTAAAGGTTTTTGTACAAACTTTTTGGAATCTAGTCCTTTCAATATTAGTGGTACCATCGGGATTTGTTGGCCCTGAAGTTATAGTATTCCACCTTCTTGGCGTTTTCCTTGATCTTCTTTTCCCATGTCTCGATTCGCAATTATTAGTTCTTCAATCATCTTTATGATAGCAGGATTGGTCTCCGATTCCTTTCCGTTCAATTTCCTCAAAATCGATTTGACCCTGTGTACAATTTATTGGGATGGCTCGAGTTCAACTGTGCTCAGTGTGTGGTTCTGATTTTGGAGCTGGGCTATTGCTGCTTGTTGAGCCTACAACATTTTGAAGATCACTTGCAGGCTGATCCTGCCATCTTCACCGCCACGTACGCTCTAAGTAGCTGATCAGGCATCCACGTGGACGCTGCTTTCGGGATCAGCGACCCAATTTCCATTGATGGCTACATGTGAACTGGCGAAGGTTGGATCTACAACCGGAATTCCATCGAGGCCAATGGGTGGTACAATGTTTCCTGGTGCAATGTTCTCACTTTTGTCGTGGTGGCCGAGATCATTATCATTGTGTTAAGGTGTTGACTGAGAGTTTGATATTTTTTAATCCTGTAATCAAATATACTTCAAAGAACAAGTGTAAAATAGTGTGTGTTACGAAAGTTTGTACCAAGTAACCACTATTATTCTTAGTCTCACGGTGGGCACCAAACTGTTTACTCTAAAATTGGATAATAGTTGAATTTATACGCGATTTTAAAGACACGTGATATATCTTGGTACAAATTAAGAAAAACAAACTAGTATTGATATTAACGATAAAAGAAATAATGTAAACCAAATGAATTGAACAGCCTGCCCCTCAAGTCCAGTCACCCTTGAACGAAATATGTTTCAATTTGTTTATGAACATAATAACAAGATAATGAAAGCTAGAAAATGATTGTATATTGCTTTGTACTGCGTGAATATGATATTTTTACAAATGATCAGACCCCCTTTATATAGTAGGGGAGTCCTACTCTAAGTACAATTCTTCCAATTCTATATGAGGTAAAAAATCCCATGATTGATTAATTAATCGTCCTATTCCTGACACGTGCCGTGATTCGCGCCGTGATCCTCGCTCCATGGCAGATAGTTCGTCTTTCGGTTATTCGACTCAGTAAGATTCCCTCGATCTCTGTCTTGTTCGGTTTCGGTCTTGGTCGATCTCGATCTTAATCGTTCTCAAAGCCACGAGCTCGGCAACCTAACTTTGAATCATAGTTCGAAATAATATGAGGTTGGACCTTGGCTTATCGCGCTCCAGTCTCGATCAGTCATACAAAAAGGACAAGTCCCGAATTTGACCGTATACAAACATACATCACCAAACAAACTAAGAGAAACATTAAAAAAAAAAAAAAAAGAGTGAAAGCAGACGTTTACTTCTCTTTGTTCCAACCGTGCATATACATTGCAAGTCGTACAATGAAGTGTTAATGCAAATTTTTTGAAATTGGATGACGACTGCCAATTATGAAACCTAAGTCAGATTATAAGGGTAATACTGTTAATATATTCATTTTAATTTTTCTAAGATTGAACTTCCATGTCCTACATAGGCAGATAATTTGATAGATATCTGAATGGGCGGAAGCCATAATGTAGATTGTGAAGCGTCTAATAAATGAAAAATTGTGGTTCTGTCACTTGCGGGGATAGCTCAGTTGGGAGAGCGTCAGACTGAAGATTTGAAGGTCGCGTGTTCGATCCACGCTCACCGCATTTCTTCAACTGTTTTTCAGTAACAGAAGTTCAGTGAAAGAAATACTCCAGATAGAATATTTTGAAGGCTCTTGTTCTTGCTTCTCAATGAGCGTTCAGCTTTTTATCTTTTTCGAGTTAAAGGTGCTCGTTCTCTTTTGATTTGAATGGGCCGGGCCTCCCGAGGTACATATGGCCGGTCAGTTTTATGATTTACTTTTTTTTAGCCAGTATAAATAGTAATAGATTATACAGAGTTATGCATATATTATACATGAATTATACAAATATTATAACTTTTACCGTTTATTTTTAGTCAAGAAATTAAGTGGGAAACTATTTATGCTAAAAGATGTATAAAGTAAGTTAAAAACTGTACTAAATCAATATACCATAGTGCAATTCTGCTCTAGCAACTAGTAACAGCTTCTGATCAGAACATGGTCAAGGACCTACATTAGACACACTCATAAATATTATTGAAAAAGAAAAACAATGATAAGTAAAGTGAGAGATGCAGGAAAACCCAAGAACGGCATATAAAAATTAAAGAAAGAGTTATATTAACTTAAATTTTTCTTACAATAAGGAAACACAAAGTAAAGATAAGGATTCATTTCAGGGGTTTCTTTAGGTAGTAATGTGAAAGCATTGGACATTACTTATACAAAGGAAACAACATCTGAATATATCTTCTTGTAAAAAATTACCCAAAATTAGAAAATCCACCAAGAAAGTGCAACAAAGTAAAAGAGGTATCACCTTTAAAGGTATGGATAAAAGAAAACTATAGCCCATACATAAATCAAAATGCACAAAAGAAAAGAAAAATCCGCTCAATCACTTATACTAAAAATAGTTAACGGATGAAAAATATACGTATAATTTGTATATATAATGAGAATATAATTTATATATACTAGCTAGAAAAAGTAAGGTGAATCCGCTGACTATTTGTGTATAGATGAAAGAAAAGATATAGGAGGGTTCCTTAGGGGCAAACATTACAATGGGCACAAATTAACATAGTGGTTTTAAAACAATCTGTTCATAGAAATTGGGCAAAGTGATCAGTAACCTTTGTTTCATATGTTTTTATATATATTTAGAAGCTATTAATTTGACTATATTTAGTGTAACCAAATGCAAGTGCTATAAAAAGTGAACGTCTTCTGGTTCAAACACTTTTAGTTATAATCATCGTAACTGTCTGGAATTATTATTATTTTTTACTTTAAATGGCAAAAAGAAGTTGCATTCATACTGAGTCAATAAACCACTTGCTGCTAGCTAGCAGAATATTCCCGCATAAAATTCTACATTTAAATAAGATTCAGAAAAGTTATATGTTAACGTGCATATACTCGATTGTAACAACCACTATCAAAGCTCACTTTTAATATAATGACCAACTCTATGAATGTATAGTTTTTACTTTTTGTTCAAATCCATCAAACGTTGGTTGGAATTTCAATGTTGAAAGGAATAAGTACTCACCCTCATTTAGTGTGGTGTTATTTCCTTTTATCGGGTTGTAAGACAGGGACTTCTAGATTTTTCGTATTCCTTTCCCGGGGTGGGTGAGGTGTGGTAGGACCGCCCATAGATGATTAGTTTGTGTTCTTATCTGGTAGTCATTTCTGGCAGTTACTGTTTTAATATCATTGCATGCATACCTGCTCATTTATGGTATTTATGCCTCTTATGTTTAGATAATTTTTTGCGATGTATGCTGGTATAACTAATGCGGTTTTTGTTTTTGTTTGCCTTTCTTTTCCCTGCGCCGAGGGTCGATTGGAAACAACATCTCTGCCCTCTCGGGTAGAGGTAAGGCCTGTCTACATATTACCCTCCCCAGATCCCATCTTGTGGGAATATACTGGGTTGTTATTGTTGTTGTTGTATCTATTAAAAAAGAATGACACATATCAAAATTCAAAAATTATTTTGTTTAATAAGTTTTTTGAAGTTTTATAATAGACGAGACAGCATACAAAAAAGACATAAACCAAAACCTCGAATGGTTTCTCTGAGCTGGACGAAGTAGTATATCTTCCTACATATGGAATAGCATTAATTTGAAAACAACTGAATTTAATTTTAATTTATTATTTATTTAATGACACGTTGTATAGTCACAAAAATATCATAATATGCTTGAAATTAAACCTCAAGTTCCACCATTATTTACTTAAACTTTGTATCAAGTCAAATAAACTGAGGGATAATATCTTATATTTTAAAAATATCAAATATCTTGAATAAATCAAAAAGACTAATAAATGTGAGAGGAGAGAGCATCTATCTTTATGTATGGATACGCACTCACACATATACACCTAGAACGAATGGTTTCTGGACAGCCGTCTATCGAGCAATCTCTCTTCCAAACTGTGTGCCTGCTGTCTCCTAATAAGAAGAAAAAACAAGGTAGTCGGTTGCACGAAATATTTCCTTATTAATGCATGGTCTAAAGAAGGACCGTACAATAAGGGGTGTGATGTAAGCAGTTTATTTCGATGCAAGCATTAATGACTGGTAATTTTAGACTCGAACTCGTAACTTAGGGATCATGCAGAGATAGTAGAAACAACTTTACGGTTGATCAAAGGCGCTAAAAAGAAAGAAAAGAAAAGGTGAGTACTTGGGGAAAAAAGATGGGAGATATATCTACAATGAGATGGGATTGAAAAGGAAAGCTCAAGAGAAAAAGGTAAGTTGACTTGATTCTACCTCCAGCTTCCAGGGGCAATGAGAGAGATGGAACTATGTGTAAAGTTGTTGCTAGGATTAGAAAGTGCATTTGTGACCATCGAGAATGATCTTTTTTATGCACTTTGGAATCTATGGAGAAGCATGTGTATGCAAGAATGATTGAGGAAATGCAATACTATCATTATGATATTCTCAAAGTGGCGGTCCTTGAAAGAGAGAAAGAGAGATGTAATTTCATAACAATAAAAGTGTTAAAGATACTTTTTGTATTACCAGTATAATTTAATATGTGATAGTATATTAGTGCATCTGATTATGTTTAATATTTTTATACATGTATTGTAATTATCTTGTAAATGATGTGATGTTATAATTTTATTTTTTTGTAACATCTTCTTTCACTCTCTGGTAATCAGATCTTTCATTTGTCTACCTCCATCATATCAAAATTTATCGTGGTACTGAAGAAAGGTCATTCTCAGTCATGCAATTGCATGCATGTCTTACCCTTTTTATGCATGCATTAAAACCTCATGCTCCACTCCTATCTCCCAAAGATAGTGGAAAAATATGAGGTATAAAGTAAATAACTTTCGTTCAAAATTTTGTATTTTATTTCTGTTTCATTGCGGTACGTCCACTAGCAAAGAGACTTTCCAGTGTTAATTATTCTCTTTAATAACTGGTATAACAAAGATTCATGAAAAACTTGACCTTGATCGGTATATCAATTAAACTTTTTGAATCACACTATAAAAGAAAGAGGAGGGGGGGGGGGGGGGGAGGGGAACTAACACAAAAGAAAAAAATGGCCCCGTTTGATATGCGAATGATGATATATCTGTTGAAAAAAGTAAACGGATCACCTTTTGATGCGCTGCTTTTGTGCTGCCATATATAACGAAGGTGGCCTCCCGTTTTTCATCTAACAGTTCGAGATGTGTTCATAGCCTCGTGATTTGATTCTTCCGTTGTGCATCAAAACCTGACAGTAGGTTCCCCGACCTCAACCGGGATCAGAGCTCCAACACCATATACTTAGAAAAACGGTGTTGCCCCCGTACTAGATTTTGACGTCGCTCGACACACCCAAATGACTTCGGAAAAAAATTCTCTCCATTTTCTCTTATCGTCGTTCAACCTTTTTTCAGGTTCTGAATGATGGCCTTGTTTATTGATTTGGCACGTCCGTTCCCACTAGGATGATACGATGCTAATAATATCTTTTTATTTTGTGATCTTCGAGGAACTTCGTTATTCTGCTGCCGATAAATTGCTTCCCATTGTCACATGCAATCTCGTCGGGAATTCCAAATTGGCATATGATCTGATCCCGGAAGAAGTCTATAACTTCTTTTTCTCTGATTTTCTCGGAAGCTTGTGCTTCAACCAATTTAGAGAAATAGTCAGTCATAAATAAAATGAGTTTATCTTTACCTGGGGTCGATGGCATGGGACCGACGATGTCCATCCCCCATTTCAGGAATAGCCATGGGGATAAGACTGAATGAAATTGCTCTTTGGGTTGGTGGATCATCGGTGCATGTCTTTGACATTTGTCACATTTTCGAACAAATTCTTTAGTATCTTTCTCCATATCGATTCGTTAGTATCCTGCTCTGATAACTTTGTAAGCCAATGACTTGGCACCAGAACGGTTCCAGCAAGTGCCCTCACGGATTTCTCGTAGAACGTAATTGATGTCTTCTCGCCCCAAATATTTTTCCAATGGTCCACCGAACATCCTTCTATAAACATTCCATCCTCGGTGAATTTGAATCGTGCAGCCTTTGTTTGTAGATTCCTCAATTCCTTAGGGTCTGATGGAAGTTTCCCGTTCATTAAGTATTCGATGTTCTAGTTCCTCCAATCGCAGGTAAAAATTGTGGAGTTTATCGTGGTGTGCCCTTCCTCGATCACTGACCTTGAAAGTTGTACGACAGTCCCCGAGCTAAGTTCATCATCTTTGATCGATGACCCCAAGTTTGCAAATGATCACGTGTTGTAGCGTCCATTATCTAAAATGTAGAGACATTTGTAATTTGTCTAAGTACCCCTGCATCTAATCTTCCCGAACTTCGAACTGTTGACCTGATTTAGCACAAGTTAGGATTAGAACTTGGCCTTGATGAACTCTATTCCCAAGCTCTTAGCTAGCTCGAGACCTGCAAACATGACCTCATACTCAGCATCAATGTTAGTTAATTTCAAAGTTTTGATAAACTGTCTAATTATAATGCTTGTGGGTGGTTTCAAAATGATGCCTAGCCCTGACCCCTTCACATTTGAAGCACTATCTGTGTAAAGGGTCACACCCCCAAGGATGTACACGACTTTAGCAATAGTTTCTTTTCAACCTCGGGTACAAGGGCTCGCATGAAGTCGGCCACGAAGTCTGCCATGATTTGAGACTTGATAGGTGTTCGGGGTTGATACTCAACATCGTACCTGCTAATCGCAATGACCTATTTGGCCAGTCGGCCCGAGAGTTCAGGCTTGTACAAAATGTTGTGAACAGGGTAGGTGGTTACAACACAAATAGGGCGACACTAAAAATAAGTTTTTAATTTCCTAAAGGCATTTATTAGGGCAAGCGCTAATTCTTTTGAGTGTAGTTACCGGGTTTCGTCCTCACCTAACGTCCTACTAACATAATAGTCAAGAAATTGCATACCTTTCTCTTCTCAAACTAGGAAATATTTTACCGCAACTTCCGACACAACCAAATATAAGTAGAGTTTTTCATCTGTTTTCGGAGTATGAAGCAATAGGGGGCTCGAAAGATATCATTTTAACTCTTCCAAAGCCTTTTGGCATTCCGGGGTCCAAGTGAAATTGTTCTTCTTTTTGACCAGTGAGAAGAACCTGTGACTTCTGTCACACCCCATTTTTTAATATACTACCCCGGAGAGGATAGTGTATAAGGGTGATTTTCCACTTTAAGTGATATTATTTGGAATTGGATTATTTATTTATTTTTATTCAGAGTCACCACTTCGGATAGTTTACTTTGTGTCCCAAGTCACCGATTTATTTTAAATCCCAAACCGACAAAATTTTTGACTTTCCTTGTGAAGTCTGTGAACCAGAAATTCTGAATAAGGAATTATGTTAACCCGCGGGAAGGTGTTAGGTACCCACATATTCCATGGTTCTAGCACAGTCACTTAAACTGTTACAATTGGCCTATTATCGGATTTTCATACATTTTTAAATGTATAGTGTAATTTTTACTTGTTTACCAATTTTAATTAATTTTTTTAAAGAAGATTGAGCGTCGTTTAAAATATGTCTTTGGATCGCGTCACATGAAATGCACCCGCAATCCGAAACACATTTTATTCAGCATTTTAGGATTTGGATTTGGGTCACATGAAATGCACACCCGAGTTTAGGAAGATAATATTATTAAATGACGTGCTAAAAGCAACTAATACATTGTTAACTTTGCCGGGGCCATGAAATTTCGCTAAATGATACGTCCAGTATTTTAAAGACATAATTAATGAGGGCCACACAATTTGTGATTTTATTTGGTGCGGCGCACCTCAACTTTATTTTTAAGGATGTCCTAACTAATATTCGGAAAGTGCATGAACTATTATTATCTATTATGGCTCAACTCCTATTCTAATTAAAGGGTTTACATAATTAACATTAAAGATAGATCAAGCCCAAACTCAAATAAGGATATAATTCAATTATTGAAAATGTCCTTAGTTCAAATCTGCCGCCTAGCTTGGATGGCCCAATGCTCATATTTAAATCATTAAAAATATTAATTAGAAAGAAATAGTGATTCAAGTATTTTAAAGCTATGGGCACAAGGATAAGCCCAATTCAAGTTTCCCACGTCTGAAATTGGCCAGGGTGCCATGCAAAATGCCACATGAATGAGGGCAATAATTCTATTGGGCAAGGTCTTGAGCCCAAATGCAGGCTTTATTATTATACATAAATAGGCCCCAAATTTAAGGCATTAAAATTGAAAATGATGGAATTCAAGATCGAATCCCTAAACTCATAGGTTGCTCAGTTATTTAATGAAATAAACAAGCTTTCGATAACTGATCTTTTAATTTCGAAGCATTAATTAGTAAGATTTTATGATAAAATATAGACCTGATTCTAATCCTTATATGAAATGAAACCTCATAACTTAACAACTTTGTCAAACATTCATCGAATTTGAAAACTCAACCATGCCCAGTATTTATGACTACACAGATTATCTAACAAGATTCTTATAGGACCGACGACCTGCTAATTTGTACTGCTCTCAACAAATGAATGTGTCAACCCAACATAATCAAACAAACTCAAAAAAATAAAACTAATCAGTACTGCCTAAGATTTATAAGTACAAATAACAACACCAATTGCATCTTTGTCATGAGCTCTAAATATTTATAATATGTCATTAATTGACATACCAAACATGTAGCATAAATGAGCTAGTCGAAATAAAATATAGCAAAGAAGGATCACATGGCAGAGTACTAACAGTAGCTAAAACCAAAAACACAAAGTCGAGAATGAATCTACATAGTCAAAGTCCACAGTCCATTATATCAATACACATATGAAATACTCTATATGGAATCTCTTATACACATAGGTTCATAAAAGAGAAGCCTAATCACTATCTATAATTCTACAGCCAAGTATGAGATATACAGTGATATTAAGATAATAGGGAGATCAACTTGAATACATCCTTCATTCAACTCACTTCAAATCTATTACATGTTCAGCAATTGATTCTCAGTTAAGAGCCAAGGAAAATACATGGAAATGGAAATACAAGGTTGAATCCCTTAGGCAAACAGCCCCAAAATTGGGCCTAATGGTATAACCTTCGAGCCCAAACAATCAAATGAACCCCAAATTCTGAATTGCAAGATGAATTTAACAAAACAGAATCCATTAGGGCAACAACCCTACTAATTCTAAATTGATGTACTTAATGAAATTTGAAACAAATTATTAACAGTATTCTCAATTTCTCAAAAGAAAACTTTTTAAAAACTAACATGTATTCAATTAATACTACGGCATTTAAAAAAAAATATAAGTTTTGAAGGAAGAGGAGGGAATAATTACACTGAAAAAATAAAACAAAAGAAAAGACAGAAAATAAACTAAATCAAAGGGAAAAATAAAATAAAAATACCTGCAAGGCTTCAAACATCAGGAAATCTTCAATCCACTCTGATTTTTGGCAGACTATGATATTAATCATGTGTTCTTTTTCAAGAAGACACGAATAATATCACAATACACCTAAATCTTAAAAAAAACTGGAGCCCGGAATTTTGAAATTAGGGCTCAACTGTGATTTGAAATTGAAATATCTTAAAAGAGGTTCGATGGTTATTATCTGTAAATTAAGGAAGAAGGGTTTGTGGAAATTGTTTGGTGTTAATTTAGTGGTGTTTGGGTGGTGGCACCGCCGACCACGAGAGGGTTCAAAGGCGACAGCTAGGGTTCATGATATTTGGAGATTTCCAGTGAGATTTGAGGCGAGATGATGGTGTCATGTGCATGAGGGGGAGACAAGGGTGTTTCAGTGTGAATTTGGTTAGGATTGGACGTCGGCCATCCCAGTAGGCGATTTCCGGCGTTGGTAGACGGCGGCTCAGAGCGGAGGGGTCTGTCTCTAGGGTTTGGTAGAGAAGAGAAACAAAAAGAGGGGGGGGGGATCATTAGGACATCTAAATATTAAATGGCCCAAGCTTCAAGGCCATCCAAGCAAGAAAGCTCGACGATCATGATCTAATGCCAATGAAACATCGTCGTTTGGTGAAGAGTGACTGGACTAGGTATTGGGGTTTAACATTTGAGCCTGGAATGTGTTTGATCGAGTTTAAAGGTAATTTTGACTTGGGCTTGACTAAATTGAGGGAGAATGGCCCAATGGTGATCTCCCTTTTCTTCTTTTCTTTTATTTCCCCTTTTTACCTTTTCTTTTGTTTTTCTTTTCAAAATTTAAAATAAAACAATATATTAAATCCTAACACCTAACTAATTAAACAAATTAAAATAAAACTAACAATATTCAAAGCTAAGAATTAAGCAATACAAAAATAAATTATTTTTTGTGATTTTTTCCGATTTTTGTAAAACCCTAATTACTAATTAATCTTAAAATATGTAAACTTAAGTCCTAAATGTATATGCAATATTTTTGTATTTTTTTTTATGAATTATCTAAATTAAGCATGCACACAAACACAAAAATTATGCAATTAAATCTTAAAAATCAAATGATTAAAAGAAAAATCTTAATTTTAAGAATCTTGTAGGAGTAATTCATGCAAGGCAAAAATCACGTGCTCATAAATTCGATCCGAAGACCTTGAGATGAATTTGCCTAAAGTGATTATCCTTCCTGTTAACCTTTGCGCATCCTTAACGCTATCCACGACTGGGATGTCATTGATTGCCTTGATTTTATCGGGGTTGATCTCTATTCTGCTATTTGACACCATAAAGTCGAACAACTTGCCTGAATCGACCTTGAATGTATATTTATCGGGGTTGAGCTTCGTGTTGTATTTTTATTAATATATCGAAGGTTTTATGCAAATATGTCAAATGGTCCTTTGCGCGCAGGGACTTAACTAGCATATCATCAGCATAAACCTCCATTGATTTACCTATTTTTTCTTCTAACATTCAGTTTTGCATTGATAAGTAGCAATGAGTACTGCACCTACTGATAAATAAAGTCTTTTACTAATCCTCCAGGTTCATTTGTATTTGGTTGTACTCGGAGTGGGCATCAAGAAAGCTGAGGGTATTGTGGCCAGCTGTGGAATCGATCATGCGATCGATATTAGGCAAAGGAAAAGAATCTTTAGAGCATGCTTTGTTTAAGTTTTTATAGTCTATGCACATTCTAAGTTTATTCCCTTTCTTAGAAACTACGACGACGTTTACTATCTATTCAGGATATTTTACTTCCCGAATGGACCCTATTTTTAGAAGTTTGGTTACCTTATCCTTGATGAATGCATGTTTAACCTCAGACTGTAGCTTTTTATTTTGCTTTACCAGTATAAATTTTGGGTCCAAGCTTAGTCGACGAGTGGTAATCTCCGATGGAATCCCTGTCATGTCAAGGTGGAACCAAGGAAAATAATCCATATTTTTAATAAGGAATTTAATGACTTTTTCCCAAAACTCGGGAGCTAACCCCGTGCCTAGAAATACCTTTTGATCGGGCTGATGCTCAATCTGTATGACTTGTTCCATCTCTTCAATTGACTTTGTGGGATGGAAATCATCGGGGATTACAAATTTTTGAGGTATCATTTAATCATCATCCTCGATGGTTTCCAACTGTTTCGATTTGGTCGAAGCCGACGACTATGGTAGCTATTTGACTTCCTAATTTTCCTTCAATCTTTGTCCCTTAGTTGATATTAGAGTTGATATTATTGTCGCACTCCCTTTTACCTCATGGCGTTCGAGTTTCAACTCTTTGGAAAACTCCCTCCTTTTGGGAATTAGGTACGAGATTTGAAATTTCACGCCTAATGGAATAAGGTGTGTTAGTGCATCTAGAACAAATAACTCATGTACTAGTCTATGTTACTAGAGATTGGGTTAGGGCACGAAATTACCTAGAGGGGAAGGTGCTAGGACCCCCTCTAAGTCCACGATGGTGGATCCCGGCAAAACTCAATTTAAGCGAATTAGTCTTGTCGCCTTTTTTCCCTCCACGGAGAAAAGTCTGGGTTCTGACATTCATGGGGGTAATAACTCATTTCCTTTTGGGATTTGGGTATTTGAGGAGTCTCCACCTAACGTATTATGGTGCGTTAGTACACCTAGAGAAATTAACCCTTAGACTAGTTTCCATTAACAGAGATTTATGATAAGGGCTCGAAATAACCTTGAGAGGAAGGTGTTAGGCATCCCCCCGGTCAACAACAGTAGGTCCCGAACTTATACTTATGTGAATTAGTCCTTTTGTCAAATAAATAGTTTTAATACATACTTGCAAATAAAGGTATGTTTCGACATTGTGTGACAAGTAATGAAACACAAGGAAAAGACTTGAACAAGTTGCACATATATATATATGGAAAAGTAAAATTTAAACATCGGGAATTGCAAAAAAAGGATCCTAGGTTGGTTAGCCTACATGATCATCCCACATAATGCTCGTTAATCACTCCTCAATGAGGGGCTACACGTGACATTAGCGCGTAGTCATCATATCCTTACGGCCCAATTCCCTCGCCTTGGTCATAGCCTAAAGCTTTCTATCAACCTTGAAATGTATCTTATGCGTCCACTACTCGTCCTTTCCTTGTGCCCCTAGAGGTATTTGGGACCTCTAATTTGAGATGGTTCTAGATGATCCTAAGATATTTAAAGGAGAAAAAATCTAGGCGTCAATCAAAAATAATTAGGACTGCAAAAAGAGGGAGCAATTAAAGGGTCTTATTTACCTCTACAAAACGTAACAAGTAACTGCACTTCTCAAACAACAGTTTCAAGTTTTTAAGTGAAAAAAACGTAGAACATGATATCTAGGCGGGCAACAAGTATACTACACTGAATTAGGACTAAGCATCAAAGACCTATTTAACTGGACTACTGATTTTAGACCTGTGAATATGAGCAGTCTTAAATAACATAACTCATTTTTTATAGTTTAAGGATTTTAATCTCCCTATAGGCTTGCCTAAGCGCATAACAGTGATGTCCTAAAAGAACAACAGGTTTATAAACCAGAGAAAGAGAGAAATTTTATATTGCCTTGATCTGTATGAATGTAAGTTGTTTACAAATGATAGAGACTCCCCTTGATATACTAGATGAATCCTAATTATTGTACAATTCTAATTACATAAGTAAATCTCATGATAAGCACAAATAACCGCCCTTGATTTGATTTGTTCCTAGATTTCTGCCATGATCTTCGACTGGTTACAGATATCTCGCCTTTCAGTTATTGCACTTCACTCAAAGTCGGTCATACTTTGTCTTGTTTTCTGCTAGCCTCGGTCTCGACGAAAATCTCGACTTTTGGTCTCGACACCTCATCTTCGTACTATAGCCCGATCCATTACGAGGCTGGCCCTCGATGTGATCCCTTAGTCTTGATTAAATAGCACCGTATACAATATTGTAAGTTACAGTAGTTAATATTCCAAAATATTTAAAAACTATATGTTAAAACCATGGTCTAAGAAAATAATGTTTGACTATCCAAATAATTTTAGATTCACGTGAAGATCAGAGAGAGTAATATTTAAGATAAATAATAAACAATAATCGATGGAAGCAAATACGGCAACACCAACATGATTATAATAGTTGTCTTAACTCTAAAGTTGCTCAATGAACGCACGGGAATGCTTGAGCACAGTGATAATTTCAGGATTAGACTTGTTGATGTAGATTTAGGATTATGACTATTTGTGTTTACGCTCTGTTATGTCCCCATTAGCAAAGTGCATGTAGTAGATATGCAGTAACAGGTCAGACAACTTAGATTTAATCGATCCTCAATACAGATAACGAATATGGAAGACAAAAAAAAAAAAATTTAGACAACTAGTTCGCCTAGTGGCAAGATTGAAGCAATACAGCTCCCAAATGTTGGATCGTGACACTCCAGACTTGTAATTGTTTGAATCTCAAGCTTGACATACTAAGGAGTTTGTATTTAATGGAGGTCTGAATCTTAATTATTAATATTTCAGATATTAAGTGCGTTTGTTTTTAAAGTCTGAATCTTAATTATTCAAATCTTAATCATTAAGTTTGTTTGTTTTTTTACTTCACAACCGCTTAATGAGTATGAATAGGTCTGTATGATTAAGATCTATAACAGAGACTTAATTTCACTAAGATGATATCACACATTCATTATTGACTGTCGCCACCTTCTACCACTATCAACTACCACCACGCACCACCACCACCCCCACCTCCACCACCAGCACCACCATGCCATCATTATCCTCAATCATAGCCGCCACCATTATCGACCATCACCACCTAGTATCTGCACCACCCCGACCACCATCATTTTTACCCATAATCAACACTCATCCACCTCAACTATCACAACTGACCACCTCATCACCATCAACAACTACAGCCGGCACTACCCCGTCATTATAACCTCCCACCATCTACCCACCACATTTTTCAGTCATAACTATTACCACCACTCGCCATATTAACTATCACTACCATCATCCTCAATCATAATTGCCACCACTACTAATCACTACTAGCTACTAGCATGAACCACCATCATCAACCAAAACTACCACCAACCACCGCCTCTAGTCGGCATTCTCCAGTTAGCCATTGCCACCAACAACTATCATATTTTAAAACACTGTATATTTTAATGATAGAATATTAGATTAGTTAGTAATTTATTTGAATTTTATGTTTATTAATTTTCAAATAAAGATGAATATTATATATTCAGATGTTAAAACTCAAACAGTCTTAATTATTTAGTATTCAGATCTTAATACGCATCTTAATATATTCAGATGTGTTATGTTTTAATCTTAATATACATCTTCATATTAAGACGTATATTCAGATTCAGACATCGTAATCTTAAAAAAAAAACAAATAAGGCATAAGTCAACTTTAGCACATATATATATATATATATATATATATATATATATATATATATATATATATATATATATGATTTATGAGTCATAGAGCTACAATCAGTTAGTCAGACATCAAAATCCGAATGGTCGGAAAGACTTTGTAGACAAACAAACTAATTAAAAGCCAATACGAGGTGCTATTAGCTAGCTTATCCAAGATTTTTTTTTCTTTTTTTTTTTCTGTTTACTAATGAATTTATATTTCTTTTCCTTTTCTTCGCTAAGTACCTAATTTTTGTTGGAAATTAGATATTGGACTAAGTGATACATGGCATATTACGTAACATACAAAGAGAGGCACATTAAGTGGTGTTGATACTAATTCTTTTTATCACTTTAACCGAAAGGCATTCTCATTCTATATTTAGATTAGTATAACCACATTAGCTTAAGGCAAAAGGAAAGATGTATATATATGTTGATTGTAATTATTAGCCCAAAATGGTGGATTGAAAGTGGCCCTCTAGGGATATAAATAAATAGGCAAAGCTAAGATCTTGACATTTCTATCACCCTAATAACTTTTGCTTGCCTAGCCTTTGTTTAGTAAGTAAATACTACTATTTCTTTAATGTGAAATCAAAAAGCTTTTGATTGTTCACACTATGTGGTTGTAGTTGGTGTGTGCAATTTAGTTGCCTCGTTCCAAGAAATACATCTAGAATAAATTAATATTTGTTTCCTATACAAACAAAACACTAGTTTGAGAGAAGGAAGCTTAGATTGAAACTAACATGTATAATATGGAAAATATTTCCAAATAGAAAGGACTTTAAATAGATAAAAGCCACGAAGAGTTGTTTTCAGAAAATAGTAAGTAGTAACTTGAATCGGCATGGTAGTCAACGAACAAAAACAAAAGAGTCCATCTGGATGAAGAAAGAAGATTCTACCAATAAATGTCTCTTTTGTTTTTATTTCATCATGATTGATGAATGAATAGATATTCTGAATTTGGGGATTCAAACTAACTAAAAGGAAGCTTAAGTATTTACCGAGTTTAATTTATTTGCAGCCCACCGTATCTATTTTGATTCTGCACAATTTATTTTTTAAATTGTGTTAAAACGTAATTTTGGAAGTTGAAATTATGTTTGGACACGTATTTTATTTGAAAAAAAAAAGGAATTTTTTTGTTCATATGTCATATAGGAAACTATATTACCAAAGATGTTCATAATTTGCATATTACCCTTCAACAAAATATGGACAATGCATTAAATAAGGAATCACTGTAGCTGTAGGCTTCCTAATCACTGTAGCTGTAGGCTTCCTTACTTAGGCGCGCTGAAATTGGGGAATTAAATATTCTTCCAGATCTTCCACAATCCAAATCACATATATTAATCCTCTTTGTCAGTTTCGTTTCATATTTAGCGTGTATGCTTTTTCGATATATTGTGTTTTGACCTTTTTTCTGATTTCACAAATAAAAAAGAACTAAATCTTCTATATTTCTTCTATATCAAACGCAATTATGAACAAATTTCAGTAATACAAAGCAAAGGAAAAGAGAATAGCAATTCCACCACTAACAGCCATTAAAAAAACTTTGAAGCTTTGAATCCAAAATTGAGTTTTTAAAAATTATTATTTGTTTGGATTGGATGTTGTTGCAAATAACTAAAAATATGGTTTGGAGTTTATATCTCAATTTTGAGGGGTTTTGGTGAAGATTAGACTTGGTTTTGGCTGAATTTCGAATTGAAACATGACATACATTATATTGCAAAAATTATAGATAAAATTGTAGACTATTTTTTATTTATTTTTGAGCTTTTGTGTTTTTGTGTTAAAAGTTATGATCGGAGCTTCTTATTCCACTTCGTGTGTATTGGAGCTAACTTGTCTAATCTTCAATCTATGATGGGAGCTAATTCCGTCTGTGATGGGAGCTAACTTCTTCTTCGAGTTTTAATCTGAAATTCAGTCAAAATTAAGTCTAATATTCACCAAAATTTCTCAAAATTGAGATATAAACTCCAAATCATATTCCCAATTATTTTCAACAACACCGAATCCAAACAAATAATAATTTTTAAAAACCCATATTTAAATTCAAAGCTTTTTAATGGCCGCCAATAGTGGAATTGATGCTCTCTTATTCTTTCCTCTTATATTAATGAAGGAATCCGAAATTATAACCATCAAATCGACCAGGCTTGTGCTCATCTTCCCCGGGCACAAAAATATTAGGACAAGATTGCAGAGGTACAAACAGTGTGTTGGCTATGGAAGAAATAATGGGATTTTGATACAGAAATCATGGGCGTGTGAGGGAAATGTGGGTGAAAGTGTGGGAACTAGAGAGAGAAATGTGTGTGTGTATGGGGGGGGGGGGGAGATATTAGAAGGAATATACGGTACTATTAAATTAAAAGTATAATTAATACCCTTAAAAATCACTATTGGTACATAATTAGTAGTTAGGTATACCAAATGTAATTATATCAAATCTTAAACATTGCGGGTAATGTAGTTTCCTATATGTCATAGGAATATAAAAATTTCAAAAATAAAATATTTGAAAAAAAAAGTAGATATTTTGTGGGTGGAAGAAATAATTTCACCTAATTTTTCCTAAACCAGGATTTGTGAACTTGAATTTTTCTTCTTTTTTTTTCATTTTTTTTAAAATGATGATCTAATTTCATGAACAAACATGTATTTAATTATTTTTTTAATAAAAATAAGAGAAATCTATGTCCACATGGGTACTTATTCTCTTGTTTTTTTTCTTTTGTCATAAAGTTGCTTTTGCATAATAAGCTACCTCGTTTTGTATTTTGTTCTTTTCATTAATAATAGATACCACTAACAGCATACAAGCAATATATATAATAAGCTTTGTCAACGTTTGAGAAAATAAATAATATTCTTCTTTTGCTTATTATTTGTAGACACATATTTAATAAGAAATAGTCGATAAAAGAATATCACGTGATACCATTTCGCAAGGCTTATCCGGCCCGCCCACTCATATTATGGTAATATTATTTGAAGGTTTCATGAGGCATAAGGTCTTAGACCAACTCTATGACCGTGAAAGAATTGCCAAATTTGAATTTTGAATTATAGTGTTATTGTTTTTATTTACAAATTCACAAAAATTAAGGCGTATTCTGAAAGCAACTAATCAGCAAATTATATGTTGCTTTGTTATCTATTCTGTATCAAAAAGGTCTTTACTTACGAATAGGGACCATTTCAATCTGATTTGAGGATTGCAAAAGGTCCATTATATTGTTTATTATATTTCAAAAGGAAATACATGTGACTTGTAACAATGTTTTTAGAAATTTCAATAAGGAAAAAAGAAAAAGAGAGGAAGAATATTTTTTATATTTGAGGAACTTTTCATCAGAATTGTGATTGATCTAAATTTTGTTTCAATCATTCAGTTTTTATTTGTATATTTGTTGAAGCAGGTCAATGAATTAAACCAAGTGGTCCTAACTACTAGTTGGAGTAGTGAAATCATATCAACATAGCAGAATTGGCAGAAACTCATAAATATAGTGAACAGGTCTCTGATCATTAGGAATTTTGGTACGTAAATTTCGCCATCATATTTAATTATATACTCCCTCTACATTTCCTCTCCATACAACACCAAAACCCTACTTGGAGACTCACCAACGTTACAATTCTATCA